>OX451735.1:333389248-333989248 GCA_948472305.1 Vicia faba
AGATGCCATCCAAAGGTGATTGTTGACAGAAATCAAACTAAGTCTAAGCTTGACTTCAACTGGAAAAGAATCAGAATAAATCCTTGGAATGATTTATCTGAACCAGAGAAAATATCTATCGGAAAGAATCAGGATAAACCATTAAGATATTTAAACTGAACCAATGGAGGTCTGGAAAGAATCAGGACAAATCTTGAGGCGATTTATTTGAACCAGAGAAAATGTCTACAGGAAAGAATTAGGATAAACCATTGAGAGATTTAAACTGAACCAGCAGAGGTCTGGAAAGAATCAAAACAAATCTTGGGGCGATTTATCTGAACCAGAGAAAATGTCTACGGGAAAGAATCAGGATAAACCATTGAGATATTTAAACTGAACCAGCAGAGGTCTGGAAATAATCAGAACAAATCTTGGGGCGATTTATCTGAACCAGAGAAAATGTCTACGGGAAAGAATCAAGATAAACCATTGAGAGATTTAAACTGAACCAGCAAAAGTCTTAAATATTCTTTAACTGGAACGAATCAGAATAAATCTTGAGCGATCTATCTGAACCAGAGAAAAAGTCTACCGGAAAGAATCAGGATAAACCAATGAGAGATTTAAACTGAACCAGCAGAGGTCTGGAAAGAATCAGAATAAATCTTGGGGAGATTTATCTGAACCAGAGAAAATGTCTACGGGAAAGAAACAGGATAAACCACTGATAGATTTAAACTGAACCAACAGAAGTCTTGAATATTCTTTAACTGGAATGAATCAGAATAAATCTTGGAGCGATCTATCTGAACCAGAGAAAAAGTCTACCGGAAAGAATTGGGATAAACCATTGAGAGATTTAAACTGAACCAACAGAGGTTTTGAAAGAATCAGAACAAATCTTGGGGAGATTTATCTGAACTAGAGAAAATGTTTACGGGAAAGAATCAGGATAAACCATTGAGAGATTTAAACTGAACCAGCAGAAGTCTTGAATATTCTTTAACTGGAACGAATCAGAATAAATCTTGGAGCGATCTATCTGAACCAGAGAAAAAGTCTACCAGAAAGAATCATGTTAAACCATTGAGAGATTTAAACTGAACCAGCAGATGTCTGGAAATAATTAGAACAAATCTTGGGGCGATTTATCTGAACCAGACAAAATGTCTACGGGAAAGAATCAGGATAAACCATTGAGAGATTTAAATTGAACCAGCAGAGGTCTGGAAAAAATAAGAACAAATCTTGGGGTGATTTATCTGAACCAGAGAAAATGTCTACGGGAAAGAATCAAGTTAAACCATTGAGAGATTTAAACTGAACCAACAGAAGTCTTGAATATTCTTTAACTGGAACGAATCAGAATAAATCTTAGAGTGATCTATCTGAACCAGAGAAAATGTCTACCGGAAAGAATTAGGATAAACCATTGAGAGATTTAAACTGAACCAGCAGATGTCTGGAAAGAATCAGAACAAATCTTGGGGAGATTTATCTGAACCAGAGAAAATGTCTACAAGAAAGAATCAGGATAAACCATTGAAAGATTTAAACTGAACCAGCAGAGGTCTGGAAAGAATCAGAATAAATCTTGGAGCTATTTATCTGAACCAGAGAAAATGTCTACGGGAAAGAATCAGGATAAACCATTGAGAGATTTAAACTAAACCAGTAGAGGTCTTGAATTTTCTTTAACTGGAAAGAATCAGAATAAATCTTGGAGCGACTTATATGAACCAGAGAAAATGTCTACGAGAAATAATCAGGATAAACCATTGAGATATTTAAACTGAACCAATAGAGGTCTGAAGGGAGCATTCGTCATGTAGATAGTCACCCTGTCTTGTTTCGGGAATTGATCTACCATTGATTTGTTCACAGATAGTTGTCTTGTCTTTGTTGGAAATTTGTTGATGATAATTTTCTGTTGATTGATCTTTCTTGAAAGATAAAGAGTTAGTTGTATGCAATTCATGATGTATGAAATTCATGGTGTAATGATGTTCTCAAAATAAATGAGATTGTGTCGTATGTACTTGTGCTGTATGCGCTTATCATGTATGTAATATGATGCATGAAATGCGAAATGTTATTGGAATGTATTTTTGTCCCGGAAAATAAATCCTTGACAAATGTTGGGGAGTTTTGGGAGGCTGAATCCCGGATGACTGTTGGGGATGAAGAGTATGCCCATCTTCAAACCTTGCTTGGAATGTTGCCGCTGGGGAATCCTATTTTGTTATTTGAAGAGAACTCCGTTGGGGAGTGTTGATTTTGCTTGAGAAGAAAACTCTGTGGAGGGTGTTGATTCCTGCTTGGGGAGAGAAGATCAAGAGTTTTAGATGTTTGTTGCTCTCCCGGGGAGTTATCTCTTGTTGGAAGAGAAAGGAAGTTAACAACTTGTTGTGGATAAAGAAGTTAATTGTTATTTGGTTGTCTTCATGGTTTTGCCATAGCTTACTGGGGATTGTAGGAAAGTCTACTGGGGAAGAGGAGTTTGAAGGTTGAGAAAACACTTAGAAGGGGGGGGGGGGGGGGGGGGGTTGAATAAGTTTTTCTTCTTTTCTAGCGCAATACTAATGGAAGGACACTGGTATTTTTATCCTGGTTCGTTTGAAACTCAAACTACTCCAGTCCACCCGCCAAGGTGATTTTCCCTCTCTTAACGATGACTTAATCCACTATAATCAAACTGATTACAAGCGCACAACCAAACTGGTGTGACTAATAATACAATGCACAAGTCAACTGCAAGTGACTAAAACCTCTAAGACTCAACTAGTCCTAGTCCTCTTGAGAAATCTGACCCAACTGGTCTCTCAAGGAACACTTACAAAATTATCTCTTAATAGTAGTGAAACAAATTTGCTTCTAAAAAGCTTTATCACAACTATGAATTTTCAATAAGATTGTTGCCCAATACTTAATATCTACCCATTATACAGTATGAATTTACAAGTATGAAAACAGTGAATGTAAGTATATTTCACGTAAGTCAATAACCTTTCTTTGATACAAAAGGTCTTTTATATATAACTTCCAATTCTTGACTGTTAATGCCTTGATGATAGTGCATGCATTTAATGAAGCGTGTTTGCAATGATGCGTGTTGCGTGTAGCGAGTATATTTGGTCTTTATGTTTCCAATGCTCGTGCGCGTAGTACACTTGAGTGTGTTAGCCGCCTTAGCATTTAATAACCAACGGTATTGTCAGAGCTTGTCTCTGGAAGTTGAAGTGTTTGCTTGCAGCGTTTCTATTTCAGAGTTTACTTGATCTTTTCTTCTATCAGAGTATTCTTCAATATGTGTTCATCAGAGTTTACTTTAAACTTATATTTATCAGATGTTGTATTCAACGTGCATCTATCAGAGGTTGCTGAGGATTTGCTCTTCATTCTAAGTTTGCTTTGTACTTGCGTAGAATCTTGTTTCTTTCTAGGATGCGTGAGTCAGAACATCATCTGAACTTAGAGAGCAAACAAGTCAGAGTATAAAATAAATATAACAAAATTTATTTCATTGTTATCATCAAAACTCTAATATATGATTAGAACCAAACTTTGTTCTAACAATCTCCCCCTTTTTGATGATGACAAAACAATTCAGATTTTGAGAAATTTTTTTGTGCAAGTATGAGGATCTCCCCCTGAGATAGATAATCTCCCCCCTGAGATTGATATTTCTTCTTCTGACATAAAGAATGATTAAAGAGTTTAAAGGCATAAGGGAAACTTCCTGAGATTTGTTCTTCAGAGCTTTTAGACTTTTTCTTTCAGAGTTTGCTTTAGCAATTCTTTTCTTAATGATGTTCAGAGCTTAGTCTTTCAGAGTTTCTTGAGTTCCTGTAAATCTCTTAAACAGAAAAGAACTTTGTATATCATTAGAATTGTTTGAGACTTAGTCCCATAACTGTTTCATGGATCAGATCAAAATCTTATTTTCTTCCCCATTTTGTCATAATCAAAAAGTAAAAAATTCAAAAAAATAGTCTTATATTGAAGATTCAAGTGAAAACAGAGTTACAAAATAAAAACAAAACAAAAAAAATTAGAAATAAAATCTAAGAGCGACGAGAAACAAGGGAAAGCAGAAGATTCTTGATTTCATTTGAGGAATCCTCTTGTTTCTGCATCCGAGATCTGATTTCCTTGTTGGTTTCATCTTGTTTATCCAAACGTTCATGGATGGCCTCATTGTCCTTCTTCAGTTCATTCAGAGTGTCCAGCAACAACGAAGGTGACACAGAAGTTGAAGCAGTTTCAGATGAGACAACCTTAGGAGCAGAAGTAGTAGAGCCTGAGTACACAACATTTATAAGAAAGGTGTCAGGATCAATCAGCAGAGTAGGTACTTTCTCAGAGCTAGCTTTAGCAGAAGGTTGGTGATACAGAGTCATGGCCAAAGGATGTGGTTCAGACTTAACGTTATCTTCTGATTCATCCTATGATATCTCCATGGGGTCAGCAGGTGGTAATGAAGCACCAGTAATCTGTAGTGGAGACCTCTGATCCTAGATGTTTACCACTTCTGTCAAGAAAGTATTTAGATACTTGGAAAAATTCTCAAGAACCTGAGCATAACATAGTTCTTGCAAATTGAAGATTTCATCATTGATTTTTCTTCTGAAAGCGTCCCACATAAAATCACACGCTGCTGGATTCAGGCTGCTGGCACTGTCAGCTTTCAGCAGGTCAATCCACGTCTTCATTTCTGTTACGAAGTTCTGATAGCGTACAGGAACATCTGATTGATCAGATTTTGGAGTTGGTTTGAGAGAGGCCTTTTTGGTGGATTTTATTTGTAGATAACGTAGTGATTCAAGATCAACTATAGTTCTGAGAAAGTCAGAAGGGACAGAGGGTTCAGGAGGTTTTGATGAGGATGGACTGGGGATTGGTTCTAGAGAGAGAGGTGAAGAGGGTTCAAATGATGAAGGTAAGGGAATTTCTGGTGAGGAAGGTGGTGTAACACCAGGATAGATGATGATTGTGGTTTGAGGCGAGGAAGGAGGAGAAGGCGCTAGTGATACATTCAGGGCAAAAATGTTTTCAGATGGTAGGATGAAGGATGGTGGTTGTGTAGCCAGAGGAACATTTATGCCAGGTAGTCTCCAAGAACCATCATACCACTCAGAGGGTCTTGGTGATAAAGGTATGATGGGGGATGTTGGTAGAGGGTTGTGATCAGGATTATTTGGATTCTGATGGTGAGCAGCAGAATGGGGTAGTTGAGTTTGTTGAGGTACTTCAGCAGCAAAATTATCAATGTCAGATAATACTTGGTCAATTTCAGGGTTGTTATCTAGGGGCTCAGAGGATTGTGTTAGGTCTATGTCAACTTCTATATTTTCTAGGGTTTGAGGTTCAGCAGATGTTTCCATGCGCACAGAATCATTAACAGAAATGGTTTTAGAGGTTGTACCTACAGATTTCTTCTTCTTCTTCTTCTGAGGTCGAGCAAAAGGGCCTTCTTCATCTTGCCTTTTCTTCTGCTGGAGGACAACATCTGGTGGAGGGATATTTCTTCCTTGAATCCAAGCAGGGTCAATGGGGATACCACTTTCTTTGCATGCTTCAATGAAGTGAAGAATGATCTCCGGATGATCACCAGAGTTGAACAGGGGAAAATCTTCAATGGGGATTCTCTTGCTGGTGACTATTGTTGAGAGGTATGGTGTAGGTTCCACCAGAAGTTTCTCAATCAGCTTCCTTTTCAGCAGGTTCTTCCCGGTCAGAGCTTTTCCACACGTAGGCTCCAACTCTCCAAGTAAGTTTGCATATTCTAAGTGGGCTATCAGACCATTCTCAGTCAGAATTTCTGAAATTAGTCTTCCCAGAGGGATCCAGTTTCTCTTTGATTTAGGGTTTCTGACCCTCTCAGCTTCCCTAGTTTCCTTCACATGCGTCACAGATGGTTGAACATAAGGTATGGCAGATCAATCTTTACATTTGTTCCAAGACAGAACAGAAGGTACTGTTGATCAACATTAATGTAATCAGGAGAACTAGTTTCCTTCCAGTGATGTATGCAGCCATGGATGATTCTTGCCTAGATTTTATAGTAGCTCTTCAAGTCTCTGGCCTTGTTTGAAGCTTGTCTAGAAATAAAGATTTCAGCATAAACCTTGGACATATTCGTTCGTCCACTAGAGATTCCAGTAACGTCATGTCCTTCAAAACCTAGAAGCTTTCTGATGAGATTCTCAGTTATAAAAATCTATTTGCCCATGACAAACGAAAGGATGACCTTTGGGGAAGCAATAGCGTGAATCAAGAATTCCTTCACTAGATGAGGGAATACTGGTCCTACAAGATGATCAAAGAAGTTTTTCCAACCCTGGAACTCCACAGCGGGGAGCAAGTCAAACCCATTTTCCTTCAGATTATCAAAGTCTACCATGAGTTCAGCCACCACTTCCAAGCTATCCACCGGAATCAACATCATTCTCTCAGGAGTAACATACTTTTCTGCTTGTTGAGCGCTGCTTGAGGACATAGGAATGCTTGAGGAAGGAGATAAAGATGAAGCCATTTGAATGTTTAGGTTTGGAATATGAGAAGGGAGTTGAGAGAGTTTGCACAAAGACGTAGAAGAGTTTGAAGTTTGAGAAAGAGAGTAAAAAATAGAACATGGATTTTGCAAGGGTATATATAGTAAAAAAAATATTTAACTTAATGAGCAGTTTAAGAATCTTAAACGATTAAAAAAATATAATAATTATAGACAATTAATGAGATTTGACATTTAAGGGGGTGCGTGATTTTGATCAAATCTGAACAGTTACCTAGGAACAATGTCTCAATAACAGTGCACGCATGCATGACCTTTTAGAATTGAAACACGCGTTCAACTTCTGAGGGTAGCGTGAGACAGCTGGTTTAATATAATGAACTTTTGACCATTCTAGTAATGAAACGTTAGGCACATTTCAGAACATGATGAATGGCTTATGATGTAACTCCTCTTCTAACTTCTGAAGAGCAGTCAACCAGAACATTCATTTCAGAACATTCTGGAACACATATAGAAAAAAAAAATTTCATTCAGGACAAAATTCCATGCTGATGTTTTTCAAAATGAATTTGAATCTATCTTCAGCAAGGGGTTTAGTAAAAATGTCAGCCCATTGATGGTCTGTGTCTACAAAATTTAAGTTTAAAATTCCCTTCTGAATGTAGTCCATTATGAAATGATGTTTAGTTTCTATATGTTTTGCCTTAGAATGTAAGATGGGATTTTTTGAGAGACAGCTAACAGAGGTATTATCACAGAAGATAGGAATCTTACTTTCATATAGATGATAATCTTCCAACTGGCTCTTCATCCAGATTATCTGAGTGTTACATCCAGCAGCAGATATATATTCAGCTTCAGTGGTTGATAATGCAATAGTGGCTTGCTTCTTGCTGTACCATGAGATGACGTTATCACCCAGAAACTGACAACTTCCAGAGGTGCTTTTGCGTTCTATTCTATCTCCAGCAAAGTCAGCATTACAATAACCTACTAGTTTAAAATCTTTGGATCTTATGTAACACAGTCCAAGGTTAGTAGTACCTTTCAGATACCTCAAAATTCGCTTAACAACAGTTAAGTGAGATTCTCTAGGATCTAATTAGAATCTA
This sequence comes from Vicia faba, assembly GCA_948472305.1. Taxonomy (NCBI): domain Eukaryota; kingdom Viridiplantae; phylum Streptophyta; class Magnoliopsida; order Fabales; family Fabaceae; genus Vicia; species Vicia faba. Next base: position 333,396,860 of record OX451735.1, read on the forward strand.
GCACATAAACATACACTGAATAGAATATCTGGTCTAGATGCAGTCAGATAGAGAAGAGATCCAATCATACCTCTGTAGAGTTTCTGATCTACCTTCTTACTTACCTTGTCTTTTCCCAGAATGCATGTGGGATGCATTGGGGTCTTTGCTTCTTTACTTTCTGATAGCTGGAATTTCTTCAGAAGTTCTTTGACATACTTTGTCTGATGTATGTAGGTACCTTCTGGCGTTTGGCTTATTTGAATTCCCAGAAAGAATTTTAGTTCTCCCATCATGCTCATCTCAAATTCAGCCTGCATAGATTCAGCAAATTCTCTTCCAAGAGAGACATTAGAAGTTCCAAATATAATATCATCAACATATATTTGACAGATTAAAATGTCATTTTTAAATGTTTTTCTGAATAAAGTTGTGTCCACTTTGCCTCTGGTAAAATTCTTTTCTAAAAGAAAGTTACTCAGGCGTGCATACCAAGCTCTGGGAGCTTGTTTCAGACCGTATAGAGACTTTTTCAGTTTGAAAACATGTTTTGGAAATTTTGAGTCATCAAAACGCAGAGGTTGGTGGACATAAACTTCTTCTTCTATGTAACCATTTAAAAAAGTCACTTTTAACATCCGTTTGATATAATGAGATGTTGTGTTGAATATCAAAAGAAATTAACAATCTAATTGATTCTAACCTGGCGACTGGGGCAAAGGTTTCATTATAATCAATTCCTTCTTGTTCACTATAACCTTGAGCCACCAGTCGTGCTTTGTTTCTGACAACCTCTCCTTGCTCATTCAGCTTGTTTCTGAAGACCCATTTATTTCCAATGATATTAAATCCTTTTGGTTTTGGAACAAGATCCCACACATCATTTCTTGAAAATTGATTTAATTCCTCTTGCATAGCTAGGATCCAATCATTATCCAGCTGAGCTTCATCTATTGAAGTTGGCTCAATCAGCGAGACCAATCCAAACAGTGATTCTTCATTGTTTTTGAAGGAAGATCTTGTTCTGATGGGATCTTCTTTCTTTCCTATAATCACATTTTCTGGGTGTGCGGATGTGATTATGGGGAATTTATTTTGTGAGGATTGTTCAGAAATTCTTAGGTTTTCCAGAGCATTTTCAATAGGGGGATCTTCTAAGATGTCTTTTGCTTCTGACTCTTCATAGTTTGTAATGTGATCTTCTGTACTTGCAGAATTTTCAATTTGCTTTGGCTTTTGCTGGCCAAGCTTATCATCAAATCTGACTTTGATTGATTCTTCAATAATCAGAGTTTCTGTGTTGTATACCCTATAACTTTTTGAGCATTCAGAATATCCAAGTAGAAAGCACTTTTGTGCCTTAGAATCAAACTTGTTCAGATTATCTTTAGTATTCAGAATATAGCAAGTGCATCAAAAAGGATGGAAATATGAAATGTTGGGTTTTCTCTTTTTCCACAATTCATAAGGAGTCTTTTCATGAATAGGTCTTATAGAGACTCTATTTTGAATGTAACACGCTGTGTTCACTGCTTCTGCTCAAAAGTGTTTAGCCATATTAGTTTCATTGATCATGGTTCTGGCTATTTCTTGCAACATTTTATTCTTTCGTTCTACAACTCCATTTTTTTGGGAGTTCTAGGACAATAGAAATCATGAGAAATGTCATTTTCTTTAAAAAAAACTTTTCAAAATAATGGTTTTCAAATTCTCCTCCATGATCACTTCTAACTTTTATGATTCTAAAATCCTTTTCATTTTGAACTTGGATGTAGAAGTCAAAGAACACAGAATGCGACTTATCCTTGTGTTTTAAAAACTTAACCCATGTCCATCTATTGTAGTCATCAACAATGACCAATCCATACTTCTTGCCTCTGATGGATGCAGTTTTAACTGGTCCAAACAGATCAATATGAAGAAGTTCCAATGGCCTAGAGGAAGAAACAACATTTTTTAACTTAAAAGAAGGTTTTGAAAATTTTCATTTCTGACAAGCTTCGCACAGAGCTTCTGAGTTAAATTTCAGATTAAGAAGTCCTCTGACCAGATTGAGTTTGTTAATTTGAGATATTTTTCTCATGCTAACATGTCCCAATCTTCTGTGCCAGACCTATTGCTCGTCGCTAACAGACATAAGGCATTTTACATTTTGAGATTTAAGATCAGAAAGATTAATTTTATAGATGTTGTTCTTTCTCTTTCCAGTAAAAAGGATTGTTCCGTCTTTTTGTTTAACAGCTCTATATGATTTTTGATTAAAGATAATGTCATAACCGTTGTCACTTAATTGACTTATGGACAGTAAGTTATGAGCTAATCCTTCTACTAACAGAACATTAGTTATGGAGGGAAGGTTACCGTTTCCAATGGTTCCAGAACCAATAATCTTTCCTTTTTGATTTCCTCCAAATTTGACATCACCTCCAGATTTAAGTTCCAAACTTTGGAACATAGACTTTCTTCCCGTTATATGACGCTAGCATCCAGAGTCCAGGTACCATGACTGGTGTTTCAACTGAGTTGTTAAGGACATCTGCAACATAGATTATTTTCTCCTTAGGTACCCATTTCTTTTTGGGTCCTTTTTGGTTAGAGTTTCTACAGTTCAGATTGAACTTTGATTTTGCATAGGAATTTTCAGAGTGAGAAGTGTATTTGATATCATGTGTGTGCTCAAAATTAAATTGCTTGTGTAGTGGTTTATATGATATAACCCTTTCCTCAACGGGCTTAGGTTTATATATTTATTTCCCTCTGGGAGCTTTATATCCAATACCTCTTCTGTCATTTCCACTAACACCATATATAATTGAAGTCATTTTGCTTCTATCTATGCTTTTAGCGAGAAACATTTGAAAACTAGAGTCATATTCTTTTAGAATATCTTTTGAACTTGAAGCAGAATCTGAAATAGAATTATTTTCAAATTTTTGAACATCTTCTTTGAGTTTAAAAATGTTTTCTTTAAGTTCAGAGTTTTCTGTTTCAAGTTTCTCAAGATCAGATGCAAGATTCTTTTTGAGTTTCTTGTATTTGATTTTGAGTTTAGTGTAGTTTTCAAGTAGTTCAGACAGGTTTTCAGCAAGTTCAGTTCTAGAAAATTCAGAGAATACCTCTTTTGGTTCAGAGTCTGAGTCATCTGTTATGGTAGCCATAAACGCTAGATCAACGTGTTCATCTTCTGAGTTAGATCCAGCTTCATATGATTCTGAATCATCCCAGGTGGCCATCATGCCTTTCTTTCTACCAAACTTTTTCTTTGGTTTTTCTCTTTGCAGCTTAGGAAAGTCACTTCTGTAGTGTCCAGGTTCTTTGCATTCATAGCAGACTACATCTCTTCTGCTTGACTTCTTATATCTTGAAGATTTTGGTTTATCTTCTGACCTCTTATAGTTCCTGAACTTCTTTTGTCAGTGCTTCCACATCTGATTGATCCTTATGGAGAGCAGAGATAACTCGTCTTCTTTAATGCAGAATCTTCAGAGTTTCCTTCTTCTTCCTGAAAAGCGTTAGTTTCAAAATTTTTAATGGATTTAAGAGCTACAGACTTGCCTTTCTTCTGAGGCCCATGTTCATCAAGTTCTATCTCGTGACTCCTCAAAGCACTGATAAGTTCTTCAAGGGAGACGTCATTCAGATCTTTTGATACTTTGAATGCAGTGACCATAGGTGCCCATCTTCTGGGTAAACTTCTGATTATTTTCTTAACATGGTCTGCCTTGGTGTATCCTTTGTTTAGAACTCTTAGGCCAGCAATCAGAGTTTGGAATCTCGAGAACATAACTTCAATAGACTCATTTTCTTCCATTTTGAATGCTTCATACTTCTAAATGAGAGCCAAAGCTTTTGTCTCTTTTACTTGAGCATTTCCTTCACGAGTCATCTTGAGGGATTCAAACATGTCATGTGCCGTATCTCTGCTGGTGATTTTCTGATATTCATTTTTCGAGATAGCGTTCAGAAAGATGTTTCTGGCTCTGTGGTGATTCTTGAAATCTAACTTTTGTTGTTTATCCATGTTTCTTCTGTCAATTTTGTTTCCTTCTTTATCTTCTGGATGAGTGTACTCGTCAAGGACCAAATCCCATAGATCAACATCATGACCTAGAAAGAAACTTTCTAGTCTATCCTTCCAGTATTCAAAGTCTTCTCCATCAAACACAGGAGGTTTGGTGCAGTTGTTGTTGTTTTGTTCAGATGCCATAGTGTTTGCACCCAGAACTAGAGCTCTGATGCCAATTGGAGGTTGAGAAAACACTTAGAAGGGGTGGGGGTTGAATAAGTTTTTATTCTTTTCTAGCGCAATACTAATGGAAGGACATTGGTATTTTTATCCTGGTTCGTTTGAAACTCAAACTACTCTAGTCCACCCGCCAAGGTGATTTCGCCTCTCTCAACGAGGACTTAATCCACTATAATCAAACTGATTACAAGCACACAACCAAACTGGTGTGACTAATAATACAACGCACAAGCCAACTACAAGTGACTAAAACCTCTAAGACTCAACTAGTCCTAGCTCTCTTGAGAAATCTGACCCAACTGGTCTCTCAAGGAACACTTACAAAATTGTCTCTTAATAGTAGTGAAACAGATTTGCTTCTAAAAAGCTTTATCACAACTGTGATTTTTCACTAAGATTGTTGCCCAATACTTAATATCTACCCACTATACAGTATTAGTTTACAAGTATGAAAACAATGAGTGTAAGTATATTTCACGTAAGTCAGTAACCTTTCTTTGATACAAAAGGTCTTCTATATATAACTTCCAATTCTTGACCGTTAATGCCTTAATGATAGTGCATGCATTTAATGAAGCGTGTTTGCAATGATGCGTGTTACGTGTAGCGAGTATATTTGGTCTTTATGTTTCCAATGCTCGTGCGCGTAGTACACTTGAGTGCATTAGCCGTCTTAGCATTTAATTACCAACGGTATTGTCAGAGCTTGTCTCTAGAAGTTGAAGTATTTGCTTGCAGTGTTTCCATTTTAGAGTTTACTTGATATTTTCTTCTATTAGAGTATTCTTCAATATATGTTCATCAGAGTTTACTTTAAACTTATATTTATCAGATGTTGTATTCAGCGTGTGTGATCGGTGGATCTGGAACTGACTGTTTAAAGCTGGTTTCGCGAAATGTCGCGGAAGCAAGAGTCGCCACCGTCTTTTATGTTCTCCAAATGGAAAGGACAAAAGCACAGAAAAATTCCTTAAAGAGATTGCTCTCGGTTCGGGAGGTAGGTTATAGAAAGGGAAGGTGTTAGCACCCTTTCTATCCATGGTTATCCATGGGCTCTTAGATACTTGCTCATCTGTGTTTTCAAAAGTGGTTTGTTTGCTTTTCAATGTGGGTTTAAAAAGTTTCTTTGAAAAATTTCAGATCGACTCATACGTCAGAGTGTTTGAAAAGTTTGCTTTGAAAGCTTTTGAAAATGTGTCAGTGTGAAAAGTATTTTGAATTTGTTTTGAAATTAGAGCAAGTATCCATGAGAACCTACCTACCCTAAGGAATTCGTCTGTGTAAATGTCCTTTAAAGTAGTGCCATCCCACCATTGAGAGGTAGGTAGCACCACCGTTGGAGGTGTTCGGGTCAATTCGATTTTAGGGACATGGTGATCACCAGAGCAATGGGAAGACACCTTAGAAGCTACCCTCATGCCAGGTTCCCGGATCATGAGGACTTACTAAGACGTTTTCTACTCGACGACCACCTTTCGAAAGGCAAGGCAACAGTGAGGCGTACCCTAGGGGTGGTGTGTGCGAATCGTGTGTCATGTTTCAGTTATTTGTCTTGTCATGTTTGTCGTGTTCTACGCTTGATTTTAATTTGTCCATTCATTCTTGCATGCATATTTAACAGTTATAAATTGCGAGGAAATAAAGCTAAACTATTACAAATGGCGCGGGTCCACATCGCCAAAATTAAACCGGACCCGATTTAGCGGAAAATAAATAAAGCGAGTAAATAAAAGTGTGAGAAATTTAAATTACATGGCTTTGGGAGATTTACAAAATTATAATGCGCGGAATAAAGAAATTAAAACAAAGACTAGGGCGTTGGACCCTTTTGCAAACAATTAAAAGTTAATGAGCATTAAAAATAAAAAAAGAAATTAAATGTTTTTGATATTTTGTATTTTTTAAGATTTAAAAGAAAAAGGAGTTAATAAAATTAATTTAAGAAGCAAACCCTAATTCTAATATTTTTTAGTTATTAAGAAAGAATTAAAATAAGATCTAAATTAAACCCTAATTTATTTATGTACAATTTTAATTATAAAATAAATAATATTATTATTCTAAAAAAGGGAAAAATATTTAAAAGGAATAAAAAGATACTAATTAACCTAATTCTATTTTGTTGGATTTTTTTTATTATGGAAAAATATAAATTAAACCTAATTTGAAATTAATTTATTTACATGCTAATAAAATAATTATAATCAAATAGATATTATTTTTTGGTCTTTTTCTGATTTTTATAATGTTTTTATGTTTTATAGAAAAAATAAATTAATTAATTAAAGCAATAAAAATAATATAATACAATAATTAAAACAACAAAAAGAAAAGAAAATCAAACCAGGGTGGGGTGTTGCCCCAAATAAGGAGGTGTTTTTGTGAAAAGCCTGGCCCAATAAGCTGGACGTTGGTTGACTTCCTGGATCATGTGCAACGCGTTGACTGGTGCTTATGACGTTCTTTGAATCCTGACCCTTGATCTCGGTGAGATGGACGCGTGTGTGGCTTGAGAGGGTGGGCATATGATGCACTGGGACACTAGCGCTGCATTGAATCAATTATTGAAAAATAATGTTAAGTATTTGCCAGACCTGGGACTTGAACCCAGGTCTTGAGAGTCATATGCATAGCACGTTACCATTTGAGCCAAGCGCGTTAAGTTAACATAGAATAAACAATAAATATTATAAAAAGAACGCGTTAGTGTTTATGAGAATTCGCGCGAAATTCAAACTGCCCAATGGTTGATGGACACGCCATCTTCTTCCTCCCCACCCCTGTAACACAGAACGCTATGGGAACGGTTTTGAAACGTGGTTTTAGAGGGTATTCACGAAAATAGCGAATAGCCCATATCCAAACATAAATTGGGCGCGATGACATGTTCTTCTTCGTCTCTAAGCCCTGAATTCAACCATGGTATCCAGAAGTCCTAATTTTTCTTGTATTGGGAAACCCTCTTTTTGAATTCCTGAAACCCTAACAACCATTCATGGTAACTTCTCATATATGGCACAAAAACAAAATCGAACACGTTGGTTAGCTTTAGAACATCATGACAAACAATAATCCATAAAGAAAAATGCATGAGGATGCTTAAATCGTGCTATGCGAATTCAAAATTTTCTTGGTTCAGTTTGACTTTGTGATACCGTTTCAAGGGGTTTTTGTTGATGTTAAGGATTGAGAGATGTTCCAGGATGCCTCAGGATGCTTGTGGAATAAAAATTGGAGCTTGAATCGACCTTGAAACTAGATTTCAGTGTTGAGTTTTTTTGTCAAAAATTTCAATATGCCAAAGGTGTGTTATGCGCAGCTTTCAGTCTTGGATCCTTAGGGTTGGGATGCTGTGTATGTATAGAGTGATTTAGGTTAACAAAACTACACAAAATCCATGGCAATAATTGTTTTCAATTTTTGATTTGATAAAGATCTTTTACAATCTTTTCCATGGTGTTTTTGTTCAATCATGTGCCAATCATACCAAAACTTGCCTATTTGAGATGTGCACGATTTGTAGAGATTAGAATGTGCACAAAAAGATTTTTTTAGGTTAGTTTGATATTTTTCATATATTAAAATCATTTAAATGAATATAAATTAATATTAATTCAAATAAATAATTAAAAATATGAGAATACTTCCCTTAGGGCCTAGTGGTCGTGCATAGGCTTGGCATGAAGAAATTTGGAAGATAATTGGGCCCATTTGCATTTTTAGGCCTTTTGCATCATTGTTGACTTTCAAAAATTTCCAAAAATTTCCCAACTTCCACAAGGCATAACTTGGTCAATTTTTAAGCTTTTCACATGTTCTTGGACATTTTGGAAAGGTCTTTGAGTCCTTTAACCAATGCCTTTGGTCCCATGTCATTTTGATTTACCAATCTCAAGTTATGGCCTTTGACTTAAAGTCACTTTTTGTTGACTTTTGAAAATGACCTATAATGTTGAAATTGATAGCTTTTTGTGAGAGCATTTCTTGGACTTGGAACATGAAGATGAATTGTAGGAAATGTCTTTCTCTTCAAAATGAGCTTTGGATGGAAATTTTCTGATAATCCATGTGAAAGTTATGCCCTGGTCAATTTCAGTTGACTTTTTTAGCTGTCCAAATATAGCAACTTTTGCATCTTTGATGATTTCTGAGCCAAATCTTGAGAATCATGATCAAGCATTGATCAAATGATGTTTGTGGCTTCAAAATGATATGTTGACCAAAAATTTGAACTTTTGACTGTCAAATGACCATTTTGCCCCTACAGTTGACTGCAGTGCAATCTAGGGTTTTGACTGTGCAATTTTGAGCTGAATGTCTTGAAACTTGACATGAGGATGCCTGACCACATTTGTAGGCATGTGAGACTTGATTGGGCCTTTGAAAAGTTCATTTGCTTGACCAGAACTCAAACCCTAGTTTTGACTGTCTAGGAGACAGTTGAGCTGCACAACCCTTGGGGAATTTTGTGACCTTGACTTTGACAATTCTTAATGAATATGGGAGGGCAAATTTTGGGGTACAACAGTTGCCCCTGTTCAATCTTCTTAGACCTGAGGATGCAGATTGGCTGACGTGCCTTTCGTAATCCGAGGGTAGAAGATGATTGAACACTAAAGTGCCCAGAAATTTGCGCTCACATAGTAGCAGTGATGATGAATGGGCTTATAGATGCCATTTAGAGATTGCTGAATAGGGTGATGGGCTTATAGATGCCATCTGGATGCTGACTGCGTAAGAGATTCCTTCGCTAGAACCTGCGTACCTGCAAAAGAGAAAATGGGTACCTGACACGTCGCAGGAGCTGATTTTAGATATAGATGTGTCCTGACTGATTACAGGAGCTGGGTCTGGAGCTTCAAACGCTGATGAATGAACCAGGGATGGTTACTGCCTTAGCATGAAGGGTAAGAGAATCCTGAATGATCTCAACAACGCTCGTTGAGAAAATCTTGGTGAGAATTACCATCTTCGTAGTGTCAGGAAGAGAACCAAAGGACATTACAATCTCAAAGGGAGTTACCTCACTCACGTTGGAGAGGGAACTATAGGAAATTATAATCTGAAAGGAGATATCACCTCACGCTCATGCCGGAGAGGGAAACATCTGAAGAAGGAATTACCACCTCACGCGCCGTTGGAGAGGGGACCATAAGAGAATATCACCTCACGCTCATGTCGGAGAGGAAAACATCTGAAAAAGGAATTACCACCTCACACGCCGTTGGAGAGGGGACCATAAGAGAATATCACCTCACGCTCATGCCGGAGAGGGGAACATCTGAAGAAGGAATTACCACCTCACACGCCGTTGGAGAGGGGACCATAATAGAATATCACCTCACGCTCATCGTCGAAGAGGGGAACATCTGAAGAAGGAATTACCACCTCACGCTCATCGTCGGAGAGGGGACCACAAAAGACTATCACCTCACGCTCATCGTCGGAGATGAAAAAAAGGAATTACCACCTCACGCTCACCGTCGGAGAGGGGACCATAAAAGACTATCACCTCACGCTCATCGTCGGAGAGGAAAACATCTTGAAAAAGGAATTACCACCTCACGCTCACCGTCGGAGAGGGGACCATAAAAGACTATCACCTCACGCTCATCGTCGGAGAGGAAAACATCTTGAAAAAGGAATTACCACCTCACGCTCACCGTCGGAGAGGGGACCATAAAAGACTATCACCTCACGCTCATCGTCGGAGAGGAAAACATCTTGAAAAAGGAATTACCACCTCACGCTCACCGTCGGAGAGGGGACCATGAGAAACTTTAACTTCAACAACGCTCGTTGAGGAAAAATCTTGGTGACCTCAACAACGCTCGTTAAGGAAATCTTGGGTGACTTTATCTTCAACAACGCTCGTTGAGAAAAATCTTGGGTGTCTTCTACTGGGATAAGAACCAGGGAGATCTTAGGGTCGATCTGACTGGACCGGTCTAGGTCTTGAAATGTGATTGAGAATTTAAACTGCATCTTTCCTGAAAGGTAAAAGTCAGTCATATGCAATGCATGATATGCAATGACGTTCTTGATGTAAATGAGACTTGTATGATATGATGTGTCTATGCATGCTATAATGATGTATGTGACGTTTTATGAATGCATGTTTTTGTCTAGGAAAGTAAATCCTTGACAGGCGCTAGGAAGTCGTATCCTGGGCTGATGTTGAGGTATTGATTTCCCTTCCGCTGGGGATGGTAGTTGCAAGAATACTGGTAGGAGAAGATAACTCCGTTGAGGAATAAACTTGGCAAATGGAAGATTCTGCGGGGAGAAAAGATACTCTGACGACCATGCTAGGAAGCGGTACTCTGTGGGGAGAGAAATGCTTTGCTGAATTATTGAGAACGACTTGCTGAGGAAACCCTTGTTGTATAGGAAGCGTTGATAGACTTCGCTGGGGTAGGAAGGCTTTGTCGACGACGCTCTTCCCGTGGCTTCTGGCTGAGGATAACCCAGTTATATCCTGTTAAGGAAATAACTCTTTAAATAAAGCCGGGCGATGCGTTCGTGCTCTGCGAGGGGATAAGCTTCCAGAATCTACTGGGGATAAACTTATTGCTTGGGGATATGAGTTCCAACTTTCCTGGGGGAACTGGATTGGACTCCTGGGGAAGTTTTGTTATGCAGGGGAAGTGACTGAGATACCGTCGGGGAACAATCTTTAGGCCAAGACTGCCGGGGATGCTTGTATTGAATACGTGCTGCTGCTGGGGAGGTTGAGATCTACGGGAGGATACTCAATTTCCTTGACAATCTGATAATAGCTTGGAGAAGAAGGTATTGTTTTTACTGAACCACTCTCTGGGGATTTAAGAGGTACCGGTTATGTTCTTTAGCTGAACCTATCTTGGCACCTTGGGGGATAGAACCATTAGATTGCTCTTAGGTGACTCCTTATTGCCCCTGTTTCTGAGGTGGGAGAGAAGGACCTATGAGGTGCTGATAGTTATTGACGGACAAACCTTCTTCTGGTAGGCAAGTGATATGAATGACAGGACATAGTTGTACGCTTTGATCCCTAACTTTTGCCTGGACCGCCCTTTCGGGTTTTCAGTCCACCGGGATACCCATTTTTGCCCAAGCCGCCTTTTCAGGTTTTCGACTTGCCGGGTGTACAGATTTTTTTTCATTTCATCCCTTCATTTTGCCCGAACCCTTTTGGTTCGCCGGGAAGCCCTTATTTTTGCCTAGGTATGTCAACCTAGCGGGTCTTTGATTTTGCGCAGTATTTTTTGACTATGTCCGTTCTCAGAAAGTGGGGAGTTGCCCATGTTAGAAGTATTTTGCCATGTCACCAGAAGATGTCTGACCGGGCAAGATTCGTTGTTGGAATGCCCCAAGTAACTCAGGTGGAGACTTGCCCCAGGCCGTTTGGCCTTTTGAGAGATTCTCCGAATCTTGATTGGATTGCCCCAGATGATAGACCATGGTCATGTCCGCCCCTTGATTGGAAGTGCTTTTGTTCACCAGGTATTCATCGTGCGAATTTCCCTGCTGTTCAAACAAAAGGTCATATGCAAACAAAGTTATGTTAAAAATGCAAAGCCTATGTCTGTCTTGAATATTTTGAAAATGTATTCTTTTTCATAAAACAAATGAATGTTTGTAACACGTGATGTCAACTCCGTATTTACCGTAGGCCTTCAGGAGTCAGGATACCTTTTGTAACAGTATGCTTTCGAACTAACCCATGCTTCAGCTAGGACTTTTAAGGGTTATAACGTGGCCTGGTTCACGGTTTAAGAAACAAAGGATAAAGGCTCAAATTGTTTGTACCCACCCGCTCTTCGTGATGTTCTCCAAACCTACACTCAGTTGATCATGCGTTAGACCTTGCTTGAGTTTTTGCTTTGATGTTCCAATGATGGTTCAGATGTTGAACGTTTATTTGAATAGGCAGTCATTTTTGTTTTTGTTGAGGGTTTGTAAGACCTCTTTCTTGATTTTTGTTATCCCTTTCTTTTTTTTGCCTGAACTGTGTCCTTTTTGGAATTACAGTCAGCGGGATGCCCCCAGTTTAGTAAGTCTTCTTTATTGGTTTTGACTTTTTGGGCTTTTTATTTTTTGAGATAATGACTGCCTTTCTTTATTGATTATTCGGAACCATCACTGTCTTTCTTCGTTTTGTAAGGATCTCTTTGGTGCCATTCGTTATGCACTTGGATCAACTGAGAGACTACCCTGCCCCAGGTTATGATTAAGGGTTTTAAAATTCGAGAAGAAAAACTCCTACTTCTTTGGCTCAAAGGGGTTGACGAGGGATTATCTTCCTTATTACTCCAGTGTTTAGGAATTGAAACAATGCCTGTACCTCATCAGCGGGGTCTGTTCAAAAGTATACTGTAGATCGTGGTATCGTTTTCGTCATCCTCCCTCAAGAGGCTTAGGATTAAAGATCAAGAGTCGACATCAGAAAAAATATGAAAATAATTTGCATTTAGTGAATACGAATATATTGTTTCAGAACAGACATATGCGATGCATTAATGAAATAACAATGTTTAACATGAATAACTGTTTGAACAAAAGAGAATTGCAACTTGAACATTCGAATGAACAAAACTTTCTCAATCCTAGCCTTGTTTCGGCAAGGGAGCAGTGATCATGTGGGGAGTCTTGGGTACTTTAAACTGAATCTCTCCAGCGTCGATCATGTCTTGAATCTTGTTTTTGAGAGGCCAGCAGTTGTCCGTAGTATGCCCCGGACTATCAGAATGATATGCGCATCTATCATTAGGATGATAGTTAGGAGCAGAAGTATTTGGATTCCGGAGAGGAGCCTTTAAAGTGATCAGCCCTGCCTTCAACATTTGTTGCAGTGCTTGATCCAGCGACATGTTGATCTTGGTGAACTGCCTTTTAGGCTTGTCTGGTTGACGCTGGTGAGGTTGATGTTGAATTTGTGGTACTGAAGCCATTTGAGGAGCTCTTCCCTTATCTCCTTGTCTCAAAGGTGGTTGAACAATGACTGGCTCTTTATCCTTAGACGTTTGCCCCAGTTGGTCACCCTGAAGCAGTTGGTTGACAAGAAACCGAAGCTCATCTTGTCTTTGCGCTAGACCTTGAATGGCATTCCTCTGCCCCAGCATTTGAGCTTTCATAACATCCATCTCAGATTGTAAGTGTTCCAACTTTTCATCCTCAGCATTGCCCCTGGCAAAAGTCTCCATGAGAAGTGTCCTTAGCTCCTCCTGCCCTTTGGATAGATTCAGGAGAATTTCCCCAAACCGGGTCTCTTGAGCGAGAAAGTCCTGATTGTCTTGTGGGTAAGCCATTGCTGAAATAAACAGCGAGAAGGGTGAGTGACCTGCAATCAAGGGTATCTGTTATGCAATGGTGTGTATGACATGCATGCAATGATTTCAAGGACCTCGCGGGGTAAACAGAGAAACTTGTTAGAGTTTGGAACCGGTGGCTTGATTGAAAGAACTTCATTTTTGTTGAGAGTCTTTCTTCCAAGGGTCAAAGGCTCACCATATCCAGTGGGTCATAGCCCCTGACTTTAATCATCATGTCTGGTTTTGATTTCCAAACAACCTTGGTCAAGGGAACCTTCTTCAGGAGTCAGAGCTCACCATATCAAGTGGGTCATAGCCTCTGACGACCTTAGTTGGAGGAAAATAAATCCTCTTTGCCCCTTGCTGGGCAGTTGGTTCATCATGACCTGCATCATAAGCCCTTGAGATCCTTGAAATGGGTTAGGATGTATGCAATGGTATGATGTCATGATGCACGGGGTAATATAGGTAACCCTGTTATGAGTCCCAATTAAGGACTATAAACAAACCCTGCAAGAAATTCAGTATACTTTGTTATGAGTCCCTATTAAGGACTATAAACAAAACCTGCAAGAAATTTGGTAAACCCTGTCATGAGTCCTAGTTAATGACTATAAACAAAACCTGCAAGAAATTTGGCAAACCCTGTCATGAGTCCTAGTTAAGGACTATAAACAAGACCTGCAAGAAGTTCACGTGTCAGCTAACAAGCATGCAAGTAGGCAAGTGCAAAGGCACACAAGTCACACAAGAGAGCCCTTAGGGTTCAGGCCAGCATGAGGTCTAGGTATTACCCTCTTTCAGTTTGTTGGTTCATACCTGTCCTATCAAAGTAACCGGGTTCTTAGAGGATCCCAATATCATTGACTACCCTCAATCGGTCATAACTCCAGCATCGCAATCTTTTCTTGCGGCCAGAACCATCACGAGAGTTTAGCCTCAATGGGCGTAGCATACTGCTACTGTTCTAATGGCCAAGTTGTGTCATTTAAGGTTCTAAGGTCTGTTGGTGCTTAATAACTCCTTGGAAGACCCATATTCTCCCCGTTTCAACACGAGGGATATCGGTACAGACCAAGGCGCCACACCAACGTAGCCACTGCTTCACCCATGTCGGTATACGCCGGACAGGTCCCTCACAGCTTATGCTACCTAAACAGGGTATCCCCAGATCCGGGTTAGGATCTATGTAACTCCGATACAACCCACAATAGTAAAGCAAGCAAAGAAGACAATTGAAAACACAGTGATCTTAATCCTAAGGTACACCCCACTTTATAAAGAGTCCCCAACAGAGTCGCCAGTTCTGTGATCGGTGGATCTGGAACTGACTGTTTAAAGCTGGTTTCGCGAAATGTCGCGGAAGCAAGAGTCGCCACCGTCTTTTATGTTCTCCAAATGGAAAGGACAAAAGCACAGAAAAATTCCTTAAAGAGATTGCTCTCGGTTCGGGAGGTAGGTTATAGAAAGGGAAGGTGTTAGCACCCTTTCTATCCATGGTTATCCATGGGCTCTTAGATACTTGCTCATCTGTGTTTTCAAAAGTGGTTTGTTTGCTTTTCAATGTGGGTTTAAAAAGTTTCTTTGAAAAATTTCAGATCGACTCATACGTCAGAGTGTTTGAAAAGTTTGCTTTGAAAGCTTTTGAAAATGTGTCAGTGTGAAAAGTATTTTGAATTTGTTTTGAAATTAGAGCAAGTATCCATGAGAACCTACCTACCCTAAGGAATTCGTCTGTGTAAATGTCCTTTAAAGTAGTGCCATCCCACCATTGAGAGGTAGGTAGCACCACCGTTGGAGGTGTTCGGGTCAATTCGATTTTAGGGACATGGTGATCACCAGAGCAATGGGAAGACACCTTAGAAGCTACCCTCATGCCAGGTTCCCGGATCATGAGGACTTACTAAGACGTTTTCTACTCGACGACCACCTTTCGAAAGGCAAGGCAACAGTGAGGCGTACCCTAGGGGTGGTGTGTGCGAATCGTGTGTCATGTTTCAGTTATTTGTCTTGTCATGTTTGTCGTGTTCTACGCTTGATTTTAATTTGTCCATTCATTCTTGCATGCATATTTAACAGTTATAAATTGCAAGGAAATAAAGCTAAACTATTACAAATGGCGCGGGTCCACATCGCCAAAATTAAACCGGACCCAATTTAGCGGAAAATAAATAAAGCGAGTAAATAAAAGTGTGAGAAATTTAAATTACATGGCTTTGGGAGATTTACAAAATTATAATGCGCGAAATAAAGAAATTAAAACAAAGACTAGGGCGTTGGACCCTTTTGCAAACAATTAAAAGTTAATGAGCATTAAAAATAAAAAAAGAAATTAAATGTTTTTGATATTTTGTATTTTTTAAGATTTAAAAGAAAAAGGAGTTAATAAAATTAATTTAAGAAGCAAACCCTAACTCTAATATTTTTTAGTTATTAAGAAAGAATTAAAATAAGATCTAAATTAAACCCTAATTTATTTATGTACAATTTTAATTATAAAATAAATAATATTATTATTCTAAAAAAGGGAAAAATATTTAAAAGGAATAAAAAGATACTAATTAACCTAATTCTATTTTGTTGGATTTTTTTTATTATGGAAAAATATAAATTAAACCTAATTTGAAATTAATTTATTTACATGCTAATAAAATAATTATAATCAAATAGATATTATTTTTTGGTCTTTTTCTGATTTTTATAATGTTTTTGTTTTATAGAAAAAATAAATTAATTAATTAAAGCAATAAAAATAATATAATACAATAATTAAAACAACAAAAAGAAAAGAAAATCAAACCAGGGTGGGGTGTTGCCCCAAATAAGGAGGTGTTTTTGTGAAAAGCCTGGCCCAATAAGCTGGACGTTGGTTGACTTCCTGGATCATGTGCAACGCGTTGACTGGTGCTTATGACGTTCTTTGAATCCTGACCCTTGATCTCGGTGAGATGGACGCGTGTGTGGCTTGAGAGGGTGGGCATATGATGCACTGGGACACTAGCGCTGCATTGAATCAATTATTGAAAAATAATGTTAAGTATTTGCCAGACCTGGGACTTGAACCCAGGTCTTGAGAGTCATATGCATAGCACGTTACCATTTGAGCCAAGCGCGTTAAGTTAACATAGAATAAACAATAAATATTATAAAAAGAACGCGTTAGTGTTTATGAGAATTCGCGCGAAATTCAAACTGCCCAATGGTTGATGGACACGCCATCTTCTTCCTCCCCACCCCTGTAACACAGAACGCTATGGGAACGGTTTTGAAACGTGGTTTTAGAGGGTATTCACGAAAATAGCGAATAGCCCATATCCAAACATAAATTGGGCGCGATGACATGTTCTTCTTCGTCTCTAAGCCCTGAATTCAACCATGGTATCCAGAAGTCCTAATTTTTCTTGTATTGGGAAACCCTCTTTTTGAATTCCTGAAACCCTAACAACCATTCATGGTAACTTCTCATATATGGCACAAAAACAAAATCGAACACGTTGGTTAGCTTTAGAACATCATGACAAACAATAATCCATAAAGAAAAATGCATGAGGATGCTTAAATCGTGCTATGCGAATTCAAAATTTTCTTGGTTCAGTTTGACTTTGTGATACCGTTTCAAGGGGTTTTTGTTGATGTTAAGGATTGAGAGATGTTCCAGGATGCCTCAGGATGCTTGTGGAATAAAAATTGGAGCTTGAATCGACCTTGAAACTAGATTTCAGTGTTGAGTTTTTTTGTCAAAAATTTCAATATGCCAAAGGTGTGTTATGCGCAGCTTTCAGTCTTGGATCCTTAGGGTTGGGATGCTGTGTATGTATAGAGTGATTTAGGTTAACAAAACTACACAAAATCCATGGCAATAATTGTTTTCAATTTTTGATTTGATAAAGATCTTTTACAATCTTTTCCATGGTGTTTTTGTTCAATCATGTGCCAATCATACCAAAACTTGCCTATTTGAGATGTGCACGATTTGTAGAGATTAGAATGTGCACAAAAAGATTTTTTTAGGTTAGTTTGATATTTTTCATATATTAAAATCATTTAAATGAATATAAATTAATATTAATTCAAATAAATAATTAAAAATATGAGAATACTTCCCTTAGGGCCTAGTGGTCGTGCATAGGCTTGGCATGAAGAAATTTGGAAGATAATTGGGCCCATTTGCATTTTTAGGCCTTTTGCATCATTGTTGACTTTCAAAAATTTCCAAAAATTTCCCAACTTCCACAAGGCATAACTTGGTCAATTTTTAAGCTTTTCACATGTTCTTGGACATTTTGGAAAGGTCTTTGAGTCCTTTAACCAATGCCTTTGGTCCCATGTCATTTTGATTTACCAATCTCAAGTTATGGCCTTTGACTTAAAGTCACTTTTTGTTGACTTTTGAAAATGACCTATAATGTTGAAATTGATAGCTTTTTGTGAGAGCATTTCTTGGACTTGGAACATGAAGATGAATTGTAGGAAATGTCTTTCTCTTCAAAATGAGCTTTGGATGGAAATTTTCTGATAATCCATGTGAAAGTTATGCCCTGGTCAATTTCAGTTGACTTTTTTAGCTGTCCAAATATAGCAACTTTTGCATCTTTGATGATTTCTGAGCCAAATCTTGAGAATCATGATCAAGCATTGATCAAATGATGTTTGTGGCTTCAAAATGATATGTTGACCAAAAATTTGAACTTTTGACTGTCAAATGACCATTTTGCCCCTACAGTTGACTGCAGTGCAATCTAGGGTTTTGACTGTGCAATTTTGAGCTGAATGTCTTGAAACTTGACATGAGGATGCCTGACCACATTTGTAGGCATGTGAGACTTGATTGGGCCTTTGAAAAGTTCATTTGCTTGACCAGAACTCAAACCCTAGTTTTGACTGTCTAGGAGACAGTTGAGCTGCACAACCCTTGGGGAATTTTGTGACCTTGACTTTGACAATTCTTAATGAATATGGGAGGGCAAATTTTGGGGTACAACAGCGTGCATCTATCAAAGGTTGCTGAGGATTTTCTCTTCATTCTGAGTTTGCTTTGTACTTGCATAGAATCCTATTTCTTTCTAAGATGCGTGAGTCAGAACATCATCTGAACTTAGAGAGAATACAAGTCAGAGTATAAAATAAATATAACAAAATTTATTTCATTGTTATCATCAAAAATCTAAGATATGATTAGAACCAAACTTTGTTCTAACATAGTTGTGGTCCCTTGATTTTTAATAGTCTGGGAGGAAGATTCAAGCTGGGGAATCTTGCCGTTTGTTGGGGAAATAAACCTTGTTGCCAGTCTGTTGGAGAGGTATTTTCTTTTTGCAGAACTCCTCGAAGGTTCTGGAGATCAACTCGGTTGGGAAGAAGTTTTCAGAGGTTGAAACTCTAGCTGGGGATCATCCTACAAACAGGACCTTGTGGGGGTTTGTCGTTTCCCCTGGTAGCAAGTGTTTGTGGCACTTCCAGTAAATGTTTGACTGTATGTAACCCTTTGTCGGGATTCGCGTTCAATGCCCCAAGTGATTCAGATACAAACCTACCCCTGGTTATTCAGCATTCTTGAGAGATTTCTTGGAATCTTGACTGGACTGCCCCAAGTGTGTTGGACAATGGTCAGGCCGTGCTTGATTATGAGATATTTGTCATTGGGAGTGTCTTCTCATCTGAAGTGATTTTGTTCACTGAGAGTGCTTTCATTCGCTCAATATTCGTCTTGTGAATTCTCCTATTGTCAAACAATTAGCTACATGCAAATAGCGGTATTCAGATAATGCAAACCTTATGCTTATCTTGAAGTTTTGAAAATGCATTTTAGCAGATAAAAGAATATTATAAGAATATGAATTCAAATCAGGATTTGGAGTAAGCCTTACAGGAGTCAGGATACCTTTTGTAACAGTATGCTTTCGAACTAACCCATGCTTCAATTAGGACTTTTGAAGGGTTGTAACGTGACTTGGTTCACGATTTTAAGAAACAAAGGATAAGGCTCAAAGTGTATTTGTACCCGCCCGTTCTTCGTGATGTTCTTCAGTCCTAAACTCAGTTAATTGTACGTTCGAACTCCAATGACGTTTTGGTGATGGTTCAGACAAGTTTAGTTTATCGGAAGGCAATCATTTTTGCAACATTTTTCATGTTTTTGAGGAGTTGTAGTGACCTCTTTTTTTTTTATTCTCCCTGATTTTGCCTGACTGTTCTTGTTTTGAGATTACAGTCAGCGGGATGCCCCAATTTTTCTTAAGTCTCCGTTGTAGGTTTTGACTTAATGGGCTTTTCTTTTTGAGAGATAATGATTGCCCATGTGATAGGGAACCATCACCGTCTTTTGATTTCAGAGGAATGTTTTTGATATCACTCATTGTATACGAAATGAAATTTTGCGACTAAACGCGCATTTGAATTAACTGAGAGACTACCTTGCCCCAGGTTTTGATTAAAGGTCTCAATTTGTGTGAAAAATAAAACTTCTACTTCGTTGGCTCGAAGGGGTTGACTAGGTATTATCTTCCTTATAACTCCAGTGTTTAGGATTCGAAAAAACGCCTGTACATCGTCAGTAAGGTCTATTCAAAAGCATATTGTATGTGATTATGGCATTTTTCGTCATCCTCCCTCTAAAGGCTTGCAACTTTTAAAACAAGAGTTGAATATCATAAATGGAGTAAAAATCATAGTTTAAATATAATGAAAGTGAATGGATTGATTCAAGACAAACATATTTAATGCATTAATGAGAGTAATCAAAGTCTGACATGAAGATAAGTGTTTGAATAAACAAAGGAATTACAGCTGAAAATTCGAATAAAC
The DNA here is from genome assembly GCA_948472305.1 of Vicia faba. Lineage (NCBI taxonomy): Eukaryota > Viridiplantae > Streptophyta > Magnoliopsida > Fabales > Fabaceae > Vicia > Vicia faba. The sequence continues at coordinate 333,417,182 of OX451735.1, forward strand.
AAAAAATTTCCTCGCCCAGATCGTGACTTCATATGGATACCCTTGAGGGGTGATAGAAGAGTTCCAGTTGATCGTCTTGTGTAAATTCCAAAACTCCTTTGTCGATTAGGTCTTGAATCCTGTTCTTCAGAGTCCAACAATTGTTCGTATCATGCCCAGGACCATCAGAATAGTATGCACACCTCTCATTGGAATGGTAACTAGGAGCAACAGTGTTAGGATTCCAGGGAGGAGCCTTTAATGTAATTATCTCTGCCTTCAACATATGTTGTAGCACCCGAGCTAGTGACATGCCAATCCTGGTAAATTGTCTCTTAGGTGCGACCTCCTTGTGCTGATTCCCTTGTTATTGTTGGCGAGGTTGTTGTTGGACTCGAGACGCGACAACAATTTGGAGCGGTTTACTCTCCACCAATCCAGCTTCATGTCTCATGGGAGGCTGAGTAGTGACTTGATCCCCAATCTTGACCGTTTGTTTCATATGGTTGCAACTGTCTTGATGAAGTTTGTTGACGAGGGTCCTTAGCTCCTCTTGTCCCCGAGCTAAGTTTTGGATAAGGGCCATCTGGCCCACCAGTTGTTCCATCATCTGGACTTTCATTGTTGCCATTTCAATTTGTAGCCGTTCCAACTGGTCATCCATGTCGTCCTTAGGATTCTCCATGGTCAAGCCCGTAGTGAGGAGTGCTTTCACTTCTTCTTGCCCCTTGGATAGGTTCAAGAACATTTCCTGAAGTTGAGCATTTTGAGTCTGAATATCCTTGATAATTTGTTTTAGAGCCATCTCTACTGAAATAAACAGTAGGAAGATAAGGAAACCTGTATGGGAGAAACTTGTCATGATATGATACATGGTATGTGAATGCAGGTTTTTCAAGGATCTCGCGGGGCAAACACAACAAAAATGTTAGAAGTTAAACTTCGACTATAACTTTGATTGAATAACCTCGTATCCATGGATGTCCTTCCTCGAGCATCAAGCTCACCATTTAAAGTGGGTCATAGCCCTTGAATCAAGTTGTTATGCTTTGATCTTTGACGGCGTTTGGTTAGAGGAAAATAAATTCTCTTGCCCCTTGATAGATGCCTGGTTCAATATGACCCTGCATCATAGGCCCCCGAGATCCTTGAAAAGGTTATTGAAAATTTTATGGTATGATGTCATGATGTTATGTACAAGTATGCAAAGTAAGCAAGTTGTTATGTACAAATAGTCATATACACACAAGGCAAACCCTAATGATGAGATAAAAACTCTTAATAATTAGTTCTTGGATTTTCACATGTAGCTAAAATTTTCTTTCTTTTGTTGCATGTACGAGCAATTTGGACAATGGAGAGAAATGATGAAGAGCGGCCTGCCGTGTTTGATGAAGACTTGAAGATGACAAAAAATCAATCTTTTAAGAATTTGTATTGTTGCAACTTTTGTAACATTGCGACTTTCATTTGTAATTTAAATTTTAAGACTTGGAGAATTGTGAAATATATTCAAATAAAAATGACGCTTTGTTGTAAATCTTAAGTTCTTGAATAAACTTGAATAGTCTCGAATTCTTGAATAAACTTGAATAGTCTAGAATTCCAAAGCGGCTTAAAAAAAGTCTTGCATTTGAATAATGACGCGCTTGAAGAAATTAGGTTTAACAATTTGATTTGATTCATGAGAATTGTGACTTAGATAAACCATGAATCACAACATAGCTTTAATCATGTTTGCATCCCAAAGTTCGAATGAATTTGAGAAAACTTTAGCGAACTCGTTCTCTGATACCTTGAATTCAAAACCAACCGCGCGAATCAATTGTAAAAGATTTGGACGAAAGCTTGTGATATCATGTAATTCTTCGTTAATCATGACAATATTCAAATGAATCCTCAAGTAATTTTCAACAAAATCATAAATCAATTTTCAGCATGGCAACTTGTGTTATAAGCAACATCTTCTTCGAACTCAACATGAATCTTCAAATTCAACATCACATTCTATGGACAGTCTTAACGTAAGAATTGCAGCCTTTGAGAAATCAATTAGAAATTGAAAATACTCTAAATCAAGAAAATGACTTATGACAAAATGATAATCTCTAAGGTCTTTTAAATATAATTTCCTTCGATTATTAAAGAGGACTTGTTGATGACATCGCTCATGATAATGTACAAAAATAGTCGTCTCGAGATCTTGAAAATGGAGGACATTACGACTCTTGAAAGGCAGACCACAATTATCTGAAATTAGGTCAGAAACAGAAAGTGACCTCTAAATATTCGAATTTCCGATAATCTTTCGCACCTAATCGGCTCTTGACTTGTGAAGAGAAACTAGAGATGACATCAAGGAGAGTCATATGCAAACAGAACAACTCAAGAATATCGATTAATGAAGAAGTTACAATTGTTTGAACTTGATACTAAAAAGGCCAACTTTTGCAATTGATTTTTAGTCACCTGAACCATTGAATGAGCAAACCTATAGTGCGAGGCTTGAAACTTGGCACAAACATCCTTGATAACACATGAAGGACCATAAAGACCATTTGAAACTTTGAAAACTCATTTTCTTTTGAGAAATGTAAAAACCTAATTGCTGATTTACTGCCTCGGAAGAGAATCTGTCTGATCGATTCCTGAGCCAACTTGAATATCCGAGAAACCCTAGGATTGTATCTTGTATGAAAAAAAAGGAGGGAAAATTTTGGGGTACAACAGCTGTCCCTATTCAATCTTCTTAAACTTGAAAAGCGAGATCGACGTGTTTGTCGTTCGTGGCTTGAAAGTAGAAGGTGATTGAACACTAGAGTGCCCAGAAATTTGCACTTGATGACGCGCTGGTTGATTGTGTAAGGAAATGGGCTTAAAGATGCCATTTGGAGAAGCGGCGGAGAATCGTCGGAGATGGGCTTATAGATGCCATCCAAAGATGATTGTTAACGGAAAGTTTGAACTCGATCTCCCTTTTTTAACAAAAAATGAATCAGAATAAACCGTTGAGAGATTTATCTGAACCAATGAGAATCTAAAGACGAATCAGAATAAACCGTTGAGAGATTTATCTGAACCAGTGAGAATCTGGAGACAAATCAGAATAAACCGTTGAGAGATTTATCTGAACCATGGAGAATCTAGAGACAAATCAGAATAAACCGTTGAGAGGTTTATCTGAACCAATGTGAATCTGAAGACGAATCAGAATAAACCGTTGAGAGATTTATCTGAACCAATGAGAATCTGGAGACGAATCAAAATAAACTGTTGAGAGATTTATCTGAACCGGTGAAATAATCTGGAGACGAATCAGAATAAACCGTTGAGAGATTTATCTGAACCAGTGAAATAATCTGGAGATAAATCAGAATAAACCGTTGAGAAATTTATCTAAACCAGTGAGAATCTGGAGACGAATCAGAATAAACCGTTGAGAGATTTATCTGAACCAGTGAGAATCTGGAGACGAATCAGAATAAACCGCTGAGAGATTTATCTGAACCAGTGAAATAATCTGGAGACGAATCAGAATAAACCGTTAAGAGATTTATCTGAACAAGTGAAATAATCTGGAGATGAATCAGAATAAATCGTTGAGAGATTTATCTGAACCAATGAAATAATCTGGAGATGAATCAGAATAAACCGTTGATAGATTTATCTGAACCAGTGAAATAATCTGGAGATGAATCAGAATAAACTGTTGAGAGATTTATCTGAACCAGTGAAATAATCTGGAGATGAATCAAAATAAACCGTTGAGAGATTTATCTGAACCAGTGAAATAATCTGGAGATGAATCAGAATAAACCATTGAGAGATTTATCTGAACCAGTGAAATAATCTGGATATGAATAAGAATAAACCGTTGAGAGATTTATCAGAACCAGTGAAATAATCGGGAGATGAATCAGAATAAACCGTTGAGAGATTTATCTGAACCAGTGAAATAATCTGGAGATGAATCAGAATAAACCATTGAGAGATTTATCTGAACCAGTGAAATAATCTGGAGATGAATCAGAATAAACTGTTGAGAGATTTATCTGAACCAGTGAAATAATCTGGAGATGAATCAGAATAAACCATTGAGAGATTTATCTGAACCAGTGAAATAATTTGGAGACGAATCAGAATAAACTGTTGAGAGATTTATCTGAACCAGTGAAAATCTGGAAGAAATATTTTGTTATGTGGATAGTCGACTAATCTTTTCTTGTTGAGAATCTTCGTCCGTTGGAAATTTGTTGATAATAACTGTCTAATGACTCTTTCCTGCAAAAAGGTGAAGAGTTAATTGTATGCAATGCTATGATGTATGCGATGGATGGTGTGATGTTTGCCTCTCAAAATAAATGAGATTTCACTGTAGGTACTTGAGTTGTCAATGTTATGACGTATGGATGCAAATGTATGGAATTAAAGATTGTTTGTGCCGTAGTGTTGCTGGAAGCGGGAAAATAAATCCCTTTTGAAGCACTGATGGGTGAGTTTCCAAGTATAAACTCTGTTGTAGAAGGGAAAATCCAGACATTGCTTGTAGTCTTCGTGATATCCTGTTGGGGAAAAATCTGAGAAGTTGGGAAACTTACTGGGGATATTCTGGAGCGGTGGTTGGAAGTTTTGCTTTGTCAGGAATATGAGAAAGCTTGATACCGGCAGGCTGCATACTGGGGATATGTTAGCGATTCTGTGGTAGGATGTATTCGCTTCCGCTCTTGCTGGAAAAGGTGCTTGCGGGGATCTTATGGAATAGCTTATAAATATTATCCTATTTATCAAAGTCATTAGTAATTGTCTTTCCGTTTTTTTTTTTGGTTTATTTGTAACAGTAATCATGTTCAAATGCATATGCTCAAAAATAAATCATTGGACATTTTTGTAAACAAGACACAGTAACAAAGAAAAAACAGATGGTTTTGCACTTTCAAAAGGGATATTTTTGTATTAACTTGAATAAGTATTTTTTGTACAATGAGACGAGCATTCTAGCGAGAGAATGTCATCGTAAAAAAAATGAAAATTGAGACAAAGAAAAGATAGCTATGTGAAATAATCCCATGGGGTTCCCATTCTGCTATAGTCTTCATGTCTCCGAATGTCTTATCCACTTGTCGCCTCGGCAAAGTCGATTGGATTGATTTAGGGCCATTTGAGTTGATTGGTCGACGCTGAAGATTGTCTGTCAGATGATCCAACGGGACATAGTCATAGGCTTCAATCCCTAAATTTTGCCTGGACCACCCTCTCGAGTTTTCAGTCCATCGGGATACACTTTTTTGCCCAAGCCTCCCTTTCGGGTTTTCGACTTGTCGGGTGTACAAATTTTTTATTTTCATCCCTTATTTTTGCCCGAACCCTTTTAGTTTGTCAGGAAGCCCTTATTTTTGCCTAGGCCAGTCAACCTAGCGGGTCTTTGATCACGCGTAGTATCTTTTAACTATGTCCGTATTTACAGGGTGCGGGAGGTCATTGCCATCCATAGTAGTCAAGATCATTGCTCCACCAGAGAAAATGCTTTTGATTACAAACAGCCCTTCATATGTAGGGGTCCATTTGCCTCTGGGATCACCTTGTGGCAAAATGATACGCTTGATTACCAAGTCACCGACCCGATATACCTGACGTTTGACCTTTTTATTAAAAGCTTTGATCATGCATTTTTGGTACATCTGACCATGACAGATAGCTGTAAGCCTCTTCTCATCAATCAAGTTTAGTTGGTCAAACCGAGTCTGGATCCAATCTTCTTCATTCAAACCAGCATCCTTCATGATTCTTAGAGAGGGGATCTGGACCTCAATAGGCAAGACAACCTCCATGCCATATACTAGAGAATAGGGTGTTGCCCCAGTTGATGTGCGAGCTGTGGTACGATACCTGTGGAGAGCGAATGGTAGCATCTCATGCCAGTCTTTGTATGTGATTGTCATTTTCTGTATGATCTTCTTAATGTTTTTGTTAGAAGCTTCTACATCACCATTCATCTTTGGCCGGTAAGGGGAAGAATTGTGATGTTGAATCTTGAATTGCTCGCACAAGGTGGTAATCATAGTGTTGTTTAGATTCATACCATTATCAGTGAGAATTCTCTCTGGGATGCCGTACCGACAAATGAGATTCTGTTTGATGAACTAAGCGACCACATTCTTTGTAACGGAGGCGAAGGAAGCTGCCTCAACCCACTTTGTAAAATAGTCGATGGCCACTAAGATGAAGCGGTGTCCATTGGAGGCCGTTGGCTTGATTTCCCCAATCATATCGATTCCCCACATAGCAAAGGGCCAAGGAGCCGCCAAGACATTCATAGGAAACGGAGATACGTGCACTTTATCCGCATAAATCTGACACTTATGGCAAGTCCAAGAGTATTGGTAGCAATCTGCCTCCATGGTAGACCAATAATATCCTGCCCGTAGGATCTTCTTTTCCATTGTATGCCCACTGGAATGGGTACCAAAAGTGCCTTCGTGTAATTCAACCATGATCCTTTCAGCCTCAGCCTTGTCTACACACCGAAGCAATACAGAGTCATGACTGCATTTGTACAAAATGTCGTTACTAAGGAAGAATTTATCCGAGAATCTTCTTAGGAACTTCTTGTCATTCACCGAAGCTCCTTCTGGATATTCCTGAGACTCGAGATACCTTTTAACTTCGTGGAACCAAGGTTGATCCACTACTTCTTCAGTACCGATCTCGTGATAGTAATCTGGTTCATCCATCCGCTCAATGGTGATTTGAGGAGCCTCATTATCCCAATTAAGTTTAAACATAAATGACATTGTAGCTAGTGCGTCTGCTAGCTGATTTTCTTCTCGTGGGAAATGCTCGAAGGTAATCTTCTCGAAATGTGGCAACAATGTCAATACATGTTCTTTGTAAGGGATAAGGTTGGGGTGTTTGGTGTCCCATTCCACTTTGACTTGACTGATGACCAAAGTCGAATCTCCAAATAAATCCAAGTATTTGATCCCCAAGTCTATAGCAGCTTTGAGACTGAAGATGCATGCTTCGTATTCTGCCATGTTGTTTGTACAGTTGAAGTAAAGTCTGGCAGTGAAGGGAGTATGACATTCTTCTGGAGATTAGAGTACGACACTAATACCATTGCCAAATGCGTTGGATGCCCCATCAAAGAACAGGGTCCATCGGGATCCTTGTTCAGGTCCGTCATATGGCCTGATTTCTTCACAGTTGTCTAACGTCATGATGTCTTCATTCAGAAATTCAAACTTCATGGACTGATAATCTTCCACAGCATGGTGAGAGAGGTGATCAGCTAATACACTACCCTTTATAGCTTTCTGGGTAGTATATTGTATGTCATATTCTGTCAGGATCATCTGCCATCTCGTTATTCTCCTAGAAAGAGCGGGCTTCTCGAAGATGTACTTTATCAGATCCATTTTAGATATCAACAGAGTAGTATGGGTCAGCATATACTGTCTCAGCCGGCGAGCAGCCCATGCCAGAGCGCAACATGTTTTCTCGAGCAGTGAATATCTTGTTTCAAGTCGGTAAACTTTTTGCTCAGGTAATAAATAGCATGCTCTTTTCGGCCAGACTCGTCATGTTGCCCCAACACACACCCCATTGAGTTTTCTAAAACAGTCAAATATAAGATCAATGGCCTTCCCTCGATAGGTGGAAACAACACAGGAGGCTCTTGCAGGTATTCTTTGATTTTTTCAAAAGCAACTTGGCATTCGCCATTCCATTTAACTACTTGATCTTTCTTCAAGAGTTTGAAGATTGGCTCACAAGTAGCTGTTAGGTGAGAAATAAACCTAGCTATCTAATTCAGACGTCCCAAGAATCCTCTGACTTCTTTCTCAGTACAAGGAGACGGCATCTCTTATATTGCTTTAACCTTGGCAGGATCAACCTCGATACCCTTGTTGCTGATGACAAAGCCTAAGAGTTTACCAGACCGTACTCCGAACGTGCACTTGTTTGGATTCAATCTCAACTTGTACTTCTTCAGCCTCTCAAACATCTTTTGTAAGTGATCAAGGTGCTCTTCTTCCGTCTGCGATCTGGCTATCATATTGTCTACATAGACCTCTATCTCATGATGTATCATGTCATGAAATAAAGCTACCATGGCGCGTTTATAAGTTGCCCCAACATTCTTCAGTCCGAATGGCATGACCTTATAACAGAAAGTGCCCCACTGTGTAAAAAAGGTTGTTTTCTCCATATCCTCAGGTGCCATTTTGATTTGGTTGTAGCCTGAGAAACCGTCCATGAAGGAAAACACTTTGTGTTGTGCCGTATTGTCGACTAGGATGTCGATTTGGGGGAGTGGGAAATCATCTTTGGGGCTTGCCCTATTCAAATCTCTGTAATCCACACACATTCGTACTTTACCATCTTTCTTGGGCACACGAACAACATTGGCCACCCATTGGGGATAAGAGATGACAGCTAAAAATCCGACATTGAATTGCTTCATGACTTCTGCCTTGATCTTTTTTGACATATCAGGCCTCATGCGGTGAACCTTTTGCTTTACTGGAGGACAATCTTCCTTTGTAGGCAGACGATGTACCACAATGTCTGCATCAAGTCCCGACATGTCTTTATACGACCAGGCAAAGATCTCAACGTAGTCGTGTAATAACTGAATTAGGCACTCCTTGACACTGGATTCCAGATTGGCACCCACCTTGACCTCCTTCTTATCTTCCTCAGTTCCCAAGTTAACTGTTTCGACCGGCTCTTCGTGCGGCTGAATGGTCCTTTCTTCCTGTTGCAACAACCTGGCCAACTCCCCTGGCACTTCATAATCTTCCTCACCTTCGTCGTCGGCTTGGTAGATCGGATTTTCAAAGTCACAATAAGCCATAGCAGAACTGTTACCCATGGGATCCTGAGTGGATGTAGATCTGCATTTTTAATATGTGAGTGTGTGTAAGAGCATATCTACCTTTGAAAGAAATAAAATGTAAGAAAGAAAAGATAAAGAAAAACAAAATTTGATGCAAAAACATCCATGATTCATTAATGACATATGAGAATGAAGTGACAACCCTCACAAATGGACCGTTGTGCCTCGGGTAAGACACAAGGTTTTAAAAGTCTGAATTGTTTAAATATTACAAGCCTGAAAATATTAAAAGACAATTACTCTTGAATAAAAGTAATAGGAACGAAATCTTTGGCCTCCCAATTGTTGAGCCCACCGCCGATGGTTGGAAAAATCCATTCGTCCATGTCACAACTGCCATACTGTCTTCTATTGCATTGACTCCTTGATTGCTGATATGCAGAGGTGGTTCCCCAGTGCGAGATTGTCGAACAGCTTTCTGGGCCTCTGAAGTGAATCCCAACCCAAATTTGTCGGACTTGTAGGGAATATCCTGAAGTTGACCCCAGATAGTACATCCTCCCTCTTCAACTACTGCTCGAGTATCTTTCAGTGAGGCCATCTTTAATGGAGGTCTGGTAATCTTCGGGACTTTTGGAGTAGACTTGGTTTCCGCGGCCATTGCTGGAACCTCCTCAAAGTTATGACAGGGGGTCTCTATGAATTCACCATCCATTTCAACATACCTGAAAGAGTTCATATGGCTAACCATGTACTCCTCCTCTCCGTGAACTGTGACAATCTTCCCCCTGATCGGGTATTTTAGCATTTGGTGTAGGGTGGAAGTGATGGCACCAGCACCGTGGATCCAAGGTCGAACCAATAGATAAGAGTATGAAGGGCGAATGTCCATCATATAGAAAATTGAGTCAAAAGTCTGAGTCCCAACTTTTATGGGGATATTAACTTCTCCGTGTACTGTCCTTTTGGAGCCATCAAAGGCCCTCACTATGATGTTGCTAGGTTTCAAGATGAGCCCCTCGCAATCCAGTCGGTCAAGAGCATTTTTGGGCAAGACATTCAATGATGAACCAGTATCCACCAGAACGTGGGCAAGTGTGGTACCCCTGCATTCAATGGAAATATGTAAGGCATCATTGTGCTTTCTTCCCTTAGAGGTTAAATCAGCATCGGAAAAGCCCAATCCATTATCAGCAGTTAGACTGGCCACACAACTTTTAAATTGATCGATGGAGGTCTCTTGGGGCACGTGAGCGGTCTTAAGAAACTTTACCAAGGCTTTGGCATGAGTTTCAGAACACAAAAGTAAGGACAACAATGATATCTTCGAGGGGGTATGCCCTAATTGTTCTACAATGTTGGAGTCACTTTTCTTGATTATTTCCAGGATTTCTTCTATTTCTTTTCTGGAAGCTTCAAGGATGACCTCGGGACGTTCTCTTGCTTGGGCAGGATCAACCAAAGCCTCTTTGCCCCTTGTATCGGTAACAGGGATAACAATAGGAGTATCACTGGTAGTGTCGGTAGGAGTGGAAGTAGTAATGATCATAGGGGTAGCAACGGTCTTTGGAGAAATCTCAGGTGAGAAGACTCTTCCACTTCTTGTTATTTTGCTAGTTCTAGTGATGTTACCAATATCGAGATCAATATCTATCGCAACTTCGTTCTTGACAGCCAAATGATCTTGCTTGATGCCGTAGTAATAAACGTCAGCCTCATAACTCCAGGGAACAACTTTATCTGAGGAGTATGGTATTGGTCTTGGCATAGTGATGATTAAAGGTGCAGATCTGGGAGCGGATGTAATCCTGACGGGTCTTTTGGTGGAGACCCTGGGAGGATTGTTGGAAATGGTGATTATTGAAACATCTTGATAAGAACTCTTGATAAGAGGTAGCTTTTCAAATAGGATTTCTTTGCTAGTCATCAGGCGCTGGACGCCTATCTTTAGTAACAAACAGCCGTTTGGTAGAGACTTGCATAAGTGACAATCTTCATCACAGCCTGGGAATAGGCCGGCTTGCAGTAGATTTTGTTTAATGGTCAGCAGAGGAGTAACCAAGTCATTCACGGAGGAAACAAAACGATCATCATCAATGGCGTTGATACCTTGGCCATGTCTGGGCATTGGCGCCGTTATTACATTAGGCGTTTCTGGGGGCTCAAATTCAATCTCTTTCGCATCGATAAGGTCTTGCACCTTATTCTTTAAGGCTCAACAGTCATTTGTATCGTGCCCCGAGCTTTCAGAATGGTAAGCACATCGAGCGTTCGAGTTATAGCGAGGAGAAGCAGTGTTGGGGTTCTTGGGAGCTTCCTTTAAAGTTGCCAGATTGGTCTTTAGAAGGTGTGGCAAAACTTGAGACAGGGTCATGTTAATCCGGGTGAATCGTCTCATGGGCGCTTCTGGTTTGCACTGATAATTCCGCTGCTGATTTGGCGCAGGATTAGAAATCATAACAGCCCCTACCACCGGGCGACGTTCAGTTTTGTTTTGATTCCTATGGTCATATGCAGCACTGGCCTCCTTCTTTCTAACAAAGCGTTTCTTCACCATACTTGAGGATGCATCTCTTTGAATTTTGCCGCTTTTTATACCGGCCTCGACCCGCTCACCAGTCATGATTAATTCAGTAAACCCAGCTGAGGAACTCCCAATCAGGTGATTGAAAAATGGTCCTGACAAGGTGCCTAGGAACATATCTACCAATTCTCTGTCGGATAGAGGGGGCTGGACCATGCCTGCGAGATCCCTCCATTTTTGAGCATAGGTTTTGAAACCTTCATCCGTTCCCATTGACATGCTTTGTAACTGTGTCCTAGTCGGAGCCAAATAAGCATTATACTGATATTGTTTGTAGAAAGCGGCGACCAACTCTTCCCAGTTGCAAACATTGGTCCCTTCCAATTGGTAGAACCAATCCAACTGCGTCCCAGATAAACTCTCCTAGAAGAAATGCACCCACATATTCTTGTCAGCCGTGTGGGGTTGAATCTTTCTGACATATGACCTTAGATGTAGCTTCAGGCAAGAGACACCATCGTACTTGGCGAAAGTTGGGACCTTGAATTTTTGTGGGATGATAACCCCCGAGATGAGTCCTAACTCTTCAAAGTCCAAACCGGGTACCCTCTGAATCTCCATGGCATTCAAACGATCCTCTAGCTGTTTGTATTTATCATCAGCAGGAGGATATTGTTCCTCAGAGTAATCAGGCTCTTCCTCTCCTTCGGATGCTGGGTCATTGTTCACTTCTTGGGTTTGATTATCTCATTCGCCTAACGATGTTGCAAAGTCTAAAGTTCTCATGGTCTGTCCTTTAAACCTTCTTCCCATGATTACAACACCGGTTGGTTTCTTCGTTTTCTTCTTCTTCTCTTTGGCCAGTAGAGTCTTCAACTCTTCTTGTCCTTTTGTCAGAGCCATGAGCATTTGTTGAAACTGGGCATTCTGCGCCTGAAGATCTTTCACAGTTTGTTCAACATCCATCTCACTGAAATAAATAGTAGAAGGATAAGGTGACCTGTTATGAGAAACCTGTATGATGTTATGATGAATGGAGATGCGATATGCAAATGATTTCAAGGAAATTTAGAGATTTAAACTTGTTCAAACCAAAAAAAGAACACACATCATATTAAATAAAACCAAGTTTGAATACATCATGCCTCCTTGGGCTTACAAAGAAAGAAACAAAATACAACAAAACTCTTAAGACAAAAAGACTGAACGCATCCTCTTTGGATCAATGTAGGCATTCAGGTTTTTCTCTTCATGAAGCAGTTTGGTGAGCTCTAGAACCTTCTTCTCACCAGCGTAGTACTGGGTTTCAAAGGTGTCTCGTTCTTCCTTCAACTGAACCTAAGCTTTCTGCAGGTCTTCGAGAGAGGTAGGCATGTCAGGATGAAGAATAGTGTATGGGACGTCTCATTCAATAACAGGCTCAATGATGAAAGGATGGATGGAAGGGTAAGGCATCAAGAGACTCTGGGCACAAGCCCGTACCCACTTAAGGTAAGGCTTGAGAGGGATAGAGTTTTTATGTCCCAAAGTCCTACTGTCCACCTTGTTCACCATTCCCCAAGCATGTGTAAACCTCTGGCGGTAACCTTGGTCTTCTTTGTCGTAGTCGAACACTAGACCTTAGATGAGCATCTCATGAGGGCCGTATCTTCGGGCATACCCAAACTGTCGAAGAGCTAAGCATGGGTTATAGGTGATACCCCCCCTAATACCAAGCAGAGGTACGTTAGGGAACTCCCCACAACGGTCAATGATAGAGATATCTTCCAAGGATCTCGAGCACCAACATATATCATAGTGGGTGAGAGACATCATCCTTTGAGACCAAGTCAATCTTTGCTCGTTCTTCAATGCTGACTGAGGTAGGTGTAAAGTGAACCACTTAGCGAGTAGGGGGATACAACACAAAAGGGTACCTCTTTTCTTCATGGTGCGGGTATGAAGGCAATGCAAGATGTCTCCTAGTAAGGTAGGTATAGGATTGCGAGAGAGAAAGACTTTGATGGCATTAACGTCTATGAATTGGTCTGAATTGGGAAACAAAACCAAACCATAAATGAGGAGAGCTAGTACGTCCTTGAAAGCTTGGAAATCCATGTCATCCAAGAATGAACGAGCTTTTTCCAATAGAAACTTATCTAGAAAGCCTTTAACCCCACTTCTTGTCTCCCAATTGGCTATGACGTCGACCCTCTTCACATGTAAAGCTTCGGCGATGACTTCCAGTTTTGGAATCCCTTATAAACCGGTGAACAGTATCTAATTAAGCACGGGCACCCCTAAGAGTAGAGAGAACTCTTCTAGTGTAGGTACCAACTGATAGTCCGGGAAAGTGAAACAATGATGTACGGGATCAAAGAATTGGAATAGTACACACATCATCTCTTCTTGGAAGTTGGATGTAGCCAAACTAAGGATTCGACCATATTTCTTGGTAAAAGGAGAAACCCCAGGCACTCTTGAGGCTAGCTCTTGAAGTTGAGGATGTGCTTTTACAAAGCTGATTCAGATGGTGTTTCTTCAAAGAGAATTCATGTCCTACAAAATAAAAACAAAGATAAATTTCTAAATCCTTGAAATGGTTAGTGAGCATGCATATGATGTTGATGATGTTTATGATGTTTATGTACAAGCAAATATATACACACACACAACAAACAGATCCCTATGTTTTAGGCTTGCATGAGTTTTGTAGGTAAGTACCCTCTTGAAGTCTAGTTGGCTCAACCCGTCCTAGAAATAATGATCGGGTTCTAAAGGATCTCAATATCACCGACCTTTCTCTTAGGCATTGTCTCAGCACAACAATCTTTTCTTGCGGCCGAGATATCCCAAAAGTCTAGCCTCAATGAGTGTAGTATCGAGTATCAACCAATTTTCAGCTCTACACAGAAACCGGCTATCTCACTACGTCCTAATGGCCAATTTTGTTCAATTAGGGTTCTAAGTTCAGTTGATGTTTCATGGCACCACGCGGCGGACCCGTATTCTCTCGATTCACCATAAGGGATACTGGTACCAACCAAAGTGCCACACCAACGTAGCTACTGCTTCAATCGTATCGATCTACGCCATACAGTTCCCTCACAATTTATTGCTACTTACCTAAAAGGTATTTCCCAGATCTGGGTTAGGATCTAAAGCAAGCCCAAACAAAAGAACCAAATGTAAATCATACAAATCAAACAAATAAGGCAAGTAAATGTGATCTAACCCTAAGGTAACCCCACTTTAAAATAGTTAATTCCCCAGCAGAGTCGCCAGTTCTGGGATATGGTGGGAGAACTGACTTGATGTTTTGCATTTCGATCGCATTTGTGTGGATAGCAAGAGTCGCCACCGACTTTTCTTTTATCCAAAAGGAAAGGTAAAAAGGCACAGGAAAGACCTTTCGAGATTATTTCTCGGGTTTGGGGGGTAGATTATGAAAAGGGAAGGTATTATCACCCTTTTCATCCATGGTTTTCCATGGGCTCTTAGTTACTCGTTTAAATCACTTGCTTTTGTTTGACAGTGTGCTTGTGGTGTGGGCTTTGAAAATGTTTTGAAAATTTTCTTTGTAATGGTTCTCGTCTCTATAAGAATGTATACAAAACAATTTGTCTTTTTGAAAATGTTTTGAGATGAAAGTGTAAGTGTAAAAATTGTTTTTTTGTAGTGAGCAAACGAGTAACTAGGAGCGAATCTACCTACTCGAAAGGTTTTCAATTGTTCTTTTCTTCCTCCTTTTAATGTTGATATCTTACCATTAATTTGGTAAGAAGCCCCATCGTTGGATGTGAAGGGACATGCGCGGGTCAATTTTACAGTCATCGAAAGCAACTTATGAGACACTTTAGCAATTTTCGTAAGGGACGCGATCGTTTTATCGAAGGCAATGTCGAGGGTCATCGAGGGACTACGATCTTTTTATCGAAGGGCCATTGCTAAAGCATCCCATATTCGAGGGACATGACTGTGTTTCCGAGGAAATGAGCGAGGCTACTCTAGAGGTGCGTGTGTGAAAAAGTGTGTTTGTTTCAAGTTGTTTTGTTCTCTGATTAGGTTATCTAGCGATTGATTTTTGAATCTTGCCATGCACGCCTAATTACTATACAATATAAGGAAAACAGTAAGTTGCGGGAATTGAAATTCTACGCTATTACAGAAATTTTGGGAATGGGGGTACAATTTTTACAAATGGGGATGAGTCAAATGCAATTAAAAGATCCAAATAACAAACAATACAACCCAATCGAATAGAATAATTAATTGAAATTATAGCAGTCTAAAAATTAATTAATAAGGTATAGCAATAAGATTCTAAGTATTTGTTTATAAAAGTTTGGAAAGAAAAAAGTAAAACCTATTCTAAAAATAAAATAATTGACTAAAGGAAATTAAATCAAATGTATTATTTTTGTCTTTTTGGTATTTTTTTATCATGAAGAAAATAAAACATTTTTAAAAAATGTCCATAAAAAAAAGGTTAATTATTCACGAAAAAAAGGCTTTAAATGATTATTTATTCATTTGATATTTTTTATGAAGGAATTAAACAATTTAAAAGAAAATTGACTAAACAAAAAAAATGCTATTTGACTAAATTGTTCATAAAATCCCTAGACTAATTAAATTAAGAAAAAAAAATAGAAACCAAGCCCTAGTAGGAATTGAACCCGGGGCCTTGCACTTATCCAAAATCTCCTTAACCACCACATCACTTAACCATTTGTTTACTTATTTACTTCCATTAATACATAAATTAAAACTTTGGAAAATGGATTGGACCAAAAATTAGGCCCAAACCCGGTTTGTGTTAGAAGGGATAGGGGAAGTTGACAACCCTAACTTATCATTGGAAAAAGGTGCGGCGCTAGCAGTCATTGGGAAGAGGGGAAGATTAAAATTATAGTTAACCTAATTAATTTTGTTTAATTCCCCAACAACTTAACAATTAAAACAAAATAAAGAAGAAATCTCTCTCTTAACTCACGATGCTCTATTGTTCCTTCTTCCGATCATTTCTCTCATCACCGATTTCTCTTCCACTAACTCTTACTCTCATCTCTCTCTGCCAAACCCTCTAAGTCTCAATCTCTGACGTTTAACTCTTTCTCAATCTCGAACAACAACACTCCCTTGTGCAGCTCTACTCTCTCGATTCGCTCAAACTCTCACGATTTGTTTTTCTGTTCTTGTTTGAAACTCGTTCACGGTTCTGTCAACAAATCCAAACAACAACAAACTTACGGTTCCTCTCTATGCTCAGATTCAATCAAAATATAAACATGCAAAAACCCTCACCCCTTGCAATCTTTATGACCTCAATCCATTCATGATATCAGATTCAGATTGCATATTTATAAAGGCTATGGCGTAAAAAATAAAAACAACAAAAACAAGGACATACCAACAAGAAGAAAGCTTCAGGTATGTTCTGATTTGATCCGATTTCTCTCCTGCTTCTCCAAAATCTGTGTTGAATCATATCATTATTTTGGTATCGCGACTCTGCAGTTGTTGTCAGTGTTATAACTGATGCGTCAATGATGTTGGTGTTGCTGGTTTTGTATTGTTTTGCTGATTTTTTTGTCGTTGGTTTGAGACCAAAGGTTGGCGTGAGTTTTGGTTCGGTTTGTATATTGTCTTTCTGATTTGTTGGCTTTTCTATTTCTTTGACTATCAAGTTTGTTTTGCTAGTTTTATGTGATGTGAGACAAAAGGTTGGTGGCCAACTTTGATTCTGTGGCTGGTTTGTATTATTTTTCAGGTTTGTATTGTTTTGCTTTTTTTTTGTTGTGATTTTTCTCCCCAGATTAATGAAGAATGAAGTGATTCAGTGTGAGTTTTTTGTGAAGTTTTTCTGTAGGTTTGGGATCCTGAATGAACCGTGTCCACCTCTCTGTGCAATTGAACCTTTTATACTTTGAATTTAGGTTTTCGGTGTTGGTTCTGGTTTTGTGATTACAACAGGTTTTTGGTTTTGTCCTGCTTGAAAAGCTGTGGCTTTTGGCTTTGTGATTACAACAAGTTTTCGGTTGTGTGATTACAGCAGGTTCTTAGTCTTTATGATTACAGCAGGTTTTTGGTCTTTGTGATTACAACAGGTTTTCTTTTTGTAGCAGAGTTTTTTGCAGGATGCATTTTGGGCAATTTTGCAACATATATAACATGCTTATGGGCTGTAGCAGTGTTTGACAATTTTGGGGTTGTTTTTCGCCTAGGTGATCTCTTTCCTCTTTTTCTTTCAATGAACATAAACAATTTTTGTTTACTTATTGAAACTCTGAAGGATTTGCCACATTAGGAAGATGATGACATAGGGCTTGGAGCTATTTGATAGCTTGCCATTTTTGAATTGTTGCTGTTATGCTTGGTTCTTGCTTTGCTGTCATATACTGCCATGTATTCTTGTGCTGCTGCTGTGCTACCTTGCTTGCCTAGTTGCCCATGCTGTTTTGGTGTTTTTTCAGCTTTGTGTTGCACCTGCTGTTTGCAGCCTTGCCCTATTTTGTTTACAACCTAGTTTTGTTTGCTACTTTTCTGTTGTTTTCTCTTTGCATTGCCTTGGACCGTGCTACTGTTTGCTACTGTTGATTCATATTTTTTTTGCTATTCTTTTCCCTTTTTGTGAACCAAAAGAATTCCACACTTTTTTTGTGATTTGCAAAAGTAGGAGGAGATAAATCATTATTGAAAAACCCTCTTAATTTTTTATTCCAAAAGGAAAACCCTAATGATGAGATAAAAACTCTTAATAATTAGTTCTTGAATTTTCACATGTAGCTAAAATTTTCTTTCTTTTGTTACATGTACGAGCAATTTGGACAATGGAGAAAAATGATGAAGAGCGGTCTGCCGTGTTTGATGAAGACTTGAAGATGACAAAAAATCAATCTTTTAGGAATTTGTATTGTTGCAACTTTTGTAACATTGCGACTTTCATTTGTAATTTGAATTTTAAGACTTAGAGAATTGTGAAATATATTCAAATAAAAATGACGCTTTGTTGTAAATCTTAAGTTCTTGAATAAACTTGAATAATCTCGAATTCTTGAATAAACTTGAATAGTCTTGAATTCCAAAGCGGCTTAAAAAAAGTCTTGCATTTGAATAATGACGCGCTTGAAGAAATTAGGTTTAACAATTTGATTTGATTCATGAGAATTGTGAATTAGATAAACCATGAATCACAACATAGCTTTAATCATGTTTGCATCCCAAAGTTCGATGAATTTGAGAAAACTTTTGCGAACTCGTTCTCTGATACCTTGAATTCAAAACCAACCACGCGAATCAATTGTAAAATATTTAGACGAAAGCTTGTGATATCGTGTAATTCTTCGCTAATAAAGACAATATTCAAATGAATCCTCAAGTAATTTTCAACAAGATCATAATTCAATTTTCAGCATGGCAACTTGTGTTATAAGCAACATCTTCTTTGAACTCAACATGAATCTTCGAATTCAACATCTCGTTCTATGGACAGTCTTAACATAAGAATCGCAGCCTTTGAGAAATCAATTAGAAATTTAAAATACTCTAAATCAAGAAAATGACTTATGACAAATTGATAATCTCCAAGGTCTTTTAAATATAATTTCCTTTGATTCTTAAAGAGGACTTGTTGATGACATCGCTCATGATAATGTACAAAAATAGTCATCTCGAGATCTTGAAAATTGAGGACATTACGACTCTTGAAAGGCATACCACAATTATCTGAAATTAGGTCAGAAACAGAAAGTGACCTCTAAAATATTCGAATTTCCGATAATCTTTCTCACATAATCGGCTCTTGACTTGTGAAGAGAAATTGGAGATGACGCCAAGGAGAGTCATATGCAAACATAACCACTCAAGAATACCGATTAATGAAGAAGTTACAATTGTTTGAACTTGATACTAAAAAGGCCGACTTTTGCAATTGATTTTTAGTCACCTGAACCATTGAATGAGCAAACCCATAATGCGAGGCTTAAAACTTGGCACAAACATCCTTGATAACACATGAAGGACCATAAAGACCATTTGAAACTTTGAAAACTCATTTTCTTTTGAGAAATGTAAAAACCTAATTGTTGATTTACTGCCTCAGAAGAGAATCTGTCTGATCGATTTCCGAGCCAACTTGAATATCCGAGAAACCCTATGATTGTATCTTGTATGAAAAAAAAAGAGGGAAAATTTTGGGGTACAACATTAGGTTTAGGCTTGCATGGAGTTTGTAGGTAAGTACCCTCTTGAAGTTTAGTTGGCTCAACCTGTCCTAGTAATAGTGTTGTACCCCAAAATTTTCCCTCTCATTTATCAAATATTTTCTCACAAGATCTCCTTTGGTTCAAGACTGCACACAGTTTGATCAGCTCAAGATACCTCTTTAAGCATTTATGCCTGAAATTAGGGTTTGAGATTTCACAAGGATAATTGAACTTTTAATGCCTCATATGACTTTCATGGATCATTATGGACCCCCAATATTACTCATGTCAAGTTTCAAGTCTTGGATCACATTTTTGCTCAGTCAATTGAGTAGTTGACCTAAAAATCAGCTGTATTGGGGAAAAAGTCAACTGTGGCCAATTTACAGTCAAACTTCATAATTTTTGATCCACGTCAACACTATAAACTCATATGTATCATTTTATCAAGTTTGGACCATAATTCTTCAAAAAATTTGATCAGATCATCAAAAGGGCAAAATGGTCAAAATTAGGGTTTTGACTGAAAAAGGGCAATTTCAGATTTTTGACCTAGCAAATGGTTAATTGGTTTGAGGCATAATCTCAAGAGTTCAATTGCATCATTTTGACCTAATGGCATGACTCAAAACATTGTTTAAGATCAATTGGATTGATAGTGGATTTTCAGTCAACTGATCAAAGGTCAACTGTATACTGAAAAGTCAAACTTTGACTTTTTGGTCAAAATCAAGTGTCAAAGATCACAATTCATCAAAACATGTCAAAATATGAAACTTGTTCATCAAGAAATCAAAAATTCAAGATTTCATTTTGAAAAGTCAAAGTTTTCAAACTTAGAAAATTTTCTAAGTGTTGAAAACTTCATATTTTTTCAGAACTTTGAGCCAATTTTTCACCATGATGCAAGATGATTCAAAAGAAACTTTCAACATGAAATTTGTAGATCTCCATGATATCTACAACATTGTTTTACACAACTTATCCTATAAATGCTTGGATCTCAAGTTATTAATCCATGAAGTCATGGTCATGAAACTAAACACTTGATGAAAATTTTGCCCTAGTTTAGGCATGATTTTGACCTAACTTCATGGAATTTTTTCATATAGTTCCAAGGGGAATTTTCAAAAGTGATTCAAAGAGGGGTTGTATAGCACATTACAATATTTCTAAAATGTCCAAGAACTCCTTGATATCATTCTTGAGCAGGGAGAATCGAAGAGAGGAAGTTAGGGTTTCAAACTAAAATTATAGGTCATTTTCATGATGAACAAAAATGCAATTTCAATGTTAGGCTGCATAATCTTGTTTTGCAGGCCTTCTAACTTGTGTATCTATCCATCATTAATGGATTACACAAACTTTTGAGCTTTAATCCAAGTGGTTTAAGCTTTATCCAATTCAAATTTCCATTAATGGCACAAAGTGAACACTTCCATTTTGGAAAAGCAAGATTTATGTACAAAGTCAATTCTTGAGCCTCTAACTTGTTCCCTCTGATCACACTCCATCTACAAAGTCAGAAGCAAGTGTGTTTAAAGCATAACCACTCTACCTTAGCAAGTACACAAAGCTTTAAAACTTGGATTTCTCAAAAATCACATGTTATGCTTAACTTATGATTTTGAATTCTGATAAACAACAAGCTTCCAAACTTGTTGCTTATAAATAGAGGCACTATTTATGAGTTAGGACACGATCTGAAGCACCCTGAAACACACCAAAACTCTCTCAAATCATAAATTTCCCAAAAACTCCATTGTTGCACAATTTCTGACCTTGAACACCAAACTCATATTTCCCTCGTGCGTTTCTTGGCCTTTTGGTTCCTAAAGCTTCCTTACCTCAAGTACTACTCATCCCCATCCTCATTCCAGAACTGTAACACCATTTACCATAACCTTCATAACCAAAAAACATAGTATGCACATTGACTTCTCTAAGCCATTCCAGCCATCCATTGCTCAAGCAAACCATTGCATTATGTGATACGGTGGCAGAACCGACTGTTAATACTGGTTTGCGTTTTTTGTTTGCAAAATGTAGCGGTAAGCAAGAGTCGCCATAAACTTTTATTTTATCCAATCAGGAAAAGCAAAAACAATAGAAAAAACCTTTTTCGAGATGTTTCTGAGTACGGGGGTAGATTATAGTAAGGGAAGGTGTTAACACCCTTTCTATCCATGGTTTTCCATGGGCTCTTAGGTACTTGCTCATTTTGAAAACTGCTTGTGTGTGCTTTGTTTTGAAAATTTTTGTTTTACTTCGTGTTAACCCTTGTTTCTGTCCTCAAGAGTGTTACGAAGTTGTTTTTGAAAACTTTGTTGAAAAGTGTTTGTGTGTAAAAAATTTGTTTGTTTGAGAAAGTACCTAGGAACTAATCTACCTACTCGAAAAAAGGTCTGTTCGTTTTCCTTTTAGACAATGCTATCCCATTATTAAGAAATAGGTAGCATCGTCGTTGGAGTTTTTTAGGGACATTCGAAGGGACATGTACGATCACAAAAGCAATGTTAGGAAATGATAGTAATCATCCTAAAGCCTTAAAGATATTTTTCTGAGGCAACATCCGAATGGGTCATTTTAGATCTTTCGGGGCTAGAGGACAACCACTAACATACGTTATACATTATGACCGTTTAACGAAGGCAACTGGAGTGGAGTAAACCCTGAGAGTGAGCATGTGCGAGTGTATGTTTTCAGTTAATTTATCTTTGCACATTTAGGGTTTCTACTGTATTAATTTTTAGTTAGTCTTTCCATACAATCCTATTAACATACATCTAAGCAGTTTATAGTTTGCAGAAATTAAAGCGAGAAAGTTAAAGGTCCTAGCTATTACAAGGCTTTTGCAGATACATAATTATTTTGGACTGAAAATAAAAATGCGGAATTTAAAACCCTAGTTACTATTACAAATTCAGGGCAGTCACAATAATAATAAAAAGAATTAAAAGCGCGCGACGAATTAAATGCGAGAATAATTAGCAAAACCTAAAAGATCTAATTGAAAAAAGATTTAGGTTATTTTTTGAGAAAAAATTATTTAGGTTATGTACAAAATTAACCCTAATCCTAATTATTGTTAAATTATGAAAAAAGGAATTAAATTGCCCTAATTTTAATTAAACTAATTAATTAGAGAAATAAAATATTTTTATGAAAAATGATTTTTGATGTTTTTGTGATTTTTGATTTAATGAAAAAAGAAATAACTTTGATGTCATTTTAAAAAGAAAATAATTAAAAAAGAATTAAAAAAGAATTAAAATATAAAGGAAAAGAATGGGCCTGTATGAGCTGAATGAGGGGGGGTGCAATGACTGAATTTGTTTAGGCCCATTATGCTGAGCCCAATCAATGCGCTGGATCCAGTGCTGGCCAAAGTGGAGGGTGTACCATGGTCCTCTCTTGAATAAACACTAGATCTGGAGTATGAATGATCCATTGGCTGGATTTTGAGTTGCATGGTAGGCGCCTGGAAGCGTGGAGTATAGAATCTACAATTAAATGTTAAGAAAATAACAAAACGCTGGGACTTGGGATCGAACCCAGGTCCTCCCACTCAATACCACGCACTTCTTGCCATCTGGGCTACATGTTTAATTGTTAATGTAATGATAAAAATATATAATATATAAAACAAAGTGGATAACTGAAACAAAAAAAATACGCGCGCCCATTATCTAAATAGGCCAATGATGGTTAGACACGTTAGCTTCTTCTTCCCTTGTCCTTCGTTTTAGGTGTGATACCTTTATCTACGGACAAACTTCTATAGCCATAGCCCTGCAAACTTCCAAAATTCACAGCAAGCATGATAAATCAATTGTGAGTACATAGATCAATTCGTCTTGATCTCACGAGTACCATGGTACCCTTTTCTTGGGCCAATTTAACCTGTATAGAAAAAACCTAAAACGACAAAGCAAACCCTAGCAATGGAAATTATGAATACAAGCATCAAAACGCAAAATTAATTAAACCAAAACATTCCAAATGATGATACCAATGTAATGTTATGCTTAAAAGTGATTAATCATGCGTAAATTATCAAATTCAGATTCAATAAATAAGCCAAACCGTGAGGATCGTTGTTTACCGTTGTTTTTGGTAAACAACCGCTGATCTCCAAAAAGGTAAGGTTTTTGGTTTACTTATGGGATCGACCAAACTAATCCCAGAACATATGCTAATCTTTATGTGAAATGTGTAAGAAGGAAGAATGCACGTTCGACCCAAAGAAAGGATGTTGGAGATTGTTGAAAAGTAAGCAAAAGCATAAAAATGCAAGTAAAAGAAGTAAAAGGATAACTTTGCAGGATAATGGTAAAGTAATGTAAAAAGACTTTCATTAAGTAAAAAAGGTGTTTCTAACGTACATTGCTCAGCTTTTATCCTTTCTCACGCAGTAGTTACTTGGATAATATTTGAGATATTTAGTACAATAGGTTGAACACACTTAAAAATTACACAAGCTTCTTAGTTTATACTAAAAGTAGGTAACCGTCGAGGGGACATTCTACGCTAGGATGAAGACAAGTGTCTTCTGCATGTCCCTCGACCCACAACTTTTTGCCACGTTGCCTCTTCTCAGACGTTGATGAAAACTGCCTTTCCCTCCAATAATTCAAATGGTCTTCGATCCCTATGCCAAAGCGTGAACACTTTCCTTCAGTCGAGCAACATAAACCTGCTTCAGTCGAATAAGCCCTTGGTCAAAGATTCTTATCATAACTTAGATCCTTTTTCCTAAATTATCTCATGTGTCGAATCATACCTCCTGGTTTAGTTCATTCCAGTTGTTTGATCCAAAAGACCAAATACAGTAAGTGTCGAATTTGGGAGCCAACAAATTTCCCCCCAAGAATGTCTATTTCGACGCTCAAAGAAATAGCCATTCTTTGAACTTCCCATTCGACACCTATCTTCCCAGTTGTCCACCAAGTTTTGACGTGTGCTTTTCGCCTTCCAACAGCTGCTATACATGGTAAAACCATCATTACTTTTCTCCAAGATGTCTCTTCAAAACTGCCGTTACCACGCTTGCCATGATGGCCATATTCCTATAATCTAGGCAAGCATGTCCCAACGTTTCCCAATGCATGCACGATAACCGTTTCACGCCTTGCCACGTGTCCCACTACCTGCGAAACATTAAATGCCCTTGACGAGACATCTCCCTCTTCTGAAGGCTATAAATACTTCCAAGCTTTTCTATTTGGAACTTTTATCATTTCCAGCTTTTCCAAATCCCTTGCATTCTCACAACATTGTACTGTCAACTTCGCTCTTTCTCTTAAATCTTTAACAATGGCCTTTCTCTCTAATGCTCCAAATAATCCTCAACCAAAAAACGCTAATGATGTTCAGAAACCACCAGAGATCTTTTCCACCAACCCTCCTTCTTCCTCGACTAACAGGTACATTGCTGAACCTCTGACAAAAGAATGGCGAGAAGAATATGATTCTCAACTCCTTATTCCCATGAGATACGATGAAAAAATGTACGCTATATCTGGCCCATTGTCTTCATGCGTCGAAAACCCCTTGAAAAACCGCGCATTCTTTCCAACTCACCCAAGGCTTAGACCCATAGGTTGCGCGAAAAAACCTAGGGCGGACCCTGAAGACGCTACACCGGCTAACCAGCAACATCCTCAAACTACAGACGATATCAACCTCCAGTTCATGAACAAAGGGAATCGAATCTTTTGATAAAGCCCTAACCTTTCTTCTGAATACTCCGACTGGTTGAATAAAATGGAGAGGGTGCAAGCTTCTGTCTAGAAGCAGATGGGCATTTATGACTTAGTGATGCTGTCGAAGACAGGATTGCCTTACTGTCCTCTTATGCTGATATCTTCATTGTACTTTTGGGATAGTGCACATTTCACTTTTCATCTTCCTTGTGGGATGATGACCCCCACTTTATTCGACATAGCTGCCATCACTAGTCTTCGACCCACTGGCGACTATTTCGACCCTAAAGACTTGTCTGAGGATCCCATTGGGTTTGCTGCTACAAAACCCACTTACACCACCTTCATAAACCATTTTCATGACAAAGCCTCAAGTACCGTGTCAGAGGTGGAGCACATAGCCTTCTTGGCCATGTGGCTGTCTCGTTTTGTTTTCTGTACTAAATCACTGCAGGTGACGAAAAAGATGTTGACGCTTGCAACGCAACTCCATCACAAATACCCTCTTTGCTTGGCCGAATTAATTCTGGCCAACTTATATGAGTCCATCAGTAATGGTGTGACATAACTTAAGGTTCTAGGAGAAAGGGGAAGCTTGCTGCTATCTGATCCCTTTTGGCTTCTGCAACTGTGGCTTAACGCCACCTTCGAATCTTTCCTCCCCCAAAAGAACAAGATTAACGAAGAAGCTCCTGAAATCTTGAATAGGAGAGTCGAAGGCACCAGGCTTGCATTGCTAACTCCCACTGATGAAGGCCAACAATTTCAAAAGGCCTTTACAAGCTTCGTAATGATGTTTGCGGAGCGAAAGAGCTTTGTTTCGACTATGGCTCCCTTTGCCAGTCGAAAAGTTGGCCCAAAATGGTTCACCAGACCATACTCTTTAGATGAGGAGGATGACGTGACTGATGAGTTCGTGAGCATGTGGGAATCGTTTCTCTGCCCCAGGATCATGCCTTTAAGATTTAAGAGCTCGAAGAACCAATTGAGCTTAATTGCTTATCAACCAAATCTTGTCTCTCGACAGTTTGGCATTGCTCAATCGCTTCCTTCGCCTATTTACCCTCGAGAGAAGCTGCTACTGTTTTACAATGCAGATTACTTAGAGGATGCCGCTACCAAGCATATTGGTAGGTATTTTGGTCGAACTATACTGACCCTGTTCGACTTTAACCTTCATTTTCTGAGTTCCGTCACTTTCGAGGCGTGGTGGAGACAGTATTATGACGAAGAGTTCTTCAATGAGAAGGACTTCGCCCACCATCTACGTGAGGCGTTCAAGCTGGTTCTCGACAGAGTCAAGAAAGGTATCCCTTTTTCCATCCCTTCTTCTTAGATTTGTTTTTCAACACTTAATTAACTATAGCTGTTTTGCCTTCTGTTTAGCTGTCAAGAGGGTCACCTCGAAGAAAACCGCTGAGAGTACAAAAGGGGGAGATTCTGCTGTCAACCCCTCTCCTAAGGTATTTACCTTTCCTTTTTACCCTTAGTTTTATTTGACATAGGTATTGATCCTCTCGACTTGATTTCCTGGGTATTCAGAAACCTACCCCTAAAAAACGGAAGGTTCAAGAGATCCAAATCTCTAGCGATGAAGAAGAAGAGGAGTCCCCTCCTGTTCCTTTGCAGAGACGAAGATTGAAAAAGCCATCTCCTGCCGTCAAAACTCACCCAAAAATCAGGATTAAAACTGCAGCTGGGAGGCTTCCTCCTGTAATCATCAATGAACCCACTGAACAGGAGGTAATCGCTAGGTTAAACAATCCCAGTGAAAGTGACAACTCTAGTCCTGGTGCTAAAATCCCAGTCCAGGTATTTACTTCGACTGCTTATTATTTATTCCTCCATTCCATTTTGCTTTGTGAGGATTCTAAAAGAAACAACTATTTTCCAGGACACTGCTGGCACTTCCACACGAATTCCTACTCATGTCGAGGATTCGACTACTCTCTTGAATAGCAAAGGGAATCCTACTTATAGGCCCTCTTCAGCGAAAGACTCCTTTATGAGTTCAGCTGACGAAGTAAATCAGACTTCTGAACCCCAGCATGAAATCATAGAAGAGGCTGATAAAGAAGAAACTGCAGGAAATCAAGAGGAGATTAGGATTCCGCTGGTCGAAGTGCAAGAGACTGAGGAGGAAGGTATCCCCGACGTCGAAACTGAAACAGAGAGGGAAAATGTAGAGATCCCAGAAGCTGAGGGTGAAGAAGTTCTTGCTGAAGGAAACCAAAATCCTCCAGGCACTGAAACAATTCCAACTCAAGTAGCCAACGTGGTTATTACAGCCAACGAAAGTATCCCTTCGACGGGATCCAAAACCAAAGAGGATTTGGCTTTACTGAAGCAACAAAATCCGTTAGGTTATCTGACTGCAATTCTGGAGGGTCGAGAGAGTTCCTCTGATCGCAGTGCCTCGACTGCATCTGGAAGATCTACTTCGACTTCCCCTCTCGACGAAGCTCTTCAAAAGGTTAAAGCACAAATATTTAAAAGAGATTTGATGTTAACTTTAGATGGGGAACCAACAGCTCCATCCTTTCTGAAGACTATCTTGAAAGCTGTCGATCTTCTTGTTGCCCCTCCGGATGTAGCCAGTGTAATCTTGGATTTACTCTCTATTATTGATCAGGTATCAGCGGATTACAACCGTTAGAGAATTCTCAATTGTGAGATCGAAGAAGCCAATGGTCAAGTGGCTGCTGCTTGGCATGCTGCTACTGAATCCGCTTCTAGAGTAAAGGACTTGTCGAAGGCCCAGGAGGCTAGGAAAAAGGCGGTCGGGGAGATTGATCAAGACAATGTTCAATTGAGAGCACAGATTGCAGAGTTGGAAGCAAAAATTGCTGCCAACGACAAAAAGAAAGAAGAGCTTCTTGTTGTGAACAATGAGTCAGAAAGCCAAGAAGAATTGGCTGAAGGGTTAAGACATGCCGATCGAGCTCAATCTCTGGATGCTAAGCTCGAAACCCTTCACCAATCGAAAGCTCTATGTGATAGAAGGCTAGAATTGCAAAGAATCAAGTATCTCCAGATTAAAGCTAATCTCCCCTTCTAAATTTTGTTTCTCTCCATTATGTAATCACTTTCTGTAACGATTTCAGAGCCATTTTGGCACCTTTAATGAAAATTTTTAAGTTTCCATTTTGGCATTCTTTATAATTAGTGATTATATATTATTTATTTTTATCTCTTGAAGCATAGGTCTATATGTTTTCAAGTATTTACCATTTACCTTCAAGTGTCTTTGATCTTCGCTTAACTCTTCGATCTCATAGGCTCCGCCTGAGAAAGCTTGCACAATCTTAAAAGGTCCTTCCCACTTAGGGGACCATTTTCCCAAGCTTCTATCCTTTCAATCCATTGGGAGTATTAATTTCCAAACTAGATCTTCAGGCTGAAACGTCTTAGACTTTACCCTTCGATTGTAGGATTTCTCGACTCGCTTCTTCTGTAGTCTCAAAAGATCCAAAGCTTTCTACCTTTCTTCGTCTAAGTCTAATAGTTCATCCAACATCATGTTCCAATAGACTTCAGAAGGGATCTCGTGATGTATTTGAATCCTTGTCGCTTGCAAGTGGATTTCCACTGGTAACACTGCATCATGACCATAGGTTAGGCGAAATGGTGTTGTCCCTGTGGCTTCTTTTGGACAAGTTCGACACGCCCACAGGACTTGATTTAGTGTCTTGTGCCAGTTTCTGAGTTTCTTTCCCACATGTTTCTTTATTAAACTGATCACTACTTTATTGGCTGCTTCGACCTGGCCATTAGCTTGCGCATAATAAGGCGTAGACGTCAATAGTTTAAATCCTATTTCTGCAGCGAAATCTTGCATCTTTCGACCAGTAAAGACTGACCCTTGGTCTGTAGTTATTGTTTCAGGGATTCTAAATCTGTATATGATGTACTTTTGAATGAATTCAATGACATTCTCCTGGTCTACATTGATTAAGGGAATCGCTTCGATCCACTTAGTAAAATAATCAATGCCCACCAATATATACTTCTGACCTTTAGAAGATGCTGGTCGAATTTCTCCAATGAGATCCAAGGCCCATCCTCTAAAAGGCCAAGGTTTCACAATCGAATGAAGTTCGTTTGCTGGCACATGTTGAATGCCTGTATGTTTTTGGCATTCTTGGCATCCTTTGGCAAATTCAACACAATCCTTTAACATAGTGGGCCAATATAAGCCTTGTCGAAATAGTAACCATTTCATTTTTTGGCCTACTTGGTGTGCTCCACATGCCCCAGCGTGTATGGTGGAAAGAGCCACATATGCTTCTATTTCACTTAAGTATTTCAAAAGTACACCTTCTGGTGTTTTCTTAAATAGTTCATTTCCCATCAACACATAACTCAGCGCTCTGTACTTTATCTTTCGTTCTGTCGAAGCTGCTGGGTTTTGTAAATAATCCACTACAGACTTTCTCCAATCTTGCTCTGTTAGATTGTCTATGAACGAAATCTCAAAATTTTCATGATCAGTGTATCCCAACTTTATGGTCTTTAAATCTGATGGAAATAATTTGGTGGCAGTTACTCTTCCTCTAACTTCGATTGCCTGTTGTAGCCTCTCTTAGGTATTGTGTATCTAATTTTTTTCCTAATCGAATAATCCAGGCCCCATGCTGCTATTTCAACTAGTTCATGCTCAGGCACTTGGGTAAAGCATTTGGCTTTGAGTAGTCGAAACCTATTTAAATATTCATCAATTGGCTCTGTGAACCTTCTCTTCACACTAGCCAATTCTTTTAGACTTATCTTGGTTTGACCCATGTAAAATTGTTCATGGAACAATCTTTCTAATTGGTTCCAATTGTGGATCGAATTGGTTGGGAGGGTAGTGAACCAAGTGAAAGCATTTTTAGTTAAGGAACTTGGGAAATATTTGATTCTAAGGTTTTCATTGTTTGCTATTTCCCTTGCCTCTATCAAATAGCTAGCCACATGTTCG
Source organism: Vicia faba (assembly GCA_948472305.1). Lineage (NCBI taxonomy): Eukaryota > Viridiplantae > Streptophyta > Magnoliopsida > Fabales > Fabaceae > Vicia > Vicia faba. The sequence goes on from OX451735.1 coordinate 333,447,375, forward strand.
ACAGTCGACTCTGTCGTATCCCCTGAAAATTTAGTGAATTTTGGGACTTTTCCCCTAGGTGGTAAGTCCGTTTGCAGAATATACTCTGACAATGGGGATGTAAAGTTTGGTCTATGAAAACCAACATTCATCCCATTTTGAAGCATGATTCTTTCGATCATAGCGGTTAAATTATTATCCGCCCCATAGTTCTGGTGTCGAACTTGTTGTATTAATTCGTCAGCATTTTGGTTTCTATTAGCCAGAATAACGCCTTGATCGATTTCTCGATGGTTTCGAGGTATCTCTATTCTTGGTTGTTCTGCTTCTACCCTTGGAATTTGGTGGTTTAGATTAACGTTCAAATCTTCTTCCATGATTACCCCTTGATTCAATCTTATTGGTACCCTCTGGGGTTGTCGAACAACTTGGGGTAGTTGAGCAACTTGGGGTACCACAAAGAATTCATCCATGCGCGTCATTTGTGCTGTCATTTGTTTATTCCACTGTGTAGCAGTCTGAATGAGGGGATTTAGCACTGTACTTAGAGTTTGTGCTAACATTTGTACCATTTCATGATTACTTTCGTCCATTTGTTGCCTCAAAATTGTTGTCGAAGCATTTGTGAGGCTTGGTATCATGTGAGATGGCCCTCCCAAAAATTGGTTTCTACTGGCTCCAGACCCTTGTAATGGTGATGTTGCATTCACCAAAGGTTCTGAAAATGTGGACGCAACATTCATAAGGCTAGCCATCTCAGTAGTGGGCATGCCATATGGCTGTTCTCGACCCATCCAGGTAGTCGAAAAGCCTGGGGGTACAGTTGATCGAGATCCTAGGTTTATCCTTGGTGGGAGTGTTCCTAAAGGACCTCTTGGACCCACATACGAAAGTAAGGGTCCAGTTTGATTCATGGTTAACGCTGGTATTGATCCAACAGAAGTTGGGATATTCCCTTCGACAGTAGTAGTAACCGTTGTTCCTGTAATTGGTGGAGGTATTTCTCCATGGTTTGGCTCGTTAGCCATACTACTCTCTCTGTTTTCCTTTCTAACAGTATATTTGTTGGTCACTCTACCACTTCTTAATAACATGCAATGTTATAACTGTACAGGAAAAACATAATAACATAGAAAATTAGCAATGTCCCACCAGGTGTGCCAATTTGTTTACCGTTGTTTTTGGTAAACAACCGCTGATCTCCAAAAAGGTAAGGTTTTTGGTTTACTTACGGGATCGACCAAACTAATCCCAGAACATATGCTAATCTTTATGTGAAATGCGTAAGAAGGAAGAACGCACGTTCGACCCAGAGAAAGGATGTTGGAGATTGTTGAAAAGTAAGCAAAAGCATAAAAATGCAAGTAAAAGAAGTAAAAGGATAACTTTGCAGGATAATGGTAAAGTAATGTAAAAAGACTTTCATTAAGTAAAAAAGGTGTTTCTAACGTACATTGCTAAGCTTTTATCCTTTCTCACGCAGTAGTTACTTGGATAATATTTGAGAGATTTAGTACAATAGGTTGAACACACTTAAAAATTACACAAGCTTCTTAATTTATACTAAAAGTAGGTAACCGTCGAGGGGACATTCTGCGCTAGGATGAAGACAAGTGTCTTCTGCATGTCCCTCGACCCACAGCTTTTTGCCACGTTGCTTCTTCTTAGACGCTGATGAAAACTGCCTTTCCCTCCAATAATTCAAAATTCAAATGGTCTTCGATCCCTATGCCAAAGCGTGAACACTTTCCTTCAGTCGAGCAACATAAACCTGCTTCAGTCGAATGAGCCCTTGGTCGAAGATTCTTATCATAACTTAGATCCTTTTTCCTAAGTTATCTCATGTGTCAAATCATACCTCCTGGTTTAGTTCATTCCAGTTGTTTGATCCAAAAGACCAAATACAGTAAGTGTCGAATTTGGGAGCCAACAATCGTGTAGGCTGATTCTGGGCTCGTGGAGGCGTGCAACCAATTGGAAAACGTTATGGAGATGTCCAGGAATCTATTAGGAGCTTTGGAATGGCTTGAATTGACCTCTAGAGTAGAAATTGATCCACACCTTTTTTCCAAAATTTTGAGTTTTCTTGTTAGCTTTCACGACCTTCAACCCTTGTTTTTTTGCACTGGTTGTGTTCTGTATATGTACAAGGACAAATTAGGTTAACAAAAACAAATTGTATATTTGAAAATCATGGAGATTTGATTTAATTTTTCTCCTTGTATGATATCTTTCCCAAATAGCCTAATCATGCCAATTTTGCTTCAATCATCCCTTTCACGATTTGGATATGATATGCCAGCCTAATTGGATTTGATTCCTACAAAAAATCAGATCAAAAATCAATCTTTTATATTTTTTGCAATTTATTTGATTTAATCTAACTTTTAATAAATAAAAATCAAAATAAATAAATAAAGAAAAAAATGTGTGGATGCTGATTTGGGTCGTGGACCATGTTTCCAACAAGATACAATCATGAAATGCTAGGCCCATATGACAAAAAAAATGCACTTTTGAGCATATTTGACTTTTGGCAATTTTGCAAAAATGGTCAACTTTGGCAATGCATATCTCCTCCACTTTTAATCCTAGAGAGGTGTTCTTTGACTTTTTAGAAAGCTTAGGGTGTCCCCTAAACAATCCTTTTGGTTTCATCTCAATTGGGTCTTCCATGTTCATGTAAGAAGCTTTGACCCAAAAGGTGTTTTTGTTGACTTTTCAAAAGGACCTATAATGTAGAAATTCATATCTTTTTATGAGTGCATATTTTGAACTTGAAGGCTGAATATGAATTATAGGGAATTGCATCCTATTCGAAATGAGCCTTGGATGGAAAATTTCTGATAAAGTATGAAGAAGTTATGCTTGGTCAAATTTTGATTGACTTTTCCTATGAAACCCTAATTTAGCAACCTTTGGGTTTTGATGAATTTGGGGCATTCCTTGAGGAATCATGATCAAACCTTGATCAAATGATGTATATCTCTTCAAAATGTTGATGTTGACCAAAAATCTTGAAGTTTGACTGTATGTGGGCCACAATTGACTTTTGACCTAGTATAGTTGATTTTCAGGCATCTGGGTAATTGACTGGGCAAACTTCTTGTGCAAGGCATGAAAATTGTCATGGATGATCTTGAGAACATATTAGGACCATGGAAAGCATTTGGGACCTTCGGAGTTCCACACCCTAATGAAAATGGAAACCCTAGTTTGAGGTTCATTGCCTTAGGAGAGAGTTTGTCTGGTAAAACTCTTGGGCATCCTTGAGCAAGTTGAGGACCTTAATGGGCATGTGTTGAGTAAAATGAGAGGGAAAAAATTTGGGGTAAAACAGCTTCCCCTGTTCAATCTTCTTAAACATGAGGATGTAGATTGGCTGTCTGCCTTTCATAATCTGAAGGTGGAAGATGATTGAACACTAGAGTGCTCAGAAATTTGCACTCGTCTAAGATGGTGCTGGACTGTGTAGGTAGTATCGGGAATGGGCTTAAATATGCCATTTGGAGGAGATGACGGAAGGTCACCGGAGATGTGCTTAAAGATGCCATCTGGAATATATGACGAAGAATCATCGGAGATGGACTTAAAGATGCCATCTAGAGGATGTTGATTTCCCGAGATATTCCTTTGATGAGAATTCCTGTTCATGTTGTTGAGGAGGAATCTGCTGAGGAATGTTGGTCTCTGTCTTGGGAGAAATGGAATTTTAGGAACTTTAGTTGTCCGTTACTCTACTGGGGAATCATCTCTTAGTCGAGGAGATGAAAATGAACTGCTATCTGGTCGTGCTCCAGGCCTTATAGTGATTTGCCGAGGATAATAAGACTGACTGCTATCTGGTCGTGCTCCAGGTTTTATAGTGACTTACTGGGGAGATGAGATTAAACTTGCTATCTGGTCGTGCTCCAGGCTTTGTAATCTCAAAAACTGTTATCTGGTCGTGCTCCAGGCTTCAGAAGGAATTAAGTGGTCATCCGGTCGCATCCGAGTTTCAACTTGAATTTAAGGCATACTAACATCAGGTCGTTTCCAGGCTTCAATAGTAATTGGCTGAGTAAACTGCTATCTGGTCGAATTCTAAGCTTCGCAGTACCTCATACTGTTATCTGGTCGTGCTCCAGGTTTCACAGTGTCTCTTTCCGCTATCTAGTCGTGCTCCAGACTTCATAGCGTCTTATACTGTTATCTGTTCATGCTCCAGGCTTCAGTAATTTGAGGAAATTAAGTTGTTATCCGGTCAGTTTCCGGGCTTCATAGCTTTTTTAACTGGAATAGAAATCTTAGTATCAATTTGACTGAACCAGGGAAAGGCCTTGAGTTATCTTCAATTGGGAGAGAAATCTTAGTATCCATTTGACTGAACCTGGGAGAGATCTCAGATTAACTTTGACTGGCATAGAAATCAGGGGAATCTTAGTGGCGATTCGGCTGACCCAAACGAAAGTCTTAGAACATCTTCACCTAGAATAGAAACCTTAGTGTCGGTTTGACTGAACCATAGAAAATCTTGAAAAGTGTTGGAATATCTTCAACTGGAATAGAAACCTTGGTGTCGGTTTGACTGAACTAGAGAGAACTTGTGAGAACTTGATTGCATCTTTCCATGAAAGGTAAAGAGTTAGTCGTATGTAATGTCATGATGTATGAAATGTATTGAGTAATGATGTTCTCAAAATAAATGAGATTGTGTTGTATAATATGTATGCACATGCCATGATGTATGGATATGCAATGCTATTGTGATATTCTCTAGCTGGGGAAAATAAATCCTGGACTATTGTTGGAGAGTATAAGGAGTTGAGTTCTTTTTTTTTGCTGGGGATAGTGATCGAAGATGATTAGATGTGGATTTACATCCATTTTGCCTGAGAATATTATGCTGGAGGAGACTCTGCCTGAGAATAATCTTGCGGGGGAATGACTCTGTGGGGAAGAGATATACTCTGTTGGAAGATCTGCTGATTTGGAAAAATAAACTCAGTTGGGGATGAACTTCTATTGCCGGAGATAAGAGCTCTGTTGGAGATTGAGCTTCCGCTGTCAGAGAAATAAACTCTGCTTGGGAGCTGGATTTATAAACTGGTTATGGTTATAAAACTCGGTTGGGGAATGCAGATATCAGTTTTCTGAAGGAACCTGCTGGGGAAGGAATTCCTGCTTGGGGATATGGAGGTCAGACCTTGTTGTCTCGGCTCTGTGGGGAATATAGGTATCACGGGCGTGTATGTGATAGTGACTTCACTTACAACTGTCTCTGCCCCTTGTACCATGATGAACAGGGTAATTGTCGGTATTTTGTGGATGGATCTATGTCGTGATTGTACTTGAACATGTATTTAATGAGTGTCAGGATGACATCCGTCTTTGGATCGTATCTGAACTGTACTTGAAACATGTGTTGAATGAGTGTCAGAATGACATCTGTCTCTGGATCGTATCTGAACTGTACTTGAAACATGTGTCGGATAAGTTTTAGAATGACATCCGTCTCTGGATCGTATCATAATTGTATTTAGAGGAGAATCTGGAGTAAGTATCAGGATGACATCCGTCTCTGGATCATACCTGAACTGTTTCTAGAAGAGAAATCTGGAATAAGTACCAGGATAACATCCATCTCTGGATCGTACCTGATCTGTTTCTAGAAGAGAAATCTGGAATAAGTACCAGGATAACATCCGTCTCTGGATCGTACCTGAACTATTTCTCAATGTATGAAAATCTTGAATAAGTAGCAGAATGACATCCGTATCTGGATCGTATCTGAACCGTTTCTCAATGTATGGAAATCTTGAATAAGTAGCAGAATGAAATTCATATCTGGATCGTATCTGAACCGTTTCTCGATGTATGAAAATCTTGAATAAGTAGCATAATGACATCCGTATCTAGATCGTATCTGAACCGTTTCTCGATGTATGAAAATCTTGAATAAGTAGTAGAATGACATCCGTATCCGGATCGTATCTGAACCGTTTCTTGATGTATGAAAATCTTGAATAAGTAGCAGAATGACATCCGTACCTGGATCGTATCTGAACCGTTTCTCGATTCTGGTGCTCTTGATGAATGTTGATCAAGGTATAAGTCTTCCACTGATAGATAGGTGACGGGACATAGTCGTACGTTTTAAATCCCTAACTTTTTCTTGGACCGCCCTTTCAGGTTTTCAGTCCACCGGGATACCTTTTTGCCCAAGCCGCCTTTTCAGGTTTTCGACTTGTCGGGTGTACAGATTTTTTTTATGTATATCCCTAACTTTTGCCCGAACCCTTTTGGTTCGCCGGGATTCCCTTATTTTTGCCTAGGTGTGTCAACCTAGCGGGTCTTTTTTTTTCATGCGTAGTATTTTCTGACTATGTCCACGCTTTCAGGATGTAGAGAGTTGTCACTGTCCATAGTGTTGTGTTGTAGTACTGTCAAAAATGTTTTCTTGATGACACATGATTCGTTGCTGGAATGCGTGCGTAATGCCCCAAGAGATTCAGATGGAGACCTGCCCCTGGTTATTTGGCACTTTTGGAGAGACTGCCCCAGGTGTGTTTAGACATCATGTCATGCCCCTTGCTTATGGAAGACCTATTATTGGAAGTGTCTTTCCCGCTGAGGTGATTCTTTCTATTGAGAGGATGTCTGTTCATTGAATATCCATTATGCGGATTTCTCTGCTGTCAAACAATTATTCATATGCAAACAATGTCATTTAAAGAATGCAAAACTCATGTCTGTCTTGAAATTTTTTTGAAAATGTGTTTTGTGTAGTAAAACAAAATTTGCAAGAATGTGATATCAACTCAGGATTCATAACAAAGCCTACAGGAGTCAGGATACCTTTGCAACAGTATGCTCTCAAACTAACCCATGCTTCAGCTAGGACTTTTAAGGGTTATAACGTGGCCTGGTTCACGGTTCAAGAAACAAAGGATAAAGGCTCAAATTTTATTTGTACCCAACCCACTCTTCGTGATGTTCTTCAGTCCTATGCTCAGTTAATTGCGCGTTTAGATCCCGATTGAGTCTGGAATCTTTGCTCTGATACCTGGTGATGATTTGTTTTGAAAAGGTAGTCATTTTTGTAATCTTCTTTTTGTAGAGTATTTGTAGTAACCTCTTTTTTTGGTTTTCATTATCCCTTCTTTAGCCTGAATTGTTTCTTTTGTGATTACAGTCAGCGGGATGCCCCAATTTTTCTCTTAAGTCTCCTTCATAGGTTTTGACTTAATGGGCTTTTATTTCGAGAGATAATGACTGCCTGTCTTGACGATTATCCGGAACCATCACCGTCTTTTGTTTTGGAAGGACGTCTTCGATGCCATTCATTATGTACGAAGAAGCAGATTGTGACTGAATGTGCCTCTGAATTAACTGAGAAAACTACCCTGCCCCAGGTTATGATTAAGGGTTTTAATTTGTGTGAAAAGAAAAACTCCTACTTCTTTGGCTCGAAGGGGTTGACTAGGGATTATCTTCCTTATAACTCCACTATTTAGGATTTGAAACAAAGCATGTACATTGTCAGCAAGGTCTGTTCAAAAGCATACTGTAGAGATTATGGTATCATTTTCTTCATCCTCCCTCTAAGGCTTAGAGTTTTTAATCGAGAGTAGAATATCACGAAAAGGAAGTATAGAGAAGTTTAAGCATAGTGAAAACAGATTAATTCAAGACAAACATGTATAATGCATTAATGAAATAACAAATTTTTGACATGACAATAATTGTTCGAATAAGCAAAGAAAATACAAATTGAGAATTTAATGAACAAAAATGTTTTTAATCCTAGCCATGTTTTGGGAGGGGAGCAGTAATCACGTTGGGAGTCTCTAGAGGGTCAAATTCAATCTCTTTAGCATCAATCAGATCCTGTACTTTGTTCTTCAAAGCCCAGCAGTCATTGGTATCATGGTCTGAACTTTCCGAATGGTAAGCACAACGAGCATTCGGTTTATAGTAGGGAGAGGTGGTGTTCAAATTCTTAGGAGCTTCCCTTAGAGTAACCAGATTGGACTTCAGCAAACGAGGTAAAACCTGAGACAGCGTTATGTTGATCTGAGTGAACTATCTACCTGGTCTTTCTACTCTTGGCTGATTATTTATTTGCTGAGCAGGTGCAGGTTTGGGAATCATAGAAGCCCCTAGCGTCGGACGGTGCTCGGTTCGATTATGATTCTTTTGGTTATAGACGACACTGACTTCCTTTTTACCTACAAACAGATTCCTTGCAGCACTAGAAGAGGCATCCTTCTGAATTTTTCCACTTCAGATTCCAGATTCCACTCTTTCTCCTATTAAGATCAGTTCAGTAAAACCCGCCAATGAACTTCCAATCAGATGGTTGAAGAATGGCCCAATCAAAGTTCCCAGAAACATATCCACGAGCTCCCTATCAGCCAAGGGAGGTTGAACTCTTCCAGACAAATCTCTCCACTTCTGAGCATAATCCTTGAAACCCTTGTTCGAACCCATAGACAAATTTTGGAGTTGTGTACGGGTGGGAGCGAGGTCTGCATTATACTAATATTGCTTATAAAATGCAGCAACAAAGTCTTCCCAGTTACGAACATTGGCTCTTTCCAGCTGATAGAACCAATCTAGTTGTGTTCCAGACAGACTGTCTTGGAAGAAGTGAACCCACAAGTCTTTGTCAGCAGTATGAGGCTGTATCTTCCTCACATAGGAACGGAGATGCATTTTACGACAAGAGACCCCATCATACTTAGCAAATACCAGTGCCTTGAATTTTGGGGGGATGACAACCTCGGAGACCAGACCCAACTCTTCAAAATCCAACCCAGGAATCTTTTGGATTTCCATAGGACTCAGACGCTCTTCTAACTGCTTATACTTTTCATCAGCCGAAGGGTACTGCTCCTCATTATAATCAGTTTCATTTTCAGACTCTTTAGGACTAGGGTCCTCTTCTCTGGCTTCACCCTCTTGATTCTCTCCCTCTTTAGATGAAGAAGCTAAATCAACAACCCGTCTTGGCGGCCCTCTGAACCTTCTGCTCATATGTGCCACACCAGATGTCCTCTTGGTCTTTTTAGTGTTCTTCTTAACAATCAGAGCCTTCAGCACTTCCTGCCCTTTGGCCAGAGCCACAATCATTTGCTAGAACTGTGTGTTCTGAGTCTGAAGATCTTTCACAGTTTGTTCAAGAGCCATTGCTGAAATAAACAGTAGAGGAGATGAGAAACCTGTTATGAATCCTGTTATGCAATGTTTTCAAGGGTTCTTAAAGGCTCAAATTTTCTTAAACAAAAAGGAACAAACACGAATTGTATTAGTAAACTTGAATCGTTACAAAGAATGTATTTTGAGAGTACAATTAAGCAAAATAAAACAAAAAGAAGACTAGGTTTCCCATGAGCGCATCCTTTTTGACGCGATGTAGGCGTTGATATTCCTCTCTTCATGAAGTAGCCTAGTGAGTTCCAAGACCTTCTTCTCGCTGGCGTAGAATTAGGCTTCAAATGTATCCTGCTCATCTTTAAGCTGAACTCAGGACTTTTGTAACTCTTCGTGATCAGTTGGCATGTCTGGATGAAGAACAAGATGAGAAGTGTCTCCCTCGGCAACTGGTTCCATAATCATAGGTCGGATAGCGGGATAAGGCATCATAAGAGTCTGAGCGCAGGCTCGTACCCATCTGAGATTAGGCTCGAGAGTTATGGAATTCTTATGCCCAAGTGTCTTGCTGCCAACCCTATGTACCATACTCCAAGCTTGTATGAACCTTTTGCGGTAACCCTGAACATCATTCTCATAGTTGAAGGTGATTCTTTGAATACGTGTATCATAAGGACCATCCCTTCTCGCATAACCAAACTGTCGTAATGCTAACTGTTGTACCCCAAAATTTGGCTTCTATTTTTTCATGCAAGATGTTTACCCTAGGGTTCCTGTACACTTAATTGGTTCAAAGGTCAACCAAACAGGTTCTCTTCCTAGGCAGCAAATTAATAATTAAGGGTTTAGGATTTTCTCAGAGGTAATTGAGTCTTAAAAATATCCAATATTTTAAAGATAATTTGCTGAAGTTTGTTAATTCTATAAGGCTGGATAATGTTCTTGAAACATATTTGATAGACAATGAAGTCCTGTTGGAATCAAGAGTAACATGCGCTTTCATTATGCTTACCAGTTAGCTTTTGAACAAGAATTGAAGATTAAGACTTTTTGATCATAAGCCTTTGAGGTTGAGTTAATCAAATGGAATTGAAATTATCAAACTTTCATTTTTGTTTTAAAGGTTTGATTAGAGTGCAAAGTGTTTTGTTTTGTTTGATCATCTTTGGTGGTTGCTTGAAATACAAGTTACCTAAAATGAGGTTTCTTACTCAAAACATCCAAATAAGAATTACAAGATTTAAAGTTGAAATTGGTACAATATTTTCACAAGTTTATTCAGAAGTACTGTATTCATTACATTACAAGTTTGAATTTTTATAGAAGAAATGTCTACCAATGCAATAAATTACAAGATTTGTTTATGGAAAAAAGAGGAAGAGAGAAATCCTAAGTCTTCATCCTCAAGCAATCTCTCCAACCTTTGCTTGCCATCCATGCTTCATGTTAATGAAAAGAGAAAAGGAGAAGTTTGTTAGTAATTCAAATATTCAAAAATGAACAAAACATACAAGGTAATCCTAAATTCATCATCAGGGTGGTTTCTGCTGAATCAGAAAAGAAGGGTTTGTATTCTAAGGCCTCATGCAATCCTTGCTTAATCATTGGCCTGTGAATTTCTAGTTTGCAAATCACAAAGTACAGATTTGGTTCACAAACAAGGAAAACTGCCAAAACAAGTAGCAAAACAAGGCAAGCTGCAACCAACTGCAGGGTAGGCAAGCAAGGACAACCGCCAAAATAAGTAGCAAAACAAGGAAAACTGCTGAAACAAAACCAACAAACAAGGTAAACTGTCAAAATAGAACCAGCAAACAAGGCAAGCTGCAACCAACTGCAGGGTAGGCAAGCAAGGCCAACAGCTACAAACTGCTGAAAAACAAAACTTGTGCAACAATCTACAAAGTATCAAAAAGGTCAGAAAAGAGGGTTTTTGATTCTAAAGGCCTCAAACCATGTCAAATTCTATCCTAGGCCCATTATCATTGCAAAACAAAGCTTGGCCTACAATAAATAATTCCAACCATATTCCCAGCCTATTAGCCAAATCCAAATCAAGAAATTCAAGCCCAATAGAGGCCTCAAAGCAATGTCCTATCACTGGCCTAAAAGTGTGTTTACAAATCACAAAAACTTGGTTCACAAGCAAAGGAAAACAGAAAATCATGCCTCATACATACTTCACAACGGCATAACTACATCATTGGCTAAGAAGTAACCTGTTGCAAATCTCAAGCATTTGGTTCACAAAAAGTAAAGAGAAAATCAGAAAGCAAAAGCTTCATGTTGTTACAAATCAGAAAAATATCAGACCAACAATAGCCTCAAATTTGCAAAGTCCTAATATAGGCCTAGAGGATTTCACTACAAATATCAAGAACATTTTGTTTGGTTCATAGCAAATACAAAATACAACAAAAGTAGTCTGATAAGTCAGAAAAGTATAAACAAGTACAGAAAACTATAAAAGCAAAAGCAGCAGTCAGCCAACCAAAGGACAACCACTTGAGTTGTTAAAACATAACAAGTACAAAGCCAGCAAAAGTCAGCATCCACCATAAATGAATAACACAGCCAACAAGCAAAGTCAACTGGCAATTTTATTTATCAGAAAAAAAAGGTACAAGCAGCAAAAGCCAGTATTTTTTATCCATCACTAAATCAATATAAAACAAGGCAACAATACTAAGCAAAAAAGAGGTTTTTTGGGCCAACAAGAAGAAAACACAGAAAGAAAAGTCTAGCCATTGTTCATCTTTCAAAGCATACTGTCAACAATTTACAGCATACCAAAACACAACAAAGAAAGGTAATTTCTTAAAACTGTTTCAATGTGCAAATATTCTGAAATTTTTCTTGCACCAAGCATATAACTTAGGGCCAATTAGAAACCAGAGTAGGAGAAGGTAAACAGAGCCAAAACCCTAAGTAAGATCATCATCACCAAAACAAAAACAAAGCCAAAACCCTATGTAAGATCATCATCACCAAAACAGAAACAAAGCCAAAACCCTAAGTAAGATCATCATCACCAAAACAGAAACAAAGCCAAAACCCTGAGTGAACCATTATCAATTTCCGCCAAACCCTTTATCAAAAAGAAGATAGAAACATTAAAATGAAAACATTCAAACAGAAGCATGCAAACAGAAGTACAAACCCTAAACCCTTTTTATCATCATCTTAAAGGTAAATCTAACCCCTCAGAACTAGTGAAGATATAAGAAAGGAAAGATATCACAAAATCATGTAGAAGAAGCAAATCGAAACCCCTAGGGTTCTGGTCGTCCCCTTTTAGATCTAGGCAGAATCTTGTGTTTTATGCAAAATTAAACGCTAAATTAGTAATTAGGAAGAAGAGAGGAAGATATTGATGTAAAAAAATTGAAGTTTTGAACCCAACCACCACCGTCACCGCCGTGAGGCGATTTCAGGTGCGACCTCTATTTCTTCTCCGGTGAAGGAACCTCAGAGAATGAGCGAGAGGATCAGAGAAGTGAGAGAGAGAAACAAATTAGCCAAATGAGACCACGTCTCATGAACCTGGTTTTTTTGTTTAAAACAACCAGGCCCTCTCATATCAGGCCCAAATCAATGAAACTAAGCACAACCCCCCTTTAGACTCGCTACACACCCCCATCCCTTCATAAAAATCTGATTTTTTATTTATTTTTCTGGCCATGAGTTTTGTGGGCTGAAAGCCTAACAGATTTTTTTAATTTCTTTCTCCAAACACCCTTTTTAATTGTTAACCCCCCCCCCCCCCCCCCCCCCCCCGACTTATTTTATGTATTTTATTTTTCTTTACTTTCTTTTAATTACTATTATTAATATTATAACAATATTTATTTTTATAAATAAAAATCTCAAAAAAATATTATTTATGCATACATATTAAATATATTCATATTTGTTTAATAGACTAAAACATTTTCTTGTTAAAATTCCTTTTTTTTCTAAAATTAATTAAATAATTAGATTAGGTTTATGCTTATTATTTATTTAGAAATTTGTTTCTTTAAACTAGTTTCTTTTGCTAACTTAATTATAATTTTCTTTTTTTTTAGTTAATTATTTTTCTTCTAATTTAATTAAAGTCAAAACAAAATCCATGGCCTTATTCATTCATACTTGTACATTATATTCATTTCACTTCTTATACATTATATTTACATTTGTTTCTTTGTACATTTGATAAATTCGATATGGTTGTAATAAATAATTAGGGTTTTACTTTCTTGCAAATCCCCATTCATAAATTGTATACTCCCTCCCACCAAGTGTTGTAATAGCGTAGTAATCTTTAAATTTCGCAATTTACCGCTTTTATATAACATGCTAGTAATTAGGGTTTGTATGGCAAGATAAAACCAATCAAATAGAAAACTCTAATTCAAGAAAAAATCAAGCATGAAAATGGCACACTTGCACACAAGCACCCTTAGGGTTACTCCACTTGGTTGTCTTATATAAAAAATGGCCATATTATGCATGTAAGGTATCTTAGCAAAAACAAGCAAAAACAAGATCATAGTCCCTCGATGATGCTATTCAAGTTGGCTTACAAAATGATCTTAGTCCCTCAAAAATGATAATATACTTTGCGACATTGCTAATCATGGTTATACGATGACCCATGCCCGTCCCGTTTACATCCAAAGATAGGGTTTCTTACCAAATCAATGGTAAGACAACAATATCAAAGGAAAAGAAAATGAACAAGAAAGACATTTGAGTAGGTAGATTACTTTTGGTTACTTGCTCCATTTCAAACAAATATCCTTGCTATTGTCAAAACAAACACACACATTTCAAAACATCTTACAAACTTGAAAACATTTTCAAAAAGACAAACATCTTTATATACATTCTTACGAACGAGAATCATTACAAAGATTGCCTAAACAATGGCCTCTTTTACAAAATACTTTTAAAACCACACAAATCACAATTTCAAACAAAAGCAAGTGATCTAGCAAGTAACTAAGAGCCCATGGAAAACCATGGATGAAAAGGGTGCTAATACCTTCCCTTTTCATAATCTACCCCCTGAACTCAAGAAACAATCTCAAAGGTCTTTCCTGTGCTTTTTTACCTTTCCTTTTGGATAAAATAAAAGTCGGTGGCGACTCTTTCTAACCGCAACATTTGTGATCAAAAGCAAAACCTTCAAGTCAGTTCTCCCACCGTATCACAGAACTGGCGACTCTGCTGGGGAAAATTATAAAAGTGGGGTTACCTTAGGGATAGATCACATTTACTTGCTTACATTGTTTGACTTGTATGCTTTACATTATGGTTCTTGGTTTGGGTTTGAATCCTCTACCTGGATTTGGGATACATTATAAGTAAGTAGTAATACGTTGTGGAAACTATGTGGGGTATACCGACATGGTCTAAGCAATAGCTACGTTAGTGCGACATATTTGTGGGTACCGGTAGCCTTTGAGTTAATCAAAGAGAATACAGGGCCGCTGAGTGATGTCATGAAGCACTAATGAACTTCTAGAACCTTTACTTAACCAACTTGGCCTTTAGGATGTAGTGAGATGACCAGCTTTGATGCAGTCCGAAGTTGGTAGATACTCGATACTACACTCATTGAGGTTTGGTTTCTTGGGATATTTCGGTCGCCATTAAAGAGGCTTGAGCTGAAACAATGACCAAGGAAACAATCCAGTGATATTGAGCTCCTTAGAACCCGATTACTATTACTAGGACAGATTTAAGCCAACTAAACTTCAAGAGGGTACTTACCTATAAAACTCCATGCAAGCCTAAACTAAGGATTTGTTTGCTTCGTTTGTATATGCATACTTGTACATAAAATCATTGACATCATGAACATCATATACATCCACTAACCATCTCAAGGATTTTGGGGATTCATCTTTGTTCTTGTTTTGTAGGAAATGTATTCACTTCGCAGAAAAACTATTCAAGTCAACCTTGTGAGAATTCCTCCACAACTTAAGGAGTTAGCTGCAAAGGTTCCTGAGAACTCTCCATTCACCGACAAACATGGTCATCTACTCAACTTGGTCACCTCCAACATAGATGAGGATATGATGAAGGTGCTCTTTCAGTTCTTTGATCCTTTGCACCATTGCTTCACATTCCCCGACTATCAACTTGTGCCTACTTTGGAAGAATTCTCCCAACTCTTGAGGATTCCCGTTCTCAATCAACTACCTTTCAACGGTACATAAAGAGATCCAAAGCCAGAAGAGATTGCTCAATCTCTACACTTGCACTCATCTGATGTCACAACCCATTTGGAAACAAGAAGTGGTGTCAAAGGTTTCTTAGCGAAGTTCCTGTTTGAGAAAGCCCAAAGCTGTTGGAATTCCCTAGACTCGCAAGCCTTTGAGGAGATTGTGGCTCTTCTCATCTATGGGATGGTTTTGTTTCCAAATCCTGACCAACTCATAAATGTGAACACCGTCAAAATCTTCATGTCACGCAACTCGGTGCCTACATTGCTAGGGGATATCCTACACTCTTTTCACACTCATACAATGAGGAAAAGAGGTGTCCTTATGTGTTGCACTCCTCTCCTGGAAAGATGGTTTATTTCTCATCTTCTCCAATCAGTCTTAAAGAATGAGCAAGGTTCAAGGTGGTCACAAAGGTTAATGAAGCTCAAACACTCAGACATTCATTGGTTCTCCTGATCCAAAGAGAATGTTATCATTGTTGACCGTTGTGGAGAATTCCCTGATGTCCCTCAGTTTGGTTACGCCCGAAGGGATGGCTCGCACGAGATGCTGATTCAAGGTTTGGTATTCGACTACGACAACAACGATCAAGGTCTTCGCCAGAGATTTATCCGAGCTTGGAGGATGCTAAACAAGGTGGATAGCAAGACTTTGGGGCACAAAAATTCCATCCCTCTTGAGCCTTACCTCAAATGGGTACGAACTCACGCTCAGAGTCTTATGATGCCTTACCCCTCCATTCTCCCGGTAATCATTGAGCCTGTCAAGGAGGGGGATGTTCCATGCATTATCCTACATCATGACATGCCCACATCTCTTGAGGACCTACAAAGGGATTGGATACATCTCAAAGGAGAGCGAGATACTTTCGAAGCCTAATTCTACGCAAGCGAGAAGAAGGTTTTGGAACTCACTAGGCTACTTCATGAGGAGCGGACCCTGAATGCCTACATTGCACCAAAGAGGATGCGCACTACTTTTTTATCTTAGAGTTTTGTATTATTTTGTCCATGGGGCATTAATGTACTCAAAATTTATCTTATTAATATAACGTGTGTTTCTTTTTGTCTAAAACAAACTTGAATCTTTGAAATCCTTGAAAACATCGCATAAACACATATCATTCATCATAACATAAACAGGTCTTTTGCAACAAGTCTCCTCACCTGTCTATTATTTATTTCAGTAAGATGGATCTCGAACAAACAATGAAAGATCTCCAAGCTCAGAATACGCAATTTCAACAGTTGATCATGACCATAGCCAAGGGGCAAGAAGAATTGAAGACTCTGCTAGCTAAAGAGAGGAAAAAGAAAACAAAGAAGGTAACTGGAGTCTTAAACACGGGGAGAAGATTTCAGGGGAAGACAAGAAGGACTTTGAACTTTGCAACAACATCCGGTGAAGGAGAAGGGAAAGGCAAGGAAACAGTTGTCCCGTCAGAATCAGAAGAAGAGGAGGAATAAGAAGACTACTCTGAGGAACAGTATCCTCCAGATGATGACAAGTACAGACATCTCGAAGAGCGTTTGAGCGCGATGGAAATACAAAAGGTGTCGGGCTTAGACTTCGAGGAATTGGGACTAGTGTCGGGGATTGTGATTCCTCCGAAATTCAAAGTGCCTATGTTTGCAAAATATGATGGAGTGTCATGCCCTAAAATTCATCTTCGGTCATATGTGAGAAAAATCCAACCCCACACCGCTGATAAAGACTTATGGGTGCACTTTTTCCAAGACAGTCTGTCTGGAACATAACTCGACTGGTTTTACCAACTAGAAAGAGCCAACGTCCACAATTGGGAAGATCTTACCGCAACTTTTTACAAGTAATATCAATACAATGCTGATTTGGCGCCTACCCGTACTCAACTCCAGAGTATGGCCATGACTTCCAATGAAGGTTTTAAGGATTACGCACAAAAATAGAGAGATTTGGCTGGAAGAGTTTAACCCCCTCTGTTTTAAAGGGAATTGATGGACATGTTCTTAGGCACGTTATCTGGCCTTTTCTTCAACCATTTAATCAGAAGTTCACCTGCAGGCTTTACTGAACTAATATTAACCGGAGAGAGGGTAGAAGCTGGCATAAAAAGTGGGAAGATTCAGAAGGATTCATCTTCTTCTACAGCTGTAAGGAAGCCTTTCATCAGGAAGAAAGAGGTAGCTGCTGTATATCCGTAAAGGAACCAAGATAGGGCCGAATGCCGACCAATGGTGGGGGCTGTTATGATTCCCAAGCCTACATCTGATCAACAAAGAAGTAATCAACCAAGGGTGGAAAGGCCAGTCTGACAATTCACCAGAATTAACATGACTCTGTCTCAAGTATTACCGCATCTTCTGAGATCCAACTTGGCAACCTTGAAAGAAGCTCCGAAAAACCCCAATACAACATCCCCTCATTATCACCCCAATGCCCGTTGCGCATATCACTCTGAAAGTCCTGGTCACGATACTAATAACTGTTGGGCCTTGAAGAATAAAATACAAGACCTCATTGAAGCAAAATAAATTGAGTTTGATGCGCCCGAGAAGCCAAATGTCATTTATGATCTTATGCCCATATATGGTCACAATACCAATGCTATTGAATAACATTTGTTTGTTACCACAGTTGATGAACTCATGACTTCACTTCCAACCATTAAGATAAACTTTTTGAAAGCCGATGTGTTCCTGGGCTGTAATGAAGTTTGCCATCTCTGCTTGTCCTTACCAACTGATTGCCCTTTGTTGAAAGCATGCATTCAACGCTTGATAGATAACAAAGAGATTTTGTTTGAAAGTACTCCTGTTTCACCTATTCCTATTGAAGATGTTTGAATCATTACCATTTCCGCCAATTCTTCCAGGGTCTCCACCAAAAGACCTGTTAGAATTACATTGGTTCCAAAAGCAACTCCTCTAATAATCACAATGCCTAGGCCAGTCCCATATGAATCAAACAAAACCGTGCCGTGGAATTACGGAGGGGACATTTACTACCATGGTGTCAAACAAGACTGGCTGACTGCCGAAGAGATAAACTCCGAAGAAGAAGATTCTGACATCAGCGATATTGCCGGAACTAGTAAAATTACCCAAAGCGGTAGGATCTTTTCTCCAGAAATTGCTCCCCCAAAGGCAGTTTCTAGACCCGTGGCTATTCCAAAGGTTACTTCCGTACCCATAATCATCTCTGCAAGTGCTCCTATTGACGAAGCTGTCACAACTCCTGTTATCATTTTGACCGACGTTCCTGCTACTGAAACTCGAGGGAAAAGTTTTTTGGTCGAGCCTGTCCGGACGAAGGCCCATCCATTGACTATCCCCGAAACTTCCAAGAAAGAAATGGAGGAGATCCTAAAAATTATAAAGAGGAGCGACTACGACGTAGTTGAACAATTGGGGAAAACTCCTTCCAAAATCTCCATGCTGGCATTACTATTGTGTTCTGAGGCACATGCGAAAGCCTTGGTGAAGTTCCTAAAAACAGCCCATGTGCCTCAAGAGACGTCTGCTGATCAATTCCAAGACGGCGTGGCCAGCTTGACATTGGATAACGGTCTAGGCTTCTCGGATGCTGATCTAACACCGAGGGGAATAAAGCACAATGATGCCTTGCATGTCTGTGGAATGTAAGGGGCACAACTCTGGCCCATGTTTTGGTGGACACTGGCTCATCTTTGAATGTATTACCGAAAAAATCTCTTGACAGACTTGACTGCGAGGGGCTAACGTTAAAGCCAAGCAACATAGTAGTAAGGGCATTTGATGGCTCGAAGAGGATGGTGCACGGGGAAGTGGATATACCCATAAAGGTTGAGACTCAAACTTTCAATTCAAACTTTTATGTAATGGACATCCGCCCTTCGTACTCTTACTTGCTAGGACGGCCATGGATCCACAATGTTGGCGCTATTACCTCTACATTACACCAGATGCTGAAGTATCCGGTTCAAGGAAAGATTATCACTGTCCATGGAGAGGAAGAATACATGATCAGCCATCTCAATGCCTTCAGATATGTGGAATTGGACGGCGAATTCATTGAAACTCCATTTCAACACTTTGAAGAGGTCCCCCAAGAGGTGGCAGTGACCAAGACTGTGTCCCAGATTCCCAAGATCACAAGACCTCCACTCCGGATGTCATCTCTGAAGGACGCCAAAGGAGTGGTAGAGGAAGGTGGATGCACCATCTGGGGGCAACTTCCGGATATCCCATATAAGTCTGACAAGTTTGGCCTAGGTTTCACTTCAAGTGCTCAAAAGGCTGTACGTCGTGCCCATGCTGGAGGGCCACCCTTGAAGGTTAGCAACCGCGAGGTCAATGCGGTAGAAGATGGTGAAGATGATTGCAACCTGGAGGATTGGATCTTTCCTACTGTCAATGGAGGGCTCAGCAATTGGGAGGCTAGAGACTTCGTCCCAATCACTTTTATCCCACAATAATTTATCTTTACATTTTGTTGGATCTGTAATATTCAAAAATAATTCGCACTCTTAAAACCTTGTGTCT
Organism: Vicia faba; assembly: GCA_948472305.1. Taxonomy (NCBI): domain Eukaryota; kingdom Viridiplantae; phylum Streptophyta; class Magnoliopsida; order Fabales; family Fabaceae; genus Vicia; species Vicia faba. The sequence continues at coordinate 333,467,209 of OX451735.1, forward strand.
TACCGGAGGCACAATGGTCCATTTGTAAGGGTTATTATTTCATCTTCATATGACATCAATGAATCATGGATGTTTTCACGTACAAACTGTTGTGCTCATTGTTTTTCTTTTACATTTTATTTTCTTTCAAAGATAGCTATACCCTTACACACACCCACACTTACAATGCAGGTATCCATCCATTCTGGATCCCATGGGTAAAGATACTGCTATGGCCTTTCGTGACTCTGAGAATATAATCTATCAAGCCGAAGACGAAGGTGAGGAAGATTGTGAAGTACCAGGGGAACTGGCCAGATTGCTACAACAAGAAGAAAGAACCATTCAGCCTCACGAGGAACCCGTGGATACAATCAACCTGGGCACCGAAGAGGATAAAAAAGAGGTCAAGGTGGGTGCCAATTTGGAACCCAGTGTCAAGGAGCGTCTGATTCAGTTGTTACATAACTATGTTGAAATCTTTGCCTGGTCGTATGAAGACATGCCGGGACTTGATACAGACATTGTGGTACATCGTTTGCCTACAAGAGAAGATTGTCCACCAGTAAAATAAAAGGTTCGCCGCATGAGACCTGACACGTCAGAAAAGATTAAAGTAGAGGTCATGAAGCAATTCAATGCCAGATTCTTGGCTGTCACTTCCTACCCTCAATGGGTTGCCAAAATTGTTCCCGTACCTAAAAAAGACGGCAAAGTACGAATGTGTGTGGACTATAGATATTTGAATAGGGAGAGCCCTAAAGATGATTTTCCACTTCCCCACATTGATATCCTTGTTGACAATACGACACAACACAAAGTGTTTTCCTTCATGGACGGATTCTCAGGTTACAACCAAATCAAAATGGCACCTGAGGACATGGAGAAAACAACATTTGTCACACAGTGGAGGACATTCTGCTACAAGGTGATGCCATTCGGACTGAAGAATGCTGGGGCAACCTATCAGCGCACCATGGTAGCTTTATTTTATGACATGATACATCATGAGATAAAGGTCTACATAGACAATATGATAGCTAGATCACAAACAGAAGAAGAGCACCTTAACCACTTACAAAAACTATTTGAGAGACTGAAGAAGTACAAGCTAGGGTTGAATCCAAACAAATGCACATTTGGGGTACGATATGGTAAACTCCTAGGCTTTGTCGTCAGTAACAAAGGTATCAAGGTCGATCCTGCCAAAGTTAGAGCAATACAAGAGATGCCTGCTCCCCGTACTGAAAAGGAGGTCAGAGGATTCTTGGGACGTTTGAACTATATTGCCAGATTCATTTCTCACCTAACAGCTAGTTGTGAGCCAATAAGCTCTTGAAGAAAGATCAAGTAGTCAAATGGAATGATGAGTGCCAAGTTACTTTTAACAAAATCAAAGAATACTTACAAGAGCCTCCTGTATTGATGCCACCAATTGAGGGGAGACCATTGATCATGTATCTGTCTGTTTTAGAAAACTCAACGGGGTGTGTATTAGGGCAGCATGACGAGTCTGGCCGAAAAGAGCACGTTATTTACTACCTGAGCAAAAAGTTTACCGACTGTGAAACCAAATATTCACTGCTCGAGAAAACTTGTTGCGCTCTGGCATGGGATGCTCGCCGGCTAAGACAGTATATGCTGACTCATACTACTTTATTGATATCTAAAATGGATCCGATAAAATACATTTTTGAGAAGCCTGCTCTTTCTGGGAAAATAGAGAGATGGCAGATGATCTTGATAGAGTACGGCATACAGTATACTACCCAGAAAGCTATAAAGGGCAGTGTACTAGCTAATCACCTTGCTCATCAAGCTGTACAAGACTATCAGTCCATGAAATTTGAATTTCCGGACGAAGACATCATGACATTAGACAACTGTGAAGAAATCAGACCATATGACGGACCTGAACAAGGATCCCGATGGACCCTGTTCTTTGATGGAGCATCCAATGCACTTGGTAATGGTATCGAGAATGTGTTCATATCTCCGGAAGGGCGTCATACTCCCTTTACTGCCAAACTTTGCTTCAATTGTACGAACAACATGGCGGAATACGAAGCGTGCATCTTTGGTCTCAGGGCTGCCATAGACTTGGGGATCAAATCATTGGATGTATTTGGAGACTCAGCCTTGGTCATCAGTCAAATCAAAGGGGAATAGGACACCAAACACCCTAACCTTATCCCTTACAAAGAACATGTTTTGACATTGCTACCATATTTTGAGGAGATTACCTTCGAGCACTTCCCGCGAGAAGAAAATCAGCTAGCAGACGCTCTAGCCACAATGTCATCTATATTTAAACTTAATTGGGATAACGAGGCTCCACAGATCACCATTAAACGAATGGATGAACCAACACACTGTCACGAGATTAATACTTAAGAAGTAGTGGACCAACCTTGGTTTCATGAAGTCAAGAGGTATCTCGAGGCTCAAGAATATCTAGAAGGAGCTTCAATCAATGATAAGAAGTTCTTAAGGAGATTCTCTGCTAAATTCTTCCTTAATAATGGCATCCTGTACAAATGCAATCATGACTCCGTATTGCTTTGGTGCGTAGATAAGGTTGAAGCTGAAAAGATCATGGCTGAATTACATGAAGGTACTTTTGGCACCCATTCCAGTGGGCATACGATGGCGAAGAAAATCCTACGGGCAGGCTATTATTGGTCTACCATGGAAGCAGATTGCTATCAAAACTCTCGAACCTGTCATAAATGCCAGATTTATACTGACAAAGTGCATGTATCCCCGGTTCCTCTGAATTTCTTGACAGCTCCTTGGCCCTTTGCTATGTGGGGGATTGATATGATTGGGGAAATCAAGTCGACAGCCTCCAATGGACATCACTTCATCCTAATGGCCATTGACTATTTTACAAAGTGGTTTGAAGCATCCTCCTTCGCCTCCGTTACCAAGAATGTTGTGGCCCGCTTCATCAAGAAAAATATTATTTTTCGGTACGGTATCTCGGAAAGGATCATCACTGACAATGGTACAAATCTCAACAACACTATGATCACCGCATTATGCGAGCAATTCAAGATTCAGCATCACAATTCTTCTCCCTATCGGCCAAAGATGAATGGTGCTGTCGAAGCTGCAAATAAAAACATTAAATAGATCATACAGAAAATGACAATCACATACAAATACTGGCATGAGATGTTACCATTCTCTCTCCATGATTGTCGTACCACGACTCGCACATCAATCGGGGAAACACCCTATTCTTTGGTTTACGGCATGGAGGCTGTCTTTCCTATTGAGGTTCAGATCCCCTCTCTGAGGATTATGAAGGATGCATGGTTGAACGAAGAAGATTGGATCCAGACTCGACTTGATCAACTGAATTTGATTGATGAAAAGAGACTTACTGTTGTTTTCCATGGTCAAATGTATCAAAAACAGATGATAAAGGCTTTCAACAAGAAAGTCAGACGCCAAGTATATCAAGTCGGGGATCTAGTGATCAAACGTATCATCTTGCCACAAAGTGATCCAAGGGGAAAATGAACTCCTGCCTATGAAGGATCATTTGTAATCAAAAACATCTTCTCTGGTGAGGCAATGATCTTGACCACCATGGATGGCGACGACCTGCCACACCCTGCAAACGCGGACATAGTCAAAAGATACTACGCATAAGAGACCCGCTAGGTTGACATACCTAGGCAAAACAAGGGCATCCCGACGAACCAAAAAAGTTCGGGCAAAAGTTAGGGATAAAACAAAAAAAATATGTATACCCGGCAAGTTGAAAACCCGAAAGGGCGACTTGGGCAAAAAAGGGTTTCCCATTGGACTGAAGACCTGAAAGGGTGGTCCAGGAAAAAGTTAGGGAATTGAAGCGTATGACTATGTCCCATCGGATCACTTTACGGACAAACTTTGGCTTCCACTGACAAACTCAGAGGTTCTGATCAATTCAATCATCTTTGGACGAGGCAACAAATGGACAAGATGCTCGGAGATACGAAGGCTATAGCAGAATGGAAACCCCATGGGATTTTTATACACATAGCTATCTTTTCTTTGTATCAAAATTTTCTTGTTTTACGACAACATTCTCTTACTAGAATGTTTGTTCCCTTTGTACAAAAACACTCATTCAAAGTCAATACAAAGATATCCCTTTGAAAGTACAAAAACTATTTGTCTTTTTCTTTACGCTTGTGTTTTGTTTACAAGAACGTCCAATGATTCATTGTTGAGCATATGCATTTGGATATAATTACCGCTTACAAATAAACAAAATGAAAAGACAATTACTAATAGATTGAAAGGATAGGAAAATGTCTCTAGGCTATTCCATAAGTAATCCCCTGGAGTACGTTATTTAAATCCCCAACAAAACACATTTTCAAATTATTGATCCCCGGTAGAAGTTGTTAAAATTTCTCAGGACTCCTCAACAGGTTTTACAAGCAGTACATGGCATTAGCCTCACAACCGAATTTATTTCTCTCGGCAGAAAGTCATCAATACTTCGACTTCAAGACTTGAAGGCTCACACATCGTCAGCAATATTCAGGGATTTATTTTCCTAAATCCAACAACAATACAACATATTAGCTCACATACGCATACATTGCATCCATATATCATAAACATTGATAAAGCAAATACATTACATCATACATTTCATGCAACATAACTTTGCATTTTAGCTAACATTTTATCCTTTTCAGGATAAGATTAACAGCTACCATTAACAATGTTCAAAGATTGCAGATACAGTACATATACGCTCCAGACACGAACGCCATTCTGATACTTACTCAGATTCGAATTTCAGGGAAACCTCTCAATTATTATTCTGATTCATTCCCGATTGAAATCAAGGCTGGACTTGGTCCATTTTCTGTTAAGCAGGTCACCCTTGGATGGCATCAGTAAGCCCATCTCTGACAGTTATCCCTCAGTTCATCCAATGGCATCTTTAAGCCCATTCCTGATCCAATAGATTCAAGACATCACTTCGTACACCAGCAAGTGGAATTTTTTGGGCACTTTAGTGTTCAATCATCTTACACTTTCAAGCTACGAACGACGAGCATGCCAATCTCGCTTTTCCAAGTTTAAGAAGATTGAACAGGGGCAACTGTTGTACCCCAAAATTTGCCTTCTATTTTTTCATGCAAGATGTTTACCCTAGGGTTCCTGTACACTCAATTGGTTCAAAGGTCAACCAGACATGCTCTCTTCCTAGGCAGTAAATTAATAATTAAGGGTTTAGGATTTTCTCAGAGGTAATTGAGTCTTAAAAATCTCCAATATTTTAAAGACAATTTGCTGAAGTTTGTTAATTCTACAAGGCTGGATAATGTTCTTGAAACATATTTGATAGACAATGAAGTCCTGTTGGAATCAAGAGTAACATTCAATTTCATTATGCTTACCAGTTAGCTTTTGAACAAGAATTGAAGATTAAGAATTTTTGATCATAAGCCTTTGAGGTTAAGTTAATCAAATGGAATTGAAATTATCAAACTTTCATTTTTGTTTTAAAGGTTTGATTGGAGTGCAAAGTGTTTTGTTTTGTTTGATCATCTTTGGTGGTTGCTTGAAATACAAGTTACCTAAAATGAGGTTTCTTACTCAAAACATCCAAATAAGAATTACAAGATTTAAAGTTGAAAATTGGTACAATATTTTCACAAGTTTATTCAGAAATATTGTATTCATTACATTATAAGTTTGAATTTTTACAGAAGAAATGTCTACTAATGCAATAAATTACAAGATTTGTTTACGGAAAAAAGGGGAAGAGAGAAATCCTAAGTCTTCATCCTCAAGCAATCTCTCCAACCTTTGCTTTCCATCCATGCTTCATGTTCATGAAAAGAGAAAAGGAGAAGTTTGTTAGTAATTCAAATATTCAGAAATGAACAAAACATACAAGGTAATCCTAAATTCATCATCAGGGTGGTTTCTGCTGAATCAGAAAAGAAGGGTTTGTATTCTAAGGCCTCATGCAATCCTTGCTTAATCATTGGCATGAGAATTTATAGTTTGCAAATCACAAAGTATAGATTTGGTTCACAAACAAGGCAAACTGCCAAAACAAGTAGCAAAACAAGGCAAGCTGCAACCAACTGCAGGGCAGGCAAGCAAGGCCAACAAGGCAAATTGCCAAAACAAGTAGCAAAACAAGGCAAACTGCTGAAACTGAACCAGCAAATAAGGCAAACTGTCAAAATAGAACCAGCAAACAAGGCAAGCTGCAACCAATTGCAAGGCAGGCAAGCAAGGCCAGCAGCTGCAAACTGCTGAAAAACAAAACTTGTGTAACAATCTACAAAGTATCAAAAAGGTCAGAAAAGAGGGTTTTTGATTCTAAAGGCCTCTAACCATGTCAAATTCTATCCTAGGCCCATTATCATTGCAAAACAAAGCTTGGCCCATAATAAATAATTCCAACCATATTCCCAGCCTATTAGCCAAATCCAAATCAAGAAATTCAAGCCCAATAGAGGCCTCAAAGCAATATCCTATCACTGGCCTAAAAGTGTGTTTGCAAATCACAAAAACTTGGTTCACAAGCAAAGCAAAACATAAAATCAAGCCTCATACATACTTCATAAAGGCATAACTACATCATTGGCTAAGAAGTAACCTATTGCAAATCTCAAGCATTTGGTTCACAAAAAGTAAATAGAAAATCAGAAAGCAAAAGCTTCATGTTGTTTCAAATCAGAAAAATATCAGACCAACAATAACCTCAAATTTGCAAAGTCCTGTCATAGGCCTAGAGGATTTCACTACAAATCTCAAGAACATTTTGTTTGGTTCATAGCAAATACAAAATACAACAAAAGCAGCCTGATAAGTCAGAAAAGTATAAACAAGTACAGAAAAATATAAAAGCAAAAGCAGCAGTCAGCCAACCAAAGGACAACCACTTGAGTTTTTAAAACATAGCAAGTACAAAGCCAACAAAAGTCAGCATCCACCATAAATGAATAACACAGCCAACAAGCAAAGTCAACTGACAATTTGATTTATCAGAAAAAAAAGGTACAAGCAACAAAAGCCAGTATTTTTTATCCATCACTAAATCAATATAAGATAGGGCAACAATACTAAGCAAAAAAAGAGGTTTTTTGGGACAACAAGAAGAAAACACAGAAAGAAAAGTCTAGCCATTGTTCTCATCTTTCAAAGCATACTGTCAACAATTCACAGCATACCAAAACACAACAAAGAAAGGTAATTTCTTAAAACTGTTTCAATATGCAAATATTCTGAAATTTTTTCTTGCACCAAGCATACAACTTAGGGCCAATCAGAAACCAAAGTAGGAGAAGGTAAACAGAGCCAAAACCCTAAGTAAGATCATCATCACCAAAACAAAAACAAAGCCAAAACCCTAAGTAAAATCATCATCACCAAAACAGAAACAAAGCCAAAACCCTAAGTAAGATCATCATCACCAAAACAGAAACAAAGCCAAAACCCTGAGAGAACCATTATCAAGTTCCGCCAAACCCTTTATCAAAAAGAAGATAGAAACATTCAAATGAAAACATTCAAACAAAAGCATGCAAACTGAAGTACAAACCCTAAACCCTTTTTATCATCATCTTCAAGGTAAACCTAACCCCTCAGAACTAGCGAAGAGATAAGAAAGGAAATATCTCACCAAATCATAAGAAGAAGCAAATCGGAACCCCTAGGGTTCCGATCGTCCCCTTTTAGATCTAGGCCGAATCTTGTGTTTTCTGCAAAATCAAACGCCAAATTAGTAATTAGGAAGAAGATAGGAAGATATTGATGTAAAAAAATTGAAGTTTTGAACCCACTCGCTGCCGTCACCGCCGCAAGGCGATTTCTGACGTGGCCTCTATTTCTTCTCCGGTGAAGGAACCTCAGAGAATGAGCGAGAGAATCAGAGAAGTGAGAGAGAGAAACAAATCATCCAAATGAGACCACGTCTCATGAACCTGGTTGTTTTGTTTAAAACAACCAAGCCCTCTCATATCAGGCCCAAATCAATGAAACTAAGCCCAACCCCCTTTAGACTCGCTACACCCCCATCCCTTCATAAAAATCTGATTTTTATTTTATTTTTCTGACCATGAGTTTTGTGGGCTGAAAGCCCAACATATTTTTTTTATTTCTTTGTCCAAACACCCTTTTTAATTGTTAAACCCCTGACTTATTTTATATATTTTATTTTTCTTTACTTTCTTTTAATTACTATTATTAACATTATAACAATATTTATTTTTATAAATAAAAATCTCAAAAAAATATTATTTATGCATACATATTGAATATATTCTTATTTGTTTAATAGACTAAAACATTTTCTTGTTAAAATTCATTTTTTTCCTAAATTAATTAAATAATTAGATTAGGTTTATGCTTATTATTTATTTAGAAATTTGTTTCTTTAAACTAGTTTCTTTTGCTAACTTAATTCTAATTTTATTTTTTTAGTTAATTATTTTTTCTTCTAAGTTAATTAAAGTCAAAACAAAATCCATGGCCTTATTCATTCATACTTGTACATTATATTCATTTCACTTATTATACATTATATTTACATTTGTTTCTTTGTACATTTGATAAATTCGACATGGTTGTAATAGATAATTAGGGTTTTACTTTCTTGAAAATCCCCATTCATAAATTGTATACCCCCTCCCACCAAGTGTTGTAATAGTGTAGTAATCTTTAAATTTCGCAATTTATCGCTTTTATATAACATACTAGTAATTAGGGTTTGTATGGCAAGATAAAACCAATCAAATAGAAAACCCTAATTCAAGACAAAATCAAGAATGAAAATGGCACACTTGCACACAAGCACCCTTAGGGTTACTCCACTTGGTTGCCTTATATAAAAAATGGTCATATTACGCATGAAAGGTATCTTAGCAAAAACAAGCAAAAACAAGATCATAGTCCCTCGATGACGCTATTCAAGTTGCCTTACAAAATGATCTTAGTCCCTCAAAAATGCTAAGATACTTTGCGACATTGCTAATCATGGTTATACAATGACCCGTGCCCGTTCCGTTTACATCCAAAGATAGGGTTGCTTACCAAATCAATGGTAAGACAACAATATCAAAGGAAAAGAAAATGAACAAGAAAGACATTTGAGTAGGTAGATTACTTTTGGTTACTTGCTCCATTTTAAACAAATATCCTTGCTATTTTCAAAACAAACACACACATTTCAAAACATCTTACAAACTTGAAAACATTTTGAAAAAGACAAACATCTTTGTATACATTCTTACAAACGAGAATCATTACAAAGATTGCCTAAACAATGGCCTCTTTTACAAAATACTTTCAAAACCACACAAAGCACAATTTCAAACAAAAGCAAGTGATCTAGAAAGTAACTAAGAGCCCGTGGAAAACCATGGATGAAAAGGGTGCTAATACTTTCCCTTTTCATAATCTACCCCCCGAACTCAAGAAACAATCTCAAAGGTATTTCCTGTGCTTTTTTACCTTTCCTTTTGGATAAAAGAAAAGTCGGTGGCGACTCTTGCTAACCGCAACATTTGCAATCAAACGCAAAACCTTCAAGTTAGTTCTCCCACCGTATCACACTAAGCAAGGGTTATAAATGATTCCTCCCCTAATTCCTAAGAGAGGGACATTAGGGAATTAACCACAGCGGTCGATGATAGTAACATCTTCTGAGAACCATGAACACCAATGAATGTCTGAATGCGTAAGGGACATCAGTCGATGAGACCATCTTTTACCCTGTTCATTCTTCAAAGTAGATATGGGTAGGTGCGAAATAAACCACCTAGACAATAGAGGAGTGCAACACTGGAGGGTCCCCCTTCTTTTTAGAGTGCAAGCATGTAGAGAGTGTAGAATATCCCCGAGTAATATAGGTACCCGGATTCCGAGACAGAAAAACCTGGATTGTGCTCACATCTGCGAGTTGATCCGCATTAGGGAACACTACCATCCCGTAGACAAGGAGCGCCAAAACCTCTTCAAAAGCTTGTAGATCCAGGGTATTTCAAAAATAGTAAGCCTTCTCGAACAGAAATTTAACCGGAATTCCTTGAACACTCCCTCTAGTTTCCCAATTTGTCACTATGTCGGACCGTTGTAAGGATAGAGCTTTAGCAATTTCTTCGGGTTTAGGATGTCTTTCTGTACCGCTGAAAGGTAGCTGATCAAGAATGGGTATTCCTAATAACTGAGAAAATTCCTCCATAGTAGGCACTAACTGGTAATCCAGGAATGTGAAACAGTGATGTAGAGGATCGAAGAACTGAAACAACACTTTTAACATTTCTTCGTCAGGTTTTGTAGTGACCAAGTTGAGCAACCAACCATATTTTTCAGTGAAAGAAGAGCTTTCGGGAATCCTTATTGCCAAGTCCCTTAATTGGGGAGATACGTTCACTAGGTTAATCTGAATAGTGTTCCTGCGGGCGGATGCCATATCCTACAAAACAGAGCAAAGATGAGCCCTAGAAACCCTTGAAACAGTTAGTATGATATGCTATGGTATGATGTTTATGATGTCATGATAAATCACAGGTATATCAAACATAGAAAAATCACACCAAGTCCTTAGGTTTAAGGCCTGCTTGAGTTTTAAGTTCATACCCTCTTGAAGCTGGATTGGTTCAACCTGTCCTATAAATATGTAACTGGGTTCTAAAGGGATCTCAATATCACCGATCTTTCCCCCAAGCCTTGTTCAATCGACAATTGACTCGTAATCAAACAAAACTCAGAAGTCAAACCTTAACGAGTGTAGCATCGAGTATCTGTCGACCTTGGGCATACACCAAAGCCGGCCATCTCGCTACGTCCTACTGGCTAAGTTGTGCAACTAAAGGTTCTAAGGTCAGTTGATGCTTTATGACACCACACGGAGGCCCCGTACATCTCCCTGATTGACTTAAGGGTTACGGGTACCAACCAAAGTGCCACATCAACGTAGCTACTGCTTCAACCGTGTCGGTATACCCCAGCACAACTCCCTTACAGTTTATTGCTACTTACCTAAAAGGTGTTTCCCGATCCGGGTGTAGGATCAAATAACCCAAATAGTTCCCATAAATATAAAGCAAGTAAGACAATCAAGAGAAAGAAATTAAATATGACCTAGATCCTAAGGTTTACCCCACTTTATATTTTATTCCCCATCAGAGTCGCCTGTTCTATGATACGGTGGCAAAACCGACTGTTAATACTGGTCTATGTTTTTTGTTCGTAAAATGTCGCGGTAAGCAAGAGTCACCACCGACTTTTATTTTATCCAATCAGGAAAAAGAACAGAAAAAACCTTTTTCGAGATGTTTCTGAGTACGGGGGGTAGATTATAGAAAGGTAAGGTGTTAGCACCCTTTCTATCCATGGTTTTCCTCGGGCTCTTAGGTACTTGCTCATTTTGAAAACTGCTTGTGTATGCTTTGTTTTGAAAAGTTTTATTTTACTTCGTGTTAACCCTTGTTTCTGTCCTCAAGAGTGTTACGAAGTTGTTTTTGAAAACTTTGTTGAAAAGTGTTTGTGTGAAAAAAATTTGTTTGTTTGAGCAAGTACCTAGGAACTAATCTACCTACTCGAAAAAAGGTCTGTTTATTTTCCTTTTAGACAATGTTATCCCATTATTGAGAAATAGGTAGCATCATCGTTGGAGTATTTTAGGGACATTTGAAGGGACATGTAAGATCACAAAAGCAATGTTAGGAAATGTTAGTAATCATCCTAAAGCCTTAAATATCTTTTTCCGAGGCAACATCCGAATGGGTCATTTTAGATCTTTCGAGGCTAGAGGACAACCACTAACAAACCCTATACTTCATGACTGTTTACCGAAGGCAACCGGAGTGGAGTAAACCCTAGGAGTGAGCATGTGCGAGTGTATGTTTTCAGTTAATTTATCTTTGCACATTTAGGGTTTTCTACTGTATTAATTTTCAGTTAGTCTTTCCATACAATCCTATTAACATACATCTAAGCAGTTTATAGTTTGCGGAAATTAAAGCGAGAAAGTTAAGGTCCTAGCTATTACAAGGCTTTTGCAGATACATAATTATTTTGGACTGAAAATAAAAATGCGGAATTTAAAACCCTAATTACTATTACAAACTCGGAGCAGTTACAATAATAATAAAATGAATTAAAAGCGCACGGCGAATTAAATGCGAGAATAATTAGCAAAACCTAAAAGATCTAATTAAAAAAGATTTAGGTTATTTTTTGAGAAAAAATTAATTAGGTTATGTACAAAATTAACCCTAATCCTAATTATTGTTAAATTATGAAAAAGGAATTAAATTGCCCTAATTTTAATTAAACTAATTAATTAGAGAAATAAAATATTTTTATGAAAAATGTTTTTTGATGTTTTTGTGATTTTTGATTTAATGAAAAAAGAAATAATTTTGATGTTATTTTAAAAAGAAAATAATTAGAAAATAATTAAAAAGTATTAAATTAGAAAGGAAAAGAATGGGCCTGTATGAGCTGAATGAGGGGGGTGCAATGACTGAATTTGTTTAGGCCCATTATGTTAAGCCCAATCAACACGCTGGATCCAGTGCTGGCCAAAGTGGAGGGTGTACCATGTTCCTCTCTTGACTAAACGCTAGATCTGGAGTATGAACGATCCATTGGATGGATTTTGGGTTGCATGGTAGGCGCCTGGAAGCGTGGAGTATAGAATCTGCAATTAAATGTTAAGAAAATAACAAAACGCTGGGACCTGGGATCAAACCCAGGTCCCCCACTCAATACCACGCACGCCTTGCCATATGGGCTACATGTTTAATTGTTAATATAATGATAACAATATATAATATATAAAACAAAGTGGATAACTGAAACAAAAAAAAAGCGCGCCCATTATTCAAATAGGTCAATTATGGTTAAACACATTATCTTCTTCTTCCCCTGTCCGCCGTTTTAGGTGTGATACCTTTACCTACAGACAAACTTCTATAGCCGTAGCCCTGCAAGCTTCCCAAATTCACAGCAAGCATGATAAATCAATTATGAGTACATAGATCAATTCGTCTTGATCTCACGAGAATCATGGTACCCTTTTCTTGGGCCAATTTAACCTGTATAGAAAAACCCTAAAACGACAAAGCAAACCCTAGCAATGGCAATTATGAATACAGGCATCAAAACTCAAAATTAATTAAACCAAAACATTTCAAATGATGATAACAATGTAATGCTATGCTTAAAAGTGATTAATCATGCGTAAATTATCAAATTCAGATTCAAGAAATAAGCCAAACCATGAGGATCGTGTAAGATGATTCTGGGCTCGTGGAGGCATGCAACCGATTGGAAAATGTTTTGGAGATGTCCAAGAATCTATTAGGAGCTTTAGAATGGCTTGAATTGACCTCTAGAGTAGAAACTGATCCACACCTTATTTCCAAAATTTTGAGTTTTCTTGCTAGCTTTCACGACCTTCAACCCTTGTTTTTTTTGCATTGGTTGTGTTCTGTATATGTACTAGGACAAATTAGGTTAACAAAAACAAATTATATCTTTGAAAATCATGGAGATTTGATTTGATTTTGCTCCTTGTATGATATCTTTCCAAAATAGCCTAATCATGCCAATTTTGCTTCAATCATCCCTTGCACGATTTGGATATGATATGCCAGCCTAATTGGATTTGATTCCTACAAAAAATCAGATCAAAAATCAATCTTTTATATTTTTTGCAATTTATTTGATTTAATCTAACTTTTAATAAATAAAAATCAAAATAAATAAATAAATAAAGCAAAAAATGTGTGGATGCTGATTTGGGTCGTGGACCATGTTTCCAACAAGATACGATCATGAAATGCTAGGCCCATTTGACAAAAAAATCACTTTTAAGCATATTTGACTTTTGGCAATTTTGCAAAAATGGTCAACTTTGAAAATGCATATATCCTCCAATTTTAATCCTAGAGAGGTGTTCTTTGAATTTTTAGAAAACTTAGGATGTCCTCTAAACAACCCTTTTTGTTTAATCTCAACTGGGTCTTCCATGTTCATGTAAGAAGCTTTGACCCAAAAGGTGTTTTTGTTGACTTTTCAAAAGGACCTATAATGTAGAAATTTATATCTTTTGATGAGTGCATATTTTGAACTTGTGGGATGAAGATGAATTATAGGGAATTTAATCCTATTCAAAATGATCCTTGGATGGAAAATTTCTGATAAAGTATGAAGAAGTTATGCTTGGTCAAAGTTTGATTGACTTTTCCTGTGAAACCCTAATTTAGCAACCTTTGGGTTTTGATGAATTTGGGGCATTCCTTGAGGAATCATGATCAACCCTTGATCAAATGATGTATATCTCTTAAAAATGTTTATGTTGATCAAAAATCTTGAAGTTTGACTGTATGTGGGCCACAGTTGACTTTTGACCTAGTATAGTTGATTTTCAGGCATCTGGGTAATTGACTGAGCAAAATTCTTGTGCAAGGCATGAAAATTGTCATGGATGATCTTGAGAACATATTAGGACCATGGAAAGAATTTGGGACCTTTGGAGTTCCCACACCCTAATGAAAATGGAAACCCTAGTTTGAGGTTCATTGCCTTAGGAGAGAGTTTGTATGGTAAAACTCTTGGGCATCCTTGAGCAAGTTGAGGACCTTAATGGGCATGTGTTGAGTAAATTGAGAGAGAAAATTTTGGGGTACAAAACATTAGCTTCCTGGGAACTTGAGGAAGCTAACCTGATCATTGCAACACCTTGAATCAAGCTCATTTGCATTTCAAGATTTTTAGTTTGGATGTATTTTTCTTGAACTTCTATCTCATTACTTAGGCATTGTTAGGCTTGCATTTGTGAAGATAAAATGTAGATATCATTGCCCTGAAGTTGTACATGTCCATAGATTTTATTTATATTGATTGAGCTAGGAGAATTTTAGGATTGAATCTTTGAAAATAATTAGGTCAGAATTTGGTACTTTAAAAAATTCTCATTCATCTTTGATTTATAGCTTATGATATTTATATGGTTGGATTCGTATGGAAAAATGGAGAAACTTTCATGTTTGCATCTTCCATTTTTGTTGAGAAATGGAGAAGTTACAGGTGGTCTGGCTGGAGGTTGAAAATGAAGCCTGTTCAGGACTTGTTTTGCCTTATATATTTATCATTTCAGTTATATTAACGGATGTATAGCCACCCCAGTGGTAAGGCAGCGCACTGGTAATCAAGAGGTCATGGGTTTGAACCTCAGCGCGCTGCCTTTTGCATTTTTTCCATATTTTTGGACACCTTTCCAGTTTTGAGCGCTTGGGCCAGCAGTTTGGGCCTGGCTTTTTTTCTTCTTACAATACTCCATGTTTCACTTATCAACCTCCTTGACTTAATTTTTTTTATTTTTATTTTATTTTTACTTTTTATCTTTTACTATTATTATTATTATTATTATTATTATTATTATTATTATTATTATTATTATTATTATTATTATTATTATTATTATTGTTATTTTCATTAATAAAAAATCCAAAATAATATTTATATTTTTATTATTTATATTTATTTAGTTTATTTTTCTTCACAAAAACAAAAGAACAAAAATATTTCCTTTACATAATTTAATTTACTTTTTTTCAAAATACTTAGATAATTTAATTTTGATCATTATATTATTATATTTTTCTTATAAAAATCAATTTATAATTTAGGATTTTTATTTAATTATTTTAATTTACTAATTTAATTAAATTCACAAAAACCCTAAAAAACTTATTTTCTTTAAATTAATTTATTTTACTAACTTAATTTTAATTTTCTTATTTTTAGTTAATTATTTTATTTTAATTAACTAAGTCAAAAACCCTTGTCATGAGAAACCAAATAAAAATCATATTTCTTTTTACATTTACATTCTAGCATTTTTACTTATTTAATTTTGTTCATTTATTCAAATTCAATATGGTTGTAATAATTCATTTAGCTTTAATTTCTTACAATTCCCCATTTGTAATTTGTACACCCCTTCCCTAAATGATGTAATAGCTTAGTATTTTTATTTTCCGCAATTTAAATGTTTTATATACAAATGCTAGTAATTAGGGTTTTGTATGGAAAGATTAAAACCAACAAGTAGCAAACCCTAATCAAAGACAAATCAAGCATGTAAATCAATACACTTACACACAAACACCCTTAGGGTGAATCCACTTGGTTGCCTTACAAAAATGGCCATATTATGCATGTGAGGTATCTTAGAAAAAATAAACAAAATACAAGATCATAGTCCCTCGATGACGCTATCCATGTTGCCTTTCAAAATAATCTTAATCCTTAAAGAAAATGCTAAGATATTTCACAATATTGCTAATCATGGTTATACGATGACCCACGCCCGTCCCTTTTACATCCAAAGACAGGGTTACTTACCAAATCAATGGTAAGATAACAATGTCAAAGGAAAGAAGAAATGAACATGAAAGACTTTTGAGTAGGTAGAATCTTCCTAGTTACTTGCTCGATTTCAAAACAAAAATATCCTTGTTATTTTCAAAACAAACACTTTAAAAAAAAATCTTTCAAACTTGAAAACATTTTTCAAAATATCAACACTTTGTATGCATTCTTACGAACGAGAATCCTACAAATTTTGCCTAAACAATGACATCTTTACAAAATACTTTCAAAAACCACACAAAGCACATTTTCAAACAAAATCAAGTGTTCTAGCAAGTAACTAAGAGGCCATGGAAAACCATGGATAAAAAGGGTGCTAATACCTTCCCTTTTTCTAATCTACCCCCCGAACTCAAGAAAACATCTCAAAGCTCTTTCCTGTTCTTTTCAGCCTTTCCTTTTGGATAAAAGAAAAGTCGGTGACGACTCTTGCTAACCGCAACATTTGCGATCAAACGCAAAACAACCAAGTCAGTTCTCCTACCATGTTACAGAACTTGCGACTCTGCTGCAGAAAATCTTAAAAAAAAGTGGGGTTACCTTTGGGTTAGATCACATTTATTTGCTTTAATTGTTTGACTTGTATGCTTTACATTTTGGTTCTTTGTTTGGGTTTGAATCCTCTACCCGGATTTGGGATGCCTTATAGGTAAGTAGCAATACATTGTGGAAACTGTGCGGGGTATACCGACATGGTCTAAGCAATAGCTACGTTAGTGTGACATATTTGTGGGTACTGGTAGCCCTTGAGTAGTCAAGGAGAATATGGGGCTGCTGAGTGATGTCATGAAGCACTAACTAACTTCTAGAACCTTTACTTGACCAACTTGGCCATTAGGATGTAGTTAGATGACCGGATTTGGTACAGTCCGAAGTTGGTAGATACTCGATACTACACTCATTGAGGTTTGGTATTTTGGGATATTTCGGTCTCCATTAAAGAGGCTTGCGCTGAAACAATGCCCAAGGAAACAAACCAGTGATATTGAGCTCCTTAGAACTCGGTTATTATTTCTAGGACAGGTTTGAGCCAACTAAACTTCAAGAGGGTATTTACGTATGAGACTCCATGCAAGCCTAAACCTAAGGACTTGTTTGTTTTGTTTGTATATATTTACTTGTACATAACATCATAAACATCATAACATCATACTCATATTCACTAACCATTTCAAGGTTCTTAGGATTTATCTTTGTTCTGTTTTGTAGGACATGGATTCTATTCGCAGGAAAACCATTCAAGTCAATCTTGTAAGGATCCCTCCTCAACTTAAAGAGTTAGCATCAAGGATTACTGAAAATTCTCCATTTACCGAAAGACATGGTCGCCTACTAAACTTGGTGACCTCTAACACTGATGAGGACATGATGAAGGTGCTCTTCCAGTTCTTTGATCCTCTACACCATTGCTTCACATTTCCTGATTATCAACTTGTGCCAACTTTGGAAGAGTTCTCCCAACTCTTAAGGATTCCCATTCTCAATCAACTACCTTTCAACGGTACAGAAAGAGATCCAAAGCCAGAAGAGATTGCTCAAGCCTTACACTTGCAACCCTCTGATGTCACAACTAATTGGGAAACAAGGAGTGGTGTCAAAGGTTTCTTAGCCAAGTTCTTGTTTGAGAAAGCTCAAAACTGTTGGAACTCCTTAGACTTGCAAGCTTTTTAGGAAATTGTGGCTCTCCTCATCTATGGGATGGTTTTGTTTCCAAATCCTGACCAACTCATAGATGTGAACACCGTCAAAATGTTCATGTCTCGTAACCCGATGCCTACTTTGCTAGGAGACATCCTACATTCTTTTCACACTCGCACTATGAGGAAAATAGGTATCCTTATGTGTTGTACTCCTCTTTTGGCAAGATGGTTTATTTTGCATCTTCTCTAATCTGTATTGAAGAATGAGCAAGGTTCAAGGTGGTCACATAGATTGATGACACTCAAACATTCAGACATTCATTGGTGTTCCCGATCTATAGAGAATGTTACTATCATCGACCGTTGTGGAGAATTCCCTATTGTCCTCTTAATTGGCATTAGAGGAGGTATCACCTACAACCCCTGCTTAGCCTTAAGACAGTTTGGTTACGCCCGAAGGGATGGCCAACATGAGATGCTTATTCAAGGTTTGGTATTTGACTACGAGAATGACGATCAAGGTCACCGCCAGAGGTTTATCCGAGATTAGAGGATGTTAAACAAGGTAGATAGCAAGACATTGGGGAATAATAATTCCATCCCTCTTGAGCCTTACCTAAAATGGGTACGAGCTCGTGCTCAAAGTCTTATGATGCCTTACCCCTTCATTCTCTCGGTTATTATAGAGCCTATTGTGGAAGGACATTCTCCATACACTATCCTGCATCCTGACATGCCCACCTCTCTTGAAGACTTGCAAAGGGATTGGATACAACCTAAGGGGGAGCGAGATACTTTCGAGGCCCAATTCTACGCCAACGAGAAGAAGGTTTTGGATTTCACCAAGAAACTACATGAGGAGCGGAGTTTGAACGCCTACATCACACCAAAGAGGATGCGCTCAACTTTTTCGTCTTAGAGTTTTTGTATTTCTTTGTAAGCCCAAAAGAGGCATGATGTACTCAAACTTTGATTTATTAATATAACGTGTGTTCCTTTTTGGTCTAAAACAAATTTAAACCTCCAATTTCCTTGAAATCATTGCATATGCATCTCCATTCATCATAATATAAGCATGTTTCTTACAACAAGTCTCCTCATCTTTCTACTGTTTATTTTAGTAAGATGGATCTCGAGCAGACAGTAAAAGACCTCCAGGCGCAAAATTCTCAATTTCAACAGGTGTTCTTGACTCTAGTCAAAGGACAAGAGGATTTGAAAACTTTACTGATCAAAGAAAAGAAGAAGAAAGAAAAGAAAGCCACCGATGTTCTGAATCTAGGAAGAAGGTTCCAAGGACAAGCCAGGCGGACCTTAGACTTTGCAACATCATATGGTGAAAAAGACAATCAAGAAGGGAAAGGCAAGGAAGCGACTGCCCAGCCAGAATCAGAAGAGGAAGAAGAAGAGGACTAATCTAAAGAGCAGTATCCCCCAACTGACGACAAATACAATCATCTGGAAGAGCGTCTAAGTGCAATGGAGATTCAGAAAGTGCCCGAGATGGACTTTGAAGAGCTGGGTTTGGTGTCTGGGATTGTTATTCCACCAAAGTTCAAAGCACCAGTATTCGCTAAGTACGACGGGGTTTCGTGTCCCAAGATGCACCTCCGATCTTATGTGAGGAAGATACAACCTCACAATGCTGATAGAGATTTGTGGGTCCACTCCGTTCAGGATAGTCTATCTGGGACTCAGCTAGATTGGTTTTATCAACTGGAAAGGGCCAATATTCATAATTGGGAAGACCTTGCTGCTGATTTTTTTAAACAGTATCAATACAACACAGACCTTGCTCCCACCCGTACTCAACTCCAGATTATGGCTATGGTTTCAAGTGAAGGTTTCAAAGACTACGCTCAGAAATGGAGGGACCTAGCAGGAAGATTCCAACCCCCTTATCTGAAAGAGAGCTAGTAGACATGTTTCTGGGTACCCTGTCCGGTCTTTTCTTCAATCATCTAATTGGAAGCTCCTCAACAGGCTTCACTGAATTAATCTTGATCGGGGAAAGAGTGGAAGCTGGAATTAAGAGTGGGAAGATCCAAAAAGACGCATCCTCCGCTGATGTAAGAAAACCATTTATTGGGAAGAAAGAAGTTGGTGCTGTGTATCCTCAAAGAAATCAGCATAGAACTGAATGCTGTCCAATGGTGGGGGCTGTCATGATCCCAAAGCCTGCACCTACTCAACAAAGGAGCAACCAGCCGAGAACAAAAAGACTAGTAAGACAATTTACCCAGATAAATATGATTCTGTCTCAAGTCCTGCCACATTTATTGAGATCTAATCTGGTAACTTTAAAGGAAGCCCCGGAGAATCCCAACACAGTCTCTCCTCACTACCATCCTAATGCTCGTTGTGCTTACCACTCAGAAAGTCCAGGCCATGATACCAACAACTGTCGGGCTTTGAAAAATAAGGTGCAATACCTTCTCGAAGAAAAAGAAATTGAATTTGATTCTCCTGAGATCCCAAATGTTATCACCGCTCCTATGCCCAAGCATGGTCGTGATGTTAACGTTGTTGAAGATGATATGTTTGTTACTGTTGTTGATGAACTTGTTACTCCTCTCCCGACTGTCAAGAAGAACCTGTTGAAAGCTGGTTTATTTCCAGGCTGTGACGAAAGCTGCCACCTCTGTTTATCCCTACCAACTAGTTGTCATTTACTAAACGCAGGTGTTCAACGCCTAATGGATGACGGAGAGATTTTGTTTGAAAAGACTCCCGTTCCAACCATTTCTTACAAAGATGTTTCAATAGTAACCATTTCCGCCAATCCTTTCAGGGTCTCCACCAAAAGACCCGTTAGGATTACATCAGTTCCTAAAGTGACTCCACTAATAATTACTATGCCTGGACCAATCCCGTACTCATCACATAAAACTGTCCCTGGAATTATGGGGGTGATGTCTACTATCACGGCATCATACATGATTGACTGGCTGATGAAGACTCAATTTTTGAGAAGGCTGACCCCGACATCAGAAACATTGCAGGAACCAGCAAGATAAGCCGAATTGGAAGAGTATTCTCTCCCGAGATTTCTCCTCCGAAGACTGTTACCGGTCATGTGATCATCCCTTCTTTTGTTCCCACTACTACAGTTCCAATGGTTACTCCTACTAACACTCCTACCACCAAGTCGACCGAGACTCGGTGCAAAGGCATTTTGGTTGAGCCTGTCCAGATGAAGGCGCAATCAATATCTATCCCTGAAGCCTCCCAAAAGGAGATGGAAGAAATTCTGAAAATTATAAATAGAAGTGACTACAACGTAGTCGAACAGCTAGGGCAGACTCCGTCAAAGATTTCCATGCTGGATTTACTGTTGTGCTCCGAGGCT
This sequence comes from Vicia faba, assembly GCA_948472305.1. NCBI lineage: Eukaryota > Viridiplantae > Streptophyta > Magnoliopsida > Fabales > Fabaceae > Vicia > Vicia faba. Next base: position 333,488,599 of record OX451735.1, read on the forward strand.
CATGCGAAAGCCTTGGTGAAATTTCTTAAAACTACCCATGTATCACAAGAAACCTCAGTTGATCAGTTCCAAGACTGTTTGGCTAGTTTAACCGCTGACAACAATTTAGGCTTTTCTGATGCTGATCTGACACCTAGAGGGAGGAAACATAATGAGGCATTTCACGTCTCTGTCGAATACATGGGAACAACTTTGGCCCATGTCTTGGTTGAAACTAGTTCGTCTTTGAATGTTCTACCTAAGAAATCTCTTGATAGACTCGACTGTGAAGGTTTGACCTTAAAACCCAGCAACATAGTGGTAAGGGCCTTCGACGGTTCAAAGAGAATGGTGCATATGGAGGTGGACATCCCCATAAAAATTTGAACTCAAACCTTTGATTCAACTTTTTATGTGATGGACATTCGCCATTCCTATTCCTGTTTATTGGGCCGACCAAGGATTCACAACACTGGTGCCGTCACTTCTACATTACATCAAATGCTGAAATACCCAACCAAGGGGAAAATCAGTACTATCCATGGAGAAGAGGAATATATGGTTAATCACTTGAAGTCCTTCAGATACATGGAATTGGATGGTGAATTCATTGAAACTTCGTATCAGCACTTCGAGGAAGTCCCACAAACAGTGGTAGCTACCAAGACTTTTCCCAAGTACCAAAGATTACAATACCTCCTCTAAAGATGTCTTCACTGAAAGATGTCACCGCCGTAATTGAAGAAGGTGGGTGTACTATTTGGGGCCAACTCCCGGATATCCCTTACAAATATGACAAATTTGGTTTAGGTTTCACTTCAGGAGCCCAGAAAGTTGTCTGTCGTGCTCGTGCCAGGGGACCACCTTTGAAGATCAGCAACCACGGAGTCAACACAGTGGAGGATGATGACAATGACAATTGTGACCTAGAAGATTGGATTTTCCCAACCATCAATGGAGGACTCAGCAACTGGGAAGCTAAAGATTTTGTCCCAATTACTTTTATCCAACAATAATTGTCTTTAAATTTTTGTCAGACTTGTAATAATTAAAAAATTCAAACTTTTAAAGCCTTGTGTCTTACCCGAGACACAATAGTCCATTTGTAAGGGTTGTTACCTCATTTTCATATGTCATCAATGAATCATGGACATTTTTGCATACAAACTTTTTGCTCTTTTTGTTTCCTTTTCTACATTTTTATTTCTTTCAAAGATAGTTATACTCTTACACACACTCACATTCAAAATGCAGATCTACATCCATTCGGGATCCCATGGGTAACGATTATGCTATGGCCAATTGTGACTCTGAAAATCTAATCTACCAAGCGGAAGACGAAGGTGAGGAAGATTGTGAAGTGCCAGGGGAACTAGCCAGGTTACTACAACAGGAGGAAAGGACCATACAACCCCACAAAGAACCAGCGGACACAGTTAACCTAGGTACCGAAGAGGACAAGAAAGAAGTCAAGGTAGGAGCCAATCTGGAACCCAGTGTCAAGAAGCATCTAACTCAGTTGCTACATGATTATGTTGAGGTATTTGCTTGGTCGTACGAAGACATGCCAGGACTTGATGCTGATATCGTGGTCCATCATCTACCGACAAAAGAAGACTGCCCTCCAGTAAAACAGAAAGTCCATCGCATGCGGCCAGACATGTTAAAGAAGATCAAGGCTGAAGTCATGAAACAATTCAACACCGGATTCTTATCCGTCACCTCCTATCCATAATGGGTCGCCAATGTTGTTCCAGTGCCTAAAAAGGACGACAAAGTACGCATGTGTGTGGACTACAGAGTTTTGAATAGGGAAATCCCTAAGGATGATTTCCCACTTCCCCACATCGATATTCTGGTTGACAATACCACACAACATAAAGTGTTCTTGTTCATGGATGGTTTATCAGGCTACAACCAGATCAAAATGGCACCTGAGGACATGGATAAAACGGCCTTCGTCATACAGTGGGGCATATTCTGTTACAAGGTTATGCCATTCAGGTTGAAGAACGCTGGGGCGACCTATCAACGTGCCATGGTAGCTCTATTTCACGACATGATACATCATGAAATAGAGGTCTATGTGGACGACATGATAGCCAGATCTCAAACGGAAGAGGAATATCTTGACCATTTGTAAAAACTATTTGAGAGACTGAAGAAATACAAGCCGAGGTTGAACCCGAATAAATGCACATTTGGGGTGAGGTCCGATAAACTCCTAGATTTCATCGTCAGCGGTAAAGGTATCGAAGTGGATCCTGCCAAGGTGAAAGAAATACAAGAAATGCCTGCTCCTCGCACCGAGAAGGAAGTCAGAGGATTATTAGGACGGCTAAACTACATTTCCAGATTCATTTCTCACTTAACAACTACTTGTGAACCAATCTTTAAGTTACTGAAGAAAGATTAAGTAGTCAAATGGAATGATGAATGTCAAGCTTCCTTCGACAAGATCAAAGAGTACCTACAAGAGCCTCCTGTTTTGATGCCACCAGTCGAGGGAAGACCTTTGATCATGTATCTAACTGTCTTGGAAAATTCAATGGGGTGTGTGATGGGGCAGCATGACGAGTCTGACCGAAAAGAGCATGCTATTTACTACCTGAGCTAAAAGTTTATCGACTGTGAAACAAGATATTCACTGCTCGAGAAAACATGCTGCGCTCTGGCATGGGCTGCTCGCCGGCTAAGACAATATATGCTAACCCATACTACCTTATTGATATCCAAGATGGATCCAATTAAATACTTATTTGAGAAGCCTGCCCTCTCTGGGAGAATAGCAAGATGGCAGATGATCCTAACAGAATATGACATTCAGTACACTACCCAAAAAGAAATAAAGGGAAGTGTACTAGCCGATCACCTTACTCATCAAGCTGTGGATGACTACCAGTCCATGAAATTCGAATTCCCAGATGAAGACATCATGATGGTAAACAATTGTGAGGAACTCAGACCATATGACGGACCTGAACAAGGATCCCGATAGACCCTAGTTTTTGATGGAGCCTCCAACACACTCGGCAATGGCATAGGTACTGTACTCATATCCCCTGAAGGATGTCATACTCCCTTTACCGCAAGACTTTATTTCAATTTTACAAATAACATGGCAGAATACGAAGCGTGCATTTTTGGTCTCAAAGCTGCCATAGGTTTGTGAATCAAGTCCTTAAGTGTATTCGGAGACTCAACCTTAGTCATTAGTCAAATCAAAGGAGAATGGGACACAAAGCACCCTAACCTTATCCCCTATAAAGAACATGTGTTGACATTAATCCCATATTTTGAGGAAATTACCTTTGAGCATTTTCCACGAGAGGAAAATCAACTAGCAGACGCACTAGCCACAATGTCATCCATATTTACACTCAAGTGGGGTAACGAGGCTCCCCAGATCACCATTGAACGGATGGACGAACCAGCTTACTGTCACGAGATCGATACTAAAGAAGTAGTGGACCATCCTTGGTTCCATGAAGTTAAGAGGTATCTCGAGGCTCAAGAGTATCTAGAAGGAGCTTCAGTCAATGATAAGAAGTTCTTGAGGAGATTCTCTGTTAAGTTCTTCCTTAGTAATGTCATTCTCTACAAACGCAACCACGACTCTATTTTGCTTCGTTGTGTAGACAAGGTTGAGGTAGAAAAGATCATGGCTGATCTGCATGAAGGCACTTTTAGCACCCATTATAGTGGGCATACGATGGCTAAGAAGATCCTATGGGTAGGATATTACTGGTCTACCATGGAAGCAGATTGCTATCAGCACTCACGAACCTGTCACAAGTGTCAGATCTGTGATGACAAAGTGCATGTGCCTCCAGTTCCTTTAAATGTCCTGGCTTCTCCCTGGTCATTTGCGATGTGGGGCATCGATATGATTGGAGAAATCAAACCTATGGCTTCTAATGGACACCGCTTCATCTTGGTAGCCATTGACTATTTCACGAAGTGGGTTGGGGCAACTTCTTTTGCTCCCGTTACCAAGAATGTTGTGGTCCGTTTCATCAAACAAAATCTCATCTGTAGGTACGACATCCCAGAGAGAATCATCACAGACAATGGTACAAATCTCAACAATACTATGATCACTGCACTGTGCGTGTAGTTCAAGATACAACACCATAATTCTTCTCCTTACTAGCCAAAGATGAATGGTGCTGTCGAAGCCGCAAATAAGAACATTAAGAAGATCATACAAAAAATGACAGTAACCTACAAGGACTTGCATGAGATGCTACCATTCGCTCTCCACGGTTACCGTACCACGACGCGCACATCAACTGGGGAAACTCCATTCTCCTTGGTATACGGCATGGAAGCTATTTTACCAATTGAAGTCCAAATATCGTCTATGAGAATTATAAAGGATGCAGGGCTGAGTGAAGACGACTGGATCCAAACTCAACTTGACTAGTTAAACCTAATTGACGAGAAGAGGCTTATGGCTGTCTGTCACGGCCAGATGTACCAAAAACATATGATCAAAGCATTTAACAAAAAGGTCAGACGTCAGGTATATTAGGTTGGTGAATTGGTAATCAAGCGTATCATATTACCACAAGGTGATCCCAGGGGCAAATGGAATCCTACGTACGAAGGTCCATTTGTGATCAAAAGCATATTCTCTGGTGGGGAAATGATGTTAACCACTATGGATGGCGACGACATTCCACACCCTGTGAACGTGGACATAGTCAAAAGATACTATGCATAAAAGACCCGCTAGGTTGACATACCTAGGAAAAACAAGGGCATCCCGGTGAACCAAAAAGGTTTGGGCAAAAATTAGGGATAAAACAAAAAGATCTATACACCCGGCAAGTTGAAAACCCGAAAGGGCAACTTGGGCAAAAAAGGGTGTCCCGGTGGACTGAAAACCCGAAAGGGCGGTCCAGGAAAAAGTTAGGGAATTAAAGCGTATGACTATGACCCGTTGGATCACCTTACAGATAACCCTTAGCTTCGACTGAAAAACTCAGCGGTTCTGATCAATCCAATCAACTTCGAACAAGGCAGCAAGTGGACAAGATGCTCAGAGACACAAAGGCTATAGCAGAATGGGAACCCCATGGGATTATTTCACATAGCTATCTTTTCTTTGTATCAAATTTTCATTTTTCTACGACGACATTCTCTTACTAGGATGTTCGTCTCATTGTACAAAAATACTTATTCAATTTAAATACAAAGATATCCCTTTGAAAGTGCAAAACTATCTGTTTTTCTTTATTTCTGTGTTTTGTTTACAAAAACGTCCAATGATTTATTTTTGAACATATGCATTTGAACGTAACTACTGTTTACAAATGAACAAAATAATAGAAAGACAATCACTAATGGCTTTAAGAAATAGGATAATATCTTTAAACTATTCCATAAAATCCCCCACAATGTTCAACTTAATGATATCAAGCTCTCTCACATCCCCGGCGGAACAAAACTTCCAGTTATCACTCCCCAGTAAAAGTCGCCCAATTTCTCAGGATTCCCCAATAGGATTTCACAAGAAATACACGGCGTTTCCTTTACACAACAAAGTTTATTTCTATAACAAAATGGAAGCTCATAAACTCATCTGCACTTCAAAACATGAAGACTTGCACTCCTCATACCTAGTAAAACTCTAGGATTTATTTTCCCCGACTCCGGCAACACTACGACATAACAATTAACATGTCCATACATCGCTCCCATACGTCATAACATTACAACACAAATACATATGACATAATCTCATTTATTTTGAGAACATCATTACACCATGCATTTCATACATCATGACATTGCATACAACTAACCTTTCATCTTTTTCAGGAAAGATCAATCAACAAAAAATTGTCATCAAATTTTCAACAAGTCAATTACAGATCGATTCCCAAGAAAGGATTGGTCAACCATCTATACAATAGATGTTTCTTTCAGACTCTTGTCGATTCAGTTTAAATATCTCAATAATTTATTCTGATTCTTTTCCCGCATCTGTCTTCTCTGGTTCAGATAAATCTCTCAATGATTTGTTCTAATTCTTCTCCAGATCCCTGCCAGTTCAAATAAATCTCTCAATGATTTATTCTGATTCTTTCCCGCAGACGTTTTCTCTGGTTCAGATAAATTGCACAAACATTTACTCTGATTCTTTCCAGTTAAAGAATATTCAAGGTATCTTTTGGTTCAGTTTAAACTCCTCAATGGTTTATCCTGATTCTTTCCAAAAAGGAACATTTCGGGTTCAGATAAATCTCTCAAATATTTACTCTGATTCTTTCCCAAAAACGCTTTCTCTGGTTCAGGTGAATCACACCAAGATTTACTCTAATTCTTTCCAGTTGAAGAATATTCAAGATATATTTTGGTTCAGTTTAAACCCCTCAAAAGTTTATCCTGATACTTTCCAAAAGAAACACTTCGGGTTCAGATAAATCTCTCAACGGTTTATTCTGATTCTTTCTCAAAAACGCTTTCTCTGGTTCAGATAAATCGCACAAAGATTTACTCTGATTCTTTCCAGTTAAAGAACTTTCAAGATTTATTTTGGTTCAATTTAAACCCCTCAATGGTTTATCCTGATACTTTCCAAAGGAACACTTTGGGTTCAGATAAATATCTCAACAATTTATTCTGATTCTTCCCAGTCAAGCAACATACAAGGCTTCTTCTGGTTCAGATAAAGTCGCTCCAAAGATTTATTCTGATTCTTTTCCAATTGAAATCAAGTTCAGACTTAGTAAATTCTCTGTCAACATTCACCTTTGGATGACATCTACAAGCCCATATCTGGAAAATCTTCATCATTCCTCCAAATGGCATCTATAAGCCCATTCTCACTTCATCTTCAAGTGCAAAATTCTGGGCACTCTAGTGTCCAATCATCTTCCACCTTCAAGTCACGAATGGCAGATCCGCCAATCTAACTCTTCAGGTTTAAGAAGACTGAACAGGGGCAGCTGTTGTACCCCAAAATTTTCTCTCTCATTTATCAAATATTTTCTCACAAGATCTCCTTTGGTTCAAGACTGCACAAGGTTTGATCAGCTCAAGACACCTCCTTAAGCATTAATGACTGAAATTAGGGTTTGAGATTGCACAAGGATAATTGAACTTTTAATGCCTCATATGACTTTAGTGGATCATTATGGACCCCCAAGATGACTCATGTCAAGTTTCAAGCCTTGGATCATATTTTTGCTCAATTAATTGAGCAGTTGACCTAAAAATCAGCTGTATTGGGGAAAAAGTCAACTGTGGCCAATTTACAGTCAAACTTCATAATTTTATATCCACATCAATATTATAAACTCATATGTATCATTTGATCAAGTTTGGACCATAATTCCTCAAGAAATTTGATTAGATCATCAAAAGAGCAAAATGGTCAAAATTAGGGTTTTGACTCAGAAAGGGCAATTTCGGATTTTTGACCTAGCAAATGGTTAATTGGTTTGAGGCATAATCTCAAGAGTTCAGTTGCATCATTTTGATCTAATGGCACGACTCAAAACATTGTTCAAGATCAATTGGATTGATAGTGGATTTTCAGTCAATTGATCAAAAGTCAACTGTATACTAAAAACTCAAACTTTGACTTTTTGGTCAAAATCAAGTGTCAAAGATCACAATTCATCAAAACATGTCAAAATATGAAACTTGTTCATCAAGAAATCAAAAATTCAAGATTTCATTTTGAAAAGTCAAAGTTTTCAAACTTAGAAAATTTTCTAAGTGTTGAAAACTTCATATTTTTTCACAACTTTGAGCCAATTTTTCACCATGATGCAAGATGATTCAAAATAAACTTTCAACATGAAAGTTTTATATCACCATGATATCTAAAACAGTGCTTTACACATATTCTCCTATAAATTCTTGGATCTCAAGTTATTAATCCATGAAGTCATGGTCATGAAACTAAACACTTAGTGAAAATTTTGCCCTGGTTTAGGCAGGATTTTGACCTAACTTCATGGCATTTTTTCATATAGTTCCAAGGGGAATTTTTGAAAGTGATTCAAAGATGAGTTATAGAGAACATTAAAAGCTTTATAAAATGTCCAAGAAATCCTTGAGATCATTCTTGAGTAGTGAGAATCGAAGAGAGGAAGTTAGGGTTTCAAACTAAAATTATAGGTCATTTTCATGATGAACAAAAATGAAATTTCAATGTTAGGATGCACAATCTTGCTTTGTAGGCCTTCTAACTTGTGTATCTATCCATCATTAATGGATTACACAAACTTTTGAGTTTCAATCCAAGTGGTTTAAGCTTTATCCAATTCATATTTCCATTAATGGCACAAAGTGAATATTTCCATTTTGGAAAAGCAAGCTTTATGTACAAAGTAAATTCTTAAGCCTCTAACTTGTTCCATCTAATCACACTCCATCTACAAAGTCATAAGCAAGTGTGTTTAAAGCATAACCACTCCATCTTAGCAAGTACACAAAGCTTTGAAACTTGGATTTCTCAAAAATCACATGTTATGCTTAACTTGTGATTTTGAATTCTGATCAACAACAAGCTTTCAAACTTGTTACTTATAAATAGAGGCACTATTTGTGAATTAGGACACAGGCTGAAGCACCCTGAAACACACCAAAACTCTCTCAAATCAGAAATTGCCCAAAAACTCCATTGTTGCATAGTTTCTGACATTGAACACCAAAATCATATTTCCCTCGTGCGTTTCTTGGCATTTTGGTTCCTAAAGCTTCCTTACATCAAGTACTACTCATCCCCATCCTCATTCCAGAACTGTAACACAATTTATCATAACCTCCATAACCAAAAAACAGAGTCTGCACATTGACTTCTCCAAGCCACTCCAGCCATCCATTGCTCAAGCAAACCATTGCATTAGCTTCCTGGGAACTTGAGAAATCTAACCTGATCATTGTAGCACCTTGAATCAAGCTCATTTGCATTTCACGATTTTCAGTTTGGAGGTATTTTTCTTGAACTTCTATCTCATTACTTATGCATTGTTAGGCTTGTATTTGTGAAGATAAGATGTAGATATCATTGCCCTGAAGCTGTACATGTCCATAGATTTTATTTATATTGATTGAGCTAGGAGAATTTTAGGATTGAACCTCTGAAAATAATTAGGTCAAAATTTGGTACTTTCAAAAATTCTCATTCATCTTTGATTTATACCTTATGATATTTATATGGTTGGATTCGTATGGATAAATGGAGCAACTTTCATGTTTGCATCTTTCATTTTTGTTGAGAAATGGTGAAGTTACAGGTGGTCTGGCTGGAGGTTGAAGATGAAGTCTGTTCAGGACTTATTTTGCCTTATACATTTATCATTTCAGTTATATTAACGGATGTATAGCCACCCCAGTAGTAAGGCAACACGCTGGTAATCAAGAGGTCATGGGTTCGAACCTCAGCGCGCTGCCTTTTGCATTTTTTCCATATTTTTTGACACCTTTCCAGTTTTGAGCGCTTGGGCCAGTAGTTCGGGCCTGGCTTTTTTTCTTCTTACAATACTCCATGTTTCACTTATCAACCTCCCTGACTTTATTTTTTTAATTTTTATTTTATTTTTACTTTTTATCTTTTACTATTATTATTATTATTAATATTATTATTATTATTAATATTATTATTATTATTAATATTATTATTATTATTGTTATTTTCATTAATAAAAACTCCAAAAAAATATTTATATTTATATTATTTATATTTATTTAGTTTATTTTCTTCACAAAAACAAAAGAACAAAAATATTTCCTTTACACAATTTAATTTACTTTTTTTTTCAAAATACTTAGATAATTTAATTTTGATAATTATATTATTATATTTTTCTTATAAAAATCAATTTAGAATTTAGAATTTTTATTTAATTATTTTAATTTACTAATTTAATTAAATTCACAAAAACCCTAAAAAACTTGTTTTCTTTAAATTAATTTATTTTACTAACTTAATCTTAATTTTCTTATTTTTAGTTAATTATTTTATTTTGATTAATTAGGTCAAAAACCCTTGTCATGAAAAACCATATAAAAATCACGTTTCTTTTTTACATTTACATTCTAGCATTTTACTTATTTAATTTTGTACATTTATTCAAATTCAATATGGTTGTAATAATTTATTTAGATTTAATTTCATGCAATTCCCCATTTGTAATTTGTACACCCCCTCCCCTAAATGATGTAATAGCTTAGTATTTTTATTTTCCGCAATTTAAATGCTTTATATACAAATGCTAGTAATTAGGGTTTTGTATGGAAAGATTAAAACCAACAAGTAGCAAACCCTAATAAAAGACAAATCAAGCATGTATATCAATACACTTGCACACAAACAACCTTAGGGTAAATCTACTTGGTTGCCTTATAAAAATGGCCATATTATGCATGTGAGGTATCTTAGCAAAAAAAAAACAAAATACAAGATCATAGTCCCTCGATGACGCTATCCATCTTGCCTTTCAAAATGATCTTAGTCCCTACAGAAAATGCTAAGATATTTCACAACATTGCTAATCATGGTTATACGATGACTCACGCCCGTCCCTTTTACATCCAAAGACAGGGTTACTTACCAAATTAATGGTAAGATAACAATGTCAAAGGAAAGATGAAATGAATATGAAAGACTTTTGAGTAGGTAGAATGTTCCTAGTTACTTGCTCAATTTCAAAACAAAAACATCCTTGCTATTTTCAAAACAAACACCAACACTTAAAAAAAACATCTTTCCAACTTGAAAACATTTTTCAAAAGATCAACACTTTGTATACATTCTTACGAACGAGAATCATTACAAAGTTTACCTAAACAATGACATCTTTACAAAATACTTTCAAAAACCACACAAAGCACATTTTCAAACAAAAGCAAGTGATCTAGCAAGTAACTAAGAGGCCATGGAAAACCATGGATAAAAAGGGTGCTAATACCTTCCCTTTTTATAATCTACCCCCCGAACTCAAGAAAACATCTCAAAGCTCTTTCCTGTTCTTTTCATCCTTTCCTTTTGGATAAAAGAAAAGTAGGTGGTGACTCTTTCTAACCGCAACATTTGCGATCAAATGCAAAACAACCAAGTGAGTTCTACCACCGCGTTACAAATAGTAACCGAGTTCTAAAGGATCTCAATATCACTGACCTTTCTTTTAGGTATTGTCTCAGCTTAATCAATCTTTTCTTGCGGCCGAGATATCCCAAAAGTCCAATCTCAATGAGTGTACTATCGAGTATCAACCAATTTTCAGCTTTCCACCGAAACCGGTTATCTCACTACGTCCTAATGGACAAGTTGTTCAATTAAGGTTCTAAGGTCAGTTAGTGCTTTATGACGCTGCTCAGTGGCCCCGTATTCTCCTCGATTCAACACAAGGGATACCAATACCAAAAAATGCGTCACACTAACGTAGCCATTGCTTCAACCATATCGGTTTACGTCGTACAGTTTCCATAATCTATTGCTACTTACCTAAAAGGTGCCCCAGATCCGGGTAGAGGATAAAAAACAATCTCAAACAAGGAACCATAATGTAAAGCAAGCAAATCAAACAAAGAAAGCAAGTAAAGGTGATCTAGCCCTAAGGTAACCCCACTTTTAATAATCCCCAGCAGAATCGTCAGTTCTGTAACACGGTGGGAGAACTGACTTGGGTGTTTTGCATTTGATCACAATTGTTGTGGATAGCAAGAGTTGCCACTGACTTTTCTTTTATCCAAAAGGAAAGGCTAAAAAGAACAAGAAAGACCTTTAGAGATGTTTCTTGAGTTCGGGGGGTAGATTATGAAAAGGGAAGGTGTTAGCACCCTTTTTATCCATAATTATCTATGGGGTATTAGTTGCTTGCTAGATCACTTGCTTTTGTTTGAAAGTGTGCTTTGTGGTATGGTTTTGAAAGTATTTTGAAAATGTCTTTGTAATGGTTCTCGTTTCTATAAGAACGCGTACAAAGTGTTGTTTGGAAAATAGTTCAAAGTAGTGTTTGTGTAATGTGTTTTAGAAAGTGATTTTGAAAGGCATCTTTGTAATGGTTCTCGTTTCTTTAAGAATGCGTACAAAGTGTTTATCTTTTTGAAAATGTTTCAAAATGAGAGTGTTGGTGTATAAAATGTTTTTGTTGTGAGCAAGCGAGCAACTAGGAGCAACCTACCTACTCAAAAGGTCTTAAATGTCCTTTTCCTCCTCCTTTAGATGTTGATATCTTACCTTTGTTTTGGTAAGAAGCCCCATCATTGGATGTGAAGGGACGGGCGTGGGTTACCGTATAGTCATGATAACAATGTTGTGAGATATCTTAGCATTTCTCTTGAGGGACTAAGATCATTTATAAGGCAACAATCGTAGCATCATCGAGGGACTATGATCTAGTATTTGGATTGTTTTTGCTAAGACGTATCACATGCATAACATGACCAATTTTAGGCAACAAGTGGAGTTAACCCTAGGGGTCCATGTGTGAATAGTGTGTTTAATTTGCATGCATTTAGTCTTTGATTAGGGGTTGTCTATTTGTTGTTTTTATCTTGCCATACATTCCTTATTTTACTAGCAAGCATACAAAAGTAATAAAATGCAAAAAGATAAAATCCTACACTATTACAACCATATTAAAGTGCATGAAAAAATAAGATAAAAGCAAGAAAAATGAAGATCTTTCGATTGAGGTAGAAAGCCCTTCGATTATGCACTTTCTGGCTTCCTTCGATTGGGGGCTGACACCAATGTAGGCGTATCCTTCAATTGGGGGCTGGAAGTTAGCATATTGTATCCTTAGACCGAGGCCTGGAAGTAACATGTTGTGCCTTTCGATTGGGGCTTGGAACCAGTGCAAGATGTAACCTGCCTTTTTGCCTTCTTCGACTGGGGGTTGAAAGCAGTGAGGGACTGCTTTTCGTCTGGGCTTGAAAGTCAGCATTGTGTGCCTTCTGGTTGCCTCTTTCGTTTATCCTGGAGGTTGGTGTGGAAGCCAGAATCTTCGTTTCATACTCCTGTTTCCTGTTTCTTTTTGTTTGAGTTTTTGAATAGCAACATGGCCTAAGGTCATGCTAGCACCACCTTGGGGCCAAGTTAGTTTTTTAAAGTATATTTAGTAAACCAAGAAACAGAACCCAAAATGATTAGCCATGAAAACAAATTAAAAGGGTGGAAACGAAAAGATGAACAATGGTATGTACATGTTTGAAATGAAAGAAAAGCTTATTTACATGTTATACAAGAAATGAAAAGCTCAAGGTTTGGAACAACTTACCTTGATGGAGGCTGGAGGGTGTGCTAGACTTTGAAGTGGTTTCCTTGAATGCTGCTGGATTCGAAGGAAGAGACCAGAGGCAGCGTTTCTACTATTTGATTAGAAGGAAAAAAACAAATGAGATGTCTTTTCTACTGGATTTGAAAGGGAATAAAATGTGTGGGACTTTTCAGAATCAAAAGAGGTAAGTGTTAGATTCTGGGTTTTTGCTTTCACAAGTGTTTGAGTGTTTAAGAGCTTTGTTGTGTTTGAGAAAATTTTAGAGATTCATTCCTCTGGCCAAAAAGTCCTCCTTTAGATGTTGTGGGGCCTCTTATTTATAGGTAAGGCTGTCTGAAGTTCTTGGAGGGAAAACAAAAGATTTGAACAATTTGAGTAACCTGTTCCTTGTAGCTTTCGAGAGACAGTGCCTTGTATGCTATTTTGGTGTAAGAAGGGGGAAGTGTTTCAGGACTGATGTGCAACAATCTTGGCCAGTGTACCATACCTGAACTTGGCAGCAAGCATCTTTGAATACCATCTTTTCATTTTGACCCTTATTCGACCAGAATCTTCTCCAAGCAATTTGATTTTCCTCTACAAGTGCCTTTCAATTGAGTCACTTTTGGGCATCCTTCGAAGGAGCAAAAAGTATGACCCTTGGATGGGTCACCAATAACCTGCCTTATAGTGGGCTTGTAAATCCTTCGAATGGACTATAGAGCATATTTTTTGAATGGGATGCCCAAAGTTAGATTCGAAGGATGCTGATTTGAAGGGTAACAAGATGTAAGGAAACCTCGTGGTTATGTCCAGTCAAAGACTTGCCTGCCCCAAGGTCCAAGTGGCCAAATGAAAGAGTGTACATAAGGGGTCCCTTCCTTGTGACTTCATGTCAACATGCAAAAGATATATGTTCAAATGAAGCTTGTATGAAGGGAACCAACATGCCCAAATGAAAGGTGTGACCAGAACCTTGTGTTGGAGGATTCATGTGTCCAAACGAAGGGTGTGACTAGTAACTTGTACTGAAGGAACCACATGCCCAAATGAAAGGTGCATGTAGGAGGCCAAAATGTCCATATTCGAAAGAGACACATAGGAGGCAAGAAGTGAAAATCGAAGGATGCCAAAAAGGAGCCTTTTGCCTTGGAATCAATGGAGACTACAGGAGGCCTTGTGCCTTGTGAATCCAAGCCAACGCGCCAGAGGCCTACGCCCAATTGAAGGATGCAACAAAACCTGCATCGAAAGAGGCCAAAAGGCCAATCGAAGGAACTGAATCGAAGAACACTTGTTTTTTCTCCAAATTTGTCAAAATATTATTTTTATCTGTTTTCTCCCCTTTTGACAGTTTCTTTTTAATCTTGGTACTGGAAAATCCCAATGTACTTGTGCAAGCTTGAACCTTGAGAATCTTTGTGAGAAATACCTTGAAAAGTGAGAGGGCAAATTTTGGGGTACAACATTTACATCTTTCAATTTGGTTGAGAAATGAGCATTTTCGAAAAATCAAAGAACGGTGTTGTTGTTGTTCGCTCGCGCGAGAGGAAGAAGAAGATGATGTGCTGGAATTTTCAAATTATGGAATTTTGTTTTATAATATATTTAATGTATGTTATTTCATAAACGGATGAAACAACCACCCCAGTGGTATGCATAGCGCACCGGTAACCTCTAGGTCTGGGGTTCGAATCCCCCTTGCTTTAGACCTTTTGGTTTTATTTTTCTCATTTTTTAAACTTCAATTTTTTACTTCATTTTTCACTATTTTCACTTAACATTTTGCAATCAAATTTAGTCTTTTTGAGATAATTTTTTTGCTCACTCTTTATGTATTATATCTATTTTATGATCATGTGAAAAAATCCTAAAAAATATTAGATTTAGATTTTGCATACTTTTAACCAATTTTACTTAAATCACAAAAAAATCACAAAAAATTAGATTTAGGTTTTTAATTCATTAGTTAAATTTTTATAAATAAATTTTTTAATTTAATCACACTTTGTTTTACTTTATTAATTAGTTTTTAAATTAATTAGAATTAGGGTTTATCATTTTTACAGTATAAAATATTTTTCTAAATAAAACACCAAAAATATTAGAATTTCTTAGCTTTTAAATTTCTTTTCCTTTTCACCATCTCCGCGCGTCTATTTATTTTTCTCATTGTTATTTTCATAATTATGTAACTGTAAAGGGATGTAATAGATAAAATAGGGTTTACTTTACTTTTTTCTCCATTCATAAATTTGTACCCTCATTCCCGAAGCGTTGTAATAACGTAGGACGTTTAATTTCCGCAATTTACTGCTTTCCTTATTTCTGTTAGTTTAATAGGATTTTATGGCAAAGACTAAAAGCAAACGCTAGATAACCATAAATCCAAGATAAATTAATTGAAATCAAAACACTTTGCACACAGGCACCTTAGGGTAACCTCGAGTGTGGGATGCTTTAGCAAAGACCCCCGATTAAAAGATCGTAGTCCCTCGATGACCCTTCGATGTTGCCTTCAGTAAATGATCTTAGTCCCTTACAAAAATCGCTAAAGCATCCTACAAGTTGCCTATCTAACTAATGGCAGGGTAGCACTATCTAAAGGAGGAGGAAAAGAACAAAGACTTTTTTGAGTAGGTAGAACGCTCGTAGTCGCTTGCTCATAAAATTTTCAAAATAAAACAACTTTTCACAAAACAAAACTTTCTTTCACAAATATTTTCAAAACAAACATTTTGTATACATTCTCAACGATACGAGAATCATTACAAAATTTCCGCACTTAGGCATTTTCAAAATATTTTCAAACATACACGAGCACAAAGCATTTCCAAAAAGTGAGCTAGTGATTAAGAGCCGATAGAAAACTACAGATGAAAAGGGTGCTAACACCTTCCCTCTTCATAACCTACCCCCCTTACTCAGAAAATTATCAAAAGGTCTTTTATGTTCTTTTCAACCTTTCCTTTATTGGATAAAAGAAAAGTCGATGGCGACTCTTGTTATCCGCAACATTTACGATAAAAGGCAAAATCCAAAAGTCAATTCTCCCACCATATTACAGAACTGGCGAATCTGCTGGGGAATGATAACTAAAAGTGGGGTTACCTTAAGAGATAGATCAACTTTATTGCTTTACTTGTTTGCCTTGTATACTTTATATTTTGGGATATGTTTGGGTTTATTTCTTATATAGATCCTATACCCGGATCTGGGGGTATTTTAGATAAGTAGCAATAGATCATGAAAACTTTATGGCATAGACCGATATGGTTGAAACGATGGCTATGTTAGTGCGACACATTGGTTGGTTCCTGTGTCCCTTGAGTCAGTCAAGGAGAATGTTGGGCTACTGCGTGGTGTCATAAGCACTAACTGACCTTAGAATCTTAGTTGACACAAATTATACATTAGAAAGTAGTGAGATGGCTGACTTTGGTGCAGACTGAAGTTGGTTGATACTCGATGCTACACTCATTGAGATTGGACTCTCGGGATATTTCGGCCGCAATTCAGATGCTTGAGCTGAAACAATGTCTGAGAGAAATATTAGTGATTTGAGAATCTTAGAACCCGAATACTTCTTTTAGGACAAGTTGAACCAACTAAACTCAAGAGGGTTGTTACCTATAAACTTCATACAAGCCTGAACCTAAGTCCTGGTGTGTCTTGTTTGTGTTTGATTAAATTTGTTCGGACATGACATCATCACATCATGACATCATTACACATATCATTTTCACTAACCATTTCAAGGACCTAGGTATTGTACCCCAAAATTTTCCACTCATTTTATTCAATACATGCTCATAGAGGTTCTCAATTTCTCAAGGTTGACCAAGAATTGATCAAACAAATTCTTCTCATAAGCAATGAACCTCCAACTAGGGCTTCACTTTTCACCAAGAAGTTTAGGTTTCAAAGACCTCAAGTTATTTCTATGGTACTTAATATGTCTTCAATATTTCTCATGCCAAGTTTCATGCCTTGCATCATAAGTTTGCTCAGTCAATGGCTCAAATGTTTGAAAATCAATTATATTGGTAAAAAAGTCAACTATGGTCAACAAACAGTCAAACTTCAAGATTTTTGGTCAACATAAACATTTTGAAGTGATATACATCATTTTATCAAGGGTTGATCATGATTCCTCATGGTAAGTCCTCAGATCATCAAAAGTCAAGATTCGCTAAATTAGGGTTTCCCATAAAAAGTCAACTAAACTTTGACCAGGCATAACTTTCACATGCTTCATCCATTTTGCCACAACCAAATCTCATCTTGAAGAGAATCCAATTCCCTACAAATTCTCTTTTATCCTCAAGTTCAATAAATGCACCATTTGAAAGATACAAGCTCACACATTACAAGTCATTTTCAGAAAGTCAACAAAAGACATTTTTTTCCAAGACCATTTACATCAATATAAAGTCTTCAAATTCAAAATTGATCAAAAGAGGGATTGAAGTATACATCTTGGGATTTCCAAAAAGTCCAAGATAATCATCATTGGATAAAAATTGAGCAAGTTATGTATTGCACAAGTTGGGCAACTTTCAAAGGAATTGTATGAAATCTCAATTGAGCAAATTTGTGATTTTAAGTTATTGGGCCTAACCTTTTGGAGTTAAAATATGTTCATGATGTGTACAATAATCTCTAAATATATCCATGCATTTTTTATTTTATTTTTATTTATTTGAATTTTTATTCATTTAAATATGAATTAAATCAAATAAAATACAAAGAATAATGGGCCATGACATTTGGGTTTGAGATTTGATCTATTAGAAGGCCCATATTTTCGTGCAAGATACATCTAAATGGACCAGGTTCATGCAAGTGATCAAAGAGGCAAATATATCACAAATATGGATATTTTTCAATGTGTTTTATTCCTGTCTCCAAGGCCATGAATGCATTGATTCTTTACCATGTTTGTTCACTCCTATCTTCCCTCTATAAATACACAACAATTCAAGACAAGAGGGGCACTAAATTCATCTTCCAAAAGCTCTCCAAAAGCCTTCTCAAAATTCTCAAAAAAAAATCAAAAAGTTGCAAAATCTGCAACTTCACTTCCAGGCGCTATCAACCCAAACCAAAATCACCAACCCTCTCCTGAGTTTTCCAGGAGTCCTCCAGAGCCCAGGTTCAAGCCTTACACGTCCCAAATCCTCCTCATAACCATCAGTTGTACCCCAAAATTTTCCCTCTCATTTATCAAATATTTTCTCACAAAGATCTCTCTTGGTTCAAGACTGCACTAGGGTTGATTAGCTCAAGACACCTCCTTAAGCACTAATGACCAAAATTAGGGTTTGAGATTGCACAAGGATAATTGAACTTTCAATGCTTCATATGAATTTCACGGATCATTATGGATCCCCAAGATTACTCATGTCAAGTTTCAAGCCTTGGATCACACTTTTGCTTAGTCAATTGAGCAGTTGACCTAAAAATCAGCTGTATTGGGGAAAAAGTCAACTATGGCCAATTTACAGTCAAACTTCATAATTTTGGATCCACATCAATATTATAAACTCATATGTATCACTTGATCAAGTTTTTACCACAATTCCTCAAGAAATTTGATCAAATCATCAAAAGGGCAAAATGGTTAAAATTAGGGTTTTGACTAAGGAAGGCCAATTTCTGATTTTTGACCTAACAAATGATCAATTGGTTTGAAGCATGGTTTCAAGAGTTCAATTGAATCTTTTTTACCTAATAGTATGACCTAAAACATTGCTCAAGATCAATTGGATTGATAGTGAATTTTCAGTCAACTGATCAAAAGTCAATTGTACACTGAAAAGTCAAACTTTGACTTTTTGGTCAAAATCCAATGTCAAAGATCACAATTCATCAAAACATGTCAAAATATGAAACTTATTCATCAAGAAATCAAAAATTCAAGATTTCATTTTGAAAAGTCAAAGTTTTCTAACTTAGAAATTTTTCTAAGTGTTTAAAACTTCATGTTTTTTCATAACTTTGAGCCATTTTTTTCACCATAATGTAAGAGGATTCAGAAGAAACTTGCAACATGAAATTTGTAGATCTCCATGATATCTACAAAATTGATTTACACAACTTCTTCTAAAAATTCTTAGATCTCAAGTTATTAATTCATAAAGTCATGGTCTTGAAATTGAACACTTAGTGAAATTTTGCCCTAGTTTTGGTCATGATTTTGACCTAACTTCATGGCACTTTTTCATATAGTTCCAAGGGGAATTTTCAAAAGTGATTCAAAGAGGGGTTGTATAGCACATTACAAGCTTTACAAAATGTCCAAGAACTCCTTGAGATCATTCTTGAGCATGGAGAATCGAAGAGAGGAAGTTAGGGTTTTCAAACTTGAAATACAAGTCATTTTGTGATGAACAAGAATTCAATTTCAAACCTATTCTACACAATCTTGCTTTGCAGGCCTCTAAAACTTAAGGTATCTCCATAATCATAATATTACACTTGCTTTTTAGCTATTATCCACTCGATTCAAGCTTTATCCAAGTAAATTTTCCATTTATGGCACAAAGTAACCATTCTATTCTTGTAAAGAAGCTTTAATCACAAAGTCAATGCATAGAGCTTTGCACTTGTTCCTTATAATCACAAGCAATGTCAAAGGCAAAAATAACATGTCTAGAGCCTCCCATAAACTCAAGCCATGCTTGTACTATGCCTTGAAACCATATTGTCACTTTTATTCAAAATCAAGTAACATAGCCATAAGTCTATATCTTATGTTTCTGACCTCCTCAAGTGCACCAACCTTTTCCATATAATTATACAAGTGTATTGCAACATAACACGCGATTGAAAAAGCTCCCAAACTCCCTGAAAACTCAGATTGCAAATAACCTCCATTTTTGTGTCATTTCTGACTTTGAACTTCAATCTTCAAAACCACTTGTATGTTTCTTGGCTTAACACTTCCAAAAGCTTCTTAGCATCATACACAAACCATTCCAATACCTGTTTGCAAACTGTAACACCATTTATACCATCATCCATAACCAAAAACAAATGTCTGCATCTTGACTTCTCCAGACCATTCCAGCCACTCTCAGCTCAAGCCAACCATTGCATTAGCTTCCTAGAGGTCCAAGGAAGCTAACCTGATCATCACCACTGCCTGAAACAAACTCAAATCCATTTCACAATTTCCAATTTTGAGGTATTTTTCTTGAACTTCTATCTTCATATTTAGCCATTGTTAGACTTGCATTTGTGAAGATAAAATATAGACATCATTGCCCTAAAACTATACATGTCCATAGATTTCATTTATTTTGATTGAGCTAGGAGAATTTTGAGTTTGAACTTTTTGAAATATTTAGGTCAGAATTTGGTATTTTTAGAAATTCTCATTCATCTTTGATTTATAGCTTATGATATTTATATGGTTAAATTTGTGTGACAAAATGGAGCAATTTTCATGTTTACATTTTTGCAAATGGTTGAGAAATGAGAAAGTTACTGATCCTTTGGCTGGAGGTTGAAGATGAAGTCATTTCAGGACTGGATTGATGTTATGTATTTGTTGTTTTGCTTATATTAACGGATGTATAGCCACCTTAGTGGTAAGGCAGCACGCATTTCACGCTAAGGGCGCAAGTTCAAGCCCCAACGCTGCCACTTTTCTTTATTTTTCACATTTTCTCTTGTTTTTGTCACATAACAGATGCGCTAGGCCTCCAAACAGTTGGACCTTGTATTTTTGCTAGCCTTCCACCCTCCTGACTGTTTTTAACACCCCTGGCCCAAATTTCTTTAATTATTTTATTTTTTTCTTATTATTATTTTTATTTCATTTCTTCTTTAATATTTTTATTATTATTACTATTATTATTTTCATAAATCATAAAAAAAATCCAAATTTATTTTTATTTATTATTTATACTCATGTATTTTGTTTTCTCAATAAAATAAAAAGACTAAAAAATATTTTCCTAATGAGAAATTAATTTCTTTTTCCTTAAATAATTAATTCTTAGACTTAAGGTAAATTAATATATTATTTTATTTTATTAGTTAAAATTAATTTAGAACTTAGGATATTTTAATTAATTAATATTCATATTATTTTCATTAATTTAAAACCTTTTTTCATAAAAAAACCCTAAAAATCCTTTTTTCAATTTAATTTCTTTTCTTAATTAGTTTAATGTTAATTTTATTTAATTTTAATTAATCATTTCCTTTATTTAGGTCAAGACAAAAACCCCTTTCATAAAAACAACAAAAATCATTTCTTTTTCCATTTATATTATTGCATTTTATTTTCAATTTTGTACAATATTCAATATGGTTGTAATAGATAATTAGGTTTAATTTTCTTGCAATCTCCATTTGTAAATTTGTACACCCCCTCCCTCAATGATGTAATAGCTTAGTAATTTTACTTTTTGCAATTTATCGCTTTATATGAATGCTAATAATTAGGGTTTGTATGGAAAGACTAAAACCAATTAATTAACAAACCCTAATCAAAGACAAATCAAGCATAAAAAATCAATACACTTGTACACAAGCACCCCTAGGGTAAAATCCACTTGGTTGCCTTATAAAAATGGCCATATTATGCATGCGAGATATCCTAGCAAAAACAAAAAAATACAAGATCATAGTCCCTCAATGACGCTATCTATGTTGCCTTTTCAAAATGATCTTAGTCCCTAAATAAAGATGCTAAGATACCTTGCAACATTGCTAATCATGGTTATACGATGACCCACGCCCGTCACGTTTACATCCAAAGATAGGGTTACATACCAAATTAATGGTAAGATAACAATGTCAAAGGAAAAAGGAAATGAACATGAAAGACTTTTGAGTAGGTAGATTTTTCCTAGTTGCTTGCTCAATTTCAAAACCAAAACATCCTTTATATTTTCAAAAAAACAAACACCAACACTTTCAAAAACACCTTTTCAAACTTGAAAACATTTTCAAAAGATCAACACTTTGTTTATATTCTTATGAATGAGAATCATTACAAAGTTTTCCTAAACGATGGCGCCTTTTCAAAATACTTTCAAAAACCACACAAATCACATTTTCAAACAAAAAGCAAGTGATCTAGAAAGTAACTAAGAGCCCATGGAAAACCATGGATGAAAAGGGTGCTAATACCTTCCCTTTTTATAATCTACCCCCCGAACTCAAGAAATAATCTCAAAGGTTTTTCCTGTGCTTTTTCACCTTTCCTTTTGGATAAAAGAAAAGTCGGTGGCGACTCTTGCTAACCGCAACATTTGCGATAAAACGCAAAACAACCAAGTCAGTTCTCCCACCGTATCACACCATCCTACTGGTTTTTTGGTAAAATTTTGAATCTCAAATCCTCTAAATTATGTAATTTAAATCTGTTTTATGCAATCATATTATTATAGATGCTTTGAGTAGATCTAACGTGTTACATGCGAGCTTAGGTACCTGAATCCAAGAACACCATTCTTAGGGCACTCCTCTATTAGGTCCTGGGTTCGACTCAGGAAGGAAACACATTTTTATTTTTTCTAACCTTTATTTTACAGATCCCACAGGCGCCTGGGCCCTCCTGTCATTGGGCCTGGGGTTTCTGTTTATTCTCACCCCTAACTATTTTTGCAGCGTCTGTGCTCTCTTGCTGATAGGTCTGATACTTCTTTGAAGCACACCCCCCATTTCATTTTGTTTGCAGGCCCATTTCAATTTTACTAATTTTGTTTTAATTAACATTTCTGTTTTAATCAATTTTATTTCATTACAACATTAAAATAAAAAAAACATAAAAATATTAGGTTAGCCTTTTTTTAATTAAATTAACTTGGTAAATTAATTAAACAATAACTTTAACCTTTTATTTTATTTAAAAATAAATAGACTTAGGATTTAATTCATTTAATTTCTTTTATTCATAACAAAAATACAAAAAAAACTTAGAATTAATTTCCTTTTAAATTTCAATTTTATTTAATAATTAATTAATTTTTCTTTAGATCTAGATTATTTAATTAATTATCAATTAAAATTTTTATTACATAAAACAAAAACAAACAAAAAGATTTTCCTTTTTAGGGTTTAGACGTCTTTTCCATTTCGCGCGTGTTTGATATTTCTACTTTATTTTCATATTAACGTATTTGCTTATGGGATGTAATAGACTATAATTAGGACTTGATACTTTACTGCTTTCTTTATCCCCCCCCCCCCCCCCCCCCCCCCCCCCGCCCCCAAGTTTTGGACATGTAAATAATCCCCTCCCCGAAGCCTTGTAATAGTTAGGATTTACAATTCCCACACTTTTAATTTCTGCAAATTATTAACTGTTTAGATGCATGCTAATTAGGATTGTATGCAAATTATTTCTTTAGAGTTTAGATCATTTTAACTGCCTTCCTTGTGTGTTTTGTATGCTTTATTTTTAAAGGGGTTGGTTGGGTTACTTTTAAAGATCCTATACCCGGATCTAGGGCACCTTTTTAGGTAAGTAGCAATAAATCACGGAGGTTGTATGATGTAGACCGATACGGACAAAGTGATGGCTATGTTAGCGTGACACTCTGGCTTGTACTAATGTTCCTTGAGTCAGTCAAGGATAACATTAGGATTCCTTATAGTATCATTAAGCGCTAACTGACCTTTAGAACCTTTAATTGACTCATCCTAGCCATTAGAAAGTAGTGAGACGGCCGAGTTTGATTCTGACCGAAGATTGGTTGATACTCGATGTTACACTCATTGAGATTAGACTTTTGGGATATTTTGGCCGCAATACTTCAGTGCTTGAGCTAAAACAATGCCTAAAATAAAGGTCAGTGATATGAGACTCCTTATAACCTAGTCACTATTACTAGGACAGGTTGAGCCAACTAAAAATTCAAGAGGGTACTTACCTATAAACCCCATGCAAGCCTGAACCTAAGGCTACTTGTGTGACTTGTTTGCTTTCATTATCTAACAACTTGAACTCCTTGCAGGGCTTGTTTGTTTTCATTACTTAATGATGTGAGTTCCTTGCAGGACCTATTTGTATCCATTATTCAATAACCTGGATTTCTTGCAAGATTTACTTGTTTACGCCACCTTACACTTTTGCTTGGTGCATATCATACAAATCATGACATCATGCCATAACATTTCTTTGACCATTTCAAGGATCTCTAGGGCCTGTGATGCAGGTTATGATGAACCAGACATCTAGCAAGGGGAAAGGGGGTTTATTTTCCGCTAGCCAATGCCGTCAAAAGACCAAAGCACGTTAACTTGAGCCGGAGGCTAGGACCCACTTGACATGGTGAGCTTGATTCTCGTAGAAGGGAATTCACAGATGCGAAGTTCTTCAATCGAAGCCGCAGTCAGATTCATTTGCTAACATTTTCTTGTGTTTACCCCGCAAGATCCTTGAAAACATTGCATGCATGTCATTACATAACAGGTCTTCCAGTACAAGTTTCTCATTTTCTCGCTATTTATTTCAGTAGAAAAATGGCTCTCGAATAGAACGATAAAGATCTCCAAACTCAAGATGCTTAGTTCAAGGAAATGTACCTAAACCTATCCAAGGGGCAAGAAGAAATGAAAGCACTCCTCGCTGGGAACATGACCAAGAAAAATCCTGAAGACAACAAGGATGACCAGTCGGAACAACTGCAAGCTGACATGGAAAGAATGAGAATCCATATGAGTAGTCAAATAACTCTTATCCAAAGTTTAGCTCATGTTGTACCCCGAAATTTTCCCTCTCACTTATCAAGAATTTACTCACAAGATCTCCTTGGGCTCAAGACTGCACTAGGGCTTGATCAACTCAAGACACTTCCTTATGCACTGATGACCAAAATTAGGGTTTGAGTTTGAACAAGGATTTTTTAACTTTATATGCCCCATATGATTTTAATGGATCATTATGGACCCCCAATTTTACTCATGTCAAGTTTCAAGCCTTGGATCACATTTTTGATCAGTCAATTGAGCAGTTGACCTAAAAATCAGTTGTACTGGGGAAAAAGTCAACTATGGCCAATTTACAGTCAAACTTCATGATTTTTGATCCACATCAACATTTTAAACTCATATTTATCATTTGATCAAGTTTGGACCCCAACTCCTTAAGAAATTTGATCAAATCTCTAAACGGGCAAAATGGTCAAAATTAGGGTTTTGACTGGGAAAGGGCAATTTCTGATTTTTGACCTAGAAAATGGTCAATTGGATTAAGGCATGATCTCAAGAGACGAATTGGATCATTTTTACCTAATTACATGGTTCAAAACATTGCAAGTCCATTGGATTGACAGATGAATTTTGCAATCAACTGATCAAAAGTCAAGTGTATACTGAAAAGTCAAACTTTGACTTTTTGGTCAAATTCAAGTGCCAAAGATCATAATTTACCAAAACATGTCAAAATATGAAACTTATTCATCAAGAAATCAAAAAGTCAAGATTTCATTTTGTAAAGTCAAAATTTCTAAACTTAGAAATTTTTCTAAGTGTTGGAAATTTCATGTTTTTTCATAACTTTGAACAAAATTTTCACCATGATGCAAGATGATTCAAGAGAAACTTCCAACATAAAAGTTGTAGATATCCATGAAATATACAACTTTGCTTTACACAACTCCTTCCAAAAATGCTTGTATCTCAAGTTATAATTTTATGAACATGTGGTCATGAAACTAAACACTTAGTGAAATTTTGCCCTAATTTGGTCAGGATTTTGACCCAACTTCATGGCACTTTTTCATATAGTTCCAAGGGTAATCTTCAAAATAAATTCAAATATGGGTTGTAAAGAAAATTGCAAGCTTTCCAAAATGTTTAAGAACTCCTTGAGATCATTCTTGAGTAGGGAGAATCGAAGAAATGAAGTTAGGGTTTTATCACTTGAATTACAAGTCATTTTTGATGAACACATGAACCAAATCCATGCTAGGCTGCATAATCTTTTCTTTGCAAGCCTAAAACTTGTTTGTCACTCCATAATTAAATGTTTACACAACTGTTAGGGCTTTGATCCAAGCAATTGAGCTATTATTCAAGTTGCATTTCCATTAATGGCACAAAGTTAACATTGCAATTCTTGTAAAGCAAGCTTTTTGCATAAAGTCCATTCTTGAGCCTCTAACTTGTTCCTTCTAATCCCACTCCATCCACAAAGTCAGAAGTAATCTTGTTTAAAGCATAACCACTCTATGAACCAAGTACAAGGCATGGAAACTTGTTTTGTCAAAAAATCACATGTTGAACTTAAACATGTAAATTTGAATTATGATCAACTAGAGCCCTCCAAACTTGTTGCTTATAAATAGAGTCACTATTTGTGAGCTAAGGGACGAGTTTGAGCACCCTAAAACACTCCCAAATTCCCTCTAGCCATAAATTGCACAAATAACTCCATTGATACACAGTTCTGGCCTTAAACTTGTATCTCCCATTTCCCTCGTGCGTTTTCCCTCAAATTCATTCCTAAAGCTTCCTTACATCAAATACAACTCATCCCTATCCTTATTCCAGAACTGTAACACCATTTACCATAACCTCCATAACCAAAAAATAGAGTCTTCAAGTTGACTTCTCCAGGCCATTTCAGCCACTCTCAACTCAAGCAAACCATTGCATTAGCTTCCTAGGGACTTGAGGAAGCTAGCCTGATCATCACCACTTCCTGAAACAAGCTCAAACTCAAAACATGATTTCCAGTTTTGAGGTAAGTTTTCTCAACTTGGAACTCTTCATACAAGCATCATCAATAGTTTATTTGTGAACAAAACATGTAGATATCATCGCCCTGAAGCTAACCATGTCCATAGTTTCCATTAATTTTGCTTGAGCTTAGAGAATTTTGAAACTGAAATTTTTGATATTTTTAGGGTTAATATTAGGGCCATTAAAATTCATGCTTATCTTTGATCTATAGTTTTAATGATTTACATTTCTGAAACCGTGAGAAAATTTGCTACAAGTTTCATATTTACAGTTTTCATTTTTGATGAGAAATGAGCAAGTTACAGTTGGTCTGGATGGAGGTTGAAGATGAAGTCATCAGGGCGTGTTTTGCCTTACATATTTATTATTTTGCTTATGTTAATGAATGTATAGCCACCCTAGTGGTAGAAGCGCGCGCCTGTAACCTTTGGGACCTGGGTTTGAGCCCTAGTGGTACCCTTTTCATTTTTCATATTTTGCTTTATGATTTTTGGCAGGCGCTGAACCTCTTTGGGCCTCACTTTGTTTTGTTATTTTTGCTAGCTTACCCCCTTATTTCATTTGTACGCGCCTGACCCAAATTTATTTATTTTCCTTTTAATTTCATTTTTATTTTCTTAAATATATTTTCTAAATACTGAAAAATTATAAAAATACAAAAAATGATAGATTTATATTTTGACTTAGCTTATTTTATTTTTCTCACAAAAAATATTTTTATTAACTATACTTTATTTATTTTTTACTTATTATTTTGTAAATATAATTAAAACTAGGTTATTAGTTATTTTCTTTTATACTAATTAAAATATATTATTTTTGATATAAAAAAGACTAAAAATATTTCATGATGCCATAAATATTTTCAAGACAAAAATACCAAAAATACTTTTTTCTAAACTTATTTTCTTTTAATCAACTAAATAGAATTAGGGCTCTATTCAAAATTTTCCTTAATAAATTTAAGTTTAATTAATTAGGTTAAAACAAATTCCCTTTCCTCTAAAAAAATCAAACAAAATATTCATTTTTCTTCACCTTCACATTATTGCATATTTATTCTTTTTGCACATTGTATTTATTTAATTCCTTGTACATTGATACCCATTCAATATGGTTGTAATAGAATAACTAGGTTTACATTCTTGCAAATCCCCATTCAATTTGTATATCCCACAAAAATTATAATAGCTTAGTAACTTTAAATTCCACAATTTATCACTTTCATATACAAATGCTAGTAATTAGGGTTTGTATGGAAAGATTAAAACCAATATTTAGAAAACCCTAATTCAAGACAAAAACAAGCATGAAAACAATACACTTGTACACAAGCACCCCTAGGGTTATTCCACTTGGTTTCTGTTGTACCCCAAAATTTGCCCTCTCATATTTCTCAAGACATTTCAAGAAAAATCTCCAAGTGACTCAAGATTGCTCAAGAGTTGGACAATCAAGCTACCTCCTAAGGCAGTCAACCTCAAATTAGGGTTTTGTGTTGCCTCAAGGTCCTTGCATCCAAATGACCTCAATTTCTACCCAATGTCCTAATATGATCTCAAGTTTATCCATGCCAAATTTCAAGCCTTGCAGAGGAAGTTTGCTCAGTCAATTGCTCAAAGGGTCCCAAAATCGACTATGCTAGGGCAAAAGTCAACTGTGACCCATAAACAGTCAAACTTTAAGATTTTTTGTCAACATTCTCATTTTGAAGGATATTTCATCATTTGATCAAGGGTCGATCATGATTCTTCAAGGATTACTCAAAATTCATCAAGATTCAAAAGTTACTAAATTAGGGTATTGTAGGAAACGTCAACTCAACTTTGACCAAGCATACCTTTCTCATAATTTATGAGAAATGACCCATCCAAAGCTCATTTTGAAGAGTATGCAATTTACTACAATCCATCTTCATACCCCAAGATCAAGAAATGCACTCAAAAAAAGTTACAAATTTGGACATTATAGGTCATTTTTGAAAGTCAACAAAAACACCTTTTTTTCCAAAGCTTATAACTTGAGCATGGAATATCAAAATGAGATGAGACTAAAAGGGTTGGTTACAGGACATCTCAAGCTTTCTAAAAAGTCAAGGAACACTTCCAAAAGTGCAAAATTGAAGAAGTTATGCATTGTTGAAGTTGGGCATTTTTGCAAAATTGCCAAAAGTCAACTATCCCCAAAACTTCAAATTTTGTCAAATGGGCCCATTCTTTTCCACTTGATTTGGGCTTGCCACATTCCACACGTGTCCTAGCTTCAGCCTTGTGTCCATTTATCAATTTTTCTATTTTATTTGGTTTTTATTTGAATTATTCCATTTTAAATCAATTTAAATCAAATAAAATCCCAAAACTTGATTACATGAGATCTTTTTCTATTTTCAGGACCTAATCATCATCAATGTCATGATCAAATTCGTATCAAGCCTTCCATGTACAAAAAGATTGGATTTTGGACAAAATAGGCAAGCTTTCAATGGAGAATCAAATCCAATCTCAAGGCATTGATTTGGAAGGATTCAGCCCACATTTGTTGACCTAATGCATTGCTTATTACTTATACAAGCCAAAGCACACGATATCAAGGGCTAGAGGCTGCAGAATCATCAAAAGCAAAACTTGAAAAAAGGTGAAAAAGTGTGAAACTGAAATCATCTTTGGAGGCGTTTTCAAAGGCAAAACTCAACGCCAATTGCTTGCTGGACAATCACTGAACCTTCTGCAATCCAAAGCAAGTTTTCATACGCAACAAATCTCACTGTAAGCATCTTGTTTCATATCCCTATATTCAAATTCGTAACTCCTATTTCTTGCATCTTTGGCATAAATTATGGGCATATTCATAATCCTTGTTCAATTTACAAGCTTTCTGCATTAGCCAATTGCGTTTATCTGGCCTGTAACCCCCTAGCCGAATCTAGGGTTCATGGTTTGTTTTTTTTGGGATTTCTTTTTCAGGCAAAATCAGTGCCATTGATGGACATGGACGTACTCAGGATGCCTAGACGAGCACAACCATGGTCTTGGGGGTCGTTTTCATGGCCTAGAATGGATTTTAGGATCAACCTACGAATCCAGTTGCGGATACGAATCCGCAGGAAAAATGTACAGGGCTGGAGGTTAGGGATGAAAACGTGGCCCTCCCCCATTGGTTGATTCATAATTCGCGCGCTTTATTTTCTATTTTCTGGAATCTTAACGCTTTTTATATATTATGTTTTATTTGTATTTAGTTAACAACTAACGCATGTGGTGCAGTGGTAGTGGCGTGTGTTTAGTGACTAACAGGACCTGGGTTCGAATCCCAGTTCCCCCATATGCTTTGTATTTTTTCTCTTTAGGTGATTCAGTGATGATCCAATTGCGTGGTACATCATGCTCCCTCACTCAAATGCTTTCCAGATGGCCCCAGGCCAGATCTGGTGGTCCAGATGAGATGCCCACCATACTCCCTAGTCAAGGTGCCACGCTGGATTTCAAAGGTCAACACAGGCCAAGTAAATTGGGCCTTGGAAATTGCTATCAAAACCTCCTTTCAGGCCCATATGCTCCTAAACTCTTTCTAATTTCATTTTTATTTCATTTAATTGTTTAATTATTTTTATTACTAACTAACCAATTAAAATTGTTTCTTAATAAAATTAAAAAAACCAAAATATTTTCTTAATTAAATTAATTTTCAGCATTTTATTTTTGTTAATAAATATTAATTGAATTAATTTAGTCTTAATTAGGAATAACTTTAATATCTTTTTGCAATAATTAAAATTAACTTAGACAATTAGGTTTTATTAACATTGATCAAATTATTTTTATTTCTTTAAATATCAAAAATCCAAAAATATCATTTTATTAATTAATTAATTAATTTATTAATTTAATGCTTAATTTAGTTTAATTTCTTTCTTAATTCAAAAAAATAACCAAAAAATCTTTTCTTTAGTTAAAGGGTTAAAACCCTAAAAACTTGAGCCCGATTTAATTTCTCGCACGCGATCCATTTTTTTCCCAATATTGTATCTGTTTCCTGGAATGTAATAGCTTAATAGGACTTCTAAGCAATGAACCTCCAACTAGGGTTTCACTTTTCACTAAAAAGTTTGGGTTTCAAAGACTTCAAGTGATTTCTATGGTCCTTAATATGTCTTCAAGATTTCTCATGCCAAGTTTCATGCCTTGCATCATAAGTTTGCTCAGTTAATGGCTCAAATGTTTGAAAATCAACTATATTGGTCAAAAGTCAACTATGGTCAACATACAGTCAAACTTCAAGATTTTTGGTCAACATCAACATTTTGAAGTGGTATACATCATTTTATCAAGGTTTGATCATGATTCCTCAAGGAAAGTCCTCAGATCATCAAAAGTCAAGATTTGCTAAATTAGGGTTTCCTAGGAAAAGTCAACTAAACTTTGACCAGACAAAACTTTCACATGCTTCATCCATTTTGTCCCAACCAAAGCTCATCTTGAACATAATCCAATTCCCTACAACTTCTCTTTTATCCTCAAGTTCAAGAAATGCACCATTTGAAAGATACAAGCTCACACATTACATGTCATTTTCAGAAAGTCAACAAAAGACACCTTTTTCCAAGACCATTTACATCAAGATAAAGTCTTCAAATGCAAAATTTATGAAAAAAGGGATTTAATTAGACATCTTGGGCTTTCGAAAAAGTCCAAGATCATCATCATTAGATAAAAATTGAGCAAGTTATGGATTGCACAAGTTGGGAAATTTTCAAAGGAAATGCATGAAATCTCAATTGAGCAAATTTGTGATTTTAAGTTATTGGGCCTAACTTTTTGGAGTTCAAATATGTTCATGATTTGTCCAAGGACCTCTAAGTCTATCCACGCATTTTATTTTTATTTTTATTTATTTGAATTCTTATTCATTTAAATATGAATTAAATCAAATAAAATACAAAGAATATTGGGCCATGACATTTGGGTTTGATTTGATCTATTAGAAGGCCCATATTTTCGTGCAAGATACATCCAAATGGACCAAGTTCATGCAAGTGACCAAAGAGGCAAAGATATCACAAACATGGACATTTTTCAATGTGTTTTATCCTTGTCTCCAAGGCCATGAATGCATTGATTCTTTACCATGTTTGTTCACTCCTATCTTCCCTCTATAAATACACAACAATGCAAGCCAAGATGGGAATGTAATTCATCTTCAAAAAGCTCTCACCAAAAGCCTTCTCAAAATTCTAAAAAAATACCAAAAAGTTGCAAAATCTGCAACTTCACTTCCAGACACTATCAACCCAAACCAAAATCATCAACCCTCTCCTGAGTTTCACATAAGTCCTCCAGAGCCTAGGTTCAAGCCTTACACGTCCCAGATCCTCCTCATAACCATCCTACATTTTTTTTTGATAAAATTTTGAATCTCAAATCCTCTAAATTATGTAATTTAAATCAGTTTTATGCAATCATATTATTATTGATGCTTTGAGTAGATCTAACGTGTTACATGCGAGCTTAGGTACCTGAATCCAAGAAAACCATTCTTAGGGCACTCCTATTCCAGGTCCTGGGTTCGACCCAGGAAGGAAACAAATTTTTATTTTTTCTAACCTGTGTTTTGCAGATCCTATAGGCGCCTGGGCCCTCCTGTCATTGGGCCTGGGGTTTCTGTTTATTCTCACCCCTTAACTATTTTTGCAGCGCCTGTGCCCTCTTGCTGATATGCCTGATACTTCTTTGAAGCGCACCCCCATTTCGTTTTGTTTGCAGGCCCATTTCAATTTTCTTTATTTTGTTTTAATTAACATTTCTGTTTTATTCAATTTTATTTCATCACAACATTAAAATTAAAAAAAACATAAAAATATTAGGTTAGTCTTTTTTTAATTAAATTAACTTGATAAATTAATTAAACAATAACTTTAACCTTTTATTTAATTTAAAAATAAATAGACCTAGGATTTAATTCATTTAATTTCTTTTATTCATAACAAAAATACAAAAAAAACTTAGAATTAATTTCCTTTTAAATTTCAATTTTATTTAATAATTGACTTTTTTTCTTTAGATCTAGATTACTTAATTAATTATCAATTAAATATTTTCTTACATAAAACAAAAACAAACAAAAAGATTTTCCTTTTCAGGGTTTAGACGTCTTTTCCATTTCGCGCACGTTTGATATTTCTACTTTATTTTCCTATTAACGTATTTGCTTATTGGATGTAATAGACTATAATTAGGACTTGATACTTTACTGCTTTCTTTATTTCCCCCAAGTTTTGGACATGTAAATAATCCACTCCCCGAAGCCTTGTAATATCTAGGATTTACAATTCCCGCACTTTTAATTTATGCAAATTATTAACTATTTAGATGCATGCTAACTAGGATTGTATGGCAAGAATAAAAAAAAACGCTAGCAAACCTAACATAAGATAAAAATAACTGAATACATCCCACTCTCACATATACACCTCTAGGGTATCCCACTTCAGTTTCCTTCGGAAAAACAACCACATCTCTCGAAACATGAGAGATTTTAGTGGCTATCCTCCAATTTAAAGATCATAAGTCCCTCGAAGACCCTCTCGATGTTGCCTCAGTATGATCTTAAAACCATAGGGTAGTTACTAAAGTTTCTTGCCTAGTTGCCTTTGTGACTGTATAAACATCCCTTCGAATGACCCTCAAACATCCAACGACAACGGCTACCTACTCAATAATAGTAGGATAACACTGTCTAAAGGAAAAGAGGAAAAGAATAAACTTTCGAGTAAAGAAGATAGTTGTTAGATGCCTGCTCAAACAATTTTTACACTTCCACAAAACTTCTTTCAAAAACATTTTCAAACACTTTGTATACATTCTCTACCATTCTGAGGAACATTAAAAAGTTCTCCGCACTAAGGCGCTTTCAAAGATACTTTTCAAAACACATAAAGCACAAGGTATTTTTCAAACGAGCTAAGCATCTAAGAGCCCGTAGATAACTACGGATGGAAAGGGTGCTAACACCTCCCCTTTCCATAATCTACCCCCCTTACTCAGAAAACTCTCGAAAGGTCTTTTTCTGTTCTTTTCACCCTTTCATTTATTGAATAAAAGAAAATTCGATGGCAACTCTTGCTTAGCGCAACATTTGCGAATACAAACGCAAAACTAGTATAACAGTCAGCTCTCCCACCGTATTAAACTAGGGATTTATCTTCGTTTCTTTGTTGTAGGTTATAGCCTCTACTTGCAGAAATAATATCAGGATCAGTTTTGTGAGGATACCTCCTCAACTTAAGGAGTTAGTCTCAAAATTTCCTAAAAGCTCTCAATTCACTAGAAGGCATGGTCATCTAATCAGTTTAGTTACCTCGGGTTTTAAAGAAGACATGATGAGTGTTTTATTCCAGTTCTTTGATCCTGCACATCACTGTTTCACCTTTCCAGATTATCAGCTGGTACCCACAATGGAAGAATTATCTAAGCTACTGGTGTAATACCCCAAATTTGTCTTACCCCTTTTGCTTTTATCTGGCTTATGAATTTTTACGCTTCTCATCCCATCTGCATACCTTCCATTAGATCATTTAACACCTCATGCATCATTAACCAATAAATTTAGCACGGGATCAAGGATGTTGAATAATTAAGGTTGTTGTATGGCTTTAAGGTTCTCATTTTCACTCAAGCTTGAACCAACTGATTCTTTCATCAACTAGAGTTTGTTTGAAGCTAGGGTTTTAATTCATGAACCCCTTTATCACCAAGCCACAGGGACATCTCCATCATGGGATTTTAAGTCATAAAGGTTCATCTCAATGTGCTTAGGGTTTTGTGATCACCATCATTCATATGCCTTTGATTGTTCCTATCTACAATGTTTTCCTTGAGACATTTGCTTCAAGATCGTTATCGAAATGTTGTGAAGTGAATTACAAGATTTAAATCACGGTACAAAGGTGATATTGTGGATGCATAATATGATCAAGGCATTATTATTATTTATGCTTCAATTACAAGAGGTGGATTTAAGAGGGAAATTAAGAGTTTTAGTAAGGAGACGAGATTGATTTGGTTTGGTTCCTATGGATTCGTTATTTAGAATCATTTATGGTGCTACCTAATGTCATGGGTTAAATTTGTTTGAAGTTTGTAAAGTAAGAAGTGCATTTGAATTTCTTGAAGATCAAGTGAAGTAAAACAAGGTTTATTCTCAAAGAAAGCTTATAAAATCAAATAATTTTATTCAACGTCCATGAAAAGTCTTTTAAAACAATTTCCTTCAAGTTTCTAAGGCATTACAAGGGCCATAATCATTCAAGAACATTCGAGGTTCATTCAAATTTCCACTGAATATTATAAAAAGAATATAAAGTCAAGAGAAAATTATAAAGAGATTACAATTACAAAGTCAGAATCATTACAATAATCAGGGGAGTTACATAAAAGGTCAACATCATGTTATTATTGTTCAAACTCATGGAAGGACGTGAGTACATTTCAAGAGGTTACAAGGAGAAATAGAAATTTTAAAAGATGCTAAGTATCTTTACACATATTAGAGACTGAAAATGCAGGAATCAAAGCAGAGATGGAGGCTTCCAAATTAAGTGCATCAGAGTCAGTGACAGTTTGCTTAGAAGTTGCAAAAAAGAAGAATAATAAAGCATTCTCCTATAATTCTTGAAGTTCTAAGTTCCTAAACCTATGTAAAACCAATCCCTCTTCACTCCATGACCCATCCTTGTCCCAATTTTCACGCTAAAACTTGCTGCATTTCAAGGAGATGCTGCTTTGTTCCAATCCTGACATACACAACCTGCAAGCATCCAAATCGTGTCCTGTATATGCAAAAATATAGAAATTAGAAACCACATAACATATTTTAACGGACTGCTCTAACTTCCTAACTGTTACAGGAAGAATATAACATATGTTCAAAATTAAGTACAGAATAAAGGCCCTGTTAAGTTTCTCAACTCAGTAACAGAAGTTCCAGCTCAACAGTTAACAAAGTTAACATAATTCTCAACAAGCTTCCTGTAACTCTAATATCCTAACTGTCCTAACACAACCAATCCCTAACTATTTTTCTAACCTATAACAACTAACCCCAACAACTAACAGAAAACAGAAACTCCCAACCAACTTCCTCCAAAACTGACTTATAACAGAAAACGGAAACATAATTCTAACCGCGTTCTAACTTCCTAACAACCCCCAAACCTATTTCAATCTCCCAATCGATTTTCCAGCTCGCCCATTATTTAGCAGAAATGAAAGATCCAAGTTGTAACAGAATCTCCCCCTCTCTGAAAATGCAATAGAATTTAACAAATAAAACAAAAACGAAAAAAGGAGAGGCAGGGGACTCAGAATTCACTGGCATAATTACAAAAGACGTTTGCTAACAGAAGGTGAAAAAGAAAAGAGAGGGATGATGCATTCATAACGGCATCTCCACATAATAACAGAAAGAGGGAGGGGGGAACAAATTCAGTTACGGAAACTCACCAAATTGAATCCCTCCATTCTTTATATTCAATCTCATCTTCAACAATGAACCTTGATCCTTCTTTTCAATTGGCGGCATCTTCTTGAATCTTGATCCCTCATTCTTCAATTCGGCAAAAAAAGAAAATTACAGAGAAAACTCTCCCTCTCTCTCTCTCTCTCTGAACTTCACTGCATCATCTTCGTCCTCTTCAACAAACCTTCATCAATCTTTAACCTCTCAACTTCCATCTCAGCTTCATCCTCATTTTCACGCTCTCTCTCGGCATAATCCCCTCCCTTCCCTCATCTTTAACGATCATCAATAACTATCTTCATAGCAGAACCAATCTTCATCCTCTCAACGATTCAATCTATATGTGGTAGACTGCAATTCATACGCATGCAGAAAGTTGAAGAAGAGGCAAAGATCACAGAAGACAAAGAAGGAATAAAGTTAAGAGCAAGAAGGAAATACCTGGAGTACACAACAGTAATAATCGAGGTTTCCGTTTCTTTTTCCGCCGCCATGGAATCGTCATCGGAGCAACTCCAATAGGTACGTGGAACATTCTCTTCCATGCATCTTTTCTCTGTTCTCTCGTCATCAGTTAGTAGAGGACCAATTTCTGAATTAGAGCCCTAAGGTCTCATGGCCGGAAACAGTTTCATCGCCATGTAATTTAGGTTTTAGGTCTTGGATCTTCGTGCTTTTTTTTATTGATACAGAAAGAATTAGAAGAAGTTGGAGATGATACGAGGAGTAGTAGAAGTTTGAGACAGGGATGATGAGTGTAGCACGACAATGATGGATAAGAAAGGTGAACGGAGATGATGAATAAAAGCGTTCAGTCACGGCGTTCATGAAGGCGGAGGTTAAACGGAAACGATGATAGTGATATGGAGTTCATCGGAGTGTTGAGTTGCCGGCGCCACTGGTTGAACGATAGGGATGAGGGAAAGAGATGAAGGCTCTATGCGTAAAGCTCAATCGGCACTTCTCAACCCTATACAATTGTCAAATGCAGCATTTCAGTTGGTTGGCAAATTTATTTCATTTTGTTTTTTATTTTATTTTAAAAGATAATCAGAAAATATAAGATGAAAAATGTGAAAAGCTGGAGGTTTAGTTTAGATTGGGCCTTTAACATTTTGGTCTATTGAATTTCTTCAGATTCACCTCTGCCTAATCCGAAATACCTCCCAGAGTTCTCTATATTTCCACATTGTTCTCAATTTTGGCAATGTGATTTTGATGCTTTCTTCCATAATTTTTGGCTGAAATTTTGTATGGATAATAATGTGTTAGTCTTTGACTTAGATATATTGTTCCATGATTTTTTTTATTAGTTTAAGATATTAATTTGATTAAATGTCAAATTTTGGTTAAGAGTAGTTTTTGTAACGTTATGGTCGATTATGTATCCTTGATTCAACTTCCTTGACAAGTTGAGTAGTTTAATAGTAGGTTCTGATCCCTGAACAAGGCCTTGTTATTCTTGACGCGTTTGTTCATTGTGCAGGGTACATTTTGATGTTTTCGATTATGTAGCATAACAAGTAGTTAGGTGATCGAAGAATACGACTTATGCTTGCTTCTAATGCGACGCACTTTATTTCTCATCGTCCTGAGAAATTCATATCATATTATATGTTGTCCTGATACATGTGATATTTTGTGATACTTTGCACAGGGACTTCTGATTATGCATCACATTTGCAACATGCGTTTACCTTTATCTTAGTTGGATATTGTTTCTGACTCTATTTGTTTCTTAGTGAAGATTGCTTGATGCGTACTCCCTGTTTCTCCAGTGCTTCCGTATTCTCTTGACGACTTGCTCGCTTTGGTAGCCGTTGCTACTACCCTTGTAATTCTTCGCGCTTTACTTCTTTTCGCTATTGCTTTCTAGATATCATGAGAAGTAGGAAATAAAAAGCATGTGCTCGAAGTCCCTGTTTAAAGACCTGTAGCAGGCATTCCACACTTCATTTGCTATATGTGTTGTGCTTGTTTTTTTCTCTGTTTGATTGATCGATGAGTCACTCAATTTAGGAATTGAGATCACGACTTTGCTCTCAGTGCATGCTCCCTATAGGATTTTATCGCTTTCCTTTATTTCTTGTTGATCGATGAGTCACTCAATTTAGAAATTGAGATCACGACTTTGTTCTCATTGCATGTTCCCTATAGGATAGTTTTGTTAGACTTTCTTTGGCATGCTAACCTAGATAGGATCTTTCCCCAGGTGCGCTCTCTTGAGTTTACTAGCTTTCTTGCTTTATCCTTATGTATACCATGTTCCCTTAGGATGCGCTTGCTCCGTTCAGACGCAAGTTGGACCTTAGGTTGTAAACCATGCATGCTAACATTAGGTACACGTTTCCCTTTTGTTAATCCAAACCTTAGGGCTACCATTGCATGATAACATTAGGTTTAGAAATAGGCTAGTCTCCCTTAGACTCTTTTCTTCCTTTTTGCATCCTTGAATCTAAAACTAAAACTTCTTTTTTTAGCAAATCAAAAACACGCTAATCATACTTAAACCCCCTTTTCAAGGTAACAAAACACAAAACAATTCAAACCATTTTGTGTGCTCGAGCACCTTTTCTCAAAAAAACCCTTTTTAGGTAAGGACATGATTAGTTTACTTCTGTGCCACCGCATAAGTATCCAAAGGTCGAGCTGCAGCAGAAGGCGGAATTAACATTGTCCATAAAGAACACAAAACAAACAAAAACATGTGAGCCAAACTACGGTAGCTCTGATTCCTCAAAAAGGATACGTAGGCATTGGGGTAGGGCCCAAGCGAGTACAATTTTATTTTCTCTACATTCTTTTCTCCTTTCTTTTGCATGCATTCTCCCTTCAGTAGTATAGTAAACAGTAAGCATAGATTAAACACACCCATAAGATAGATAACAAGAGTGGATACCATAGAGTACTACGGGCGTGTGGGGTGCTAATACCTTCCCCTCGCGTAACAGACTCCCTTACCTGATCTCTCGGTCGCAAGACCATGACTTCTCCCTTCTCAGGTTTTCTCGATGTTTACCTTTCCCTTCATGTGGGATAAAAGACGTTCGATGGCGACTTTATTGTTTGATGATTATCAGCCGGTTGTTTCAGCTGGCGACTTCACTGGGGACAGGTCGACCAAATGCTGGTCCATCCCAGGGTCACTCCTAGCTCTTGCTTTCTTTTCTTTGGGTGTTTATTTTTATGCTTTCATTTTATTCACTCATTTTGTATATACTTGAGCATATGTATGCATTGCATTTTATTGTCTTCCATATACTACTGTTGTACTGGATCTGCTTCTTATTGGGTGGGTGTTACAATGAGGTAAAAGGCCCAATACCCAGGCCAAAGTTGTATACCATAAGAACCCTAGGAATAGAGTGGAAAATGAACGGCTAGTTGACTTAGGTCTCACTATTTCCGCAATGTCGTCCACGCTCAGATGAGGTACAAATGAGGGGCTATTGTTTTCACGTAGGTGATACGGCGATAGTTTTTTAGGAGTACCCTCGATTCTGAGTTACCATTGTCTTACCCTGACCTAGTCTTCACCCGTGAGTGGAGAGGGAATTATTATCACAGGTACAAATGGTGACTATGTTCAGATGGTTACTCATGTTCAAATGGTGACCATACTCAGACGATGACTATTGGTCCTAATGGTTATGTCTTGGATTTCTATCAGTAACTAGGAGAATCTCAAATTTATTTTCTGGGTTCCGAATTTGTTCATGAGGTTCTTTGGTTTATGTTCCAAACCTATGATCCTGGTACTCACAGACTGCAAAAATAGTACAACAGAAACCTGTATCATGGAACTAGTAACCCCATGATCATTTGCACTCATATTATATCATATTTATTTTTCAAAAGAAATGTCAGAAAAATAAAACTATATACTAACCCTGCATGTGCACGTCCATTCCGGGTTACTTCACGAAGTTACAGTTTCTGTCAGTGATGTCTAGCAACAATTATGTTCTCAAGAGGATCAGGAGGGACGACTGTGCTTATCCGTTCTACCCAAGCTTTCCGTTCCAGTTCTTGGCGTTCTTTGAAGAGTTTAAAAGACCGTTTAGTCTGCCCTGATGCATAAAAAAAACCTTATTGAAAGACATGGTGATGCCTTGACTCTAATTTAGTTTTACGACCACGAGTTACACTGTTTCACCTTCCAGGACTATCAGTTTGTTCCAATTCCGGAAAAATACTCTCGTTTGTTCAAGATTATCGAGCACACACTTGTTGCTAGTCCGAACGGGCATGATTTTGAAACTATTGCTAAGGAACTTTATTTGGGCCTTGATGATGTGAGATAGAAATGGAAGAACAAGGGTAGCTTGCCTCCGGACTGATTATTATATTGTTACTTCAATTACCGACAATCTTGTTAGACGGAGTTGCTCATCTTGTACTCCCATAACTTTCTTGTATTCAATTCTGTGGGAATTTCTCTTATTTCTGGATATTTTCTTCATACGCTCGTTCTTATCATCATGTTGCTCGATTACTGCTGACGGTAATTGAACCGTGGAAAACAGTAATGGACAATCATTTCATACATCATACATATCATGCATTTCATGAATTATAGGTTTTCTTGCGGGATTTTTATCTGATGGTTTTGCCTCTTA
The DNA here is from genome assembly GCA_948472305.1 of Vicia faba. Lineage (NCBI taxonomy): Eukaryota > Viridiplantae > Streptophyta > Magnoliopsida > Fabales > Fabaceae > Vicia > Vicia faba. Next base: position 333,529,640 of record OX451735.1, read on the forward strand.
CTATCAGAATCTATAAGACGACTTCCCTACATCCTTATCGCACTCGAGCCAACAAGTTGAGGATTATGGAAAAGATTGAGCAGAACCAGGCCGCTCTCCGCAAAGACATGGACACCATAGGTGATCGAATGAATCAACTCATGGAAACTCTTCATGCCACCATCCAAGGGCAGGAAGAGCTCAGAATAAGCGTTACTAAACTGGTAGATGGTGCCTCCACATCCGAGAATGGTGGACCCAGGAATGACCATGGGGGAATTCCTAAGGAGAACCCATGACTGATTATGGATGACCACCATGATGTCATCGATCTCGATGACCCTCCAAAGGATTCTACGACTGATTTATCTGAAACCGCTAAGATGTACAAGGCCCTGGAAGAACGCTTGAAGGCTATGGAAACTTCTAAGAAACCAGATTCAGTGCCGCTCCTATATGTTTAGTTCCAGGGGTTGTGATTCCACCAAAGTTTAAGGTACTTGATTTCAACAAGTATAAGGGGGTTACATGCCCAGAGACTCATCTCCGATCTTACTGCAGAAAGATGGCTGCTTATGCTAGAAATGAGCCGTTGCTTATGCATTTCTTTCAGGACAGTCTGGCTGAAGCTCCGTTAGAATGGTACATGCAATTGGAGCAAAATCATGTTAGTACTTGGGGCGAGCTGGTCGACGCTTTCCTAAAGCATTATCATTACAACACCGCCATGGAACCTAGCCGTACACAGCTGTAGAGTATGTCCCAAAAGACTGGGTAGTCTTTCAAAGAGTATGCCTAGAGATGGCGCAGTTTGGCCACAAGAGTTCTGCCTCCTCTCCTAGACCGGGAACTGGTAGATCTGTTTATGAGTACCCATTGAGGCCCATATTTGCAACATATGCTCAGCAGTACTTCTGATTCATTTTCGTATATGGTCATCATCGGGGAGCGGGTTGAAATGTGTATTAAAGTAGGGACTATTATAGGTACATCTAGCGCAAATGGTAACAATAACTCAGGTGGCGAGAAGAAACCGTATTCTGGCGGTTTTGTCAAGAAAAAGGAGGGAGAAGTGAGCAATGCCTCTGATGATAAGGGGAAAGCTATTGTACAGGTTCCATATTACCAAACCCCTGCTGCTACTCCATAACAACAGTATGCACCACCATGAAACTATCAACAGAACCAAAGGTCCCAAGGACAAATGGGTCAACAAAGGCCGCAAAGGTATCCCGAAAGGAGGTTTGATCCAATCCCGATGTCGTATGCTTAATTGCTTCCACAATTGTTAGCCGGTCAGTTGGTACAACTTCGAGAGTTAGCTCCTCCACTAGCAGAACTCCCAAGGGGTTATGATGTTAATGCACGTTGTGAATTTCATTCAGGCGCTCCATGCCACTCGATCGAAAATTGTGAAGCTTTAAAGTACAAGGTGTAATCTCTTTTAGATTCCAAGGAGTTAAGCTTCACTCCTATAAGCCCTAATGTTCAGAATAATCCTATGCCTCCCCACCATGGGGCTGCTGCCAATGCTATTGGGTTTGACGATGACCACGACTTAGTGACTCAGGTTGAATAGATTCATATGTCAATGGCAGTTTTGAGAAAGCATCTTTTACAACAAGAAGTTCTACAAGAGCTTCACGACTTTTGTTTGAAATGCTCATCCAATCCGGACGAGTGTGAGGATTTGAAAAACTCCATTCAGAAACTGATGGATGAAGGGGTTGTTAGAGTTGAGAAAGTCATCCCCAAAGGTGATGTCGCTATTCTGGAGATTCCGTATTATCCGGCCAATGTTCAGAGGAATACTCCAAGAGTTCCATTGGTTATACAAGTTTCAATGCTCCCTGCGCCAAATCTAAATCCGGTTGCTCCCCTGCCAACCAAAGCATCAACACTTCCAAGTTCGGTTCCCGATCCGTTGACTAATAATAGGGCAGTGCCATGGGAATATAATGTTCTTTACATTCGGGGAAAGAAAGTTGTCTATCCGCCGATTGAAAATAAGGATGTAACCAACATTTCCGGGACTAGTAGAATAAATCGAAGCGGGAGAATCTTTACTCCTACTCCACCACCTCCTGAAGAAGTTATCGAAGAGATTCCTGTGAGAGATAAAGGGAAACAGGTAGTTAATGATTCTCCTGGGACGTCTTTTGAACAATAAGTGGAGCAGCTAATCAGGGTAATCAAGAAGAGCAATTTCAAAGTGGTTGACCAGTTGAATCAGACGCCTGCAAAGATCTCAATCTTATCCCTCCTCCTGTACTTCGAAGCTCATCGAACCGCCTTGATGAGAATTATGCACGGTTCCCATGTGAGTTCTGAAATTTATGTGGCCCAATTTGAAGGGGTTATTACAAATATTTCTGTAGGAAACTGTCTGGGCTTCAGTGATGACGAGCCCCCTCCTGAGGGTCGAGCTCATAATAAAGCATTGCATATTTCCATCATATGCTTAGATACTGTGATGTCTCGAGTCCTAGTAGACATTGGGTCTTCTTTGAACGTGATGCCTAAGCATACTCTATTCAAGCTGGACATGGATGGGGTTATGATGAAACCTAGCATGCTGACAGTCAAAGCTTTTGATGGGTCAAGGAGATCTGTGGAAGGGGAAGTTGACTTGCCCATCAAAATCGGCCCCCACGTGTTCTACCTATCATTCTATGTCATGGATATTCGTCCATATTACACTTGCCTACTGGGACACCTATGGATCCATGTGGCAGGGGCTGTAACCTCGACTCTGCATCAATGTTTGAAGTTCATCGTCCAAGACAAGGTCATCATTATTGGCAGAGAGGAAGATGTCGTGATCAACAATGTTACTTCCTTCCGTTATGTCGAAGTGGATGGGGAAGTTCATGAAACCCCTTTCCAAGCCTTGGAAATCATTTATGTTGACAGGTTCCCCGCCCTGCTGGAAACTACAAAGATGTCTGGAGTTCCAATGGTTTCCTTGAGGGATGCCAAAGCCATTATGGAATCTGGGATTCCTAATGAAGATTGGGGCAAAGTGATAGAGGTGCGCAAAAAGCAGGACAAGTCTGGACTTGGGTTCGGGTCCACTTTTTCAGACCGTGTTGGTATGGGTCCAATTATGCTCAAAGGAAAACAAGTTCCTCCGCTTTCAGATGTATTTGTTAGGGCCAGTCCGAGGGCTCAAGGACGGATCCATGTAGTGGATGATGAAGACGATGCAGATATAGCTCAGTACATCTACCAGATTGCACCTGATCAAAAGTTCATCAATTGGACTGCCACTGATATTCCCGAAGTGGTTTTCTTTGACATGTAATGTTCTTGTTTTAAATAAGTCACATGCTTTTTCCCGAAGCATGTTGAGAGCTTCTGAAAAGGGCCCCTCATGTTTCTATGTTTGTTTAAAAATTGAATAAAATGTCATTTTTGCATACAATTTTTGCTCTCTATCATTTCTTATTTTCGTAAATTTGAAATGGCAATGCTTTTCCTTCTAACTCTTTAACCATTTTCCAATTCGCATCCATATTCTAAAATAAGGCATGATTCATCAATCATGCAAGTCTTCCTCGAATTCCATAAAAAATGATGATGTTACAGTTCCTTGCACCAATATCCTTGGAAATCCGAATGACCAAGACGATGAGGGTAGTGGGGAAGATCGTGAAATTCCAGAGGAATTGGCAAGGCTGTTGAGACAAGAAGAGAAAACGATCTTGCCTCATCAAGAAGCTATTGAAGTCATCAATCTCGGCACCGATGCAGTAAAAAAGGAGGTCAAGATAGGGGCCGCTTTGCAAGATGACGTAAAGAAGGGGTTGATTGAGCTTCTCAGAGAGTACTCCGACATCTTTGCCTAGTCGTATGAAGATATTCCTGGTCTAGATACGGATATAGTCATGCACCACTTGCCACTCAAACCAGAATGTCCTCTAGTAAAGCAAAAGCCGAGGAGAACTCGTCCAGATATGTCTCTCAAAATCAAAGAAGAAGTTGAAAAGCAGTTGAATGCAAGCTTTTTGTTGGTATTTGAATACTCAGATTAGATTTCCAACATCGTACCTGTCCCTAAGAAAGATAGGAAGGTGCGCATGTGTGTAGACCATCGAGATTTGAACAAAGCAAGCCCCAAGGATGACTTCCCATTACCACACATCGACGTATTGGTTGATAATACGGCTCAGTCCTCGGTTTTATCCTTCATGGATGGTTTTCCGGGATACATTCAAATAAAGATGGCCCCAGAGGACATGACAAAGACGACATTCACTACTCCGTAGGGTACTTACTGTTATAAGGTCATGCCTTTTGGCCTCAAAAATGCTGGTGCAACGTATCAACGTTCCATGGTGACGCTCTTCCATGATATGATTCATAAGGAGATCGAAGTATATGTTGATGATATGATTGCAAAATCACAAACCAAGGACGAACACTTGGTCCATCTGCGAAAGTTATTTGCGCGTCTGTAAAAGTTTAGACTAAGGCTTAATCCAAATAAGTGTACCTTCGGGGTGCGATCCAGAAAACTACTCAGTTTTATCGTAAGTCAACAAGGAATTAAGGTAGATCCCGACAAAGTAAAAGCAATACAAAATATGCCAGCACCAAAAAATGAAAAAGAAGTAAGGGGGTTCCTTGGGAGATTGAACTACATAGCCAGGTTCATTTCTCATCTCACAGCCACTTGTGAACTCATCTTTAAATTGGTGCGCAAGAATCAAGATGTCCGATGGGATGATAATTTCCAGGAAGCCTTTGAGAAGATCAGACAGTATCTCCAAGAGCCACCAATCCTTATCCCTCCAGTTCCTGGGAGGCCACTCATTATGTACTTAACGATGTTGGAAGGATCCATGGGTTGTGTGCTCGGGCAGCAGGATGAAACAGGACGTAAAGAGCACGCCATTTATTATCTGAGTAAAAAGTTTACCGATTGCGAATCCAGGTATTCTTTACTTGAAAAAACTTGTTGTGCGCTTGCTTGGGCTGCTCGGCGTCTGAGGCAGTATATGCTGACATACATGACTCTTCTAATAGCAAAGATGGACCCGATAAAGTACATCTTTGAAAAGCCAGCACTCACAGGCAGGCTTGCTCGATGGCAGATGCTTTTATCTGAATATGACATTCAATATGTTACACAAAAGGTTATTAAGGGTAGCATTCTTGCGGATCATCTTGTTCATCAGCCGTTGGAAGAGTATCTATCAATGAAATTTGACTTCCCTAACGAAGATGTTATGAAGCTTGACGATTATGATGGAGTCGGTCCGAAAGAGAAATGGACTCTTATGTTCGATGGTGCCTCGAATGCTGCAGGCCATGGCATTGGGGCAATACTGACTTCTCCACGGAATACTCATACACCATTTACGGCCCGATTATGTTTCGATTGTACGAATAATATGGCGGAATATGAAGCATGTGTAATGGGTCTGGAGGTAGCCATTGACCTTAAAATCAAAATCCTTGAAGTCTTTGGAGACTCTGCTTTGGTTATACATCAAGTACGAGGTGATTGGGAGACGAAACACCCCAATTTGATTCTGTACAAAGACTACATCTTGCAGCTAATACCCGCTTTTGATGAAATCACCTTTGAACATATTCCCAGAGACGAAAACCAGTTGGCCGATGCTTTAGCCACATTAGCATCGATGTTCTCGGTGAGCTTTCCAAATCAGGCGTCTAATATACGCATCCTCAGGTACAAAGATCCGACACATGTCTTTCCTTCCGATTGTCTCTCAACCGAGGATATGTCTGATGAAAAGCCATGGTATTACGACATCAAATGGTACCTTAAGAAGCAAGAGTATCCCGAAAATGCTACAATTTGTGATAAGCGTATGCTTAGAAGGTTAGCATCCAAGTTCCTCTTATCAGGAGACGTCCTGTACAAGAGAAATTATGACTCGGTTCTGCTCAGATGCGTGGATAGACACGAAGCAGAGTTGATCATAAAGGAAATCCATGAGGGTTCTTTCGGGACTCATTCGAGCAGGCATTCTATGGCAAAGAAAATCCTACGAGCAGGATACTTCAGGATGACAATGGAGAGCGACTGTTGTGTATATGCAAAATCGTGCCACAAATGCCAAGTGTATGCAGACAAAATTCATGTTCCTCTAACTCCTTTGAATGTTATGACCTCCCCATGGCCGTTTGCAATGTGGGGAATTGATATGATTGGAAGGATTAAACCAAGTGCTTCAAATGGTCATAGATTCATCCTAGTGGCTATTGACTATTTCACCAAATAGGTGGAAGCAGCTTCTTACAAGAATGTAACCAAACAGGTCGTTACCAACTTCATCAGGAAAGAAATCATATGTCGTTACGGAGTTCCTCACAGAATCATCACTGATAACGGTTCTAATCTTAACAACAACATGATGAAGGAGTTGTGTGAAGAGTTCAAAATTGAACATCACAATTCATCGCCGTATCGACCAAAAATGAACGGTGCAGTCGAAGCTGCTAACAAGAACATAAAGAAGATCATCTAGAAGATGGTTAAAACATATAAAGATTGGCATGAAATGTTGCCTTTTGCTCTGCACGGCTACAGAACATCTGTGCATACTTCAACAGGGGCAACTCCATTTTCGCTTGTCTATGGCACGGATGCCGTGCTTCCTGTCGAAGTAGAAATTCCTTCTTTGTGGGTTCTGATGGAAACCAAGCTTGATGAGACAAAATGGGTTCAGACAAGATTCGACCAACTCAATCTGATTGAAGAAAAGCGTTTGGCAGCCATTTGTCATGGCCAAATGTACCAGCAAAGGATAAAGAGAGCATCCGACAAAAAGATTTATCCTCAGAAGTTTTATCCTGGTGATTTAGTCGTGAGAAGGGTAATCGTGCAAAGCCATTCCGATCCAAGAGGAAAATGGACTCCCAACTACAAGGGACCATATATCGTGAAGAGAACTTTTTCAGGAGGTGCTCTAATCCTGACAGACATGGATGGGGAAGGTGTTCCACTCCTAGTCAATTCAGACTTAGTCAAAAATACTACGCATAAAGAGACTCGCTATGTCGAAAACCCGAAAGGGAGACTTAGGAAAAAATGGGCATCCCGGTGGGCATGAAAGTCCAAGCAAAAATTAGGGATAAAATGTAAAAAGATAATAACCCGCTAAGTTGAAAACTCGGAAGGGCGACTTAGGCAAAAATGGGTATCCCGTTGGGTCGAAAACCCGAAAGGGAGATCCAAGCAAAAGTTAAGGATCTTAAGCGAGAGGCTGTAGTCTAAATGCTCTTCACGAATGACACATGCACATCTATAGCACCTTGGCAGCGAATCGACCAGTCCAACTGCTACTCTTCAGAGGCAAGGCATTGAGACAACTTAGGATATGGGAACTGTAGAAATACCAGTTTTAATGGAAATTTGAGCATCTCTCATTGCCATTTATACTTGTTGTATTTTTCGTTTCTATTTCGCAGCTACCTTATATAGGAGTTGCTTCCTTATACAAATGCCTATTCACAGGCCAATCAATAAAATCTTCTTTCATCAAAAGTTGTCTTTTATCATCATGAAATGTTTTCGTATGAAGAACATGTTTTATTTGTTATTAAACATTGCATTAGAAACATGGGGAATACAAATTCTCAAGCCGAGATAAAACTTGACTTTACATCAATATATAACCATGTGGGAATGTCGTATGCATTCCAAGTGTTGTTTTTCCTTGCAGGTAGCAATTTGTAACGGTCACCCTGACCTAGCCAGTGTATGAAGCCGCCTTCATCTCCTGCAGACAATTTCGAACCTAATTCCCCAAGTGAATTTGGAAATTCGGAGTCGTCATTTGACTCGGCACGCGCAAGTGCATCCCCAGTGGAGTTAATCAAGAACATCCCCAGTGAAGCTAAACTGGGGCATTCGCGGAGCTAGACTGGGGCATTCGCAGAGCCAAACCGGGGCATTCACAGAGCTAAACTGGGGCATTCGTAGGTGTCCATACCCATCTCCTGTCCCCAAGTGATTCAAGAAGAGATAATTCCCCAGTGTGCGTAAACTTAGGGCATGCATTCGGAGAGATTCACATGGTGTTCAGTATCCATTCTTCGGCATATTTAGTTCTCTCATCCTCTCGAAGGTTCAGGATGTATGGAATTCTATCCGAATTGTCTCTTCCTCAACAGTACGATTCAGAATCCAGCAGCGTACCTGAAGACTCGCTTCGTCCGCGATTCAATCTTCAGCAGAGTCATCAATAATCTGTGGTATTGTGGGCTCCCCAATGCAAATTCTTATCAGTATCCCCAACGATCTTTGGTACTGCAGACTTCCAGCGTCGATATGAATCGGCATCCCCAGTAATGAGCAACGGTTCCTAACAGGCCTTCTATTATCCCCATGAAGTCTATTTCTTTGCATTACATATAGCTATCATTACATAACATTGCATCTTCAAAAGCGCGTAGCCGAGCCATTAGAATGGATATTTGCGTCAAAAGAAATTTAAACATGCATACGTAGCATAAGCCAGATCAGGTACCTTACACGAAAAATCTGAATCATTCAAGGACAACAATACATCCCTACAAGAGGATATCATTCCCAAAATCCCTAGTTGATGAACTTCACCTTTTCAATTCCCGGCAAAATCAATACACCAAGTCTAAACCCAACACTCGTCATGTCAGCTTCTGACACTCGTCGTGTCAAGTTCTAAACAGTCATCCGTGTCAGTTATCTAAATAGTCATCTGTGTCAGTTATCCAAACATTCGCCTGTGTCTATCTGCCCTTCATAATTCCCAACAAATCCAATGCAGTAAAATTGGTCATTCTCGTACCTCCAATTGTCGTGTCGTGACCAATACCACCACCTTCTTGGATTCCCTTGTAGGTCGACCGTAGACCTAGTTTTTGGTAGATCGCCCGTAGATCCTCCCTAGCAGATCATCTGTAGGTCTCACTTTAGAATCTGAGATCGCCCGTAGGCTAGGTTCTTCCTCAGATCATCTTAGAACCTGAGATCGCCCGTAGGCTAGGTTCTTTCCTTAGATCATCGTAGAACCTGAGATCGCCCGTAGGCTAGGTTCTTTCCTTAGATCATCGTAGAACCTGAGATCGCCCGTAGGCTAGGTTCTTCCTTAGATCATCTTAGAACCTGAGATCACCCGTAGGCTAGGTTCTTCCTTAGATCATCGTCGAACCTGAGATCGCCTCTTGGCTAGGTTCTTCCCATAGATCATCTTCAAACCTGAGATCACCCGTAGGCTAGGTTCTTCCTCAGATCATCTTAGAACCCGAGATCCCTATAGGCTAGGTTCTTCCCATAAATCATCTTAGAACCTGAGATCGGTCGTAGGCTAGGTTCTTCCTTAGATCATCGTCGAACCTGAGATCCCCTCTTGGCTAGGTTCTTCCTATAGACCATCTTCGAACCTGAGATCGCCCATAGGCTAGGTTCTTCCTCAGATCATCTTTGAACCAGAGATCGCCTCTAGGATAGGTTCTTCCTATAAATCATCTTAGAACCTGAGATCGCCCGTAGGCTAGGTTCTTCCTTAGATCATCGTCGAACTTGGGATCGCCTCTTGGCTAGGTTCTTCCTATAGATCATCTTCGAACCTGAGATTTCCCGTAGGCTAGGTTCTTCCTCAGATCATCTTAGAACCTGAGATCGCCCGTAGGCTAGGTTCTTCCTTAGATCATCGTCGAACTTGAGATCGCCCGTAGGCTAGGTTCTTCCTTAGATCATCGTCAAACCTGAGATCGTCTCTTGGTTAGAAAACAAAAATTCTTCCCCCAACAAATATCACAAAAGTAAATAAATACTCACACTTTCTCCCAGAACAAATTTTTGGCATTGGTATTTAATCATCTTCTACCTCGAACTTCCAAAAGGCACGCGCCAATATCACTTTTAGGATTAAGACGATTAAATAAGGGCAGCTGTAATACCCCAAATTTTTCCTACCCCTTTTACTTTTATCTGGCTTATGCATTTTTACGCTTCTCATCTCATCTGCATACCTTTCATTAGATCATTTAACACCTCATGCATCATTAACCAATAAATTTAGCACGGGATCAAGGATGTTGAAGAATTAAGGTTGTTGTATGGCTTTAAGGTTCTCATTTTCACTCAAGCTTGAAGCAACTGATTCTTTCATCAACTAGAGTTTGTTTGAAGCTAGGGTTTTAATTCATGAACCCCTTTATCACCAAGCCACGGGGACATCTCCATCATGGGCTTTTAAGCCATAAAGGTTCATCTCAAGGTGCTTAGGGTTTTGTGATCACCATCATTCATATGCCTCTGATTGTTCCTATCTATAATGTTTTCCTCAAGACATTTGCTTCAAGATCATTATCAAAATGTTGTGAAGTGAATTACAAGATTTAAATCACGGTACAAAGGTGATATTGTGGATGCATAATATGATCAAGGCATTATTATTATTTATGCTTTAATTACTAGAGGTGGATTTAAGATGGAAATTAAGAGTTTTAGTAAGGAGACGAGATTGATTTGGTTTGGTACCTATGGATTCGTTATTTAGAATCATTTAAGGTGCTACCTAATGTCATGGGTTAAATTTGTTTGAAGTTTGTAAAGTAAGAAGTGCATTTGAATTTCTTGAAGATTAAGTGAAGTCAAACAAGGTTTATTCTCAAAGCAAGCTTATAAAATCAAATAACTTTGTTCAACGTCCATGAAAAGTCTTTTAAAACAATTTCCTTCAAGTTTCCAAGGCATTACAAGGGCCATGATCATTCAAGAACATTCGAGGTTCATTCAAATTTCCACTGAATATTATAAAAAGAATATAAAGTCAAGATAAAATTATAAAGAGATTACAATTACAAAGTCAGAATCATTACAATAATTAGGGGAGTTACATAAAAGGTCAACATCATGTTATTATTGTTCAAACTCATGGAAGGACGTGAGTACATTTCAAGAGGTTACAAGGAGAAATAGAAATTTTAAAAGATGCTAAGTATCTTTACACATATTAGAGACTGAAAATGCAGGAATCAAAGCAGAGATGGAGGCTTCCAAATTAAGTGCATCAGAGTCAGTGACAGTTTGCTTAGAAGTTGCAAAAAATAAGAATAATAAAGCATGCTCCTATAATTCTTGAAGTTCTAAGTTCCTAAACCTATGTAAAACCAATCCGTCTTCACCCCATGACCTAGCCTTGTCCCAATTTTCACGCTAAAACTTGCTGCATTTCAAGGAGATGCTGCTTTGTTCCAATCCTGACATACACAGCCTGCAAGCATCCAAATCGTGTCCTATATATGCAAAAATACGGAAATTAGAAACCACATAACAGATTATAACAAACTGCTCTAACTTCCTAACTGTTACAGGAAGAACATATCATATGTTCAAAATTAAGTACATAATAAAGGCCCTGTTAAGTTTCTCAACTCAGTAACAGAAGTTCCAGCTCAACAGTTAACAGAGTTAACATAATTCTCAACAAGCTTCCTGTAACTCTAATATCCTAACTGTCCTACCACAACCAATCCCTAACTGTTTTTCTAACCTATAACAACTAACCCCAACAACTAACAGAAAACAGAAACTCCCAACCAACTTCCTCCAAAACTGACTTATAATAGAAAACGGAAACATAATTCTAACCACGTTCTAACTTCTTAACAACCCCCAAACCAATTTCAATCTCCGAACCAATTTTCCAGCTCGCCCATTATTTAGCAGAAATGAAAAATCCAAGTTGTAACAGAATCTCTCCCTCTCTGAAAATGCAACAGAATTTAACAGATATAACAAAAACAAAAAGAGGAGAGGTAGGGGACTCAGAATTCACTGGCATAATTACAAAAGACGTTTGCTAACAGAAGGTGAAAAAGAAAAGAAAGGGATGATGCATTCATAACGGCATCTCCACATAATAACAGAAAGAGGGAGGGGGGAACAAATTCAGTTACGGAAACTCACCAGATTGAATCCCTCCATTCTTTATATTCAATCTCATCTTCAACAATGAACCTTGATCCTTCTTTTCAATTGGCGGCATCTTCTTGAATCTTGATCCCTCATTCTTCAATTCTGCAAAAAAAGAAAATTACAGAGAAAACTCTCCCTTTCTCTCTCTGAACTTCACTGCATCATCTTCGTCCTCTTCAACAAACCTTCATCAATCTTTAACCTCTCAACCTCCATCTCAGCTTCATCCTCATCTTCACGCTCTCTCTCGGCATAATCCTCTCCCTTCCCTCATCTTCAACGATCATCAATAACTATCTTCATAGCAGAACCAATCTTCATCCTATCAACGATTCAATCTATATGTCGTAGACTGCAATTCAGACGCATGCAGAAAGTTGAAGAAGAGGCAAAGATCACAGAAGACAAAGAAGGAATAAAGGTAATAGCAAGAAGGAAATACATGGAGTACACAACAACAATAATCGAGGTTTCTGTTTCTTTTTCCGCCGCCGTGGAATCGTCATCGGAGCGACTCTGATAGGTACGTGGAACATTCTCTTCCATACATCTTTTCTCTGCTCTCTCGTCATCAGTTAGTAGAGGAACGATTTCTGAATTAGATCCATAAGGTATCATGGCCGGAACAGTGTCATCGCCATGTAATTTAGGTTTTAGGTCTTGGATCTTCGTGCTTTTTTTATTGATACAGAAAGAATTAGAAGAAGTTGGAGATGAGACGAGGAGTAGTAGAAGTTTGAGACGGGGATGATGAGTGTAGCACGGCGATGATGGAGAAGAAAGGTGAACGAAAATGATGAATAAAAGCGTTCAGTCACGGTGTTCGTGAAGGCGGAGGTTAAATGGAAACGATGATAGTGATATGGAGTTCGTCGGAGTGTTGAGTTGTCGGAGCCGCTGGTTGAATGATAGGGATGAGGGAAAGAGATGAAATCTCTATGTGTGAAGCTCAATCGACACTTCTCAACCCTATACAATTTTCAAACGCAACGTTTTAGTTGGTTGGCAAATTTATTTCATTTTGTTTTTTATTTTATTTTAAAAGATAATCAGAAAATATAAGATGAAAAATGTGAAAAGCTGGAGGTTGAGTTTGGATTGGGCCTTTAACATTTTGGTTTATTGAATTTCTTCAGATTCACCTCTGCCTAATACAAAATACCTCCCAGAGTTCTCTATATTTCCACATTGTTCTCAATTTTGGCAATGTAATTTTGATGCTTTCTTCCATCATTTTTGGCTGAAATTTTGTATGGATAATAATGTGTTAGTCTTTGACTTAGATATATTGATCCATGATTTTTTTATTAGTTTAAGTTATTAATTTGATTAAATGTCAAATTTTGGTTAAGAGTAGTTTTTGTAACGTTATGGTCGATTCCGTATCCTTGATTCAACTTCCTTGACAAGTTGAGTAGTTTAATAGTAGGTTCTGATCCCTGAACAATGCCTTGTTATTCTTGACGCGTTTGTTCATTGTGCAGGGTACATTTTTGATGTTTTCGATTATATAGCATAACAAGTAGTTAGGTGATCAAAGAATACGACTTATGCTCACTTCTGATGCAACGCGCTTTATTTCTCATTGTCCTAAGAAATTCATATCATATTATATGTTGTCCTGATACATGTGATATTTTGTGATACTTTGCACAGGGACTTCTGATTATGCATCGCATTCGCAACATGCGTTTACCTTTATCTTAGTTGGATATTGTTTCTGACTCTGTTTGTTTCTTGCTGAAGCTTGCTTGATGCGTACTCCCTGTTTCTCCAGTGCTTCCGTATTCTCTTGACGACTTGCTCGCTTTGGTAGCCGCCGCTACTACCCTTGTACTTCTTCTCACTTTATTTCATTTCGCTATTGCTTTCTAGATATCATGAGAAGTAGGAAATAAAGAGCGTGTGCTCGAAGTCGCTGTTTAAAGACCTGTAGCAGGCATTCCGCACTTCATTCGCTATATGTGTTGTGCTTGTTTTTTTCTCTGTTTGATTGATTAATGAGTCACTCAATTTAGGAATTGAGATCACGACTTCGCTCTCAGTGCATGCTCCCTATAGGATTTTATCGCTTTCCTTTATTTCTTGTTGATCGATGAGTCACTCAATTTAGAAATTGAGATCACGACTTCGCTCTCATTGCATGTTCCCTATAGGATAGTTTTGTTAGACTTTCTTTGGCATGCTAACCTAGATAGGATCTCTCCCCAGATGTGCTCTCTTGAGTTTACTAGATTGCTTTATCCTTGTACATACCATGTTCCCTTAGGATGCGCTTGCTCCGTTCAGACGCAAGTTAGACCTTAGGTTGTAAACCATGCATGCTAACATTAGATAGACGTTTCCCTTTTGTTAATCCAAACCTTAAGGCTACCATTATATGATAACATTAGGTTTTAAAATAGGCTAGTCTCCCTTAGACTCTTTTCTTCCTTTTTTCATCCTTGCATCTAAAACTAAAACTTCTTTTCTTAGCAAATCAAAAACATGCTAATCATACTTAAACCCCTTTTCAAGGTAATAAAACACAAACCAATTTAAACCATTTTATGTGCTCGAGCACCTTTTGTCAAAAAAACCCTTTTCAGGTAAGGACATGCTTAATTTACTTTTGTGCCAACGCATAAGTCTCCAAAGGTCGAGCTGCGGCAGAAGGAGGAATTAACATTGTCCATAAAGAACAAAAAACAAACAAAAAACATGTGATCCGAACTACGATAACTCTGATTCCTCAAAAAGGATACGTAGGAATTGGGGTAGGGCCCAAGCGAGCATAATTTTATTTTCCCTACATTCTTTTCTCCTTTATTTTGCATGCATTCTCCCTTAAGTAGTATACTAAACAGTAAGCATAGATTAAATACACCCATAAGATAGATAACAAGAGTGGATACCATAGAGTACTACGGGCGTGTGGGGTGATGTAGCGGTGAAAATCGGAGATCAAGCTATTAATTAACTTGACTCACACAAGCAAGAGTCCCCATCGCGCTTTATTATTTCCAAGGGGAAAGGGAAAAGAGCGAAATAAAACCCTAAAAAACATGCAATGTAAAATAATAAAAATACAATGCATTTTTGAAAAGAGATCAAGAGTTCGGGGGTTGGTTATGCAATGGGAAGGTATTAGCACCCAATGCATCTGCGGTACTTCGCAGGAACCTTTTGTAATATCTGTTTTTTGGTTTAAAATTGTTTGTTATGTACAAGGGTGTATTTATCTACAAATATGTTTGCCTAAGGGGAAAGAAATGAATTTTTATTATTGCGTTCGTGAGGGTTTCACGACCCTTTTCCTACGTATCCAATGAAGGAATCAAAACACCTTAGTTCCTCTAGAAAAAGTTGATTTGTTTGTGTTTTTTAATGGGCGACATTAACGCACACATTCTAGCAATAGGCACGGCCGGTATCGCGGTAGAACGGAGATAACATGCCCTTGGGGGGAGTTTTGATTTGTTGAGTGTGTTTGCATGTTTTAAAGTATATTCAAATAATGATTAAAGAGTGTTTTTGATTTTTTTTGGTTTGTTTTCTGGTTGATTTTATCTTGCCTAATTACTAGCATTTGTACAAAGTAAATAAAATGCAGAAAGATAAAAACCTACGCTATTACAAACATATCAAAAAGCATAAAAATATGAAGGAAAAGAAAAAAGTAAGAAAACTGAGTGTCTTTCGACCCAGGCAGTAGCATCCTTCGACTGTCATTCTATTTGTCTCCTTCGATTGGGGCTAGCAACAGTGAAGTTCTGTCCTTCGATTGGGCTTTGGCAGGGGCGAGGTTCTGTCCTTCGATTGGGCAAAGGCAGCAGCAAGTTGTATCCTTCGACTGGGCAAAGGCAGCAACAAGTTGTATCCTTTGACTGGGGCTGGCACCAGTGAGGTTCTGTCCTTCCATTGGCCTGGCAGTCAATGTGTGGCGAAGTCTTTTGATTCTGCCTTATTGCCTTCTTCGACTGGAGGTTGAATGCAGTGAGGGAATGTCTTTCGATTGGACATGATTTGCCTCCTGGTTGTCTCTTTCGTTCGACCTGGAAAAAGAGGGTAGAAGCCAGGAGCTTCATTTCCTGTTTCCTGTTTCTTTCATTTCAAACATTAAATGACAACATGTCATGTGGCCATGCTAGTAAAACAATTTAATAGTTAAAGCTAGTTCAAGTAAACAGTAAGCAGAAACGAAAGAGGTAGTTCTGAAAGGTATGTTAAAAATGTGGAAACGAAAGGAACAATATGTACATGCTTGAAACGAACAAAGGTATTATTTACATGTTATGCTGGAAATGAAAAGTTCAAGGGTAAGAGTGACTTACCTGGCTTCAGGCTGGAACGTGTGCTGGGCCCTGAGTGGTGGTTGCCTGGGGCGCTTCTGGATTCGAAGGGAGGGATCACAGGCTGTGCTGGGAGCGCTGGATTTGAAGGAAAAGAAAAAGCAAGTGATGCTTCTTTGATTCGAAGGAGACTGCAAGGTGGTTGTTCTCCAGAATCGAAGGAAGTAAGTGTTTGGGGATTCTGGGTTTGTTGATTTCTCAAGTGTTTATGGACTTTGAGAATTTTTCTGTGTTTGAGAAAATTTGGGAGGGGTTCGTCTGGTCCCCAAAAATCCTCTCTTGAAATGTGTGTGAAGCCTTGTATTTATAGGCGAGGTGGCTGAAGTTTTGTTATGGTTTTTGGGGGAAAACAAAATAATGTTTGAATAGTTTGGGTATGCTGCCCCCTTGTTTTCTTCAATGCAGTTCTTGTGCACTCCATTTTTGTACAAGTACAGGACTGTGACAACGCAGGCTTGCAGTATCTTGGAGTTTAGTGACAGTTGGTGCAGGACTGCTGCATAGCAGCACAACTAGCTTGAGTTTGGCAGTATATGGGAGTTTAGTCAACAAACTCTTTGAATGCTTCCCTCTTTCGTTTTGATTACTTCGTCCAGCTTCATGATTACAACAATGTTCATTTCCAAACAATGTGTGCTCTAAGTACGTTGCTTCGAAGGGTTTAGTGGTCCAACTTATGAATCAAAGGAGACTTCCTTGAAGGAAATCACATGTCCAGCTCGAAGCTTGTGACTGAAGGGAGACTGTATTGATCGAAGCTTGTGAATTGAAAGTGAAATTCTGGCTGCAGATACTCAATGTCACGTTCAATGTTATGACACCGTATCTGACTTTCTATAAGACAGTAAATACAAAAACAGTAAAGAACACAGTCAATTGTTTACCCAGTTCAGTGTACAACAACACCTACTCTGGGGGCTACCAAGCCTGGGAGGAAATCCACTATAAGAGATGTTAATTCAGGAATAAACCAACCAGTTTATCTCCTTCACTTAAGACCTACCCAATGCAATTTCAATCTAAGTACAACTTAAACCTGAGTTCCTACTCACTCCCCCTCAATCACAGCAGTGATACATAAAACAATTTGACTAATGAATTGATGAAGACACTCTTCAAAAACATATACTTGATTAAGCTTCACAACTTTTTAATCAAGCAACACAACCACTCTTGCTTCACAGCTTTGAGTGATACACACACCTAACTTGACTCTGCTTCACAGCTTTAGTCAAGAAACATACAAACACTCTTGCTTCAAAGCTTTGAGTGCTACACAACCCTTACAATTAAAAACCTATTCCAAGTCACTTATCACAATGATAATTGCTTGAATTACGATAGTTAAAACTATACAGCTTACAAATGATCTTTTGACCAAAAAGGGATTACTTTCAAAACAGCAGCTCTGTTGAATATATAGCAGCTGCATCTTCAGTTAGGGTTTTCACAAAAAGCTAGGGTTAATTCCATTTGACCTTAAAACTAGGTCACAGGACTTTATCAACCAAGTTAGGGTTGAGCTAGGTTAACCCAAAGAAAACGCAGGATTCTGTTCTGGAAAGACTGAGTCATTTTCCTGAAAAAACTCAGAATTAACCAAACTGCAAACCTGTTAGTTCAGAACAGGATGTCTTAACATCTGTTATGACATCTGAAAAACCTGTCTACTGATTTAGGAAAATGTGATCATTTTGCAAAATGCTCAGATACACACTTATAAACATCAGTACCTGTATGACAATATTTTTCTGCAAAGGTACCTAATGAATCAGTACAAACTAAACTAGAATGTTATGACATCATTCATGACATTCACACATACACTTGGGTTTTACCAAAAATGCAAGCCAATAACTAAACAACTATAAACTCCCCCTTTGGCAGATTTTTGGCTAAAGACCCTAAGCAATCAGAGATAGATAGCAGCAGAAAGAAAAGACTGCAGAAAAATAGAATGTCTAATTAAGTAAGCACCAAAATATTCTCCCCCTCTTTAGCCACAAATGGGCCAAAGATACATGTTCATAAAAATTATACAGTCATCCAGGAAAAAGTAATAAGAGCAGCAGCTAAAAACTGAACACACTTCCAAACTCCACCAGGTACCAGCACCAACTCCACCAAACAGCAACTCCACCAACCTTTAAGCACTGTCATCAGACTCAGAGGATTCAGGCTTCTTCCTTTTCTTGTGAGCAATGTCAGCATTCTTCTCTTTGTCTGATGTCTCAACATCCTTAGAGACATCTGGATTTGTTTCAACATTTGAACTTTCTTGATTCAAAGGAACAGAAATGCCAGGAACTGAGTGGTTCTCGTTCAGAATTCTTGAAACAATTTTAGCTATTGCTTGACTAACATAGGCTGACCCTTCCCTATTTACAATTTCAGGGGGAACTGAAGAAGAAGGATGAGATGGATTACCAGAGGCAGAAGCTTGGGACTTTCCTGCATGTCTTGTTCTCAACTCTTTGACCTTGGTGGGGATAGTTCTCACTTTTCTACGAGAAGAGATCTCCAGGACTTCAGAGTCCAGACAAGAAGAGATTGTCCTAGAATCTTGATCAGAGGAAGAGGTTGAAATAGTCGTATTGGATGATGATGGTGTTTGAGACATTTTGACAGTCTTAGAGGACCAACAACAACTGAAGAGAAAATTCTGATTGAGAGACTGGGTTTTGATGAGGAGACGAGAGGGGAAGGAAGAAAAGGAGTGTCTATTCAACTTCTTAAAAGAATTGAAGGAAATGGGAAAATATAATTTAAACCCAATCAGAACAAGCATAACTCCTTTAATCCTTGTTTTAAGCAAAATTAATTGCTACAATTCCTCATGTTGGCAAATACCCAACTTACCCCTCAAGTTTTCAAATTGATTTGCATCAAGAGCCTTGGTAAAAATGTCAGCCAACTGTAGCTCAGTGGCAACATGTTCCAATTTGATTGTATTCTCTTCTACAAGGTCTCTGATAAAGTGATGTCGTATGTCAATATGTTTGGTCCTACTATGCTGAATGGGATTCTTGGAAATGTTGATTGTACTCAGATTGTCACAGTACAATGTCATAACATCTTGTGTGACATTATACTCAGTAAGCATCTGTTTCATCCAGATCATTTGAGAGCAGCTACTACCAGCTGCAATGTATTCAGCTTCAGCAGTAGAAAGAGATACACAATTCTGTTTCTTGCTGAACCAGGAAACCAGATTATTTCCCAAGAAGAAACATCCTCCAGAGGTGCTTTTTCTATCATCAGCACTACCAGCCCAAAAATACATAGGAAGTCTTTTGGCATGTAACATTGCTCTGGCAGATTCCTGTATGGTCCTGTTTTTTCTTTCCACAACTCCATTTTGCTGAGGAGTTATAGGAGAAGAAAATTCATGACTAATTCCTTCTGAGGAACAGAAATCATCAAACTTGCTGTTTTCAAATTCCTTGCCATGATCACTTCTGATTCTGACAATACACCCTTCCTTTTCTCTTTGAATTCTTTTGCACAATTCTTTAAAAACTTCAAATACATCAGATTTTTCCCTAATGAAATTAATCCAGGTGAATCTGGAAAAATCATCCACAACCACATAGGCATATCTTTTTCCACCAAGACTCTCTACTTGCATTGGTCCCATCAGATCCATATGAAGAAGTTCTAGAACCTTAGAGGTGGTCAGATGTCTTGACTTTGGATGTGACATCCTAGTCTGCTTACCAACCTGAAATTCACCACAAACTCTTTCTTCATCAATTTGCAGTCTTGGAATCCCTCTGACTGCCTCCAAGGAGATAATCCTCTTCATACCTCTTAGATGAAGATGGCCAAGTTTTTGGTGCCACACTTTCACCTCTTTTTCTTCTTTTGCAATGGAACACACAGAGGAGAAATTAGTGTTCTCAGGCTCCCACAAGTAACAGTTGTCTTTAGATCTGACTCCTTTCATTACAATTTCTTGTTTGTCATTGATTACAAGACATTCAGATTTTGAGAAATTGACCTTGAATCCTAGATCACACAATTGACTGATACTAATGAGATTAGCAGCCAGCCCTTTTACCAGCAGTACTTCATTCATACTTGGAACTCCAGGGCAGTCCAAATCACCAACTCCTTTGATTTCACCTTTAGCACCATCTCCAAAGGTCACAAAATTGGTGGTGTGAGGCTTAACATTATTGAGGAGGTTCTTGATTCCAGTCATGTGTCTGGAACATCCACTGTCAAAGTACCAGTCTTCCTTTGCAGAGACCCTCAGGGAAGTGTGGGCTATCAGGGCAGTAGCCTTTTTCTTCCATTTAGGAGCATGTGGTACCTTTTTAGACTTAGGTTTGACACCTGAGTTCTGATTAGGGTATCCATGCAATCTGAAGCAGAAGGGCTTTATGTGGCCATATCTCCCACAATGATGACATCTCCATCTTTGGTACCTTTTCTTCATATGTCTCTGTTCCTGATTTTGAGACATCTGTTTTGACATTTGCTTATCAGTACCAGATTTATTTGCTTCCATAAATCCTAGTCCAGATTTATTTCCCACATTTTGTCCAACCTGAAGGATCTCTTCCAATTTGTCTGTTCCATTTGTCAGCATCTTGACAGATTTGGTCATTTGATTCAGTTGTGAGTTCAGCAATTGAACTTCTCCTTCTAGATGACTTATAGTTTCAAGGTTTGCCCTTTTTTCAGCCTCCAGCTTTATGATGAGTTTTGATTGTTTCTCATTCTGCACACAGACTTCAGTACTTCTGATACACAATTTCTTGTAAGTATCAGCCAGTTCTTCAAAAGTCACCTCTTCATCACTGATGTCACTTTCAGAGGTACAAACACCAGTTAAAGCAGTAACTAGTTTGGCAGATTCTTCTTCAGAATTACTTTCTGAATCACAGTCAGACCAAGTAACAGTCATTCCTTTCTTTTGTTTCTTAATAAAGGTAGGACATTCAGCTCGAATATGCCCATATCCTTCACAACCATGGCATTGAATTCCTCTGCCTTGATTTCCCTTCTCTTCTGACCTTGGTCTTCTGCTGGAACTGTCAATGTCAGAGGGAATGATATGAACATTAGACCTTGACTTTGGATCTATTCTTTTGATGAGTTTGTTGAAATGTCTTCCAAGCATGGCTATAGCTTCTGAAATATTTTCTTCAACATCAGTGTTGGACACAAGTGCTATGCTCTTGTTCTTCTTGTCACCATTATCAGTGATCCCCATCTCAAAAGTCTGAAGAGACCCAATAAGTTCATCCACTTTCAACTTGCTGATGTCCTGGGCTTCCTCTATGGCAGTTACCTTCATTGCAAATCTTTTAGGCAAGGATCTGAGAATCTTTCTCACCAGTTTTTCTTCTGACATCTTTTCTCCCAGTGCTCCTGAGGTGTTGGCAATCTCCAAGATGTTCATGTGAAACTCATGAATGGTTTCATCTTCCATCATTTTTAGATTCTCAAACTTGGTAGTCAACATCTGAAGCCTTGACATTTTTACTTTGGAAGTGCCCTCATGAGTAGTTTTGAGAGTGTCCCAAACTTCCTTGGCCAGTTCATATTGATGTACTAGTCTGAAAATGTTTCTATCAATTCCATTGAACAAGGCATTTAAAGCTTTGGAATTTCCCAGGGCTAACTCATCTTCTTCTTTACTCCAATCTTCCTCAGGCTTCAAACTGATTGTCCCATCTTTCTCAGTTATGGTGGGATGGATCCATCCTTTGTCAGCAGCTCTCCAAGCCTTTTTGTCCCGAGATTTTAAGAAGGCAATCATATGAGGTTTCCAGTAGTCATAATTAGTTCCATCCAGGATGGGTGGTCTATTTCCAAAAACTCCTTCTTTGTCCATAGTGCCAGAAAGTGATATCCCTAGATCTCACCCAGTAATACAGGCAGGGTGCCTGCTCTGATGCCAATTGAAATTCTGGCTGCAGATACTCAATGTCACGTTCAATGTTATGACACCGTATCTGACTTTCTATAAGACAGTAAATACAAAAACAGTAAAGAACACAGTCAATTGTTTACCCAGTTCAGTGTACAACAACACCTACTCTAGGGGCTACCAAGCCAGGGAGGAAATCCACTATAAGAGATGTTAATTCAGGAATAAACCAACCAATTTATCTCCTTCACTTAAGACCTACCCAATGCAATTTCAATCTAAGTACAACTTAAACCTGAGTTCCTACTCACTCCCCCTCAATCACAGCAGTGATACATAAAACAATTTGACTAATGAATTGATGAAGACACTCTTCAAAAAGATATACTTGATTAAGCTTCACAGCTTTTTAATCAAGCAACACAACCACTCTTGCTTCACAGATTTGAGTGATACACACACCTAACTTGACTCTGCTTCACAACTTTAGTCAAGAAACATACAAACACTCTTGCTTCAAAGCTTTGAGTGCTACACAACCCTTACAATTAAAAACCTATTCCAAGTCACTTATCACAATGATAATTGCTTGAATTACAATAGTTAAAACTATACAACTTACAAATGATCTTCTGACCAAAAAGGGATTACTTTCAAAACAGCAGCTCTGTTGAATATATAACAGCTGCATCTTCAGTTAGGGTTTCCACAAAAAGCTAGGGTTAATTCCATTTGACCTTAAGACTAGGTCACAGGACTTTATCAACCAGGTTAGGGTTGAGCTAGGTTAACCCAAAGAAAACGCAGGATTCTGTTCTGGAAAGACTGAGTCATTTTCCTGAAAAAACTCAGAATTAACCAAACTGCAAACCTGTTAGTTCAGAACAGGATGTCTTAACATCTGTTATGACATCTGAAAAACCTGTCTACTGATTTAGGAAAATGTGATCATTTTGCAAAATGCTCAGATACACACTTATAAACATCAGTACCTGTATGACAATATTTTTCTACAAAGGTACCTAATGAATCAGTACAAACTAAACTAGAATGTTATGACATCAGTCATGACATTCACACATACACTTGGGTTTTACCAAAAATGCAAGCCAATAACTAAACAACTACAAAAAGGAAACTGTATTGCCCATCGAAGCTTGTTGATCGAAGCAAACATATTTCCCAAATGAAATCTTGTGTTTGAAGGAAGCAATGTTTCCCAATCGAAACATGTTTGCAGGCAGTGAACTTGTTCAGATTCGAAAGAGGCATGCAGGCAGCACTTGTCTAATCGAAGCAGGCTGAATGGAAGTAGGCTTGCAGGCAGCACTTGTCCAATCGAAGCAGGCTGAATCGAAGGAGGCTTTTGCTCAGAACGGAGGATGTAATCCAAGTTGCATTCGAAAGAGACCTGTCAGCACATGAAATCAAAGAAACAACAAACACACATTTTATGCTTGATTAGACGTTAGTGATACATAGGCTAAGAATGTTCAAAACACTTGACAATTTCTGCATAATCAATGCTTGAAGGTGAGAGGTTAAAAACCAACTGTATTTAGTGACCTTGACTGTTGCAAAAATAAAAAATGCGATCTTAGGTCAAAAATTGGGGTACAACAGCTGCCCCTATTTAAGTTTCTTCTATCTAGAGATATGAAGATTGGGATCTTCATTTCGACGAGATTGAAGTGACTTAAATATAGAATACACAATTTTTGGCCTTAAGATACCACAATTATGTTTATTATATGATATGAATGCAATGCTCTGAATTTTATGGGGAATGATGCCATATGAGACAAACTATGCTGGAGAAACCAAGCACATTAAACAGTAATCCCACAGGGGGAGAGATTATAACACCACTGGGGAAACAGAGTCATAGACTTCAAATGAGAGACTCTTGAATGATTTACATCAGCACTGTGGCTGGAAAAGAAATGATTTACATCAGCACTGTGACTGGAAAACAAAATGATTGACATCAGTACTGAGACTGGAAAAGGAAAGGATTGACATCAGTACTGAGACTAGAGAGGAAATGATTGACATCAGCATTGTGACTGGAAAACAAAATGATTGACATCAGTACTGAGACTAGAAAATGATTGACATCAGTACTGAGACTGGAAAAGAAAATGATTTACATCAGCACTGTGACTGGAAAAAGAAATGATTTACATCAGCACTGTGACTGGAAAAGGAAATGATTTACATCAGTACGGAGACTGGAAAAGGAGATGATTGACATCAGTACTGAGGCTGGAAATAACATCTCTGACTTCTGAATTTTGCCAAGAATGGTAACACGATTCTTTCCTTAACCAAGATATCGCTTGAAAAGGATAAGATGCAAACTTCCCCACGGGACTTTTCCGAAGGGATGCCATTTGCTGAGTATACATTATTGTTGGGGATACACAAGCTGCTCAAATAAAGAG
Organism: Vicia faba; assembly: GCA_948472305.1. Lineage (NCBI taxonomy): Eukaryota > Viridiplantae > Streptophyta > Magnoliopsida > Fabales > Fabaceae > Vicia > Vicia faba. The sequence goes on from OX451735.1 coordinate 333,554,216, forward strand.
GCCGCCACTTGCTGTCTTCCAAAAAAATACTATGACATACAAGCTGCTCAAATAAAAAAGCTGCCACTTGCTGTCTTCCAAAAATATGACATACAAGCTGCTCAAATAAAGAAGTTGCCACTTGCTGTCTTCAAAGAAAATATCAAAGCACACAAGCTACTCATGAAGAGTCCGCCACTTGTTGTCTTCAAAGAATATCAAAGCACACAAGCTACTCATGAAGAGTCCGCCACTTGTTGCCAATAACCCACAAGCTGCTCATAAAGAAGCTGCCACTTGCTGTCTTCAAAGAATATCAAAGCACACAAGCTGCTCATAAAGAAGCTGCCACTTGCTGCTTATAACCCACAAGATGCTCATAAAGAAGCTGCCACTTGCTGTCTTCAAAGAATATCAAAGCACACAAGCTGCTCATAAAGAAGCTGCCACTTGTTGCTTATAACCCACAAGCTGCTCATAAAGAAGCCGCCACTTGCTGTCTTCAAAGAATATCAAAGCACACAAGCTGCTCATAAAGAAGCTGCCACTTGCTGCTAATAACCCACAAGCTGCTCATAAAGAAGCTGCCACTTGCTGCCAATAACCCACAAGCTGCTCATAAAGAAGCTGCCACTTGTTGTCTTCAAAGAATATCAAAGCACACAAGCTGCTCATGAAGAGTCCGCCACTTGTTGCCAATAACCCACAAGCTGCTCATAAAGAAGCTGCCACTTGCTCTCTTCAAAGAATATCAAAGCACACAAGCTGCTCATGAAGAGTCCGCCACTTGTTGCCAATAACCCACAAGCTGCTCATAAAGAAGCTGCCACTTGTTGTCTTCAAAGAATATCAAAGCACACAAGCTGCTCATAAAGAAGCTGCCACTTGCTGCTTATAACCCACAAGCTGCTCATAAAGAAGCTGCCACTTGTTGTCTTCAAAGAATATCAAAGCACACAAGCTGCTCATGAAGAGTCCGCCACTTGTTGCTTATAACCCACAAGCTGCTCATAAAGAGTTGCTGCTTGCTGTCTTCAAAGAATATTAAAGCACACAAGCTACTCATGAAGAGTCCGCCACTTGTTGCTTATAACCCACAAGCTGCTCATAAAGAGCTGCCACTTGCTGTCTTCAAAGAATATTAAAGCACACAAGCTACTCATGAAGAGTCCGCCACTTGTTGCCAATAAAGATACCCATAAAATATTGTGAAGATATTGCTGGCGGTGAGAATCAATAATTTCATCTGGGATGGACAAACTTCTCATGAAGAGACCGCCATTTGTCATAAAGAAATTCAGAAATAATCAAACTGCTCAAATAAAGAGTCAGTCGCTTGTTGTCACGTCGATATTCCACAAGAAGGTTATGATAACACTACTAGGGAATAAAATTCATCTTCAATGGGGAACCATGAATAAATCCTTCTTGAGGAGACCAAGTATTTAAATTGAAAAATAAATGCACTCTCCATCTAGGTTTCACAGCCTAGAGATAACCACAGGGTATCGTTCACAAGAGACAAAGCTCAATCCAGGAATAAACTGGAGAGAAAACAGTCAAACAAGATTCCACCCAATGAGGAAACAACTCAAATGGGGATTTATCCTATCTAGAGATGGAAAAGGAAAGCTAAAGCAGGATTCTTCCACGAGAGTTAACTAAGTGGGGAATTAGAAAGAAGGCGCACTTTATGCTTAGGTTGACACTCTATTTGGGGAGAGGAAATATGATAACCAAGGTGTACATATCAAGAACCTCAACAAATATCAATGTGTATACATGATGCAAGTGTGAATGAATAAATGAATGTCATGTATATGCTGACAAAACAAATAGGGGAGATAGACAGAAGATGATAAGACGTCCCAACACAAACTGACACTCAGCTAATCTCAACAAGATGGGAACATTACTGGAGATAGAACACAGGCCATCATTGGAGTAAGGTCCTTTTAAAAGGCTTAAATATCTCTGGAGAGGAAGATATTTTCAGGTAGAAAACCCAAAGTCCAGTCTTCTATTGCAAACAATCCATTGAAAGGATAACAACACAAACAAGTTTCAGCTGGAAAAAGTCATGCTTAGCTGGAGATAACTGGGAACACCACCCTCTGATAATGTGTGCAAAACATATCTTGATAAATCTGGATTGCCCCTGGGACTAATTTTGGATGCCCCAAGTTTACTGCTGATAAGCTGCATGTTGCACGACAATTCTTGCGAATAACTTCACTTCTAGAATGCCCCAAGCTATATGGTTGATGAGGAGAAATCGTCTCAAGAGGATTTTACAAAAGACCTGGCATTCACCATGCTCTGATGTCTTTAAACTCTTAGAGAGATTCATCAAATCTCGACGTGACTGCCCCGGATTGACTGTAGTTGGCACAACAAAGTCTTCAAATTTTGCCCCAAAAGAGTAAACAAGTTGGGAAAGCATTAACTGGGAGAAGCAACATGTTCGTGCTTAAGGTCTTCAGGTGACATGCCCCTGGATATGATTTTTCTTTGAAATGATTCGCCAATTACTCAACAGAGTTTCAGGCCTTAAAATAATAAACTCATCACTGGTGCTTATATGAGCTTCCTTGATATCAAACAAATGTTTTGCAGTTAGAAAATTTTATTATGAGAATGAAAATTCTAATGCAACAGTTATGTAAGTCTTGAAGATTTTGAAAAGATATCGCACAAATTTTGCGAGTTAGAGCATCATTTATTTTTGTATAGGAAAAACATATGATACCATCATAACTATTTAGAGCATTCATGGGAGTCAGGAACACTATCTCATTGAAGTATACTTTCAAAATAACCTTGCTTCAATTAGGACTTTTGAAGGTTGTAACGTGGCTTAGTTCACGGTTTTTAGAAAAAAGATTTTAAGGCTCAAAATATTTGGTGCCCACCCATTCTTCATGATGTTCTCCAACCCTATGTTCAGTTAATTCAACATGAGCGTTCATCTCTCAAAAGGATTTTGTGACGGTTAAGGAAACGACGAGGCTTTCGGAGTAGAAACCACCCTTATGTCTTCGTGTTTGTAGTCACCAATTTGTTCTTTGCTGAGGACTTTTCTTTGTAGTCCTTTCTTTGCAATTTTTATTTTCCTTAGCTTTTTCCTGAACTAATTCTTTTGAATTGATAGTCCAGCGGGATGCCTTAATTTTTCCTAAGTCACACGTTTTCATGTTTTTTGACTTAGCAGGCTTTTTCTTTTTTCTTGATTTTTGACTTTTTGAACAAAATGTGTGACATTAGCTTGTATTTGCTTGTTGAGAGGATTGTGATTGCCTCGTTTCTTGATGAATGAGGGTTAACATTGTGGTTCCACATCCTCTAGCTTCATTATACATGGAGGATAGCCCTCGTAGTTTCTCTTCAGAAATATCTTCCTTATGAATTTTGAACACTCAATCAGATTAACTGAAAACTACCCTGCCCCAGGTTAAAAGTTGAGGGTTTTTCGTATAGAAAAGAAACTTCTACTTCAAGGCTCAAAAGGGGTTAGCAAGGGATTATCTTCCTTATATCTCTGGTGTTTAGGGATTAGAAACAATGCCTGTACATCATCAGCAAGATTTTATCCAAAAGCAAACAGCCAGAGATTTTGTGTTCTTTAGATCATCATCCTCCCTTCAATCTCTTCCAAGGCAAGAGAATGGGCAACAAGTTGGTATCATAATGCAAAAAGCAATTTAGAATTTGAAAACAAATATGTGTGAAACAAATGAATTTCTTCAAGACAAACATACTCATTGTATTAAGATAATCATGCAAACAAGTTCTTACATGCAAACAATGTTTTGATAAACAAGAAAAATTGCAAAAAGCAGAAATAAGTTAATGATCTGGGAAGGCTTTCCATCTGGACTTGAATCACCGAAAACATCCTTCAAAACTCAAAGTGACCATCAATCGTGTTTACTCTTCGGCACGTGCTTGATTTGAACTTCAAAACCAACATCCTTGAATGACAATCAGTGAATACTTTTATCATCGCTTCCTCCTTCTTAGAAGGATTGACTTGGGCAGCAACCAAAATTTCAACCAAAATAGTTGAGTGATCCATACCAGCTTTCAAATTAGTCACCTATCTGCGGAGTTCAGAAATCTCTTGCTTGATATTCTCCATTGTTCTCTTAGCGTCAGTGTTGTACTGGTGAGACCAAAGGAAAAAATAAGACTTAGAAAAAGACCTTTGAAAGTGAAACAAAAATGTAGAATGATGTATGATATGCAAAAGAGAGTTTTTATTTGATTTTCAAGGAACTCAAGATATTAAGTTGTAAACATCAAAGTATGAAGATAGAAGATGAATTTTAAATTGGATGAAAGCGTTGATCAAGTTATCATCAAGATCAATCATCCATTTTGGTGGATTAGGGTTTTCTCCCTATCAACACCCAAGATCCATTGAGCTTGACGAAACTTGTGATGTTTAAAAGAAAGACCTCCAAATTCCTTGAAAGTCAAGTGAAAAGGGTTTTATGGATGCATGAATGCATGGCTATGCAACAACCACAAGCAAGGTCACAAATAAAGTCGGAAGGTTCAACGTCACGAGCATGGAGTCAAAGGTAAAGAACATCCCCAAGGTATGTACTAACGGTTTAATCACACCTGCAAGACAAGGTTCTAAGAGTTCCCGGAGTCTACATTCCTCCTTTGGATATTACCAACGTCTTTATTACTCAATAATTAGCAATATTCTCAAGAGAAACTCATCCGAGCGTAGCATCGCGTAACAATTACTTCCGGATTACTCCGTTATAATCTCCGCGCTACACCTAAAAGGCCAAGGTGGGTTAAGGGTTCTACGGTTCTCAGCTTCTTTGGCTCCCAGGTCAACAATAATAATGTATTCCCGATTACTCGGTAAACAAATATTACGTTCAAAAGGGCCTTCCACTGAGTGGGGGATCTCATGCCTCCTTCTTCGGGATTACTCCCTCAAAGTTAACATGACTATACCGCCGGTCCTATTCCTAAGTGTAACTTAGTCCGGGTATAGGACTGGTCCTTTGCAAAAATTATCAACACCCAAATAAACACAATATATACATATAATCAAACAATCAAATAGCAATAAAACAGATAAGACAAACTAGGCTTAACCCACTTAGGGATGGACCAGCAAGAGGTCAATCTTTCCCCAACAGAGTCTCCAATTCTGTAACGGTGAAAATCAAAGATCAAGCTATTAATTAACTTGACTCACAAAAGCAAGAGTCGCCACCGCGCTTTATTATTTCCATGGGGAAAGGGAAAAGAGCGAAATAAAACCCTAAAAAACATACAATGTAAAATAATAAAAATACAATGCGTTTTTGAAAAGAGATCAAGAGTTCGGGGGTTGGTTATGCAATGGGAAGGTATTAACACCCAATGCATCTGCGGTACTCTGCAGGAACCTTTTGTAATATCTGTTTTTTGGTTTAAAATTGTTTGTTATGTACAAGGGTGTATTTATCTACAAATATGTTTGCCTAAGGGGAAAGAAATGAATTTTTATTATTGCGTTCATGAGGGTTTCGCGACCCTTTGCCTACGTATCCAATGAAGGAATCAAAACACCGTAGTTCCTCTAGAAAAAGTTGATTTGTTTGTGTTTTTTAATGGGCGACATTAACGCACGCATTCTAGCAATAGGCACGGCCGGTGTCGCGGTAGAACAAAGATAACATGCCCTTGGGGGGAGTTTTGATTTGTTGAGTGTTTTTGCATGTTTTAAAGTATATTCAAATAATGATTAAAGAGTGTTTTTGATTTTTTTTGGTTTATTTTCTTGTTGATTTTATCTTGCCTAATTACTAGCATTTATTCAAAGTAAATAAAATGCAGAAAGATAAAAACCTACGCTATTACAAACATATCAAAAAGCATAAAAAATATGAAGGAAAAGAAAAAAGTAAGAAAACTGAGTATCTTTCGACCCAAGCAGTAGCATCCTTCGACTTGCATTCTATTTGTCTCCTTCGATTGGGGCTAGCAATAGTGAAGTTCTGTCCTTCGATTGGGCTTTGGTAGGGGCGAGGTTCTGTCCTTCGATTGGGAAAAGGCAGCAGCAAGTTGTATCCTTCGACTGGGAAAAGGCAGCAACAAGTTGTATCCTTCGACTGGGGCTGGCACCAGTGAGGTTTTATCCTTCAATTGGCCTGGCAGTCAATGTGTGGCGAAGTCTTTTGATTCTGCCTTATTGCCTTCTTCGACTGGAGGTTGAATGCAGTGAGGGAATGTCTTTCGATTGGACATGATTTGCCTCCTGGTTGTCTCTTTTGTTCGACCTGGAAAAAGAGGGTAGAAGCCAGAAGCTTCGTTTCCTGTTTCTTTCATTTCAAACATTAAATGACAACATGGCATGTGGCCATGCTAGTAAAACAGTTTAATAGTTAAAGCTAGTTCAAGTAAACAGTAAGCAGAAACGAAAGAGGTAGTTCTGAAAGGTATGTTAAAAATGTGGAAACGAAAGGAACAATATGTACATGCTTGAAACGAACAAAGGTATTATTTACATGTTATGCTGGAAATGAAAAGTTCAAGGGTAAGAGTGACTTACCTAGCTTCAGGATGGAACGTGTACTGGGCCCTGAGTGGTGGTTGCCTGGGGCGCTTCTGGATTCGAAGGGAGGGATCACAGGCTGTGCTGGGAGCGCTGGATTTGAAGGAAAAGAAAAAGCAAGTGATGCTTCTTTGGTTCGAAGGAGACTGCAAGGTGGTTATTCTTCAGAATTGAAGGAAGTAAGTGTTTGGGGATTCTGGGTTTGTTGATTTCTCAAGTGTTTATGGACTTTGAGAATTTTTCTGTGTTTGAGAAAATTTGGGAGGGGTTCGTCTGGTCCCCAAAAATCCTCTCTTGAAATATGTGTGAAGCCTTGTATTTATAGGAGAGGTGGATGAAGTTTTGATATGGTTTTGGGGGGAAAATAAAATAATGTTTGAACAGTTTGGGTATGCTGCCCCCTTGTTTTCTTCAATGCAGTTCTTGTGCACTCCATTTTTGTACAAGTACAAGACTGTGACAACGCAGGCTTGCAGTATCTTGGAGTTTAGTGACAGTTGGTGCAGGACTGCTGCATAGCAGCACAGCTAGCTTGAGTTTGGCAGTATACGGGAGTTTAGTCAACAAACTCTTTGAATGCTTCCCTTTTTCGTTTTGATTACTTCGTCCAGCTTCATGATTACAACAATGTTCGTTTCCAAACAATGTGTGCTCTAAGTACGTTGCTTTGAAGGGTTTAGTGGTCCAACTTATGAATCGAAGGAGACCACCTTGAAGGAAATCACATGTCCAGCTCAAAGCTTGTGACTGAAGGGAGACTGTTTGATCGAAGCTTGTGAATCGAAAGGAAACTGTATTGCCCATCGAAGCTTGTAGATCGAAGCAGACATATTGCCCAAACGAAATCTTGTGTTCGAAGGAAGCAATGTTGCCCAATCGAAACATGTTTGCAGGCAGTGAACTTGTTCAGATTCGAAAGAGGCATGCAGACAGCACTTGTCCAATCGAAGCATGCTGAATCGAAGTAGGCTTGCAGGCAGCACTTGTCCAATCGAAGCAGGCTGATCGAAGGAGGCTTTTGCTCAGAACGAAGGATTTAATCCAAGTTGCATTCGAAAGAGACCTGTCAGCACATGAAATTAAAGAAACAACAAACACACATTTCGTGCTTGATTAGACGTTAGTGATACATAGGCTAAGAATGTTCAAAACACTTGACAATTTCTGCATAATCAATGCTTGAAGGTGAGAGGTTAAAAACCAACTGTATTTAGTGACCTTGACTGTTGCAAAAATAAAAAATGGGATCTTAGGTTAAAAATTGGGGTACAACAGGTGCTAATACCTTCCCCTTGCCTAACAGACTCCCTTACCCGATCTCTCATTCGCAAGACTGTGACTTCTCCCTTCTCAGGTTTTCTCGATGTTTACCTTTCCCTTCATGTGGGATAAAAGACGTTCGATGGTGACTTCATTGTTTGATGATTATCAACCGGTTGTTTCAACTGGGAATACCTATTCTTGATCAAGCACCTTTCACTGGTTTAGAAAAATATCCACAACCTGAAGAAATTGTAACAACATTACATCTGAAGCGGTCCGACAGTGTATCTAATTAGGAAATAAGAAGTGGAGTCAATCGTTTTCTTGCTAAATTTCTGTTAGAGAAGGCTCGACTGTTTCTGGATGCTATCAGTTTTCAGGATTTCGAGGAAATATTGGCTTTGTTGATCTATGGTTTGGTGCTATGACCTAATCCAGACCAACTCATGATGTGAACGCCATCAAAATATTTCTTTCTCGTAACCCTGTGCCTACTTTGCTCGGAGACATTCTACACTCACTTCACACCCTTACTATGAGGAAGCGAGAGACTCTTATGTGTTGCATACCTTTGCTATCCAGGTGGCTTATTTATCACCTTCCCTGATCATTAGTGAAGAATGAACAAGGTGTGAGGTGGTCTCAAAGGATGATGTTGCTCTCTTATTCAGATATCTATTAATGTTCCCGATATCTGGAAGATGTTACTATCATTGACCACTGCAGGGAATTCTCTAATGTTCCACTCCATGGCATTAGGGGAGGTATTACCTACAACCCTTATCTAGCTTTACGCCAATTTGGTTATGCTCAAAGAGATGGTCCTCGTGACATGCTTATCTAGGGTATTATATTCGATTACGAGAACAATTTTCAAGGTTATCGTTAAAGGTTTATACGTGCTTAGGTCATGGTAAACAAGATTGATAAAAAGACTTTAGGATAAAAGAATTTCATCCTTTTGGAGCCCTATATCAGATGGGTACGATCTCGTGCTTAAAACCTTATAATGCCATATACCGATGTCTTACTAATAATTGTGGATCCTGTTACCGAGAGGGATATTCCTTATACCATTATTCATCCAGATATGCCCACTGACCTTGAAGAATTACAGAAGTCTCGGATTCAACTCAAGGAAGAACATGACACCTTTGAGACTCAATTCTATGTAAGTGATAAGAAAGTGTTGGAGCTCACAAAGCAACTTCATGAAGAGAGGAGTCTTAATGCATACATCAACACAAAGAGGAAGCGGCCGCAGGAGACTTGAATCTTAGGTTTTAGGAGTTTATATTGTTGTCTCCTTGAGACCCTTTTGTTTTCATTGTAAGCCTAAGAGGCATTTGTAATTTTGAAATTACTAATAAAAATATTTGTTTTGGTTTCCTCTCGGTTAGAAAATTTAAATCTCCTAAGGTCCTTGAAAACATTGCATCTACATATCAAACATCATTTCATAAACAAGTTTTCCAATACGGGTCTTCTCATCTACTTACTATTTATTTCAGTATAAGACAACCCTCAAACAAACTGTCAAGGATCTCTAGGCTTAACATGCACAATTTCAAGAGACTCTTCTGAATCTGGCCAAAGGGAAACAAGAGATGATGGCACTCCTTGTGAAGAAAAAGAAGACTAAGAAGCCGACTGTTATCCTCAATATGGGGGAGAACATTCAAAGGTCCCGCTTAACCAGTTCATGTGGGCGAAATTTCCTCTGAAGAAGACGACAACCAAGAAGAGGATGTTAGAAGCACCTGGCCTGAAGGTGGAAACAATCAGGGTTCCGAAGATGAATACTACTCCAACAAATAGTATCCTCCTGCATATGACAAGTACAAGCAGTTGGAAGACCATCTTAAAGCTATGGAAATCTAGAAAGTGTCTGGATTAGATTTTGGAGAACTAGGTCTGATCCCGGGGGTGATCATTCCTCATAAGTTCAAGGTTCTCTTCTTTGATAAATATGATGGGGTCTCTTGTCCCAAACTCCATTTGAGGTCGTATGTTCGAAAAATCTAACCTCATACTGCTGACCAGGAATTGTGGGTCCATTTCTTTCAAGAAAGTTTGGTTGACACTCAACTTGAATGGTTCTATCAGCTCGAAGGAACCAACATTCACACATGTGAAGACTTGGCTGTTGCTTTCTACAAGCAGTATTAATATAATGTTGACCTGGTGTCGACTCGTGTGCAATTGCAAAACATGTCCATGGGCTAGAACGAGGGTGCCCAGAAATGGAGAGATCTAGCTGGAAGGGTGCAACCTCCTTTGACTGACTGATAATTGGTGGATATGTTCATGGGAACTTTGACGAGCCCATTCTTTAATCAGTTAATTAGAAGCTCATTGTCTGGTTTTACAGAGCTGATATTGACAAGAGAAAGGGTCGAAAGTGGTATTAAGGGTGGTAAGATTCCGATGGTTATTTCTTCTAATGCTGTGAAGAAGTCATTCATTGGTAAAAAAGAAGCCAATGATGTCTATGGTCAGAAGGGCCGCCATCAGTCTGTGGGGGCGGTATTGATCTCTAATCCACCGCCTATTCAACAATCACAACATGGCAACCATCGAAGGCCAGACGCTCCGTCAAGGAAGTTTACCAAGATCAACATGCCTTTATCTCAGGCATTACAACATTTGTTAAAGGATGGACTCATTTCACTGCGGGGTCCTCCTCAGAATCCCAACACACCCTCTCCAAAGTATAACCCAAATGAGAGGTGTTCCTATCATTCAAACAGTCATGGGCACAACACCAACAACTGCTGGGCCCTGAAAAGCAAGATTCAGGATATGATCGATAATAAGGAAATTAAGTTTTATCCTTCAGAGACTCTGAATGTGATTACTGCACCTATACCTAAGAATGACGAAGGCATAAGTGCTATTGAATATGTTTTGTATGTTTCCTCCGTAAGTGATGCGGTTACTCCTCTCTCAACAGTTAAGGAGAGTTTGCTATAAGCCGGTTTGTTTCTGGGTTGTTTTAAAAAATGTTATTGATGTGCAGTTCAGCCCAATGGCTGCGGGTTACTGAAGGAAGGCGTTCAGCGCCTGATGGATGGACATGTAATTTTGATTGAAAAAGTTCCGTATGCTGAGAATTTATGCTGAGATTTGTCTATCATATCTGGTACTCCTTGTAGGATCACTTCCAAGGGTCATGTAAGGATTACTGCCAATCCAGAAGTTTCTCCTTTAATCATTACAACACCTGGACCCATCCCATATGCCTCGGAGAATGCTATTCCATGGAATTATGGGTCTGACGTCTATTACAATGGTGTTAAAAAAGTGTTGTCTGACGAAGATGATGAAAAGGCTGATCCCAATATTGACAATATTGCGGGGACCAACAAAATTACTAGAAGCAGAAGGATTTTCTCCCCAGAAATCTCTCCACCTGTTCAAGTCACAGTTACCAAGACAACTATCAAGGCTCGGGGTAAAGAGTCAACGATAGAGCCTGCCCAGATAGAGGCACCAAAAGAAGCTACAGTCAAGGACACCTCTGGACAAGAGTTGGAAGAGGTTTTGAAAATCATCCCCAAGAGCGACTATAAAATTGTTGAACAACTGAGACAGACCCCATCCAAAATCTCCATGCTATCTTTACTACTGTGTTCTAAAGCACATGTGCAGGCTTTAGTAAAATTCTTGAAGACTGCTCATGTGCCACAAGAAATTTCGTTTGGTCAATTTGGAAGTTACATAGCGAGTTTAACAACTGATAATGGGTTAGGCTTCTCCGATGCTGACCTGACTTCGGAGGGGAAAATCATAATAGGGCCCTGTATGTCTCCATTAAATGCAAGGGCACTATGTTGGCTCATGTGTTAATTGATATTGGCTCTTCTCTGAATTTTCTTCCAAAAGGCGCTATCGACAAACTAGATTATGAAGCGGTTATGCTGAAGCTCGGTAATATCATAAGCCTTTGACGGGTCCAGAAGAATGGTGCACGGAGAAGTGAACCTCCCAATCAAAGTGGGTTCACAGATATTTGAGTCCACTTTCTATGTGATGGACATCTGGTCAGCTTATTCTTGTCTATTGGGATACCCCTGGATCCATAGGGTAGGTGCTGTTACCTCCACCTTACACCAGAAATTAAAGTATCATGTGAAAGGGAAAATTGTTATTGTCTGCGAAGAGGAGGATTACATGGTCAACCACCTGAATTCATTCCGGTACATGGAGATGGACGGAGAATTTATGTAGACTCCATGTCAGACCTTTGAAGTAATTTCCTCTGATGTTGTTGAAGATGGTTCTACCATTCCAAAGACCACCAAGGTTCCGTACAAGATGGCTTCCTTAAAAGATGCCAAAGCAACTATAGAAGAAGGTGGTTGTACTATTTGGGTTCATCTTTCTAATATCCCTTACAAATTTGACAAGTTTGATTTAGGCTTTACTACATAAGGTCAAAGGGTTTTTCGTCGTGCTCAAGCTGGAAAACCTTGGTTCCATATCAGCAACAACGGAATCAATGCTATAAAATACGCTGATAGTGATTGTGATTTCGACAGCTGGATATTCCCTACACTTGGTGATGGACTCGACAATTGGAAAGTAGAAGACATTATCTCTATCTCCTTTAGTCAGGAGTAATATCTATTTCTGTTTTATCGCTTTAAAAAGTTTGGTTATGTAATTTCTTTTAAAACAATGACTTTAAACCTTTTGTCTTGCCCGGGGCACAATGGTTCATTTGTTAAGGGTTGCCATTTCATAAGTCATATTTTCATTTAATGAAAACATTGGACGTTTTGCATTCAAATTTTTACGCTCTCTTCTTTTACTTTACAACACTTTCAAATAGCCATGTCTTCTTACACACACCCACACATTACATTGAAGATCCACATCCACTATGGGTCTCATTGATAACGATTCTGCTTTTTCCGCTTATGACTTTGAAAATCCGATCTACCAAGCTGAGGACGAAGGTGAGGAAGATTGTGAAATACCCAAAGAACTTGCCAGACTCTTAATACAAGAAGAAAAGGCTATCCAACCACACAAATAACCGATCAAAGTGGTAAACATGGGTTCTGAGACAGACAAAAAAGAGGTTAAAGATAGGCTCCAACTTAGAGGGCAGTGTCAAGAACAAATTGGTTCAAATGTAACATGACTATGTTGAGATCTTCGCTTGGTCGTACGAAGATATGCTAGGGCTCGACACTGATATTATGGTTCACCGTCTGCCAATGAAAGAGGGTTGTTCTCAAATTAAGCAGAAGGTTTGTCGCATGCGTCCCGAGATGTCAGAAAAGATCAAGGCTGAGGTTATGAAGCAATTCAACGCAGGTTTCATAGCAATGAAATCCTATCCTCAATGGGTCTCTAATGTTGTTCCGGTACCAAAGAAAGATGGGAAGGTACATATGTGTGTAGATTATAGGGATCTGAACAGGGCGAGCCCCAAAGATGACTTCCCACTTCCACATATTGATGTCTTGGTCGACAACACCGCTCAGCACAAGGTATTCTCCTCCATCGATGGTTTCTCGGGTTACAATTAGATCAAGATGGCGCCTGAAGACATGGAGATAACTACCTTCATCACATAGTGGGGCACTTTCTGTTACAAGGTCATTCCTTTTGGGTTAAAGAACGTCGGGGAAACTTATCAGCATGCCATGGTAGCCTTATTTCAAGGCATGATTCATCATGAGATAGAAGTCTACGTTGACGACATGTGTGATACGGTGGAAGAACCGACTGTTATTACTGGTTTGCGTTTTTTGTTCGCAAATATGCAGTAAGCAAGAGTCGCCACCAAATTTTATTTCATCCAACAAAGGATAAGGGAAAAGAACAGAAAAAAAACCTTTTTCGAGATGTTTCTGAGTACGGGGGGTAGATTATAGAAAGGGAAGGTGTTAACACCCTTTCTATCCGTGGTTTTCCACGGGCTCTTAGGTACTTGCTCATCTTTAATTGCTTGTGTGTTTTTTGAAAAGTTTTTGTTTAACTTCGTGGTAACCCTTGTATCTGTGCTGAAGAGTGTGACGAAGTTGTTTTTGAAAACTATTTTGAAAGTGTTTGTGTGAAATAATTTTTGTTGTTTTAAGCAAGTACTTAAGAGTTTCTACCTACTCGAAAAAGACTATTCGTTTTCTCGTTTCCTTTAGACAATGCTATCCTACTATGAAGGAGTAGGTAGCCCCATCGTTGGAGTTAAAGGGACATTCAAAGGGACAATTACAGTCACAAAAGCAATGGTTAGGAAACCTTAGTAGTTACCCAAGAGCCTTAAATATCTTTCTGAGGTAACATTCAAATGGGTCATTTTTTATCTTTTGGGACTAGAGGGCGACCACTAAAATTTCCTATACTTCATGACCGTTTACCGAAGGCAACCGAAGTGGGGAAACCCTAGGAGTGAGCATGTGCGAGTGATTATTTTTCAGTTTATTTATCTTTGCACAATTAGGGTTTTCTACCTATTTTAATTTCATTCGTCTTTTTTATATAATCCTATTATCAACCATCTAGCAATTTATAATAGCGGAAAGTAAAGTGCGAGAATAAAAACCTAGCTATTACAAGGCTTTAGGGAGGGGGTTACATAGCCAAAATAGGGGGAAAATAATAAGTAAGAACAGTAATAAAACCTAATTAAAAAACTATTACAACCCTCAGCAACTACAATAATTGGAAAAATAAATAAACAAAACGCGTGCGATGAGGAACACGGGAATTAAATATCCTATTGAATCTAGTTAATTAAAGGAAATATTTTTTGTATTTTTTATTGAGAAAAATAGTTGGAATTTGCGAGATAAACCTAATTTCCTAATTAATTTTATTTAACAAAATAATCAATGTTGAAATAATTAAAATAATTAATTTTTTAAAAATTAATTTTAATTATAAAAACCCTAATTCTATTTTTGTGATTTTTTGATTTAATAAAAAAATGATTTTGTAGAATAATTAAAAACCAATAATTTAAATAAGAAATTAAAAAAAGAAAAAGAACGGGCCTGGTATGAAAAATAATTCTGGGGGTCTGAGGAGTTGAATTTGTTAGGCCTAAGATTGTTGTCCCAAGGACTGCGTGTGATCCCATGAGGTTCACCTTTGGAGGGTCCACCACGCTCCTTGCTTGCTGAGCGTTTAGATCTGGATTAATGATGAATTTGATGGTTGAGATCAGGGGTGCGTGATGGACGTTTGATGGTGAGGCACACTGGATCTGTAAGAAATTATCAAGAAAAATACAAAAGCGTACGTCTGGGATCGAACCCAGGACGTTTGCTTCACATACTCATTCCTTAACCATCCGGGCTGGGCTGCTCATTCATACATATAATTAAACAAATAAAATATAAAGGAAATTAGGCATTATGCCCCAAAAACGCGCGCAGATTCAAATCTCCCAATGGGAGTCTGCCACCTAATCATCTTCTTCCTGCAACCGTTGTTTTAGGTAAGAACTTTTACCCATGGAACCAGTATGTCACTATAGCCCCTGCATTTTCAAAAAATCAAGAATACGCAATATAAATTCATGGTGAGACCAACGCTCAATTGGGTTTGATCCCCTGAACACGGTGGTGTCCTTATTTTGGTCCAATTTGGCCTGTATCAAAAGATCCCAAATTGAAGCTCCAAACCCTAAAAATGGCATCGTGTGATTCATGCATCCATACTCAAATTAAAGCATCCAAATACGTTGCACACATGATAACAAGCACAGATACATGGTTAAAACATGTTGATAATACCAGAATTAAGGAAAATGATTTTTGAAAAAGAGAGCAAACCGTGACTGTTAGAGGGCACGGTTCTTGGTGCTTTGATGCTTGGAAACGATGGGAAAAGCTTCTTGGATCTGCGTGGATAACCCCTGAAGCTTCAAAACTCCTTGAATTGGTTTGTAGGGAAAAATCCAGTCTGTAATTTTTGGCAAAAAATTGAAACTTGTTTCTTTCTCTCTTGAGGCAGGCTGCGCATGAATTCCTCTGTATAGGGTTCACAATGATCTTCTATATGTATGTGAATCAACTAGGTTAATAGTTTTAGCAAGAATCCAAATATATGAATGCATTTCAAATCTCTTCAAATCTTTCCAAATTTGGAGATCTCCTCCCTTCTATGGCTTGATGCAATTTTCTCTTCATTTGACAGTTCATGAGATATTCAATTAATGCCAAAACAAATCTTATTTCATTTATTTGATTTATTTTTTATTTTAATTTGATTTTATTTGAATTTTAAATAAATAAAATCAAAATAAATTAAATAAATAAGTAAATGAGACATGGGGTGGTTCATGAGTCGTGGACCAGGCTAGGAGTAAGATGCAAGCATAAAAAGTTGGGCCCATTTGAAGAAAAATGCATTTTGGGCATGGTTGACTTTGTGCAAATTTCCAAAAATAGCCAACTTTGACAATGAACATCTCTCTCAATTTTGCCCCTAAGAGGGTGTTCTTGGACTTTTTAGAAATCTTAGGATGTCCTCTAAACAACCCTTTTGGTTTTATCTCCATTGGGTCTTCCATGTTCATATAAGAATCTTTGACCCAAAAGGTGTTTTTGTCGACCTTTTGAAATGACCTATAATATCTGAACTTATATCTCTTCATGAGTGCATTTTTTGAACTTGAGGGATGAAGATGAGTTGTAGGGAATTGGACTCTCTTTAAAATGAGTCTTGGATGAGAAATTTATGATAAAGTATGAGAAAGTTATGCTTGGTCAAAGTTTGGTTGACTTTTCCTATAGAAACCCTAATTTAGCAACTTTTGAGTTTTGATGAACTTGGGGCATTCCTTGAGGAATCATGATCAACCCTTGATCAAATGATGTATTTTACTTCAAAATGTTGATGTTGACCAAAAATCTTGAAGTTTGACTGCATGAGGTTCACAGTTGACTTTTGACCTAATACAGTTGATTTTTAGGCATT
Source organism: Vicia faba (assembly GCA_948472305.1). NCBI lineage: Eukaryota > Viridiplantae > Streptophyta > Magnoliopsida > Fabales > Fabaceae > Vicia > Vicia faba. The sequence goes on from OX451735.1 coordinate 333,570,960, forward strand.
TGAGCAGTTGACTGAGCAAACTTCTTGTGCAAGGCATGAAAGTTAACATGGATGGTACTGAGAACATATTAGGACCATGTAATTATTTGAGACCTTTGGAGTTCACATATCTTGATGAAAGTGGAAACCCTAGTTGAAGGTTCACTGCCTTATGAGAGAATTTGTCTGGTTAATTCTTGGGCATCCTTGAGCAAGTTGAGGACTTCAATGAGTATGTTTTGTGTAAAATGAGAGGGAAAATTTTGGGGTACAACAGTTGCCCCTGTTCAATCTTCTTAAACCTGAGGATGTAGATTGGCTGGTCTTCCTTTCGTGATCTGAAGGTGGAAGATGATTGAACACTCGAGTGCCCAGAAATTTATACTCGCATGAAGTAATACTGATTGGTGATATCAGGAATGGGCTTACAGATGCCATTTGGAAGTCGACAGAGAATCTTCAGAGATGGGCTTAAAGATGCCATCCAGAAAAGATATCGATTGCATAAGATATTCCTTTGTGAGAATTCCTGTACCTGCCGTTGAGGAGGACTTCGCTGGGGAATGTTGATTTATGTCCTAGGAAATAGAGTATAGGAGCTTCGGTTGTACATTACTCTACTGGGGAATTAACTCTTGATTGGTGAGAAAAAAGTGAGCTTCATATTTGGTCAGGTTCCAGGCTGCACAACGACTTACTGGGGAAATGTGAAATTGTCCGTGTCTGGTCGGGTCCAGGTCTTACAGTGTTGTAAACTGTTGTCTGGAGATAAGAGAGAAGGAACCTGGATAGTAGGGTTGCTTCAAAATGAAAGCCTGGGTAGTAGGGCTATGAGAAGGAACCTGGATAGTAGGGTTACTTCGAAATGAAAGCCTGGATAGTAGGGCTTATGGGAAGGAACCTGGATATTAGGGTTTCTTCGAAATAAAATCCTGGGTAGTAGGGCTGTGAGAAGGAACCTGGATAGTAGGGTTGCTTCGAAATGAAAGCCTGGATAGTAGGGCTTATGGGAAGGAACCTAGATAGTAAGGTTGCTTCAAAATGAAAGCCTGGATAGTAGGGCTTATGGGAAGTAACCTGGATAGTAGGGTTGCTTCGAAATGAAAGCTTGGGTAGTAGGGCTGTGAGAAGGAACCTGGATAGTAGGGTTGCTTCGAGGTGAAAGCCTAGATAGTAGGGTTACTTCGAGATGAAAGCCTGGATAGTAGGGCTTATGGGAAGGAACCTGGATCGTAGGGTTACTTCGAGGTGAAATCCTGGATAATAGGGCTATGAGAAGGAACCTGGGTAGTAGGGTTACTTCAAAATAAAAGCCTGGATAGTAGGGCTATGAGAAGGAAACTAGGTAGTAGGGTTAATTCGAAATGAAAGTCTAGATAGTAGGGCTATGAGAAGGAACCTGGATAGTAGGGTTACTTCGAAATAAAATCTTGGATAGTAGGGCTATGAGAAGGAACCTGGATAGTAGGGTTACTTCGAAATGAAATCCTGGATAGTAGGGCTATGAGAAGGAACCTGGATAGTAGGGTTACTTCGAAATGAATGCCTGGATAGTAGGGCTATGAGAAGGAACCTAGATAGTAGGGTTATTTCGAAATAAAAGCCTGGGTGGTAGGGCTGCGAGAAGGAACCTGGGTAGTAGGGTTACTTCGGACTAAAGCCTGGGTAGTAGGGCTGCCTCATTTGATCATGTAGCTTAGTTGACCCGTTTGGTTTTGAGAACTGATTTTCCATTAATTGTCTGCAGATATGACATGTATAACTTCATGGATTTAATCTTGAACTGTTGGAATTGTTGATGATAATTGTCTTTCCTGAAAATATAACAAGGTTAATTATATGCAATGTATGAAATGCATTAGGGGATGATGTTCTCAAAATAAACGAGATTATGCTGTATGCGATATGTATGTGCATATCATGATGTATGAACATGAGATGCTATTGTGACATATCCGGGTCTAGGAAAATAAATCTCTGACTGCTGCTGGAGTATATTGGAAATAACATTCCTGACTGTTGTAGAAAATCATGGTTCTTCTACTTCCGCTGGGGATGGTGAACAAATATGACTTGCTGGAGATTTGCTCCTTGTTTACGGATATTCTACCGGGGAGAGACTCTGCTTGAGAATAACTCGGCGGGGAAATAACTCTGTTGGAGGATGAACTTCCATAGCTGAAGGGATGAACTCTGTCGGGGATTGAGATTCTGTATTCAGAGAAATAAACTTTGTTCGGGGGGAAAACTTTATGACCTGCTTGTGATTATGAAATTCGGCTGGGGAATATAGATGTTAGTTTTCTGAAGGAACCCGACTGGGGAGAGTACCTCCTATTTTGGGGAAGCCGTTGTCAAATCTTTGATTGCCTTTACTGTGTGGGGAGTGTAGACATCACAGGGTCGTATGATGAGATAACCTTGTTTCAATAAACTGTCTCTGCCCTGGTACCTGCTGGACAGAGTAACTGTCGGGTTTGACATTTTTTAGTTTTGCCCCTGTTTCTTAAATTACGAGCAATTGTCTTTCCGTTTCCTATACAAGTATTTATGAACAACAATCATATTCAAATGCATATGTCAAGAATAAATCATTGGACGTTTTTGCAAAACAAAATAGTAAAAGAAAAAACAAATGGATTTGTAATAATGACTTGTATTAATTTTCGAAGTTGGCCTATAACAGGAGTTTTTGTACAAGGAAGCTGGCGCTCTAGTAAGAGAACACCACCGTGAAAAGAAGAGATATACAATATTGTGTACAATGAAAAGAAAACAACTATGTGCAATAATCCCATTGAGTTTCAATTCTGCTATTGTCACTATGTCTTCAAGCGTCTCATCACTTTGATGCTTGTCCGAAGCTGATTAGTTTGATCGGTGTCGTTCGAGCTTGACAGTTGATACTGAGGTCTGGTCGCAAGGTGCAATGGGATATAGTGATATGCTTTACATCCTTAACTTTTTCCTGGACTGCCCTTTCGGGTTTTCAGTCTACCTGGATACCCCTTTTTTCCCAAGCCTCCTTTTCAGGTTTTCGACTTGCCGAGTGTACAGATTTTTCGTTTTCATCCCTAATTTTTGCCTAAACCCTTTTAGTTCGCCGGGAATCCCTTATTTTTGCCTAGGCCAGTCAACCTAGCGGGTCTTTAATCATGTATAGTATCTTTTCACTATGTCCGCATTGACAGGGTGAGGAAGGTCGTCACCGGCCATGGTGGTCAAAATCATGGCTCCACCCGAGAAAATGTTTTTGATCACAAATCGCCCTTCGTATGTGGGAGTCCATTTTCCCATGGTATCACCTTACGGAAGTATGATGCGCTTGATCACTAGATCCCTGACTTGATATTCTTGGCGAATGACTTTTTTATTGAAAGCCTTGATCATCCGTTTTTGATACATTTGACCATGCCAGAAAACAGTAAGTCTCTTCTCATCAATCAGATTCAATTGATCAAGTCGAGTCTGGATCCAGTCGTCTTCTTTCAAACCCGCATCCTTCATAATCCTCAGAGAAGGGATCTGGACCTCAATAGGTAGGACTGCCTCCATGCCATATACCAGCGAGTAGGGTGTTTCCCATGTTGACGTTCGTGCTGAGGTGCGGTACCCATGAAGAGAAAATGGTAACATCTCATACTAGTCTTTATATGTCACCGTCATATTTTGTATAATCCTTTTGATGTTCTTGTTAGCAGCTCAAACAATGCCATTCATCTTCGGCCGGTAGGGAGAAGAGTTATAATGTTGTATCTTGAACTGTTTGCAGAGTTTGGTGATCATCGTGTTATTGAGATTTGTACCATTGTCAGTGATGATTCTCTCTGGCACACTGTACCGACAGATCAGGTTATGCTTGATGAACCGCGCCACGACATTCTTGGTAACAGTAGCAAAGGAGGCAGCCTCAACCCACTTCGTGAAGAAATCAATGGCCACCAAGATGAAGCAATGCCCATGGGAAGCGGTAGGTCTAATCTCTCCGATAATGTCAATGCCCCACATTACAAAGGGCCAAGGGGCTGTCAACACATTTAAAGGAACCGGAGGCACATGCACCTTATCAGCATAAATTTGGCACTTGTGGCAAGTTCGGGAGTGCTGTTAACAATCTGCTTCTATAGTGGACCAGTAGTATCCTACCCGTAGGATCTTCTTAGCCATGGTATGTCCACTTGAATGGGTTCCGAAGGTACCTTCATGTAAATCTGTCATAATCCTCTCTATTTCGCTCTTGTCTACACACCGCAGTAAGGTAGAGTCATGGTTGTGCTTGTAGAGGATTCCATTACTGAGGAAGAATTTCGCGGTGAACCTTCTCAAATTTTTTTTATCGTTGACAGATGCCCCCTCGGGATACTCTTGAGCCTCAAGTAACCTTTTTACTTCGTGAAACCAAGGTTTATCTACTACCTCTTCAGTAACAATCTCACAGCAGTACGCTGGTTCATCCGACCTCTCAATGGTGATTCAGGCGGCTTCATTGTCCCACCTAACCTTGAACATAGAAGACATGGTAGCTAGCGCGTCCTCTAACTGGTTCTCCTCTCGTGGGAAATGTTCAAAAGTTACCTCCTCAAAGTGTGGGATCAATGTCAACACGTGCTCTTTGTACGGGATGAGATTTGGGTGCTTCGTATCCCATTCTACTTTGATCTGACTTATCACCAAGGCTGAATCCTTGAAGACATTTAAGAACTTGATCCTGAGGTCGATAGCAGCTTTGGGGCCCATGATACAGGCTTCATACTCCGCCATGTTGTTAGTACAGTTGAAGTATAGTCAGGAGGTGAAAGGAGTATGACAGCCCTCAGGAGATATGATTACAACGTCAATGCCATTACCGAGTGCGTTCAAAGGTCCATCAAAAACCATAGTCCATCGGGATCCTTCTTCAGGTCCTTCATCTGGTCCAGGTTCTTCATAATCAGTCACTAGCATAATATTCTTGTTCGGGAATTCAAAATTCATGGACTGGTAGTCATCCATGGCCTGATGAGCTAAATGATCAGCCAATACACTTCCCTTGATTGTTTTCTAGGTTGTATATTATATATCGTATTCAGTTAAGATCATCTTCCATCTTGCTATTCTTCCGGAGAGAGCGGGCTTCTCGAAGATGTACTTGATTGGATCCATCTTAAATATCAACAAAGTAGTGTGGGTCAACATATAATGTCTTAGTCAGCGAGCAGCCCATTCCAAAGTGTAGAAAGTTTTCTTGAGCAGTGAGTATCTTGTCTCACAGTCAATAAACTTTTTGCTAAGGTAGTATATTACATGCTCTTTTCGACCATACTCGTCATGCTCCCCCAGCACACACCCCATTGAATTGTCTAGCACTGTTAAGTACAATATCAAAGGTCTTTCTTCAACTAGAGGCATCAGAATTGGTGGTTCTTGAAGGTATTCCTTGATTCTTTTGAAAGCAGTCTGGCATTCGTCATTCCACTTTACCACTTGATCTTTCTTCAGGAGCTTGAAGATTGGCTCACAAGTAGCATTCATATGTGAAATGAACCTGGCGATATAATTTAGGCGTCCTAAAAAACCTCTAACCTCCTTCTCTGTACGGGGAGCCGACATCTCTTGTATGGCCTTTACCTTTGCAGGGTCTACCTGAATACCTTTGTCACCGACGATGAACCCAAGAAGCTTACCAGACCTTACCCCAAGGGTGCACTTGTTCGGATACAACCTCAACTTATATGTCTTCAACCTGTCGAACAACTTTTGCAGATGATCAAGGTGTTCTTCCTCGGTTTGAGATCTAGCCATCATGTCATCAACATAAACCTCTATCTCATGGTGAATCATATCATGAAATAAGGCGACCATGGCTCGCTGATAAGTTACCCCAACATTCTTCAACCCAAAAGGCATCACCTTATAACAGAAGGTGCCCCACTCTATGATGAAGGTTGTCTTCTCCATGTCTTCAGAAGCCATCTTGATCTGGTTGTAGCCAGAGAAACCATCCATGAAGGAGAAGATTTTGTGTTGTGCGGTATTGTCAACCAGAACATCAATATGGGGAAGTGGGAATTCATCCTTGGGGCTTTCCCTGTTCAGGTCTTTGTAGTCCACACACATCCGTACCTTACCGTCCTTCTTAGGTACCGGAACAATGTTAGTAACCCACAGTAGATAGAAGGTGACCTCTAGGAAGCCAGCGTTGAACTATTTCATGACCTCTGCTTTTATCTTCTCTGACATTTCAGGACGCATACGACATACCTTTTGCTTAACCGGAGGACAATCTTCTTTAGTCGGCAGATGATGTCCCATAATATCAGTGTCTAAACCAAGCATGTCTTCATATGACCAGGCGAAGATCTCAACATAGTCGTGTAACATCTGTATCAACCGTTGTTTGACATTAGTCTCCAGATTTGCACCGATCTTGACTTCTTTTCTGTCTACCTCCGTGCCCAAGTTTATCGTCTCCACTGGCTCTTCATGAGGCTGTATAACCCTCTCTTCCTGCTGCAATAGTCTAGCAAGTTCTCCAGGCACTCACAATCTTCCTCACCTTCGTCCTCGGCTTGGTTGATCGGATTTTCGAAGTTATAACTGGAAATAGCAGAAATGTTATCAATGAGATCCAAAGTGGATATGGATCTGCAGTTTGATATGTGAGTGTGTGTAAGAGCATAGCTGTATTAAAAAGCAGAAAAGAAAAACAGAGAGCGCAAAATTTGTATGCAAGAAATGTCCAATGTTTTATTGATGACATATGAAAATGACATATAATAACCCTCACAAAGAAAACCATTGTGCCTCGGGTAAGACACAAGGCCATAGAGTTTAAATTCTTTATTATAAATTCAAAAAACAGGTAAGACAATTACTGCTGAACAAAAGAAATTGGCACAAAATCTCTGGCCGTCCAGTTACTAGGTCCACCATTGGTAGTAGGGTAGATCCAGCTGTCAATATCATAATCCTCATCATTGTCTTTGTGATACGGTGGCAGAACCGACTGTTTTGAAAATGCTGGTTTGCATTTTGCGTTTTATATTCGCAAAATGTCGCGGTAAGCAAGAGTCGCCATCGACTTTTATTTTATCTAACCGGAAAGGAAAAAAGCACAGAAAAAAAATCCTTTTTCGAGATATTCTGAGTATGGGGGGTAGATTATAGAAAGGGAAGGTATTAGCACCCTTTCTACCCATGGTTTTCCATGGGCTCTTAGGTACTTGCTCATCTTTTAAAATTTCTTGTCTGTGCTTGTTTTGAAAAGTTTTGTTTTACTTTGTTTTAACCCTTGTTTTTGTCCTCAAGAATTTTACGAAGTGTTTTTGAAAACTTTGTTTGAAAAAAGTGTAAGTGTGAAAAATTTGATTTTGAGCAAGTACCTATTAGCATCTACCTACTCGAAAAAAGACCATTTATGTTCTTTTTTCCTTTGGACAGCGCTATCCTACTATTGAGAAATAGGTAGCACCGTCGTTGGAATTGTAAGGGTCAATTCGTAAGGGACGTACGATCACCAAAGAAATATTAGGATGTCTTAGTAATAACCCTAGAGTCTTAAGATCATATTCGAGGCAACATTTCCGAGGCGACGTTTCCGAACGGGACTTTTGATCTTTGTTAGACAGGAGGGCAACCACTAAGACACCCTATACTTAATGATCATTTACCAAAGGAAATTGAAGTGAGAGTATACCCTATGAGTGCGCATGTGCGAGTGATTTGATTTCCGTTATTATCTTTGCACATTAGGGTTTTCTAGCCGTTTTAAATTATCATGTAATCTTGTCATACAATCCTATTAACATACATCTAAACAGTTAACATTTGCGAAAATTAAAACCTACGCTATTACAAGGCTTTGGGGTAGGGATTAATTACATAGCCAAAAAAAACCCGTAAAAGACGATAAATAAAGAAAATCCTAGATTAAACTATTACATACTGTAGACAGTTACATCAATATTGCAAAAAATAATAAACGTGCGGGATGAATCGTAACCGAGAGATTTAAGGTTTTGACTCAAACTACCTAATTGTAATTTACAAGAAAAATCATTTTTTTTGTGTTTGTGTTATTTGAGAAAATAAAGTTCAATTGAATAAAAATAACCTAATCACTAATTAATTTTAATTAAGAAAAATAATTAAATTAACCTATTTTTTGTATTTTTTATTCTGAGAAAGAAAAAAAAATTAAATCAAAAGTTAACCCTAATTTTTATAATTGGTTTTAATTATAAAAAAAGAAGTTAGAATTACCCTAAATTAAATTAAACTACTCATAAATTAAATTTGATAAAATAAAACCTAATTCTAATTTTTTTGTGAAACTCTTGATTTTATGATTTTTGTGAAAAAAGAAATTGATTTTGGTTGAAAATAATTAAGCTAATTAAATAAATAAATGAAATAAATAGAAAAGAAAGATTAAGATGGGCCTGTGGTAAATAGCAAAAGAGGGGTGTTGTTTGCAAATCTAAGCCCAACAAACTCAGGCCTTTGTTGACTTTGTCCAATCCCCTGCACATGCTTGACTGGGGCGCATGGTGGACCTTCATTGGAGAAGCCTTGGATCTGGGGCGTTGACGGATGGGACAGCCAGATCTGGATAGTGCATGATAGATCCCTTGCCCTATGATACACTGGATTTCCCTGAAAATGTTGAGAAAATAAAATGCACACGCCTGGGATCGAACCCAGGACATGTGCATCAAAGGCCAACAACCTCACCATCTGCGCTAGCTTGTTAGTTGTAATAATAATGAAACAAATAAAATATAATACAAATAACATGCCACGCTTACCAAAACGCGCGCAGATTCAAACAAGCCACTCACATACTGCCACGCCATTGTCTTCTTCGTTGCTTCCGTCGTTTTAGATAAAAGACCTTTACCTACGAACATCAAGCGTAGGTATAGCCTCTGTGTATTTCCAAAACCTTGTACACGCATGATAAATCAAAACCAATGGTACCAATCAACTCGTTTCAAGCCCACGAGCATCATGGTACCATTATCATTGTCCAATTTTCCCTGTACAAGAAAACCCTAAAAACGAAGAAAGAACCCTAGCCATGGCAGTTTCATGTTCAGTCAACAAAAATGCAATTAAATATAACCATTAGCTTGCAAACATCTCAAGGATTATAAATATGCCAATTAATCATGCTAAATATGCCAGAATCAAGATATTCAAATTCAAGAAAATGTGCAAACTGTGTGACTCTTACAAGGCGTTTCAAGGTGCGGGGAAGCTTGATAGCGATTGAAACACGATCCTGGGATGTCCAACAAACGATTGGTATGATTATAATGGCTTGGGATGGCCTGGAACTTGGAAATTGGTTTGCAACTTTTTCTTGAATTTTTGAAATTGGTTCTCTGCCTTTGCACTCCTCTAGCCTCTTGCTTTTCATCTGCCTTTGTTCCTTATGTATACTAGAGTGCATTAGGGTTGCAATTTTGTATCAAATCTCTTCCAATTATGAATATTTATTTATGATTCAATCCTTACACCAAATCTTTCCAAATCAAGCAAATTCAATCTTTTTGTGTCCAAATGGGGCCTTTCATGATTTGATCTTGTCTCCAGCTGTGTAATGGACCTAATCATGCACAAAATCTCAAGATTTCATTAGTTTTTGATATTTTCATTATTTTATATTGATTTTATTTGATTTAAATGAAATAAAATCAAAATAAATAACAAAAATAAAAGAATGACAAGTGGAAAGTCTCATGGGTCGTGGGTCACATTACAAACTCAGTGCAAGCATAAAAAGTTGGGCCCATTTAGCAAAAAATGCAATTTTGGACACATTTGACTTTTGACAATTTTGTAAAAAAGGTCAACTTGGCCAATGCATAACTCTCTCAATTTTGACCCTAGTGATGTGTTATGGTACCTTTTAGGAAGCTTAAGATGTCCTCTAAGCAACCCTTTTGGTCTCATCTTAATTGAGTCTTCCATGTTCATGTATGAAGCTTTGACCCAAAAGGTGTTTTTGTTGACTTTTCAAAATGACATATAATGTCAAAATTTATATATTTTTGTGATTGCATTTTTTGAGCTTGGGAGCTGAATATGAATTGTATGGAATTTCATCCTCTTCAAAATGAGCTTTGAATGGGTCATTTCTGATAAAGTATGAGAAAGTTGTGTTTGGTCAAAGTTGGGTTGACTTTTCCTGCCAAAACCCTAATTTAGCAACTTTTGGGTTTTGATGATTTGTGAGAAATCCTTGAGGAATCATGATCAACCATTGATAAAATGATGAATGGTACTTCAAAATGAGGATGTTGACCAAAAATCTTGAAGTTTGACTGTATGTGGGCCACAGTTGACTTTTGCCCTAGCACAGTCGATTTTCAGGCATTTGAGTAGTTGACTGAGCAAACTTCCTCTACAAGGCTTGAAACTTGACATGGATGGTCTTGAAAACATATTAGGTCAATGGTGAGCATTTGAGATCCTTTTGACTTAAGCATCTTGATGCAAAATGAAACCCTAATATGAGATAGACTGCCTTAGGAGAGAGTTTGTCTGGTCAACTCTTGGACTTCTTTGAGCAATTTGAGGACCTCACTTGATATGTATTGAGAAATATGGGAGGGAAAATTTTGGGGTACAACAACTGCCCCTGTTCAATCTTCTTAAATATGAGGATGTAGATTGGCTTGTCTTCCTTTCGTGATCTGAAGGTGGAAGATGATTAAACACTAGAGTTCCCAGAAATTTGCACTCGCATGAAGTGATATTAGATTTGGGATATCGGGAATGGGCTTATAGATGCCATTTGGAAGTTTGCTAGAGAATCGTCGGGGATGGGCTTAGAGATGCCATCTGAATAAGTGTCGATCGCATAAGAGATTCCTTTGCGAGAATCCGTATACCTGTTGTTGAGGAGGACTTTGCTGGGGAATATTGGTCTCTGTCCTTGTGTTTGGTCGGGGTATATGTTGCATCGCGACTTACTTGGGACATGTCAAATCAGTTTGTATTTTATCGGGTCCCAGTCTCACAGTGTTGTGGACTGTTGTTTGGGGACAAGGGAGGCTGAACCATGATAGTAAGGTTGGGAAAAGGAACCTGGATAGTAGGGTTGCTTCAATATGAAAAGCCTGGATAGCAGGGCTGTGAGAAGGAACCTGGATAGTAGTGTTGCTTCGATATGAAAAGCCTGAATAGTAGGGCTGTGAGAAGGAACCTGGATAGTATGGTTGCTTCGATATGAAAAGCCTGGATAATAGGGATGTGAGAAGGAACCTGGATAGTAGGGTTACTTCGATATGAAAGCCTGAATAGTAGGGCTGTGAGAAGGAACCTGGATAGTAGGGTTACTTCGATATGAAAAGCCTAGATAGTAGGGCTGTGAGAAGGAACCTGGATAGTAGGGTTGCTTCGATATGAAAAGCCTGGATAGTAGGGCTGTGAGAAGGAACCTGGATAGTAGGGTTACTTCGATATGAAAATCCTGGATAGTAGGGCTGTGAGAAGGAACCTAGATAGTAGGATTACTTCGATATGAAAAGCCTAGATAGTAGGGCTGTGAGAAGGAACCTGGATAGTAGGGTTACTTCGATATTAAAGCCTGGATAGTAGGGCTGCTGGAAGTTGTTGATAATAATGTATTCCTGAAATAAATACAGGGTTAGTTATCTGTGATGCATGAGAGGCATTGTGTGTTGATATTCTCAGAATAAATGAGACCATGTTATATGCGGTGTATGCATATGTCATGATGTATGAACATGAAATACTGACGTGATATTCCGAATCTGGGAAAATAAATCTCGATTGCTATGAAAACCATAGTTCCTTCACCTCTGTTTGGGATGGTGAACAAAGATGACCGTGCTGGGAATTTTCCCCTTGGCTGGTAAATATTATGCCGGACGAGACTCTGTCTGAGGATAATTCTGCGGGGAGTAACTCTGTTGGAGAGGATATACTCTGTTGATAGATCTGCCGACTTGGAGAAATAAACTCAGCTGGGGATGCATTTCCACTTCTGGTGATAATGAATTCTGTTGGAGAATGAATTTCTGCTTGTGAGAGAAATAAACTCTGCTTGGAGAAAAACTTACTGACTCGTTTACGATTGTGAACCTCAATTGGGGAGAGTTATGTCCTGTTTGGGCAAACTAACATTACCGTTCTTGGACACATTTTACTCTGTGGGGAGCGTATGTACCACTACTCATGTTCTCAAGCAAATTCTACCTTGGTACCTGATGGTCAAAGTAACTGTAAGGTTTGGGTACTTCTTGTTTTTCCCTCTTCCTGGAACTACGAGTAATTGTATTTTGTTTTTTCATGTAAATATTTATGAGCAGCCATTATTTTCAAATGCATATATCAAAAGTGAATCATTGGACACTCTTGCAAAACAAAACAAAACAAGAAATTTTTTTTGGAATTTCTTGTGAAAATGAATTGTATTGATATTGAAGTTGGCCTATAATAGGCGTTTTGTACAAGAGGCTGACGTCCTAGTAAGCGAACACCGCCGAAGGACATAAATTGTACAATTTGTGAAAAAGAAAGAAAAACATCTATATGAACAATCCCACTGGGTTCCAACTTTGCTATTGCCTTTATATCTTCAAGCGTCTCATCACTTTGTTACTTGGTCGAAGGTAGATTAGATTGATTGGCGCCGTCCGAGCTTGATAGTCGATACCGAAGTCTGGTTGCAAGATGATCCAATGAGACATAGTGTTACACTCCAATCCCTAATTTTTCCTGGACCGCCCTTTCGGGTTTTCAGTCCACCGGGATACCCTTTTTTGCCCAAGTTGCCTTTTCAGGTTTTCGACTTGCCAGGTGTACAGTTTTTTTCATTTTCATCCCTTACTTTTTCCCGAACCCTTTTGGTTCACCGGGAAGCCCTTATTTTTGCCTAGGCCGGTCAACCTAGCGGGTCTTTGATTATGCGTAATATCTTTTCACTATGTCTGCATTGACGGGGTGAGGAAGGTCGTCACCATCCATGGTGGTTAGAATCATAGCTCCTCCCAAAAAAAATGTTCTTAACCACAAATGGCCCTTCGTATGTGGGGGTCCATTTTCCCCTGGGATCACCTTGCGGAAGTATGATGCGCTTGATCACCAGATCCCCAACTTGATATTCTTGTCGTCTAACTTTCTTGTTAAAATCCTTGATCATTCGCTTTTGATACGTCTGACCATGACAAATAGCAGTAAGTCTCTTTTCATCAATTAGATTCAGCTGATCAAGTCGGGTCTGGATCTAGTCGTCTTCGTTCAAACCCGCATCCTTCATAATCCGGAGAGAGGGTATCTGGACTTCGATGGGTAGGATTGCCTCCATGCCATACACCAAGGAGTAAGGTGTTGCCCCTGTCGATGTCCTTGCCGAGGTACGGTACCCATGAAGAGAAAATGGTAACATCTCATGCCAGTCTTTGTAGGTCACCGTCATCTTCTGCACAATCTTCTTGATGTTCTTGTTAGCCGCTTCAACAGCCCCATTCATATTCGGCCGGTAGGGAGAAGAGTTATGATGTTGTATCTTAAACTGTTTGCAGAACTCGGTCATCATTGTATTGTTGAGATTTCTACCATTGTCCGTAATAATCCTCTTTGGTACACCATATCAACATATCAGATTGTGTCGGATAAACCGCGCCACGACGTTCTTGGTTACTGTAGCAAAGGAAGCTGCCTCAACCCACTTTGTGAAATAATCAATAGATACTAGAATGAAACGATGCCCGTTAGACGCAGCGGGTCTGATCTCGCCAATCATGTCGATGCCCCACATTGCAAAAGGCCAAGGAGCTGTCAAAACATTCAGAGGAACTGGAGGTACGTGCACTTTATTAGCATAGACTTGGCACTTATGACAGGTCCGAGAGTGCTGATAACAATCGGCTTCCATAGTAGACCAGTAATATCCTGCCCGTAGGATTTTCTTCTCCATGGTATGTCCACTGGAATGAGTTCCAAAAGTACCTTCATGTAACTCTTCCATGATTCTTTCTGCCTCGCTCTTGTCCACACATCGCAGTAAGGTTGAATCATGGTTACGCTTATAAAGGATCCCATTACTGATGAAGAACTTCACAGTGAACCTTCTCAGAAACTTCTTATCATTAACAGATGCCCCCTCGGGGTATTCTTGATCCTCAAGATACCTCTTTACCTCGTGAAACCAGGGTTTATCTGCTACCTCTTCAGTCTCAATGTCACAGCAATGTGCGGGTTCATCCAACCTCTCAATGTTAATCTGGGGAGCTTTATTGTCCCACCTGACTTTGAACATAGAGGACATGGTAGCTAGCGCGTCCACCAACTGGTTCTCTTCTCTCAGGAAATGTTCAAAGGTTATCTCCTCAAAGTGTGGGAGCAGTGTCAATACACATTCTTTGTAAGGAATGAGATTCGGGTGCTTCGTATCCCACTCGCCTTTGATCTGACTTATTACTATAGTGGAATCTCCGAATACACTTAAGAACTTAATCCTTAGGTCAACAGCAGCTCGGAGCCCCATGATACATGCTTCATACTCGGCCATATTGTTGGTGCAGTTAAAACATAATCGGGCGGTGAAAAGAGTATGACAACCCTCAGGAGATATAATTACAGCACCAATGTCATTACCCAATGCGTTCGAGGCTCCATCAAAATACATAGACCATCGGGATCCCTCCTCGGGTCCTTCATCCGGTCCAGGTTCTTCGCAGTCGGTTACCAACATGATATTCTCATCCGGGAACTCGAAATTCATGGACTGGTAGTCATCCACGGCCTGATGCGCCAAATGATCTGCCAATACACTCCCCTTGATTGCTTTTTGGGTTGTGTATTGGATGTCATACTCAGTTAAGATCATCTACCATCTTGCTATTCTTTCGGACAAGGCTGGCTTTTTGAAGATATACTTAATTGGATCCATCTTTGATATCAATAAGATGGTGTGAGTCAGCATATACTGTCTCAGCCGACGAGCAGCCCATGCCAAAGCGCAACAAGTTTTCTCGAGCAATGAGTATCGGGTCTCACAGTCGGTAAACTTTTTGCTAAGGTAGTAAATAGCGTACTCTTTTCGGCCAGGCTCGTCATGTTGCCCCAACACACACCCCATTGAATTATCCAGTACTGTCAAGTATAAGATCAAAGGTCTTCCTTCAACTAGAGGCATCATAATAGGTGGCTCTTGGAGGTATTCCTTGATTCTCTCGAAAGCGGTCTGACATTCATCATTCCATTCTACCACTTGATCTTTCTTCAGCAGCTTGAAGATTGGCTCACAAGTAGCGGTCAGATGTGAAATAAATCTGGCAATGCAATTTAGACGTCCCAAAAAGCCTCTAACTTCTTTTTCTGTGCGGGAGCCGACATCTCCTGTATGGCTTTTACCTTGGCAGGGTCCACCTGAATACCTTTATCACTGACGACAAAACCCAACAGCTTACCAGACCTTACCCCGAAGGTGCACTTATTCGGGTTCAACTTCAGCTTGTACGTCTTCAACCTGTCGAACAGTTTTTGGAGATGGCCAAGGTGCTCTTCCTCAGTCTGGGACCTTGCGATCATGTCATCAACATAAACCTCAATCTCATTGTGAATCATGTCGTGGAACAAAGCGACCATGGCGCGCTGATAAGTTTCCCCAACATTCTTCAACCCAAACGACATTACCTTGTACAGAAGGTGCCCCACTGTGTAACGAAGGTTGTCTTCTCCATATCCTTCGGAGCCATCTTGATTTGGTTGTAGCCAGAAAAACCATCCATGAAGGAGAAGATCTTGTGCTGTGCGGTGTTGTCGACTAGAACATCAATGTGAGGAAGTGGGAAGTCGTCCTTGGGGCTTGCCCTGTTCAGATCTCTATAGTCCAAACACATTTGTACCTTACCATCCTTCTTAGGTACCGAAGCAACGTTGGCAACCCACTGCGGATAAGAAGTGACAGCTAAGAATCCTGCGTCGAACTGCTTCATGACCTCCGCCTTGATTTTCTCTGACATTTCAGGGCGCATACGACGAACTTTCTGCTTTACCGGAGGGTAGTCTTCTTTGGTTGGCAGGCAATGTACCACAATATCAGTGTCTAACCCAGGCATATCTTCATAAGACCAGGCGAAGATCTCCACATAATCGTGCAGCATCTGTATTAGCCGTTGTTTGACACTAGGCTCTAGATTAGCACCTATTTTAACTTCCTTCCTGTCTCTCTCCGTACCCAAATTCACCGACTCAACTGGCTCTTGATGAGGCTGTATGGCCCTTTCTTCTTGTTGCAATAGTCTAGCAATCTCTCCCGGTAATCATCCTCACCTTCGTCCTCGGCTTGGTTGATCATATTTTCGAAGTCATAACCGGCAATAGCAGAACTGTTATCAATGGGATCCAGAGTGGATATGGATCTGCAGTATGATACGTGAGTGTGTGTAAGAGAATAGCCCTTTTTGATAAAATGGGAGATAGAAAAGAAAAGCAAAGAGCGCAAAATTTGTAATGCAAAAAACGTCCAATGTTTTATTGATGATATATGAAAATGAAAAATAATAATAAGCCCTCACAAGCGAAGCCAAGGTGCCCCGGGAAAGGCACCGGGCCGTAAAGTTTCAAACTGTTTATTACAAATCTTTAAACAAAAGTCAATTACTGTGAAATAAAAGAAACAGGTATGAAGTCCTTCGCCATCCAGTTATTCAGTCCACCACTGGTTGTTGGGTAGATCCAGCTGTCGATGTCTGAATCTTCTTCACTGTCCTCAATTGCATTAACTCCCCGATTGCTGATGTGTCGAGGAGGTCTTCCAATCCGTGCGCGCCTAACAGCCCTCTGAGCCCCTTCTTCAACAGCAGCCCTGGCATCCTTGAGAGAAGCCATCTTCGGTGGAGGTTTGTTGGTAGTAACTTCAGTTGATGCCAAAGTATGAGGGACCTCCTCAAAATTTTGACAAGGAGTTTTTATGAACTCCCCATCCATCTCCACATAACAAAATAATTGAGATGACTTACCATGTACTCTTCTTCACCTCGTACCGTGACAATTTTCCCTTGTACCGGGTACTTCAGCATTTGATGGAGTGTGGAAGTGACTGCCCCAGCCCTATGAATCCAGGGACGACCCAACAAGCAGGAATACAATGGTCTGATGTCTATTATATAGAAGGTGGATCCAAAGGTCTGAGAACCCACTTTGACAGGGATGTACACCTCCCTGTGCACCATCTTTTTTGATCCATTAAATGCCCTGACCATAATGTTACTCGGTTTCACAGTCAAACCCTCACATTCCAAACGGTCCAACGCTTTCTTTGGCAGAACATTCAGCGAAGACCCGGTGTCAACTAGCACATGAGCCATAGTAGTGCCTCTTCACTCAATCGAGACATGCAGAGCATCATTATGATTCCTCCCCTTAGCGGTCAGATTCACATCTGAAAACCCTAGCCCATTGTCAGCAGTCAGGCTAGCCACACAGTCTTTGAACTGATCTGCAGAAGTTTCCTGCAGCACATGCATAGTCTCGAGAAAGGCAATCGAAGCCTTTGCATGGGCTTCATAACACAACAACAGAGACAACATGGAAATCTTTAACGAGGTTTGCCCCAGCTGTTCGACCACATTCTAGTCACTTTTCTTGATAATTTTCAGTATTTCCTCCATTTCTTGTTTAGAGGCTTCCAACATAAATTTTCTAGGCGCCTCCATCCGGGTAGGCTCACTTGTGACTTCTTTGCCCCGAGTTTCAGATGGTTCGGCGACAGGGGTGATAACTGGAATAGGAACTGGAACAATGTATGGTGTACTAGCAGATGGAATAACAACAAGTTCTTGGATAGTCGGAGGGGAAATCTCGGGAGAGAAGAGTCTTCCACTTCTGGTGACTTTACTAGCCCCGACAATATTACTGACATCAGTATCAACTTCTTCATTCTTCAACTCTTGCTTAATACCATGGTAATACACATCAACACCATAGTGCCATGGGACAACCTTGTCTGAAGTGTACGGGATAGGACTGGGAACAGTGATTATTAGCGGAGCAATTCTTGGGACATATGTAATCCTAACAGGTTTTCTCGAGGAAACCTTGGAAGTACTGGAGGAAATGGTTATGATGGCAACATCTTGATTGGGAACAACAGGGGTCATAGTCTTCTCGAACATAATCTCTTTATTATCCATTAGGCGCTGAACACGTGACTTCAACAAATGGCAACCAATGGGTATAATAGAGCACATGTGGCAACCTTCACCACAACCCGAGAATACACCGACCAACAACAGATTCCTCTTAACAATCATAAGAGGAGTAGAAATTTCTTTAACAAAGGTCACAAACAAATCATTGTCAACAACATTAACCCCACGACCATGTTTGGGCATAGGGGAAATTATTTCATTCAGTTTTTCTGGAGCATCAAACTCTATCTCCTTAGCTTCCAACAAATCTTGTACTTTGTTTCTCAAATCCCAGCAGTCATTGGTATCATGGCCAGGGCTTTCAGAATGGTAGGCGCACCGCGCATTGGGATTGTATCTGGGAGAGGTAGTGTTGGGATTTTTGGGAGCCTCCCTCAATGTGGTCAAATTAGATTTCAACAGGTGAGGTAACACTTCAGCCAATGTCATACTAATGCGGGTAAACTATCACCGTTATCTTTCCACCCTCTGTTGATTGTTGCATTGTGGAGCAACAACGGGTCTTGGTATCATTACAACACTTACCGTTGGACGATGTTCAGATCTATTTTGGCCCCTCGAGCTATAAATTGCACTGGCTTCCTTCTTACCAGTAAAAGGTTTCTTTATCGAACTCGAAGAGGCGTCCTTCTGTATTTTGCCACTTCGAATTCCATCCTCCACTCTTTCTCCAGTTAAAATCAACTCGGTGAAACCAGACGATGAACTGCCAATCAAGTGATTGAAAAATGGACCAAACAGCGTCCCCAAGAACATATCAACTAACTCTCGATCAGATAAAGGGGGTTGAACCCTGCCAGCCAAATCTCTCCATTTCTGAGCGTAATCTTTGAAACCTTCGCCTGCACCCATGGACATACTCTGAAGTTGAGTACGAGTGGCAGCAAGGTCGGCATTATACTGGTACTACTTGTAGAAAGCAGCAGCAAGATCCTCCCAGTTTCGAACATTGGCCCCTTCCAACTGGTAGAACCATTCAAGCTGAGTCCCTGACAGACTATCTTGAAAGAAGTGTACCCACAAATTTCTATCAGCTGTGTGGGGTTGAATTTTCCTGACATAAGAGCGGAGATGGAGTTTTGGGCAAGACACTCCATCATACTTAGCAAAAACTGGAGCCTTGAACTTCTGAGGGATGACTACTCCAGATACCAGTCCTAGTTCTCCGAAATCCAAACCAGGTATCTTCTGGATTTCCATAGCACTCAGACGGTCTTCTAGCTGCTGGTACCTATCCTCGGCAGGAAGATATTGATCATCATCAAAATCAGTATCATTATCAGAGATTGCAGGACTGGGGCCCTTTTCTTCCTCTTGGTTCTCCCCTTCCTTGGATGAAGAGGTCAGATCAGCTTGCTGTTTCAACCTTTCCCCATACCTTCTGCCCATATTCAGAAGAACGACCTTCTTCTTCGTCTTCTTCTCTTTCAGAATGAGAGTTTTTAGATCCTCTTGTCCCTTAACCAGGCTTACGAACATTTGTTGGAACTGGGCGTTCTGTTCCTGAAGCTCTTTGATGGCTTGATCGAAAGACATTTCTCCTGAAATAAACAGCGAAGAGGATAAGAAACCTGTAGTGGTACCTGTGATGATGTGCATGATAATCGGATGCGTATGTAATGATTTCAAAGACTTTGGGAGATTTAAATTTGTAAACCAAAAATAAACAAACTTTATTAGATTAACTTGTAAAAGGTTCAATAATTCCTTTAAGGCGTTACAAAGAAATAAATGGAAAACAAATCTAAAACTAGAAAAGCAAAATCAAAAGTCCCATGGACGCTACCTCTTGGTGCTGATGTAGTCATTGATCACTCTTTCTTCCTCGAGCTGCCTGGTGAGCTTCAAAATCTTCCTTTCTTGCTCATGGTACTTTTCCCAGTAAGTATCCCTTTCCTCTTTCAGCTGAATCCAATACCTTTGTAGCTCCCCAAGATCAGTAGGCATGTAAGGATAGAGAACCGTGTAAGGAATATCGTCTTCAGTAGTGGGTTCCACGATCACTTGTAACACTGCTGCATATGGCATCACAAGCTTCTATGCGCGAGCTCGGACCCATTGGAGGTAAGGCTGCATAGGAAGGGAAGTCTTCAGTGCCAACTCATGGGGGTCTGATCTATTTACCATGCCGCAAGCTCGTATAAACCTCCGGCGGTGCTCCTCAACGTCTTCCTTGTAGTGAAAGGCAATATCCTCAAGAAGTAGCTCATGGGGACCATCTCTCCAAGCACGACCAAATTATTGCAAAGCTAGACAAGGATTGTAGGTTATACCCCCTCTGATTCCAAGCAAGGGGACATTAGGGTATCCCCCACAACAATCAATCATAACAGTGTCTTCCATAGCTCGGGAACACCATATAATATTTGTATGAGCAAGTGACATTATTCTGTGCGACCAACCCAAACCCTCTTCGTTCTTCAGTACAGACTTAGGAAGGTGAGAAATAAACCACCTTGACAACAATGGCATGCAGCACATGAGAGTCCCTCTTCTCCTTGTAGTATGAGTATAGAGGGCATGCAAGATATCTCCAAGCAAGGTAGGCACAGGATTGCGAGAGAGGAAAATCTTGATAACATTCACATCTATAAAGGAATCCGAATTAGGGAAGAGAACCAAACCATATATAAGAAGAGCCAAAACATCTTCAAAAGCCTAAAAATACAATTTATCCCAGAACATCTTAGCTTGGTCTATCAGAAATTTAGTTAGAAAACCTTCGACTTCGCTTCGAGTTTCCCAATTGGATACCACATCAACCGATTTCAAATGCAAAGCTGAGGCAATGTTTTCTGGCTTAGGAACTTCTTCTATACCCGTGAAAGGCACCTGTTCAAGAATGGATATACCCAATAGATGAGAGAATTCCTCCAAGATGGGTACCAACTGATAATCTGGAAAGGTGAAGCAGTGATGCTCGAGATCGAAGAACTGGAAAAGTACACTCATCATCTGTTCGAAGTAACCAAGCTGACAAGTTGACCATGTTACTTGATGAACCTAGAAGTTTCAAAAATCTTTGACACTAGCTCTTTGAGTTTGGATGGTATATCCACAAAGTTGACTCAGATAGTCTTTCTACGTGCGGAAGTCATGATCTGCAAAACAGAACAAAGATAAATTCCCTCGGTCTTTGAAATGGTTAGTATAATGAAGTATGAATGCCATGTTATGATGCATGATATCATGATAAAAGAAACACAGGTATAGCAGATATCAGGCATGGCAAAGGCAAACAAGTCACACAAAGCCCTTAAGTTTAAGGCTTTCATGGGGTCAAAGGTATTACCCTCTTGAAGTTCAGTTGGTTTCAACCTGTCTTAGCAAAAGTAATTGGGTTCTAGAGGTTCTCAATATCACTGACCGTCCTCCATCGGTCATGGTTTCAGCTCACGCAATCTTTTCTTGCAGCCGGAACTATCTCGAGAGTATGGTCTCAATGAGTGTAGCATCGAGTATCAACCAGTTCTCAGCTTTACACTGATGCCGGCTATCTCAGTACTTTTTAATGGCCAAGTTGGTCGATTAAAGGTTCTAAGGTCAGTTGATGCTTAACGACACACGTAGCATCCTCGTATTCTCCTTGTTTCTCCACAAGGGATACCGGTACCAACCAATGTGCCACATCAACGTAGTTACTGCTTCAACCGTATCGGTCTACGTCGTACAGTTCCCTCACAGTTTATTTCTACTTATCTAAAAGGTGTCCCCAGATCCGGGTTAGGATCTATAGTAACTCCCAAACAAAACCCTTAAAAGTAAAGCAACCAAAACAAATAAGAGAAGCAATTTATAATGAACTAAATCCTTAAGGTATACCCCACTTATAAGTCCCCAGCAGAGTCGCCAGTTCTGTGATACGGTGGCAGAACCGACTGTTTTGAAAATGCTGGTTTGCGTTTTGTGTTTTGTATTTGCAAAATGTCGCGGTAAGCAAGAGTCACCGTCGACTTTTATTTTATCCAACCGGAAAGGAAAAAAGCATAGAAATAAAATCCTTTTTCGAGATATTCTGAGTACGGGGGGTAGATTATAGAAAGGGAAGGTATTAGAACCCTTTCTATCCATGGTTTTCCATGGGCTCTTAGATACTTACTCATCTATTAAAATTTCTTGTGTGTGTTTGTTTTGAAAAGTTTTGTTTTACTTCGTTTTAACCCTTGTTTCTGTCCTCAAGAGTGTTACGAAGTATTTTTGAAAACTTTGTTTGAAAAAAGTGTAAGTGTGAAAAGTTTGATTTTGAGCAAGTACCTATTAGCATCTACCTACTCAAAAAAAGATCGTTTCTGTTCTTGTTTCCTTTGGACAGCGCTATCCTAATATTGAGAAATAGGTAGCACCGTCTTTGGAATTGTAAGGGTCAATTCGTAAGGGACGTACGATCACCAAAGAAATATTAGGACGTCTTAGTAACAACCCTAGAGTCTTAAGATCATATTCGAGGCAACATTTCCGAGGCGACGTTTCCGAACGGAACTTTTGATCTTTGTTAGACAGGAGGGCAACCACTAAGACACCCTATACTTAATGATCGTTTACCGAAGGCAATCGAAGTGAGAGTATACCCTATGAGTGCGCATGTGCGAGTGATTTGATTTCCGTTATTATCTTTGCACATTAGGGTTTTCTATCCGTTTTAAATTATCATATAATCTTGTCATACAATCCTATTAACATACATCTGAATAGTTAACATTTGTGAAAATTAAAATGCGAGAAAGTAAAACCTACGCTATTACAAGGCTTCGGGGTAGGGATTAATTACATAGCCAAAAAAACCCATAAAAGACGATAAATAAAGAAAATCCTAGATTAAACTATTACATACTGTAGACAAATACATCAATATTGCAAAAAATAATAAACACGCACGATGAATCGTAAACGAGAGATTTAGGGTTTTGACCCAAACTACCTAATTGTAATTTACAAGAAAAATCAATTTTTTTTTTGTGTTTTTGTGTTATTTGAGAAAATAAAGTTCAATTAAATAAAAATAACCTAATCACTAATTAATTTTAATTAAGAAAAATAATTAAATTAACCTATTTTTTGTATTTTTTATTTTGAGAAAGAAAAAAAAATTAAATCAAAAGTTAACCCTAATTTTTCTAATTCGTTTTAATTATAAAAAAAAGTTAGAATTACCCTAGATTAAATTAAACTAATATTAAATTAAATTTGATAAAATAAAACCTAATTCTAATTTTTTTTGTGAAACTCTTGATTTTACGATTTTTGTGAAAAAAGAAATTGATTTTGGTTGAAAATAATTAAGCTAATTAAATAAATAAATGAAATAAATAGAAAAGAAAGATTAAGATGGGCTTGTGGTAAATAGCAAAAGAGGGGTGCTATTTGCAAATCTAAGCCCAACAAACCCAGGCCTTTGTTGACTTTGTCCAATCCCCTACACATGCTTGACTAGGGCGCATGGTGGACCTTCATTAGAGAAGCCTTGGATCTGGGGTGTTGACGGATGGGACGGCCAGATCTGGATAGTGCATGATAGATCCCTTGCCCTATGATACACTGGATTGCCCTAAAAATGTTGAGAAAATAAAATGCACACGCCTGGGATCGAACCCAAGACGTGTGCATTAAAGGCCAACAACCTCACCATCTGCGCTAGCTTGTTAGTTGTAATAATAACGAAACAAATAAAATATAATACAAATAACATGCCACGCTTCCCAAAACGCGTACAGATTCAAACAAGCCACTCACATAACGCCACGCCATTGTCTTCTTTGTTGCTTCCGTCGTTTTAGATAAAAGACCTTTACCTACGGACATCAAGCGTAGGTATAGCCTCTGTGTATTTCCGAAACCTTGTACACGCATAATAAATCAAAACCAATGGTACCAATCAACTCATTTCAAGCCCACGAGCATCATGGTACCATTATCATTGTCCAATTTTCCCTGTACAAGAAAACCCTAAAAATGAAGAAAGAACCCTAGCCATGGCAATTTCATGTTCAGTCAACAAAAATGCAATTAAATATAACCATTAGCTTGCAAACATCTCAAGGATTATAAATATGCCAATTAATCATGCTAAATATTCCAGAATCAAGATATTCGAATTCAAGAAAATGTGTGAACCGTGTGACTCTTACAAGGCATTTCAAGGCGTGGGGAAGCTTGCTAGCGATTGAAACACGATCCTGGGAAGTCCAGCAAACGATTGGTATGATTATAATGGCTTGGGATGGCCTAGAACTTGGAAATTAGTTTGCAACTTTTTCTTCAATTTTTTAAATTGGTTTTATGCCTTTGCACGCCTCTAGCCTCTTGCTTTTGATCTGCCTTTGTTCCTTATGTATACTAGAATGCATTAGGGTTACAATTTTGTATCAAATCTCTTCCAATTATGAATATTGATTCATGATTCAATCCTTGCACCAAATCTTTCCAAATCAAGCAAATTCAATCTTTTTGTGTCCAAATGGGGCCTTGCAAGATTTGATCTTGTCTCCAGCTGTGTAATGGACCTAATCATGCACAAAATCTCAAGATTTAATTAGTTTTTGATATTTTCATTATTTTATATTGATTTTATTTGATTTAAATGAAATAAAATCAAAATAAATAACAAAAATAAAGGAATGACAAGTGGAAAGGCTCATGGGTCGTGGGTCACATTACAAACTCAGTGCAAGCATAAAAAGTTGGGCCCATTTAGCAAAAAATTCAATTTTGGACACATTTGACTTTTGACAATTTTGTAAAAAAGGTAAACTTGGCCAATGCATAACTCTCTCAATTTTGAACCTAGAGATGTGTTGGACTTTTTATAAATCTTAACATGTCCTCTAAGCAACCCTTTTGGTCTCATCTCAATTGAGTCTTCCATGTTCATGTATGAAGCTTTGACCCAAAAGGTGTTTTTGTTGACTTTTCAAAATGACCTATAATGTCAAAATTTATATCTTTTTGTGAGTGTATTTTTTGAGCTTTGGAGTTGAACATGAATTGTAGGTAATTGCATCCTCTTCATAATGAGCTTCGAATGGGTCATTTCTGATAAAGTATGAGAAAGTTGTGCTTGGTCAAAGTTGGGTTGACTTTTCCTACCAAAACCCTAATTTAGCAACTTTTGGGTTTTGATGATTTGTGAGCAATCCTTGAGGAATCATGATCAACCCTTGATCAAATGATGAATGGTACTTCAAAATGAGGATGTTGACCAAAAATCTTGAAGTTTGACTGTATGTGGGCCACAGTTGACTTTTGCCCTAACACAGTCGATTTTCAGGCATTTGAGTAGTTGACTGGGCAAACTTCCTCTGCAAGGCTTGAAAATTGACATGGATGGTCTTGAGAACATATTATGGAAATGGTGAGCATTTGAGATCCTTTTGACTTAAGAATCTTGATGCAAAATTAAACCCTAATCTGAGATAGACTGCCTTAGGAGAGAGTTTGTCTGGTTAACTCTTGGACTTCTTTGAGCAATTTGAGGACCTCACTTGATATGTATTGAGAAATATGGGAGGGAAAATTTTGGGGTACAACAGTCTTCAATAGCATTGACCCCATGATTGTTGATGCGTAGGGGAGGTCCTCCGGCCCGAGCGCGTCGAACAATCCTTTGAGCTCCCGAAGTAAAGCCCAAACCAAATTTGTCAATTTTATGAGGAAAATCAGAGAGTTGTTCCCAAATGGTACACCCACCTTCCTCAACTACTACTCTGGCATCCTTGAGAGAAGCCATCTTCAAAGGAGATCTGATGATCTTCGGCGCACTATTGATGGTCTTAGTTGATGCCATAATCTGGGGAACCTCTTCAAAGTTTTGACAAGGGGTCTCTATGAATTCCCCGTCCATCTCCACATACCTGAAAGAGTTCAGGTGGCTTACCATATACTCCTCTTCACCATGTACAGTGACAATCTTCCCTTTTACTGGATACTTCAGCATTTGGTGCAACGTAGAAGTAACTGCCGCAGCTTCATGGATCCAAGGACGACCCAACAAATAAGAGTACGATGGCTTGATATCCATCACGTAGAATATGGATTCAAAGGTCCGGTAACTCACTTTGACAGGGATGTCCACCTCCCCGATCACCATTCTTTTTAACCCGTCAAAAGCCCTCACCACAATGTTACTTGGATTTAAGGTCAATCCTTCACAATCTAGCCGATCAAGAGCCTTCTTAGGTAGAACGTTCAGTGACGATCTAGTGTCCACCAGCACATGAGCCATGGTAGTGCCCCTGCATTCGATCGAGACATGCAGAGCATCATTATGCTTTCTCCCCTTTGGTGTCAAATCGGCATCTGAAAAACCCAACCCATTGTCAGCAGTCAAACTGACCACATAGTCCTTGAATTGGTTCGCAGAGGTTTCTTGCGGCACATACGCATTCTTGAGGAATGCGATTAAAGCCTTTACATGGGCCTCAAAACATAACAGCAGAGACAACATCAATATCTTCGAAGGGGTCTGCCCCAGCTGCTCGACCACATTGTAGTCGCTTTTCTTGATTATTTTTAAAATTTCCTCTATTTTTTGCTTAGAGGATTCCAAAAGAACTTTTCTAGGTGCCTCCGTCCGGGAAGGCTAACCTATAACTTCTTTACCCCGAGTCTCAGATGACTCATCAGCAGGGGTAACAACTGGAGTAAGGATGGGATTAGTAACAGAAGTATTGGCAGGAACAACAGATGGAATAACAATAGGCTTAACAACGATCTTTGGGGAGATCTCGGGTGAGAAAACTCTTCCACTTAGGGTAACTTTGCTGGTCCCGACAATGTTACTGACATCGGGATCAGCATCTTCAGTCTTCAAATCCTGTTTGACATCATGATAGTAAACGTCGGCGCCATAATTCCAAGGGACAACTTTGTCCGAGGAGTATGGTACATGACTAGGAAAAGTGATTATCAACAGAGCAATTCTTGGAGCAGGTGTAATCCTAACAGGTCTTTTAGAGGAGACCTTGGAAGGATTGGCAGAAATGGTTATGATAGCAACATCTTCATGCGGAACAGTCGGAATTGAAGTCTTTCCAAACAAAATCTCTCTGCTTCCCATCAAGCGTTGAACAACTGCTTTCAGCAAATAGCAACTAGAGGACAGAGATGAACACATGTGGTAACCTTCACCACAACTCGAAAATAAACCGGCCAGCAACAAATTCTTCTTGACAGTCATGAGAGGAGTGGAAACTTCATCAATGGAGGTAACAAATAGATCAGTATCAATGGCATTAACACCACGGTTGTGCTTGGGCACGAGAGCAGTTATGACATTAGGCTTCTCTAGAGCATCAAACTCAATCTCCCTGGCTTCAATTAGATCCTGTATCTTATTTCTCAGAGCCCAACAATCATTTGTATCGTGGCCTGGACTCTCAGAATGGTAAGCACAACGAGCGTTTGGATTGTACCAAGGAGATGTGGTGTTAGGATTCTTAGGAGCCTCCTTTATGGTTTCCAAGTTAGATCTTAACAGATGGGGTAAAATCTTAGTCAACATCATATTGATCCGGGTGAACTGCCTTTGCGGTCTTTCTACCCTTTGCTGATTATTTCGTTGTTGAGTAGCCACAAGCCTAGGTATCATCACAGCCCCCACCGTTGGAAGACGCTCAACTCTGCTCTGGCATCTTGGGCTATTAATGGCACTGACCTCCTTCTTACCCGTAAATGACTTCTTTACTGTACTCGAAGAGGTGTCTTTCTGGATCTTGCCACTCTGGATCCCAACTTCTACCTTTTCTCCAGTCAGTATCAGCTCGGTGAAACCGGCTGAGGAGCTACCAATCAAGTGATTGAAGAATGGACCAGATAGCGTCCCAAGAAACATGTCAACCAACTCCCTATCAGACAGAGGGGGTTGGACTCTCCCTTCCAGATCTCTTCACTTATGTGCATAGTCCTTGAAACCTTCACCTGCACCCATGGACATACTCTGGAGTTGAGTACAGGTAGGGGCAAGGTTAGCATTATATTGATACTTCTTATAAAAAACAGCAGCCAGATCTTCCCAGTTGCGGACATTGGTTCCCTCTAGTTGATAGAACCATTCAAGCTGAGTCCCGGACAGACTGTCCTGAAAGAAATGGACCCACAAGTTCCAATCAGCAGTGTGAGGCTGAATCTTCCTCACATAGGAACAGGGATGAATCTTGGGACAAGACACCCCATCATACTTCACAAATACTGGAGCCTTGAACTTCTGCGGGATGACTACCCCAGATACCAAACCTAGCTCTTCAAAATCCAACCCTGGTATTCTCTGGATCTCCATTGCTCTTAGACGATCCTCTAATTGTTTGTATCTATCCTTAGTGGTAGGATACTGTTCACCATTGTAATCTGTGTCATTATCAAAAACTTCGGGGCTAGGATCCTCCTCCCTTGTCTCTCTCTTGATTCTCCCCTTCTTTGGACGAGGAGGTCAGATCAACCGATTGCTTCAACGGCCCCTTGAATCTTTTGCCTAAATTAAGCACACCAGTGGTCTTCTTCTTCTTCTTCTTCTTCTTCTTCTCTTTCAGAATAAGGGCCTTCAGATCTTCCTGCCCCTTAGCCAAGGCTACAAACATTTGCTGAAATTGGGCATTTTGTGCCTGAAGATCCTCGATGCTTTGTTCAGAAGACATTTTTGCTGAAATAAACAACGCAGAAGATGAGAAACCTGTTATGAAACCTGTTTATGCAATGTCATGGATGATATGCGTACGCAATGATTTCAAGGACTCTTAAAGGCTCAAATTTGGTTAATCAAAAGAAACACACGTTAATTGTATTAATAAGTTTTAATTGTTAAAAAGGGTGCCTTTTAGGCTTACAACAAAACAAAACTTAAAGCAAAAAGAAAATTAGGTCTCCCATGAGCGCATCCTCTTTGGTGCAATGTGGGCGTTTTATTCCTCTCTTCATGAAGTAGCCTAGTGTGTTCCAGGACCTTCTTCTTGCTGGCGTAGAATTGAGTTTCAAATGTATCCCGCTACGCTTTGAGTTGAACCCAGGATTTTGGTAATTTCTCTTGATCAATTGGCATGTCAGGATGGAGAACAAGATAAGAAGTGTCTCCTTCAGTAATCGGTTCCACAATCATTGGTAGGACAGCAGGGTAAGGCATCATAAGGCTATGAGCACGGGCTCGCACCCATTTGAGATAAGGCCCAAGAGGGATTGAGTTCTTGTGCCCCAGTGTCTTTCTATCAACTCTATGTACCATACCCCAAGCTCGCATGAACCTTTTACGGTAACCTTGAGCATCATTCTCATAGTCGAAGATGATTCCTTGGACAAGTGTATCATGGGGACCATCCCTTCTCGCATATCCAAACTGTCGCAGCGCCAAACAAGGGTTATAAGTGATCCCCCCCCCCCTAATTCCTAAGAGAGGGACATTAGGGAATTCTCTGCATCGATCAATTATGGTAACATTCTCTGAGGATCGAGGACACCAATGAATACCCGAATGTGTAAGAGTCATTAGCCTATGAGACCACCTCGAACCCTGTTCATTCTTCAGGACGGATCAGCGTGGGTGCGAAATAAACCACCTAGCCAAAAGAGGAGTGCAACATAGAAGGGTCCCTCTTCTCTTTATAGTGCGAGTATACAGAGAATGTAGGATATCTCCAAGCTGAGTAGGTACCGGATTACGAGACAAGAAAACCTTAACCGCATTCACGTCTATGAGCTGGTCTAGATTGGGGAACAGTACTAACCCATAGATGAGAAGGGCTAATACCTCTTCAAAATCTTGTAAGTCTAGGGTATCCCAAAAATGATGAGCTTTCTCAAAAAAGAACTTATCCAAAAAACCCTTGACACCTCTCCTAGTTTCCCAATTTGCCACTACGTCAGACCGTTGTAAGGACAGAGCTTTAGCAATATCTTCAGGTTTAGGGTCTCTTTCCATGCCATTGTAAGGTACCTTGTTAAGGATAGGAACCACTAGTAATAGAGAAAACTCCTCCATAGTAGGCACTAGCTGGTAATCCGGAAAAGTGAAGCAGTGATGTAGAGGGTCAAAAAACTGGAAGAGTAATTTTAGCATTTCTTCATCAGGGTTTGAGGTGACCAAGATGAGAATTCGACCATGCCTTTCAGTGAAGGGAGAGCTTTCAGGAACTCTTGATACCAATTCTTTAAGCTGAGGAGGTACCTTTACCAGACTGACTTGGATAGTGAATCTGCGGGCAAGGGCCATGTCCTATAAAACAAGACAAAAGTAAACCCTAAGAATCCTTGAAATGGCTAGTATGCTATGCTATGTTATGATGTCATGATTATGCTCAAATATAGCAGATATAGCACACACAAGCAAATAACACAGAGACCTTAGGTTTAAGGCTTGCATGTATTTTAAGGTATACCCTCTTGGAGTTGGATTGGTTCAACCTGTCCTAAATATAGTAACCGGGTTCTAAGGGATCTCAATATCACCGATCTTTCCCCCAAATTTTGTTCCGATAGACAATTGACTTGCCACCAAACAAAACTCAAGGGTCAAACCTCAATGAGTGTAGCATCGAGTATCAACCGATTTTGGGTTTACACCAAAGAAGGCTATCTCACTACGTCCTAAAAGCCAAGTTGGTCAATTAAGGTGCTAAGGCCAGTTGCTGTTTTTTGATACCACGCAGTGGCCCCGTATTCTCCTTGATTACTCAAGGGCTACCGGTACACACCAAAGTATCGCATCAACGTAGCTACAGTTTCAACCATGTAGGTATACCCCACACAACTCCCTCACAGTTTATTGCTACTTACCTAAAAGGAATTCCCCCCGATCCAGGTTTAGGATCCAAATAACCCAAACAGATACCCTTAAAAATAAATCAGAAAAGACAAACCAAAGAAGCAATTAAGAATGACCTAAATCCTAAGGTGAACCGCACTTTATTATGATCCCCAGTAGAGTCGCCAGTTCTGTGATACAGTGGCAGAACCGACTGTTAATACTGGTTTGTGTTTTTTGTTCGCAAATGTGCGGTAAGCAAGAGTAGCCACCGACTGTTATTTTATCCAACAAAGGAAAAGGGAAAAGAACAGAAAAAACATTTTTCGAGATGTTTCTGAGTACGGGGGGTAGATTATAGAAAGGGAAGGTGTTAGCACCCTTTCTATCCGTAGTTTTCCAAGGGCTCTTAGGTACTTGCTTATCTTTAAACTGCTTGTGTGTGTTTTGAAGAGTTTTTATTTAACTTCATGGTAACCCTTGTACCTGTCCTCAAGAGTGTGACGAAGTTGTTTTTGAAAACTGTTTTGAAAGTGTTTGTGTGAAAGAATTTTTGTTGTTTTGAGCAAGTACTTAAGAGTTTCTACCTACTCGAAAAAGACTGTTCATTTTCTCGTTTCCTTTAGACAACGCTATCCTACTATTAAGGAGTAGGTAGCCCCATCGTTGGAGTTAAAGGGACATTTGAAGGGACAATTACGATCACAAAAGCAATGGTTAGGAAACCTTAGTAGTTACCCTAGAGCCTTATGGATCTTTCCAAGGCAACATTCGAATGGGTCATTTTTTATCTTTTGGGACTAGAGGGTGATCACTAAAATTTTCTATACTTCATGACCGTTTACCGAAGGCAACCAAAGTGGGGTAAACCCTAGGAGTGAGCATGTGCAAGTGATTATTTTTCAGTTTATTTATCTTTGCACAGTTAGGTTTTTCTACCTTTTTTAATTTCACTTTTCTTTTACATACAATCCTATTATCAACCATCTAGCAATTAATAATAGCGGATAGTAAAGTGCGAGAATAAAAACCTAGCTATTACAAGGCTTTGGGGAGGGGGTTACATAGCCAAAATAGGGGAAAAATAATAAGTAAGAACAATAATAAAACCTAATTAAAAAACTATTACAACCCTCAGCAGCTACAATTATTGGAAAAATAAATAAATAAAACGCGCGCGAGGAGGAACACGAGAATTAAATATCCTAATGAATCTAATTAATTAAAGGAAATATTTTTGTATTTTTTATTGAGAAAAATAGTTGGAATTTGCGAGTTAAACCTAATTTCCTAATTAATTTTATTTAACAAAATAATCAATGTTGAAATAATTAAAATAATTAATTTTAATTATAAAAACCCTAATTCTATTTTTGTGATTTTTTTGATTTAATAAAAAAAATGATTTTGTAGAATAATTAAAAACCAATAATTAAAATAAGAAATTAAAAAAAGAAAAAGAATGGGCCTGGTATGAAAAATAATTCTGGGGGTGTGAGGAGTTGAATTTGTTAGGCCCAAGATTGCTGGCCCAAGGACTGCGTGTGATCCCATGAGGTTCACCTTTGGAGGGTCTACCACGCTCCTTGCTTGCTGAGCGTTCAGATCTGGATTGATGATGAATCTAACGGTTGAGATCAGGGGTGCGCGATGGATGTTTGATGGTGAGGCACACTGGATCTGTAAGAAATTATCAAGAAAAATACAAAAGCATACGCCTAGGATCGAACCCAGGACGTTTGCTTCACATACTCATTCCTTAACCATCTGGGCTGGGCTGCTCATTCATACATATAATTAAACAAATAAAATATAAAGGAAATTAGGCATTATGCCCCAAAAACGCGCGCGGATTCAAATCTCCCAATGAGAGTCTGCCACCTAATCATCTTCTTCCTGCAACCGTTGTTTTAGGTAATAACTTTTACCTACGGACCAGTTTGTCACTATAGCCCCTGCATTTTCAAAAAATCAAGAATACGCAATATAAATTCATAGTGAGGCCAAGGCTCAATTGGGTTTGATGCCCTAAACACGATGGTGTCCTTATTTTGGTCCAATTTGGCCTGTATCAAAAGATCCCAAATTAAAGCTCCAAATCCTAAAAATGGAATCGTGTGATTCCTACATCCATACTCAAATTAAAGCATCCAAATACGTTGCACACATGATAACAAGCACGAATGTATGGTTAAAACATGTTGATAATGCCAGAATTAAGGAAAACGATTTTTGAAAAAGAGAGCAAACCATGACTGTTAGAGGGCACGATTTTTGGTGCTTTGATGCTTGGAAATGATGGGAAAAGCTTCCTGGATCTGCGTGGATGACCCCTGAAGCTTCATAACTCATTGAATTGGTTTGTAAGGAAAAATACAGTCTGCACTTTTTTGCAATAAATTAAAACTTGTTTCTTGCTCTCTTGAGGCAGGATGCGCATGAATTCCTCTGTATAGGGTTCACAATGATCTTTTATATGTATGTTAATCAACTAAGTTAATAGTTTTTGCAAGAATCCAAAGATATGAATGCATTTTAAATCTCTTCAAATCTTTCCAAATTTGGAGATTTCCTCCCTTCTATGGCTTGATGCGATTTTCTCTTAATTTGACAGTTCATGAGATATTCAATTAATGCCAAAACAAATCTTATCCCATTTATTTGATTTATTTTTTATTTTAATTTGATTTTATTTGAATTTTAAATAAATAAAATCAAAATAAATTAAATAAATAAGTAAATGAGACATGGGGTGGTTCATGAGTCGTGGACCAGGCTAGGAGTAAGATGCAAGCATAAAAAGTTGGGCCCATTTGAAGAAAAATGCATTTTGGGCATGGTTGACTTTGTGCAAATTTCCAAAAATGTCCAACTTTGACAATGCACATCTCTCTCAATTTTGACCCTAAGAGGGTGTTCTTTGACTTTTTAGAAAGCTTAGGATGTCCTCTGAACAAACCTTTTGGTTTCATCTCCATTGGATCTTCCATGTTCATATAAGAAGCTTTGACCCAAAAGGTGTTTTTGTTGACCTTTTGAACTGACCTATAATGTATGAATTTATATCTCTTCATGAGTGCATTTTTTGAACTTGAGGGATGAAGATGAGTTGTAGGGAATTGAATTCTATTCAAAATGATCCTTAAATGAGAAATTTCTGATAAAGTATGACAAAGTTATGCTTGGTCAAAGTTTGGTTGACTTTTCCTATAGAAACCCTAATTTAGCAACTTTTGAGCTTTGATGAATTTGGGGCATTCCTTGAGGAGTCATGATCAACCCTTTATCAAATGATGGATGTTACTTCAAAATGTTGATGTTGACCAAAAATCTTGAAGTTTGACTGCATGAGGGCCACAGTTAAATTTTGACCTAGTATAGTTGATTTTTAGGCATTTGAGCAGTTGACTGAGCAAACTTCTTGTGCAAGGCATGAAACTTGACATGGATGGTCTTGAGAACATATTAGGACCACGGAAAAGATTTGAGACCATTGGTGTTCACATATCTTGATGAAAGTGGAAACCCTAGTTGAAGGTTCATTGCCTTAGGAGAGAATTTGTTTGGTTAATTCTTAGGCATCCTTGAGCAAGTTGAGGACTTCAATGAGTATGTTTTGAGTAAAATGAGAGGGAAAATTTTGGGGTACAACAAACATGATAGCAAGGTCACAGACTGAAGAAGAACATCTTGATCATCTGCATAAGTTATTTGAAAGGATAAATAAGTACAAACTAAGGCTAAATCCGAACAAATGCACCTTTGGGGTGAAGTCTAGAAAACTCCTAGGTTTCGTCGCCAGTGGTAAAGGTATTGAAGTTGATCCCGCAAAAGTTAAAGCTATTCAAGAAATTTTGGATCCATGCACTAAGAAGGAAGTCAGAGGTTTATTAGGATGACTAAATTACATTGCCTGATTCATCTCCCATTTGACTGCTACTTGTGAACCAATCTTCAAGTTGTTGAAGAAAGATCAAGCAGTAAAATGGAACGACGACCGTCAAAATATCCTTTGATAAAATTAAGGAATACCTACAAGAACCTCCAATTCTGATGCCACCCATTGAAGGAAGGCCTCTAATCATGTACCTAACAGTGCTAGAGAACTCAATGGGGTGTGTACTAAGGAAGCATGACGAGTCTGGTCGAAAAGAGCATGCAATATACTACCTTAGCAACAAGTTTATCGACTTTGAAACAACATATTCACTGCTCGAGAAAACTTGATGCACTTTGGCATGGGCTGCTCGCTGACTTAGACAGTATATGTTAACCCATACTAATTTATTGATCTCTAAAATGGATCCCATCAAGTACATATTCGAGAAGCCATCTCTCTCCGGAAAAATAACCTGATGGAAAATGGTCTTAATAGAATACGACATTCATTACACCACTCAAAAAGAAATCAAAGGAAGTGTACTTTCATATCATTTGGCACATCAAGCTATAGACGACTACCAGTCTATGAATTTCAAATTCCCGGATGAGAACATTATGCTAGTTACAGATTGTGAAAATCCTGGATCGTATGAAGGACCTGAGCTAGGATCCTGATGGACTATGGTTTTTGGTGGAGGTTCTAACATTCTTGGAAACGGGATCGGTGCTGTAATTATCTCTCCCCATGGTTGTCATACACCATTCACTACCAGACTTTTCTTTGACTGCACCAATAATATGGCTGAATATGAAGTATGCATCATGGGTATTAAAGTTATAATTGACATGAGAATCAAATTCCTGAGCATATATGGGGATTCAGCCTTGGTAATCAGTCTGGTCAAGGGGGAATGGGATACGAAGCATCCGAATCTTATCCCTTACCGAGAATATGTGCTAACCATGATTCCATACTTCAAAGAGATTACTTTTGAGCATATCCCAAGAGAAGAGAATCAGTTGGAGGACGCATTAGCTACCATGTCATCAATGTTCAAGGTCAGATGGGAGAATGAGGCTCCCGGAATTACCATTGAAAGATTCGATGAACCGACATATTGCTACAAAATTGATACTGATAGAGTAAAAGAAAAACCTTGGTTTCATGAAGTGAAAAGGTACCTTGAAGCTCAAGAATAACCTAAAGGGGCATCGATCAATGACAAGAAATTCCTACGGAGGTTCTCGTCTAAGTTCTTCTCGAGTAATGGAATTTTGTACAAGCGTAATCATGATTCAACTCTGATTCACTGTGTAGACAAGAAGGAAGCAGAGAAAATTATGGAGGATATGCACGAAGGCATCTTTGGTACTCACTCCAGTGGGCATACTATGGCTAAAAAGATTCTGAGAGCGGGTTACTATTGGTTGACTATGGAAACCGACTGTCACCACCACTCGAGGACTTGTCATAAGTTCCAAATCTATGTTGATAAGGTTTATGTGCCTTCGGTTCCTCTGAATGTTTTGACTGCTATGTGGCCATTTGCAATGTGGGGAATTAATATGATCGTAGAAATCAAGCCTACTGCTTCTAATGGAAATCGCTTCATTATCGTCGCTATTGACTACTTTACAAAATGGGTTGAAGCAGCCTCGTTCACATATGTTACTAAGAATGTGGTCGTCCGGTTCATAAAACATAACCTTATATGCTAATATGGAGTCCCTGAGAGAATCATCATGGACAATGGTACCAACCTCAACAACACTATGAGCACTAAACTCTGCACACAGTTCAAGATCAAGCACCACAACCTTTCTCCGTATCGATCAAAGATGAATGACACAGTGGAAGTCTCCAACAAGAATATTAAGAAGATTATACAGAAGATGGTTGTGACTTACAAAGACTGGCACGAGATGTTACCATTTTCTCTTCATGGCTATCGAACTTCAGGCAAACATTAACTGGTTCAGATTCCTACCTGTCAAGGTTCAGATTCCTTCTCTGAGGATTATGAAAGATGCAGAATTAGACAAAGATGAGTGGATCATACCAGGCTAGACTAGTTAAATCTGATCGACGAAAAGAGGATTGTGGTTGTTTGTCACGGTCAGATGTATCAAAAACGTATGATCAAGGAATTCAACAAGAAAATCAAGCATCGGGTATATCAGGCAGGTGACTTGGTAATAAATTGCATCATTCTACCGCAAGGTGATCCCAAGGGTAAATGGACTCCCACATACGAAGGGCCATTTGTTGTCAATAAAGTATTTTTGGGCGGTGCTATGATACTAACCACCATGGACGGTGAAGATTTCCCATACCCTGTGAATGTGGACATAGTTAAAAGATACTACACATGAAAATGACCCGCTAGGTTGACTGGCCTACGCAAAAATAAGGGCATCCCGGTGAACCAAAAGTGTTCCGGCAAAAATTAGGGATGTATATAAAAGATTGTACACCCGACAAATCGGAAACTTGAAAAGATGGTTTGGGCAAAAAAGGGTATCCTGGTGGACTGAAAACCAGAAAGGGTAGTCTAGGAAAAGTTAAGTATTAAAGCGTACGAATATGTCCCGTTGGATTACTTACAACAAGCTTTATTACCAAAGTCAAAAGTTCAAATGGTACAGATCAGCTCAATCAATTTCTTCTGATAGCAAGGGATGAGATGTTCAAAGACATAGGGGAAATAGTAGAGTTGGAACCCAACAAGATCATTTCCACATAGCTATATTTTTTTTCACTTAGTACTCTTTTCATTTCATGACAATTTCCTCCTACTAGGATTTATGTCTCTTTGTACAAAATCGCCTGTTTATGGGCAAACTATCAATACAAATACACCCTAAAATTCAAACTTTTTTATTTTGTTTGCAAAAACGTCTAATGAATAAAATTGAATTAACATATGCATATGAACATGATTAACTGTTAACAAATATATGCATAATAGAAATAAGCATTTACTCAAGACTCTAGGAGTTAGGATGATGTTCAAGCTGTCCGCAAATCCCCACAGCCATTTCCATGGGATTATCCCCAATGAGTAGTATTCAAAAAACAATCTTCAACAAAGATATATCCCCCAAAAATAGGATACACCAATCATACTCACCAGTCGAACCCCCCAGCGAATAAAATAATATGATCTTTTTCCCGAAAATATCACCCACCTACGGAGTTCCAATCAGTACAATTCATGGAAGTTATCTTCCCCAGCTAAGTTTATTCCTCCAAAAATTATAAAGTCCCCTACAATTTTTTTCTCTCCAGCAAAGCTCATTTCCTCAGCAGAGTATTTCTCCGTCAATAGGGTTTATTTCCCCAATAGGGTTTATTTCCCCAACAAATTATAGTCTCCCCAACTTGAGTCTATTCCTCAGATTTCTATGAATCACCAACAAAGTTCCTCTCCCCAGTATCCCTAAAGAGTTGCTACAGAACCGGGAAATGGATCAAATATTGTTCAAAATTATTCTCTTCAGACGAGTCGGCATCCATATTGGAAACTCGGTCAAACAAAATTTTGAAAATTTATCCATCTCTTTTATCCCTATTCAGGGTACATAAGAACTTAGATCCTCAGTAGAGAAGTGAACAAGCAATCTTCTTGGACTCTTCTCCCCAAAACAGTGGAGTTTTCTCAAACAGAAAACAGGAATACCCATCAAGATCAAAGATACATATACTCTTTATCCCCAGCAATAATCAAGGATTTATTTTCCCAGACAAAGATACTGGACGGGTTTATAAATACACTTCAACAACATTTCACATTCATACATCATTTACAAACGTCATAGCATATGCATACGAAACGCATATAGCAAAACCTCATTTATTTTGAGAACATCATTACGTAATGCACTTCATACATCATGACATTGCATACAACTAACTCTTTACCTTTTTAAGAAAGATCAATCAATAGACAAACATCATCAACTACTTATATGACCCGACAATCTTCTCAAAGGCTACATCGGAAAAAGGGCTATTTAAGAAATTTCCTCAAAGGGTCATTCTCAAAGAGACCTCTTCGGGCTCAGATTAAATCCTGCATATATTTATTTGGTACTTCTTTCAGTTGAAGACGAACGTAGACCTGTTTTGGCTTAGATTAAATCGAGCGTAGATTTATTCTGATACTTCTTCTAGTCGTAGTCGGGAATAAACATCTTATGGCTCAGGTTAAATCAAGCATATATTTATTCAGTTACTTCTTCTAGTAGACATCTTCTGGCTCAAATTAAATCAAGTGTAGATTTATTCTGATATTCTTCCAGTATACATTTTTCTGGCTCAAATTAAATCGACAATATATTTATTCTGATACTTCTTCCAGTTGTAGACAAGCATAAAACTCTTCTGGCTCAGATTAAATCAAGCATAGATTTATTTTGACACTTCTTTCAGTAGACATTTTCTAGCTCAGACTAAATCAACCATATATTTATTCTGATACTTCTCCCAATTAAAAACGGACGTAGACATCTTCTGGCTCAGATTAAATCAAGCATAGATTTATTATGATACTTCTTTCAGTAGACATTTTCTGGCTCAGAGTAAATCGACCATAGATTTACTCTAATACTTCTCCCAGTTAAAGACGGACATAGACATCTTCTGGCTAAGATTAAATCAAGCGTAGATTTATTATGATACTTATTCCAATAGACATTTTCTGGCTCAGATTAAATCAAGCGTAGATTTATTCTGATACTTCTCCCAGTTAAAGACGGACGCAGACATCTTTTGGCTCAGATTAAATCAAGCGTAGATTTATTCTGATACTTCTTCCAGTAGACATTTTTCTGGCTCATATTAAATCAAGCGTAGATTTATTCTGATACTTTTCCCAGCTAAAGACATGCGTAGGCATCCTCTAGCTCAGATTAAATCAAGCGTAGATTTATTCTGATACTTCTTCCAATTGAAGTCGAGCGTAGACTTGGTCTAAGGTCTACCAACAGTTACTTCGGATGGCATCTATAAGCCCATCTCTAATGACTCATTGTTGCCTCTCCAAATGGCATCTTTAAGTCTATTTCCGGTACAATCAACCAACATAGTTACTTCGTGCACCAGAGAGTGCAAATTTCTGGGCACTTAAGTGTTCAATCATCTTCTACCTTCAAGTCACGAATGGCGGACATGCCAATCTAACTCTTCAGGTTTAAGAATATTGAACAGGGGAAGCTATTCTACCCAAAATTTTCCCTCCTATTTTCTTCAAAACATGCTCACAAAGGTCTCAAATACTCAAAGCTACTCAAGAGTTGACTGGTCAAACCTCCTCATAAGCAAGGGTCTACAGCTAGGGTTTTGTGCTTCTCAAGGAAGATTGGGTTGAAAGGGTCTCAAATGACTTTTATGGTTCATAATGGGTCCTTAATAATGCTTATGTCAAGCTTCAAGTCTTGCATCACATGTTTGCTCAATCAATGGCTCAAAAGGTTGAAAGTTAATTGTATTAGGTAAAAAGTTAACTATGGTCAACATACAATCAAGCTTCAAGGTTTTTTGTCAACATCAACATTTTGAGGTGATGTTCATCATTTGATCAATGGTAGATCACGATTCCTTAAGGAAAGCCCTCAAATCATCAAAGGTCAAAAATTGTCAACTTAGGGTTTTGATTAAAGATGACTCATCATTGACTTTTGGCCTAGTGCATGACCTAATGGCTTAAAGCATGATCTCAAGGGCTCAAATACAACATCTTTACCTAATTACATAGCTCAAGACATTTCCAAAAATACAAGTGGTTGATAGTTGAAGAATTTAATCAATTGATAAAAAGTCAACACTCACACAAAAGTCAAACTTTGACTTTTTGGTCAACATTGGAATTCAAAAATCAAGAATCATCAAAACATTCAAAACTATAAAAATTTATCATCAATAATCAAGAGAATCAAGAAAGTCAACAAAAGTCAAAATTGAAGATTTTCAAACACTTAGAAAAATTCAAGTATTTTGTGCTTAGAAAACCCTAACTTCACAAGCAAGTTTCCTCAAGATACAAATTGATTCAAGGAAAACTTTTAACATGAAAGTTGTAGGGATTGATGAATTATATAACTTTGTTAATGTGGGATGATCCTTAAAAAGTGCTTGGATTAAGAGATATGGGCCCATGAAGTTCTGATACATTTTATCTAACGCATAGAAACATTTTTGATCAATTTTTCATCTCAACTTCTTGGCCAATTTTCACCAATTTCCCTTTTGATTTAGCAAAAGAGGTCAACATGAAAGTTGAAGATCATGTTCTAAGCTTTCCAAAATGTCTAAGATCATAAAAAGATCATGCTTGAGATGAGATTTTCGAAGAGACAAAGTTGGCCATTTTTGCTTGGATTAGAGGTAATTTCTTTGATAAACATATAGCCAAATCTCATAACCTTGCTACACAATCTCCCTTTTCAGGTCCATTAGCTTGCAAGTCTCTCCATAATCAGCAGATTACACATTCTTTATGACTATTATCCAATTGGTTCAAGCTTTAACCAAAACATTTTTCTATTTTGAGAAGAAAGGAAAGACTTCCATTTTGATAAAGCTTGCTTTATGAATTTGTCAACTCTCCTTGAGCCTCTCACTTTTACCCTCTGCATACACTCTGTAATACGATGGCAGAACCGACTGTTATACTGGTTTTACATTTGTATTTGCAAATGTTGCAGTAATTAAGAGTCGCCATCGACTTTTCTTTTATCCAACAAAGGAAAGGGTGAAAAGAAAAGAAAAAGACCTTTTCGAGAGTTTTCTGAGTAAGGGGGTAAATTATGGAAAGGGAAGGTGTTAGGACCCTTTCCATCCATAGTTATCTACGGGCTTTTAAATGATTAGCTCATTAAATGATTAGCTCATTTGAAAAATACCTTGTGCTTTTTGTGTGTTTTAGAAAAGTATTTTGAAATACCATAGTGAGGCAGTTTGCTTTATGGTAACTCTTGTATCAGTCCTCAAGAGTGTTGATAAAGAGTTTTTGAAAATGTTTTTGAAAGTGTTTTATGTATGTGAAAAAAAGTCTGTTTTTGAGCATAGTGTTGTACCCCAAAATTTTCCCTCCCATTTCTTATTAATTTCTCATCACCAAGAACCTTGGAGCTCAAAATCCAGTTAGGGTTTCATCTGCTCAAGACTTCTCCTTGCACTGTTGACCCAAATTAGGGTTTGTGTTTGCACAAAGATGTTTTGACCTAAAATGCCTAAGATGACTTTCATGCTTCATATTGGACTCCCAAGTTTATCCACATCAAGTTTCAAGTCTTGATTCCAAGTTTTGCCCAGTCAATTGGACAGTTGACCTAGAAATCAGCTGTATTGGGGAAAAAGTCAACTGTGGCCAATTGACAGTCAAATCTCATGAAAATTGACCCATATCAACATTATGAACTCACATGGACCATTTGATCAAGTTTGGATCACAATTCCTTAAGAAATTTGATCAGATCACTAAAAGGGCAAAATGGTCATTTTTAGGGTTTTGACTGTACAAAGGCAATTTTTGACTGTTTGACCTAGCCAATGGCAAACCAAGCTCACATATGGACTCAAGGACCCCATGGAATTATCTTGACATGCTCAACAAGTTCAAAAGATCCCAAATACACAAGATTGACAGTTGAATTTCCCAGTCAATTGATCAATTTTGATTGTATACTGAAAAGTCAAACTTTGACTTTTTGGTCAAAATCAAGAGTCAAGATTCATTTTTCATCAAAACATGCCAAATCATGAAACTTGTTCATCAAGAAATCAAAAAATGCAAATTAGGGTTTGAAATGGAGATTTTTCATAACTTAGAATTTTTCTAAGTTATGAAAAACCCTAATTTTTTCCTAACTTTGTCCCACTTTCTCACCAAGATTCATTTGGATTCAAGCAAAAGTCAAAACATGAAAGTTGTAGCCTATTGCATAATCTACAACTTTGATTCACAAAGTTTTCCCAAAAGAGGCTTGTATCTCAAGTTACAATTTTTGGAACAAGGGTACCAAACCATTCTTAACTTAGTGAAAATTTGACCTATTTTAGGCAAGGTTTTTACCTAACTTCAAGACCATTTTTCACATACTTCCACTTGGAATTTCAATTTGAATTTCAAATATGGATTGTAGTACACATTCCAAGATTTCCAAAATGTCCACGAAGTCATCAAACAACCTCATGGTTAGGGAGAATCGAATTTGGCAAGTTGGGCAAAAGTCACTTTTGTTCTTGACCAAGACATGTTCATACACATTGCCATTTTCAAGTCATCTTGGTTTATGCTACATTACAGGCCTCTAATCCCATTTGCACTCAATAATTTAATGCATACTCATTGTACCAAGACCTTATTTTATGTGTTCAAGCATTGTATGCAAAATAAAGCCATAAGTAGAAAAAGCAAATTATCCATTTTTGAAAAGTTAAACTTTATGTCAAAGTTGCAAATCAGCAAGTACAGATCAAATCTCTTGGGCACAAGATTATGAACAAAACACAATGATCAAGGGGAAGGTTAGTAGCACATTAGGGGGGCCTCTAGCTGTCTAAAACTCAAGTGGACATTTGCTTGCTTAAGTGTGAAGAAATGTGGCATAACTAAACACAACTCTCATATCAGTGAATAGATGCTTAGCAAAAGTTATCAAACACCTTCAAGACATCCTAACTGAGCTGAAACACGAGTCTAGCATCCCTCATACCTCCCCATTCCCAGAATCACCCTCAAACTGCCCAAACAGAGCATTTGCTGCAGTTTGAGTTCCAACTCTCATCCCTTCCATGCACTCTTGCTAAAACCACCTCATATACATCCCATAACATCCCTTGAAGCTAATCAAAACCTCAAACACGACCTGTAACACTCCCAGGCAGGATCACCATTTTCATTTTCTTGTTTTGCAGCTGAGGTTCCATAGCACGATTCAAAAGGTTTCAAGACAAAGTAAAGCTTGGAATAGCATCCC
Source organism: Vicia faba (assembly GCA_948472305.1). Classification (NCBI taxonomy): domain Eukaryota; kingdom Viridiplantae; phylum Streptophyta; class Magnoliopsida; order Fabales; family Fabaceae; genus Vicia; species Vicia faba. The sequence continues at coordinate 333,614,694 of OX451735.1, forward strand.
TGGACATCAATAAAGCTGTACCAATCATCACCTTGCTCTGAAAGTACCTCAATCATCAGATACAACTTCAGCTGAACAGGTAAGTTCATGAACACGAATCTCTCTATCCAGGCATTGTTAGTTTTATGTTTGTGAAGAAAACATGTCACATTCATAGCCCTGAACATGCCCATGTGATTAGATTTCATTTATATTATGTATGCTTAGAGAATTTTAGGTCTGAACATTGATAAAAAACTAGGTCAGGAATTGGGGGAGAAGAAATTCTCTCTCATTTCTGAGAGTTAGATTGATTTCTTTACATGTTTAGAATCGTGACATGATGCTCTATAACTTTGCTGTTGTAAGTTTTGATGAAAGTCAAAGAATCAGGATCTAGGCTTGGCAATGGAAAATGCGCGCTTTGTTCTTGATTCAAACAATCTGGAGGTTGAAGAAGATCATTTGGGCTGGGCCTGTTTCACACTTCTTTTTACACCCTGATTTTACTTTCACACCCCTAGGCCCATTTGGCTTATTTTCATATTTTTTTTACTTTTGTTTTTTATTCCTGACTTATTTATTTTTCCTCATGATATTAAAAATATAAAAATAATTTTTTAAACCATTTTTGAATTTTTTAGGTATTTATTTGTTTAGATTAGTTATTTGTACATAAATAAATAAATAAACACTTTTTACTTAAAATACTAACAAATAATGTAAACACATTTTATTTTCATTTCTATTTTGTTTTATCTTCTTAAAATATTTTATATAAAATATACTTTTTTATAAATATTAAATATTATTATTTTTGTATATATAATACATATTTAGAAATTAATACATATATATATATATATATATATATATATATATATATATATATATATATATATATATATATATATATATATATATATATATATATATATATATATATATATATATATATATATATATATATATATATATATATATATATATATATATATATATATATATATATATATATATATATATATATATATATATATATATATATATATATATATATATATATATATATATATATATATATATATATATATATATATATATATATATATATATATATATATATATATATATATATATATATATATATATATATATATATATATATATATATATATATATATATATATATATATATATATATATATATATATATATATATATATATATATATATATATATATATATACTTATTAGAATATTTAGTAAATAATACAAAATATATACATTTTTTTATTTTATTAATATTTGACATAAAAAATACTTTTTTCATAAATATACTTCATTTTTTATTTTATTTTTGTATATAATAAATAAATATGGTACACATTAAATAAATAATACCTTTTATTTAAGAAATTAGGGTTTTGCCCTTTAAACACAAAAAACTCCAAAAATAATACTTTTTTTTATTTTGTTTATTTGACATAAAAAAATACCTTTTTCCATACACATAAAAAACTTTTTGCATCTTGCATATTCATTTTATTTCCATTTAATTTGTGCAATCATTTACCTTGTAAATAATTCAATTGATGTAACAGCTAGGTTTAAATTCCTTGTCAAATACCCCCCATTTGAACATTTGTACCCCCCTTCCCATATTGTGTTGTAATAGTGTAGGAACTTTACTTTTCGCACTTTAACGCTTTCTAAATATACCATGTTAGAATTAGGGTTTGTATGCAAATAAAAAGAACAAAATAATTTGACCTAATTTCAAGATAAACAAGCATGAAAATGGACAACACTAATCACACTTGCACCCCTAGGGTATTCCACTTGTTGCCTTCAATAAATGGGCCATGTTGCATGTTAGGTCTCTTTGGGCAAAACACAAATCCAAATGATCATAGTCCCTCGATGACACTTTCGAAAGTTGCCTAAAAATGATCAAGTCCCTTAAAAGAAAATTGCCCAAAGATACTTGGCGCCATTGCAATTATGGTCTAAACGATGACCCGCGCCCGTCCCTTTCACATCCTAACACAAAGTTATCCACTAAATGCAATGGTGGAACAAAATTGTTAAAAGGGTTAAAACATAACAAAAATCTTTGAGAACTTTAGGGTAGATAGCTCTTAAGTACTTGTCAACTTGCAAAACAAAAACACTTGCCTATTTTTCAAACCACACTTCACAAACACTTTCAAAACAACTTTCAAAAAACCTTGAAACATCTTTTCAAAAAGACAAAAACCTTTCATAAAACATTCGAGTAAAGAATTGTTACAAGGGTAGCCTAGACAAGGTATCTTTTTCAAAACATTTTCAAAAACCACACACAAAGCACCATTTCAAACAAGAAAACCAAGGCAAGTTGATCTAAGCAAGTACCTAAGAGCCCATGGATAACCATGGATAGAAAGGGTGCTAATACCTTCCCTTTCTATAATCTACTCCCCGAACCCAATAAAATATCTCAAAGGTTTTTGCTGTGCTTTTTAAACCTTTCCTTAGGATAAAATAAAAAGTCGGTGGCGACTCTTGCTCAACCGAAACATTTGCGAATACAAACGCAAAACCACAGTCAGTTCTCCCACCGTATCACAGAACTGGCGACTCTGCTGGGGAAATATTTTAAAAGTGGAGTAACCTTAGGGCTTAGATCACCCTCTTGCATGACTAATTGTTTGAATTGATTGCTTTATATCTTGGCTCTATTGTTTGGGTTTGCAATCCTACACCCGGATTTTGGGAAAAATTTCATAGATAGCAATACGTTGTGGAAACTGTGCAGGGTATACCGACACGGTTGAAGCAATAGCTATATTAGTGCGACATATTTGTGAGTACCAGTAACCCTTGAGTTCAATCAAGGAGAGTATGGGGCCGCTGAGTGATGTCACTAAGCACTAATGACCTAGAACCTTACTTGACCATCTTGGCCTTTTATTAGGGGTATTGAGATGACCGGCTTTGGTGCAGTCCGAAGTTGGTAGATACTCGATACTACACTCATTGAGGGTTGTTTTCTTGGAATATTTTGGTCGCTAGTTAAGTGGCTAAACCAAAACAATGAACAATGAAAACAATCCAGTGATATTGAGCTCCTTAGAACCCGGTTACTATTTATAGGACAAGATTTTAAGCCAACTACACTCAAGAGGGTACTTACCTATGAACCCCCATGCAAGCCTGAAACTAGGGTTTGGTGTGAATTGCTTGTACATGTGTTTTGTGCATACATCATAAACATCATAAAGCATCACATGCATTCACTAACCATTTCAAGGTTTTGGATCTTCATCTTTGTTCTTGTTTTGTAGGTCATGGAAGTTCCTCGCAGAAAAACCATCCAAGTCAACCTTGTGAAAATCTCTCCTCAACTCAAGGAGTTCACCTCAAGAATTCTGGAAAGCTCATCCTTCAGTGAAAGACATGGTAGACTTCTCAGCTTAGTCAACACCAACATTGAAGAAGACATGATGAAAGTGCTATTCCAGTTCTTTGACCCTCTTCACCACTGTTTCACTTTCCCCGATTACCAGTTGGTGCCCACTTTGGAGGAGTTTTCTCAACTCCTGTAAATTCCTATCCTTAATCAACTACCCTTCAACGGTATGGAAAAGGAACCAAAGCCGGAAGATGTTGCTCGAGCATTACATCTACAACCATCCGACATCAAGGGGCATTGGGAAACCAGAAGCGGCGTCAAAGGATTCTTAGCAAAATTCTTGTTTGAGAAGGCACAAGAATGTTGGAATTCATTGGACTTACAAGCCTTTGAAGAAATTGTGGCACTCCTTATCTATGGGTTGGTCTTGTTCCCAAATTCTGACCAATTGATAGATGTCAACGCCGTCAAAATCTTCTTGTCCAGAAATCCAATACCAACGTTGCTTGGGGACATCCTTCACTCATTTTACACACGAACAATGAGACAGAGGGGTGTTCTCATGTGCTGTACTCCTCTCCTTGCAAGGTGGTTTATTTCACACCTTCCACAATCTGTCTTGAAGAATGACCAAGGCTCAAGGTGGTCCCAACGGTTGATGACTCTTACCCACTCTGATGTACATTGGTGTTCTCGGTCCAGAGAAAATGTCATCGTCATCGATCGTTGCAGAGAGTTTCCTAATGTTCCTTTACTTGGAATCAGAGGAGGTATCACCTACAACCCTTGCCTAGCTTTGAGGCAATTTGGATATGCACGGAGGGATGGCCCTCACGACATGTTGATTCCTGACCTAGTTTTTGACTTTGACAACGATGCGCAAGGACTTCGCCAAAGATTCATCAGAGCTTGGGGAAGACCCAACAAGGTTGATAGCAAGACTCTGGGACACAAGAACTCCATCCCTCTTGAGCCTTATCTCAAGTGGGTACGAGCCCGAGCCCAAAGTCTAATGATGCCTTATCCTCATGTACTCCTTGTGATTAAAGAGCCCGTCAAGGAGGGAGAGGTTCCCTACACCATCCTACATCCTGACATGCCTACATCGTGGGAGGAAATGCAGAAAAGTTGGATTCAGCTCAAGGAAGAACGGAACACTTTTGAAGCTAGCTTCTACGCCAGTGAGAAGAAGGTTCTAGAGCTTACCCGCCGACTCCATGAGCAAGAGGCCCTCAATACCTACATCGCACCAAAGAGGATGTGCAATGTCTTTTTACCTTGAGAAGTTGTTTTTGTAATATTTGGCCCATGGGGCATTTATGTACTGACAAATTTCTTCTTATTAATATGACGTGCATTCCTTTTTGTCTACAACAATTTTGAATGTTCCAAATCCTTGAATGCATTGCATACATAAGCATATCATTCATCATGTGCATAAGCAGGTCTCACTCCAGGTTTCCTTATCTGTCTGCTGTTTATTTCAGTAGGATGGATCTCGAGCAAACAGTCAAAGACCTGCAAACTCAAAATGCACAGTTCCAGCAACTCCTGATGACCTTGGCTAAGGGTCAGGAGGATCTCAAGACCTTGCTGGGGAATAAAGACCCAGTAAAAAAGAAGAAGAAGAGACTCGGGGTGGCTACTTTAGGGAGAAGATTTGACGGAGAGGCCAGGAGAGTGCTTGAATTTCCTCCTACTTCTGATGAAGGGACCAGTAAAGGAGGTGGAGCTGCGGTACCTTCCGAGTCCGATGGGGAAGAAGAGGAAGTCGAAGAGGATGAAGACTACTCTGATCAACAATACCCTCCAGCTGATGATAAATACAAAGGTTTAGAAGACAGGTTGGCTGCCATGGAGCTACAAAGAGTACCGGGTTTGGATTTTGAAGACTAGGGTTTGGTTGCCGGGATTGTGATTCCCCCAAAGTTCAAGGTGCCAGTTTTTGTGAGGTATGATGGGCTGTCCTATCCAAAAATGCATCTCAGATTCTACGTGAGAAAGATCCAACCCTATACAGCAGATAAGAACCTTTGGATTCATTTCTTTCAAGACAGCCTTTCTGGAGCTCAATTGGAGTGGTTTTATCATCTAGAGGGAACCAGCGTCAGAAATTGGGAAGACTTGGCCACCGCCTTTTACAAACAATATCAGTACAATTTTGACCTTGCTCCTACTCGTACCCAACTTCAGGGTATGTCACTAGGAACCGACGAAGGATTCAAAGAATATGCACAAAAATGGAGGGATTTGGCTGGCAGGGTGCAGCCTCCTTTAACCGACCGTGAACTTGTTGATATGTTTCTAGGGACCCTATCTAGGCCATTTTTCAATCATCTGATTGGTAACTCTTCCGCGGGGTTTACCGATTTGATCTTAACAGGCGAAATAATAGAAGCTGGCATCAAGTCAGGAAAGATTCAGAAGGGTGTTGCTGCAAGTGTTGAGAAGAAGCCTTTCAAGAAGGAAACGACTGTTGTATACTCCCAAAGAAGAGCAGAGAAGACTGAGCGCCGACCGACCGTGGGGGCCGTAATGATTCAAAACCCTTCAAGTGAACAGCCTCGCTATAACCAGTCCAGACCAAATCAGCAACGGGTGGAACGGCCACAACGGCAGTTCACCCGCATTAATATGACGCCAGCGCAAGTGCTTCCCCATCTGTTGAAGTTGAATCTCGCCACTATCAAAGAGGCACCAAAAAATGTGGACACGTCCTCTCCATATTATCATCCTAATGCTAAATGCGCCTACCATTCTGACAGTGTCGGGCACGACACCAATGATTGTTGGGCACTCAAGCATAAAATCCAAGACCTGATAGAGGCGAAGGAGGTGGAGTTTGATGCTCCAGAGAAGCCTAATGTGATATCTGCTCCCATGCCGAAGCACGGCCGAAATGTCAATGCCATTGAAGAAGATTTGTATGTTGCCGATGTCAATGATCTGATAACTCCATTGTTAACCATCAAGTTGAATCTGTTAAGGACCGGGATCTTCCCGGGATGTAAAGAAGACTGCTATTGTTGTTACTCTCTGTCGTTTGACTGTCCGTTACTGAAGAAAGGCATCCAAGGCCTAATGGATAGTCGACAAATTTTGTTTGAAAAAGTTTCTGCTGTTCCAACCCATACTGAAGATGTCTCAATCATAACCATTCACGCCAATCTTTCCAAGGCCGTCAGAAAGCCTGTGAAGATTACACCAGCTATGAAATCTGTTCCTTTGAAGATAACCATGCCAGGGCCTGTCCCCTATGTTTCTGAGAAGTCAATACCATGGAACTATGGCAGTGACGTCTACTACCATGGTATCAAACAAATCGAAATAACTGAAGAAAGTTCGGATGATGAAGAAGCCAGCATTGGTAACATTGCAGGCACGAGCAAAATCACCCGGAGCGGGAGAATATTTTCTCCAGAGATTGCCCCTCCAAGAGAAATATTTGGACCCTCATCTGCTGACAAGGTCATCCCTGCACCAATAAAACTTTCTGCTAGAACCCCATTGATTGAAGATGTTGTTGTTCCTAGTATTGTCCCTCCTACCGCTGCTGATAAAGGTAAGGGAATCCAAGATGAGCTCGTCAGGACGAGGGCTCAACCCTTGGTCATCCCGGAAACCTCCAAGAAGGAAATGGATGAGATCTTGAAGATAATCAAAAGGAGTGATTACGATGTGGTAGAACAGCTGGGGCAAACCCCCTCAAAGATCTCCATGCTGGCACTACTACTTTGCTCGGAAGCGCACGCTAAAGCTTTGATAAAATTCCTGAAGGAAGCCCATGTGCCCCAGGAAACCTCTGCAGATCAATTTCAAAATTGCGTGGCTAGCCTTACTGCGGACAATGGATTAGGTTTCTCTGATGCCGACCTAACTCCTAAAGGTAGAAACTACAATGATGCTTTGCACATTTCAGTCGAGTGCCGAGGAACTACTCTCGCACATGTCTTGGTCGACACTGGTTCGTCGCTGAATGTACTGCCTAAGAAAGCCTTGGACCGACTAGATTGTGAAGGGTTGGAGTTGAAGCCGAGTGATATTGTTGTCAGAGCTTTCGATGGTTCGAAGAGAATGGTCCATGGGGAGGTTGAAATTCCCATCAAGATAGGCACTGAGGTGTTTAAATCTACTTTCTATGTGATGGACATCCGTCCGTCATACTCTTGCTTGTTGGGGTAGGCCTTGGATACACCATGCTGGGGCAGTCACCTCCTCCTTACATCAGATGTTGAAGTATCCTGTCAAGGGAAAGATCATTACTGTCCATGGTGAAGAGGAGTACATGATCAGCCACTTAAACTCCTTCCGGTACGTGGAGGTAGAAGGTGAGTTCATTGAGACGCCTTTCCAGCATTTCGAAGAAGCCCTCCCTGAAATAGCAGTAGCAAAGTTGGCAGCTGGGACGCCGAGGCAGATGGCCAGGATGGCATCTCTGGAGGACGCAAGGGCCGCAATAAAGGAGGGGAAGAATTCAGCATGGGGGCAGTTTCCTGATATTCCACATAAGACGGAAAAATTTGGATTAGGGTTCACTACCGCGGGCCAGAAAGCTATGCGCCGTTCAAAGATTGAAAGAGCGCCAGTCAAAATTTCTCCCTACGGAATCAACGCTTTGGAGGATGAAGACAAAGAGAGCAACATCGAAGAGTGGATCTACCCAACTGTCAAAGGAGGATTGTGCAACTGGGAGGAAAAAGACTTTGTCCCCATCACTTTTATTCATCAGTAATTTATCTGTCAAACATTTCCTTTTGGTCTGTAATATTTATTTCTGAACAATCCATACACTATCTTTTCACCTCATGCCTTGCCCGGGGCATGTAGGTCCATTTGTAAGGGTTTTGATTATTTTTCATATCCATATGCCATGTTTAATGATTCATTGGACGTTTTTCATTTGATAAACTGCTTGTGTTCATTTTCTTTCCTTTTGCATTTTTTGTTTAAGGATGGCTATCCCTTACATGCACCCACACTCACAAATGCAGGTACCCATCCACTCTGGATTCCATGGGTGACCATTCTGCTATATCCTTCAATAACTCTAAAGATCTGGTCAATCAAGCCGAGTATGAAGATGACGAAGGTTGTGAAGTACCAGGGGAACTAGCAAGACTTCTACAGCAAGAGGAAAGGGCCATCTTACCGCACGAAGAGTCATTGGAAACTGTCAACTTAGGGACCGAGGAAGACCGGAAGGAGGTGCAAGTGGGTGCCAATCTGGAAACGAATGTCAAGGAACGCCTGATACAGTTGTTGAATGAGTATGTTGAAATCTTCGCTTGGTCTTATGAAGACATGCCGGGTTTAGACACAGACATCGTGGTTCACCGTCTCCCCACAAGAGAGGATTGTCCACCGATCAAGCAAAAAGTCCGCCGAATGAGGCCTGACATGTCTGAAAAGATCAAAGCAGAAGTGATGAAGCAATTCGACGTTGGCTTCCTGGCTGTTACGTCCTATCCTCAATGGGTCGCTAACACCGTGCCAGTACCCAAGAAAGATGGCAAAGTCAGGATGTGTGTGGACTACTGGGATTTAAATAGGGCCAGCCCCAAAGATGATTTTCCACTCCCACACATTGACATTTTGATCGACAATACAGCTCAGCACAAAGTGTTTTCCTTCATGGATGGATTCTCGGGCTACAATCAAATCAAAATGGCCCCCGAGGATATGGAGAAAACAACTTTTGTCACACAATGGGGCACTTTCTGTTACAAGGTGATGCCGTTCGGGCTGAAGAACGCAGGGGCAACTTATCAACACGCCATGGTAGCTTTGTTTCATGATATGATACATCATGAGATTGAGGTTTACGTAGACGATATGATAGCCCGGTCGCAAACAGAGGAGGAGCACCTTGAACATCTAGAAAAGCTGTTTGCCAGGTTGAAAGAATACAAACTCAGGCTGAATCCAAGTAAGTGCACTTTTGGAGTTAGGTCTGGTAAACTTCTAGGATTCATTGTAAGCAACAAAGGAATTGAAGTCGATCCAGCAAAAGTGAAAGAAATACAAGAGATGCCTGATCCCCGTACTGAAAAGGAGGTTAAAGGGTTCTTGGGGCGCTTGAACTATATTGCCAGATTCATCTCTCATCTGACTTCTACCTGTGAGCCAATTTTCAAACTCTTGAAGAAAGATCAGGTAGTCGAATGGAACGACGATTGCCAAGCTGCTTTTGATAAAATCAAGGAGTATTTACTAGAACCTCCTATTCTGATGCCACCTGTCGAAGGAAGACCATTGATCATGTATCTAACCGTCTTGGATAACTCAATGGGGTGTGTCTTGGGCCAGCATGACGAGTCTGGTCGAAAAGAGCATGCTATTTATTACCTTAGCAAAAAGTTTACCGACTATGAGACTCGCTACTCACTGCTCGAGAAAACTTGCTGCGCTTTGGTATGGGCTGCTCGCCGACTAAGACAGTATATGTTGACTCATACTACCTTGTTGATTTCCAAAATGGATCCTATCAAGTATATCTTCGAAAAGCCCGCTTTATCTGGAAGAATAGCCAGATGGCAGATGATCCTGACTGAGTATGACATCCAGTACACCACCCAAAAAGCTATAAAAGGGAGTGTACTAGCTGACCATCTGGCTCATCAAGCTATCGAAGATTATCAACCCATGAGATTTGACTTCCCGGACGAGGACATCATGAATTTGGACAACATTGAAGGTAACGGACCGTATGAAGGACCCGAAAAGGGATCCCGATGGACCCTGTACTTTGATGGTGCTTCAAATGCACTTGGAAACGGTATCGGCGCGGTACTCATTTCCCCGGAAGGTTGTCACACACCTTTCACAGCCCGACTTTGCTTCAGCTGCACAAACAACATGGCTGAGTATGAAGCTTGCATCTTTGGTCTCAAGGCTGCTATAGACTTGGGGATCAAGTCTTTGATCGTATTCGGGGACTCGGCTTTGGTTATCAGTCAAATCAAAGGAGAGTGGGATACCAAGCATCCTAATCTTATCCCATACAAAGAACATGTCCTGACATTGTTGCCTCATTTCGAGCAAGTTACCTTCGAGCATTTCCCGCGAGAAGAGAATCAGCTAGCAGATGCTCTGGCAACAATGTCCTCCATGTTTAAACTCAACTGGGATAACGAGGCTCCCCAAGTCACCATCGAGCGAATGGGTGAACCTGCGCATTGTCACGAGATTAATACCGAAGAGGTAGTGGAACAACCTTGGTTCCATGAAATTAAAAGGTATCTCGAGACTAGAGATTATCCCGAAGGAGCTTCCGTAAATGACAAAAAGTTCTTAAGGAAATTTGCTGCCAAATTCTTCCTGAGCAACGTCATCCTTTACAAACGAAGCCATGATTGTGTATTACTCTGATGCATAGACAAAGCTGAAGTAGAGTTGATCATGACTGAGATACACAGCGGCACATTTGGCACTCACTTGAGCGGCCATACAATGGCTAAGAAGATCCTAAGGGCAGGCTATTACTGGTCTACCATGGAAGCTGACTGCCATCAACATTCCCGTACTTGCCACAAATATCAAGTCTACGCTGACAAAGTTCATATCCCCCCGGTTCCTCTCAATGTTCTGACTGCTCCTTGGCCATTTGCAATGTGGGGCATTGACATGATTGGAGAGATCAAGCCCACGGCTTCCAACGGACATCGCTTCATCCTGGTTGCCATTGATTATTTCACCAAATGGGTCGAAGCAGCTTCCTTCGCCTCTGTCACTGAAAATGTGGTTGCCCGCTTCATCAAGCAAAATCTCATATGTCAGTATGGTGTTCCAGACAGGATCATCACAGACAACGGTACAAATCTGAATAACACAATGATCACCGCTTTGTGCGAACAGTTCAAGATTTATCATCACAATTCATCTCCCTATCGGCCGAAGATGAACGGTGCTGTTGAAGCTGCGAACAAAAACATTAAGAAGATCATTCAAAAAATGACAGTCACTTACAAAGACTGGCATGAGATGTTACCGTTCGCTCTACATGGATACCGTACGACGGCACGTACTTCAACCGGGGCAACCCCATTTTCGTTGGTATATGGCATGGAAGTTGTCCTGCCTATGGAAGTCAGATTCCTTCTCTAAGGATTATGAAGGACGCAGGTTTGAATGAAGATGATTAGATGCAGACCCGACTTGATCAACTCAATTTGATCGACGAAAAGCGACTCGCTGCTATATGCCATGGTCAGACGTATCAAAAACGGATGATCAAGGCCTTCAATAAGAAAGTCAGACGTCAAGTGTATCAAGTCGGAGATCTCGTAGTCAAGCGGATTATCTTGCCGCAAAGTGATCCCAGGGGCAAATGGACTCCTACATATGAAGGACCATTTGTGATCAAGAGCATATTTTCTGGTGGTGCCATGATTCTGGCCACCATGGACGGCGACGATTTGCCGCACCCTGCGAACGCAGACATAGTCAAAAGATACTACGCATAAAATAACCCGACAAGTCGAAAACCCGAAAGGGCGGCTTGGGCAAAAATGGGCATCCCGGTGAACCGAAAACCCGAAAGGGTGGTTCAGGCAAAAATTAGGGATAAAAACAAAAAAATCTGTACACCCGGCAAGTTGAAAACCCGAAAGGGCGGCTTGGGCAAAAAGGGGTTTCCCGGTGGATCGAAAACCCGAAAGGGCTATTCAGGCAAAAGTTAGGGAATTAAAGCGTATGACTATGTTTCATCGGATCACTTCAAAAACAATCTCTTCATCAACCAGTTCCAGGTTTCTGATCACTCCAGTCATCGGCAAACGAAGCATTGAATGGACAGATATTCAGAGTTGTGAAGGCTATAGCGGAATGGAATCCCATGGAATTATTTCACATAGCCATCCTTATTTTGTATAAATCTTTCAATATTTACGACAAAATTCTCTTACTAGGATGATTGTCTCCTTTGTACAAATATACTCAGAGAAAGTCAATACAAATACGTTTCCCAGAAATTTGTGTCATTTCCTTTTTATTTTCTCTTGCACTATTTGTTTTATTTTGAGAAACGTCCAATGTTTTGTTAAATAGGCATATGCATTTGAACATAATCATTTCCTTATGAATCAAGAAAGAGGATTACTGATAGGTTGAAGGTACAGTTGGATATCTTGATACCCTTTCAAAGGAAACCCCCAGGAGATTTGGAATCCATATCCCCAGCAAGTCTTGAAGCTTATCCCCAGCAGATTCTGGAAGCTTACCCCCTGCAGAGTACGGACGTCTCTCCCGAGATTTATTCAAAGTTATTCCCCACAAGGGCTTATAACTGGGTTATCCTCAGCTTATTGCCACGGAAGATCGCACTCGGAAAATTTCTTCCTATCCCCAGCGGAGTTCATCAGAGTTCCCCAGCATACCTTATCAATACAATCCCCGGAGGAGTTTATCTTTGTTATCTCCAGCCAAAGAATCCTCCAGAACTCAATTCCCCTCAGAGTGTAAGTTTCAGTATCCCCAGCATAACTAAAATTTCAAACTGTCAATCCCCAGCGGAGCCAGACTAGTGAACCTTTTCCCCACAGAAATGCCTCTCACTAGACTAGAGATTCTCAATCATACTTCCCCAGCATGGGTCTACCAGGTTCTAAAATCCCCAGTAGACATCATCAGAGATTATCTTACCCTGCAAGTCACCAAGGAAATTCCAAGTCCCCGCAAGTGGTTCCAAGGCCCCTCGACAGTTGAAGGTCTGGTATTCCCCAAGCAAGTCTGAAGACTTTCGGTTGTCAGTTCCTCATTGCATTCTCCAGTGAAGATCTCCTCAAGACAGGAATTCCCCAGAAGATTGGTATACAACCCAAGCTCCTTATTCTCCAGCAACCACCAGGAATTATTCTTCCCGGCAGCAGTCAAGATGCTTTTATCTTCAGCCATCTCGGATTCATCTATCCTTTGCAAGACAGCTCTCCAGCTTACATGCGCATCCATTTACATTCATATAATATAACATACATCTTATCATGCATCATGACATTGCATGCAACTAACTCTTTGCCTTTGCAGGTAAGATCAGTCGACAGACAAAAATCATTATCTTCCGAGATTCTTTCCAGGAATAGTTCAGATATGACCCAGACATGGCAATATTTTGATGCTTATTCCAGATTCGTCCAGATGCAGTTTTACACGAGCTCATCATCAGGAAACCCTACACCGGTTCCTCCTCAAACTTCAAGATTTCTGAAAACAGTTCACGGGTTCTCCAAGTAACGGATGTTAACCTATCGCTTGTTCAATTTCTTCTCAAGACTTCTGAAAATAGTTTATGGATTCTTCCCAACAACGGATGTTAATCTATCAACTTGTTCAGATGCAACCTTTTGAAAACAGTTTACGGACGCTTCCCAACAACGGATGCTGCTCTATTGCTTATTCAACTCCAAGATTTCTGAAAACAGTTCAGGGGTTCTCCAAGTAACGGATGTTAACCTATCGCTTGTTCAGTTTCTTCTCAAGACTTCTGAAAACAGTTTATGGATTCTTCCCAACAACGGATGTTAATCTATCAACTTGTTCAGATGCAACCTTTTGAAAACAGTTTACGAACGCTTCCCAACAACGGATGCTGCTCTATTGCTTATTCAACTCTAAGATTTCTGAAAACAGTTCACGGGTTCTCCAAGTAACGGATGTTGACCTATCACTTGTTCAGTTTCTTCTCAAGACTTCTGAAAACAGTTTATGGATTCTTCCCAACAACGGATGTCAATCTATTGCTTGTTCAGACCCCCAGTTCAGATGTGGTTCAAAACATGGACACCTTTCTGATACTCATTACCAGATGGCATCTTTAAGCCCATCCCCGACAAGTTTCTATCACTCTTCCAGATGGCATCGTTAAGCCCATCTCCAAATGGCATCTCTAAGCCCATTCCCGCATCCATTGCTTTGACGAGTGCAAATTTAAGGGCACTCTAGTGTCCAATCTCCTTTTACCCTCGAGTCGCGAAAGGCAAACTTGCCAATCTAACTCTTCAGGTTCAAGAAGATTGAACAGGGGCAACTGTTGTACCCCAAAATTTGCCCTCCCATTTCTTATTAATTTCTCATCACCAAGACCCTTGGAGCTCAAAATCCAGTTAGGGTTTCATCTGCTCAAGACTTCTCCTTGCACTGTTGACCCAAATTAGGGTTTGTGTTTGCACAAAGATGTTTTGACCTAAAATGCCTAAGATGACTTTCATGCTTCATATTGGACTCCCAAGTTTATCCACATCAAGTTTCAAGTCTTGATTCCAAGTTTTGCCCAGTCAATTGGACAGTTGACCTAGAAATCAGCTGTATTAGGAAAAAGTCAATTGTGGCCAATTGACAGTCAAATCTCATGAAAATTGACCCACATCAACATTATGAACTCACATGGACCATTTGATCAAGTTTGGATCACAATTCCACAAGAAATTTGAACAGATCACTAAAAGGGCAAAATGGTCATTTTTAGGGTTTTGACTGTACAAAGGCAATTTTTGACTGTTTGACCTAGCCAATGGCAAACTAAGCTCACATATGGACTCAAGGACCCCATGGAATTATCTTGACATGCTCAACAAGTTCAAAAGATCCCAAATACACAAGATTGACAGTTGAATTTCCCTGTCAATTGATCAATTTTGACTGTATACTGAAAAGTCAAACTTTGACTTTTTGGTCAAAATCAAGAGTCAAGATTCATTTTTCATCAAAACATGCCAAATCATGAAACTTGTTCATCAAGAAATCAAGAAATGCAAATTAGGGTTTGAAATGGAGATTTTTCATAACTTAGAATTTTTCTAAGTTATGAAAAACCCTAATTTTTTCCTAACTTTGTCCCACTTTCTCACCAAGATTCATTTGGATTCAAGCAAAAGTCAAAACATGAAAGTTGTAGCCTATTGCATAATATACAACTTTGATTCACAAAGTTTTCCCAAAAGAGGCTTGTATCTCAAGTTACAATTTTTGGAACAAGGGTACCAAACCATTCTTAACTTAGTGAAAATTTGACCTATTTTAGGCAAGGTTTTTACCTAACTTCAAGACCATTTTTCACATACTTCCACTTGGAATTTCTATTTTCATTTCAAATATGGATTGTAGTAAACATTCCAAGCTTTCCAAAATGTCCAAGAACTCATCAAACAACCTCATGGTTAGGGAGAATCGAATTTGGCAAGTTGGGCAAAAGTCACTTTTGTTCTTGACCAAGACATGTTCATACACATTGCCATTTTCAAGTCAGCTTGGTTTATGCTACATTACAGGCCTCTAATCCCATTTGCACTCAATAATTTAATGCATACTCATTGTGCCAATACCTTATTTTATGTGTTCAAGCATTGCATGCAAAATAAAGCCATAAGTAGAAAAAGCAAATTATCCATTTTTGAAAAGTTAAACTTTATGTCAAAGTTGCAAATCAGCAAGTACAGATCAAATCTCTTGGGCACAAGATTATGAACAAAACACACTGATCAAGGGGAAGGTTAGTAGCACATTAGGGGGGCCTCTAGCTGTCTAAAACTCAAGTGGACATTTGCTTGCTTAAGTGTGAAGAAATGTGGCATAACTAAACACAACTCTCATATCAGTGAATAGATGCTTAGCAAAAGTTATCCAACACCTTCAAGACATCCTAACTGAGCTGAAACACGAGTCTAGCATCCCTCATACCTCCCCATTCCCAGAATCACCCTCAAACTGCCCAAACAGAGCATTTGCTACAGTTTGAGTTCCAACTCTCATCCCTTCCATGCACTCTTGCTAAAACCACCTCAGATACATCCCATAACATCCCTTGAAGCTAATCAAAACCTCAAACACGACCTGTAACACTCCCAGGCAGGATCACCATTTTCATTTTCTTATTTTGCAGCTGAGGTTCCATAGCACGATTCAAAAGGTTTCAAGACAAAGTAAAGCTTGGAATAGCATCCCTGGACATCAAGGAAGTTGTACCAATCATCACCTTGCTCTGAAAGTACCTCAATCATCAGATACAACTTCAGCTGAACAGGTAAGTTCATGAACACAAATCTCTTTATCCAGGCATTGTTAGTTTTAGGTTTGTGAAGAAAACATGTCACATTCATAGCCCTGAACATGCCCATGTGATTAGATTTCATTTATATTATGTATGCTTAGAGAATTTTAGGTCTGAACATTGATAAAAAACTAGGTCAGGAATTGGGGGAGAAGAAATTCTCTCTCATTTCTGAGAGTTAGATTGATTTCTTTACATGTTTAGAATCGTGACATGATGCTCTATAACTTTGCTGTTGTAAGTTTTGATGAAAGTCAAAGAATCAGGATCTAGGCTTGGCAATGGAAAACGCGCGCTTTGTTCTTGATTCAAACAATCTGGAGGTTGAAGAAGATCATTTGGGCTGGGCCTGTTTCACACTTCTTTTTACACCCTGATTTTACTTTCACACCCCTAGGCCCATTTGGCTTATTTTCATATTTTTTTGACTTTTGTTTTTTATTCCTGACTTATTTATTTTTCCTCATGATATTAAAAATATAAAAATAATTTTTTAAACCATTTTTGAATTTTTTAGGTATTTATTTGTTTAGATTAGTTATTTGTACATAAATAAATAAATAAACACTTTTTACTTAAAATACTAACAAATAATGTAAACACATGTTATTTTCATTTCTATTTTGTTTTATCTTCTTAAAATATTTTATATAAAATATACTTTTTTATAAATATTAAATATTATTATTTTTGTATATATAATACATATTTAGAAATTAATAGATATATATATATATATATATATATATATATATATAT
Source organism: Vicia faba (assembly GCA_948472305.1). Classification (NCBI taxonomy): domain Eukaryota; kingdom Viridiplantae; phylum Streptophyta; class Magnoliopsida; order Fabales; family Fabaceae; genus Vicia; species Vicia faba. Next base: position 333,631,868 of record OX451735.1, read on the forward strand.
ATATATATATATATATATATATATATATATATATATATATATATATATATATATATATATATATATATATATATATATATATATATATATATATATATATATATATATATATATATATATATATATATATATATATATATATATATATATATATATATATATATATATATATATATATATATATATATATATATATATATATATATATATATATATATATATATATATATATATATATATATATATATATATATATATATATATATATATATATATATATATATATATATATATATATATATATACTTATTAGAATATTTAGTAAATAATACAAAATATATACATTTTTTTATTTTATTAATATTTGACATAAAAAATACTTTTTTCATAAATATACTTCATTTTTTATTTTATTTTTGTATATAATAAATAAATATGATACACATTAAATAAATAATACCTTTTATTTAAGAAATTAGGGTTTTGCCCTTTAAACACAAAAAACTCCAAAAATAATACTTTTTTTATTTTGTTTATTTGACATAAAAAAATACCTTTTTCCATACACATAAAAAACTTTTTGCATCTTGCATATTCATTTTATTTCCATTTAATTTGTGCAATCATTTACCTTGTAAATAATTCAATTGATGTAACAGCTAGGTTTAAATTCCTTGTCAAATACCCCCCATTTGAACATTTGTACCCCCCTTCCCATATTGTATTGTAATAGTGTAGGAACTTTACTTTTCGCACTTTAACGCTTTCTAAATATACCATGTTAGAATTAGGGTTTGTATGCAAATAAAAAGAACAAAATAGTTTGACCTAATTTCAAGATAAACAAGCATGAAAATGGACAACACTAATCACACTTGCACCCCTAGGGTATTCCACTTGTTGCCTTCAATAAATGGGCCATGTTGCATGTTAGGTCTCTTTGGGCAAAACACAAATCCAAATGATCATAGTCCCTCGATGACGCTTTCGAAAGTTGCCTAAAAATGATCAAGTCCCTTAAAAGAAAATTGCCCAAAGATACTTGGCGCCATTGCAATTATGGTCTAAACGATGACCCGCGCCCGTCCCTTTCACATCCTAACACAAAGTTGTCCACCAAATGCAATGGTGGAACAAAATTGTTAAAAGGGTTAAAACATAAAAAAAATCTTTGAGAACTTTAGGGTAGATAGCTCTTAAGTACTTGTCAACTTGCAAAACAAAAACACTTGCCTATTTTTCAAACCACACTTCACAAACACTTTCAAAAAAACTTTCAAAAAACCTTGAAACATCTTTTCAAAAAGACAAAAACCTTTCGTAAAACATTCGAGTAAAGAATTGTTACAAGGGTAGCCTAGACAAGGCATCTTTTTCAAAACATTTTCAAAAACCACACACAAAGCACCATTTCAAACAAGAAAACCAAGGCAAGTTGATCTAAGCAAGTACCTAAGAGCCCATGGATAACCATGGATAGAAAGGGTGCTAATACCTTCCCTTTCTATAATCTACTCCCCGAACCCAAGAAAATATCTCAAAGGTTTTTGCTGTGCTTTTTAAACCTTTCCTTAGGATAAAATAAAAAGTCGGTGGCGACTCTTGCTCAACCGAAACATTTGCGAATACAAACGCAAAACCACAGTCAGTTCTCCCACCGTATCACACATAGTATCTAGGAACTATCTACTTTTACTCGAAAAGGTTGTTCTTTTCCTCTTTTCCTTTAGACAGTGCTATCTTACTATTAATAAGTAGGTAGCCCCATCGTTGGATGTTTGAGGGACATTCGAAGGGATGTTTTATAGTCACAAAGGCAATTGGGCAAGAAACCTTAGTAACTACCCTAGGGTTTTGAGATCATTGTTTACCGAGGCAACGTCGAGAGGGTCATCGAGGGAATTATGATCTTTTATTAAACCAGAGGGTAGCCACTAAAATCTCTCACGTTTCGAGAGTTGTGACTATTTTTCTGAAAGGCAACCAAAGTGGGAGTACCCTAGAGGTGCACATGTGCAAGTGTATTAAGTTTCAGTTATTTATCTTGATGTTATGTTTTCTAGCGTTTGATTTTATTCTTCACATACAATCCTAGTTAGAATGCATCTAAATAGTTAATAATTTGTAGTAATTAAAAGTGCGGAAATATAAATCTAGCAGTACAAGGCTTCGGGGAAGGGGATTATTACAAGTCAAAAACTTGGGGGAGAAATAAAGAAAGCATTAAAAGAGTCCTAGTTAATTGTATTACATCCCATAAGCAGATACATTAGTATAACAAGTGCGAAAGTAAATAATGCGTGCGAAATGGAAAAAGACGTCTAAATCCTAGAAATTTACTAAGTTAAAAGAAAATATTTTTATCGCTTTTTTTGTTTATTTGGAAAATGTTAAAATTGATTATGAAATAAAATTTGATTAAATCCTAGGTCTATTGATTTTAATTTGAATAAAATAAAGTTAAAGTAATTAATTAATCAATTAACCAAATTGATTTTGATTTAAAAAAAAAAAACTAAACCTATTTTTTTGTGATTTTTATAATTATTTTGTTGATTAAATAACAACAACAAAAAACTAAAAGCAATAAGTAATAAAAGAAACAAAACAAAAAGGAAAATGGGCCTGGATGCTAACTAGCAGGAAGGCGGCGTGGTTGAAATTCCTTTGTCCCACTTTCAGGAGATGTCTAGGCCGCACCTAACTTCAGCGTTGTTGGCCTTCAGAGGGTATACAGTGGGAGGCATGTTAAAGCGTATGGATCTGGGTTAGCTGTGATCTGATGGTTACGATCTGAAGGTGTATGGTGTACACATGGGATACGCCAGTACTGGATCTACAAACAACATGTTAGAAAGAAAAGGAAAATGCCTGACCTGGGATTCGAACCCATGGCCTCCCTCCAACGCACACATCCCTTCACCCTCTGAGCTAGTTGTTCAATCGAAACAAATGAAACCACATCGAATCCTGTAGATTTGTTAGTTTTAAGATCAAACGAAAACCCTATTCCACTAAACCATTCGTCCTGATCACGAATATAGGATTGTTTTGGCCTGAAATGGACTGCACCATGGGTTTCGAAGGTAATCAGTTTCGAAAACCCCTAGCAATGGTATCCTAGTATCTGGGCACTGCAACTTACATGTATTATGTTAAATCATTCTCATACAACAATAATACCATGAACATGCAACCAGAACAAGTTTAAATTAGAGATTGAAAAATTTATTTACCAACTGGTGGTGCTTCGATCTGTAATCCTGAGCGTAGGATGACTTGTGCAAGAGTGGGTATACATTTGTGCGATCCCCAGGAACGAGATTTGGGTGTTCGTTTAGACTGAGGGTTCCTGCAAAGGTGTTGAGTTTGACAACTTTGGAAATTTTTGTGTAACTTTCTAGAGCTTCTTGGAGGCAGGTTGCGTGTCCTCTCTGTAGTCTGGTTACTTGCACTTATATATGGTGTGAATTAGGTTAACCAAAACTTGTACAAAATCTTAGTCACTTATGACAGAATATGGGACTTTTAATTTGTATCAAAAGTTGCCATTTTGATCATTTTCTTGCCATCTTCGAAACGCAATGCACCTAGACATGTTATGGTTTTGGTGTCTTGCTCGAATTTGGGCCTCAAGCTAACCAGTACAAACCCAAAAAACTTCATCACATTAGGCCTCCTCGATTTTCCTGATTCTTTCGATAGGCTCCCAATATTTGCTCTTTTAGGTGGCTTAGAGCTATAATTCGAATGGCTTCTTTGATTCCTATCCAAACAACCTAATCGAACTAAGCTCATGTTCCTTTAGATGGCCTTTCCTTCAATTTGAATGGCTCTCTTCGATTTCCTTCAGTTTGGACCAATTGAAGTGACTTTGGGGCTGGTCGAAGCTTCATTCTTCTTTCTTCGATTTCCTTCAATTTGGACCAATCGAAGTGTTACCTTATGGGCTGGTCGAAGCTTCATTCTTCTTTCTCCGATTTCCCTCAATTTGGACCAATCGAAGACTTTGAAATAAAAGCTCTCTCGAAGGATTTTAGATGCCCAATCGAAGCACCTTGTTCAGATACCCATCGAAAGACCTTGTTAAGATGCCAATCGAAAGACCTTGTTCAGATGCCAATCAAAAGAACTTGTTCAGATGCCCATTGAAAGACACTTGACCATCTTTAAAAACTTTTTATTTTCTTTAAGTAAGTGTTTGTAACCACCCATGTAAGAGAAAATATTGGAAAACATGAGAGGGAAAATTTTAGGATACAACACACTCAACCTAAAAGATCAGGGAAGCATGCTTAAAATGTCCAACAACTCCATGAGGCTTGGTATTGTGCATTGGAACTTTTATTTATCATAAAATCATAAGTTACATCCAACCAAGCCATAACTTGTCATCTCAAGGATTTGGTTACTTTAACTTCTCAAACCTTTTGCCTATAAATAGTGTGGTAATTTTCACGCCAAGACAAGAACTCACTGCCTAAACACTCCTTCAATCTCTCCAAAACCATAAATGGCAACATTGTTCCAAGTTTGAAGCTCAAAGTCCATTTCTTCGAATTTTCAAACCCTTGCATTTTCTGTGAAAAGAAATCATCCAAACACTTTCTAAACATCATTTAGAAGGTGTTCATCACTTCCATTCACCCTTGAAACACCTCTAACCCAAAATCACTCTCAAAACCACCATTGTTGCACATTTTAAGCTTCCAACATCCAACTTCAAATTCACTCGTGCGTTTTCCTATTTTGTCATTCAAACACCTTAGGTACATCATATATAAGTTGTCCAAACACCTGAACAACTTATGAAACATCTCCATCATCATCTTTCATTCTCAAAATCGAGCTTTTCACATTGAGTTGGGGAGGATGATTCATCGAGTCTCAAGGAAATATAAGCATTGGAACACATTCAGGGAGGTCCAAGGAAGCTTTTGGAATCATTTATTTGCACCTGGAAGCATCCATACGCGTTATGAGTTTTCACTTCAAGAGGTAAGTTTTCTCAAACTTTGAAATCTTGATACAAGCAACATTAGCATATACTTTCTGAAGATAAAATGTAGACATCAGGTTACTAAAACTATCCATGTCCTTTAATTGCATTTTAATTGACTGTGTGATGAGAATTTTGGAACTTAGTTTTCTGAAATGTTAGGGTTTCAGTTTGGTACCACATAAAATTCGTCCTAACCGTTGATTTATAGCTTTTAAAAAATACATGGTTAAATTCCTTGTCAAAAATTAAGCAAGTTTGATGTTTACATCTTTCAATTTGGTTGAGAAATGAACATTTTTGAAAAATCAAAGAATGGAAAAATGGTGTTGTTGATCGTTCGCGCGAGAGGAAGAAGATAATGTGCTGGAATTTTCAAATTATGGCATTTTGTTTTATAATATATTTAATGGATGTTGTTTCATAAACGGATGAAACAGCCACCCCAGTGGTATGCATAGCGCGCATGTAACCTCTAAGTCTGGGGTTCGAATCCCCCTCGCCCCAGACCTTTTGGTTTTATTTTTCTCCTTTTTTAAAAGTTCAATTTTCTACTTCATTTTTCACTATTTTCACTTAATTCTTTTTGAAATCAAATTTAGTCTTTTTGAGCTAATTTTTTTTTGCACGCTCTTAATTTATTATATCTATTTTATGATCCTGTGAAAAACTCCCAAAAAATATTAGATTTAGATTTTGCATAGTTTTAACCAATTTTACTTAAATTAGAAAAAAAAAACAAAAAATCATAAAAAAAGAGATTTATGTTTTTAATTAATTAGTTAAATTTATATAAATTAAAATTTTAATTTAATCACACTTTGTTTTACTTTATTAATTATTTTTTAAATTAATTAGAATTAGGGTTTATTATTTTTACAATATAAAATATTTTTCTAAATAAAATACCAAAAATATTAGAATTTCTTAGGTTTTAAAAATTAATTAGAATTAGATTTTGGATTGTTTTGGATATTTTGTATAATGTTGCACCAACTTTATGCAGGTTTTGGAGTGGAGTGGACAACAATGTAACATCAGGTTTTGTGCAGAATTATAACATAGATTGTTTTGGCTTTGTGCAGGTCAAGCTTTGAAATGGTCATGAGATGTAGAAAGATGAAGATTAGGTGAATGTAAAATTTTACTTAGGATAAGTGTGAATGAAGATTAGGCTTTAGAACAAACATGTTTATGTAATTCTCTTTGTAGTTTTTAATGTAACGGTAAACATGTTTCGATGTTCTAACATCCTTTTCTTTTATTCAAAGCTTCCAAGGTTGAATGATAGTGTATCTTGCACAATATTGAATGAACTTGTTTGAAAACTTTGGATGATGAATCTTGCAAATTATTAGGATATAATCATATGGAATGAGTTCTTGAATTATGATGAGACTTAATGGAAATCTTGAATGTTTGTGATAGAATTTTGAACATGAATAAGACTCGAATCTTGAATGATGTTTGAATAACTTGAACGAAACTTCCTCTTGAATTCATGATAAACTTGAAAAGTGAATGAGCTATTGTAAGTGTTTGTTGGCAGCAATTTTGGTAAAACACTGACTTGATAATGTTTGGCTAAATGTCTTGACATTTGAAGAAAACTACTTTTGAATGATATCAAAGCAGATGTCTTGATATCAAAGCAGATGTCTTGATATCTGCCTCTTGATCTGAACGTGACTTCATATATGTTTCCTGTTTTTATGCGCGCCATTATTCAGGATTTGTGACTCATAGTTTGCGAAAAATATGGAGGAATATTTTTCTATTTGCATTATCCTTATGGATTATATCTTGGCCTGTTTTCATGGAAATATTCAAGGGATTGGAATATTTGTTTTTCAGCCCAAGCCCACTGTTGCGCCTTTATAAGGACTTGCATCCTTATTCATCAAACTATAACTTTTAAAGAAGAATATATTCTTTCTGTTTTAGAAGTCTAAGTCTTTTTAATTGTAATACACTCTAAGTATTGGTTTAATACTTGAGTTGTAATTTGAGTTGTTAATTGTTGATCACTCATAAGTTTTTAAGTATTGAATGATTGAAGTCCTTAAAAACTTAATATTTCTGTTGTTCTTCACTGTTAGTGATTGAAGGGATTTGAGGAGGGCCTCATACCTAGGTGTGTCTTAGGTACAAGTATAGCATCGGTAGTGATTAAGTGATTAGACCGTAAACTAGTTATTTACCGAGGGTCTATGAATTGATACTATTTAATGGATTTGTCCTTGGCTTGGTAGCCCTCAGAGTAGGTGTTGTTGTACACCAAACTGGGTTAACAATCCCTTGTGTTTTTACTGCTTTTAACATTTTTGCATTGTCCTCAGATATTTGTGTCGTGACATCTCCTTCGACATCACATATCTGATACCAGAATTTAAATTGGTATCAGAGCAAGCATCCTGCTCTGTATCTGGGTGAGATCTAGGGAAGATACTTTATGGTACTATGGACAAGGAAGGAGGATTTGTGAGCAGACCACCCATTTTGGATTGAAGCAATTATGACTATTGGAAACCACGTATGGTGGCCTTTCTAAAGTCTCTGGACAACAGGGCTTGGAAAGCTGTCTTAAAAGGATGGAAACAGCCTATCAAATTGGGAGAAAATGAAGAACTTACTTCTGAGTTAAAGCCAGAAGAAGATTGGTCTAAAGAAGAGGATGGAATTTCCCTTGGAAATTCTAAAGCCTTGAATGCTATATTCAATGGAATTGACAAGAACATTTTTAGATTATTGAACACATGTGAAGTAGATAAGGATTCTTGGGGGATTCTTCGATCTACCCATGAAGGCACATCCAAAGTAAAGATGTCAAGACTTCAGTTGCTCACCACCAGATTTGAAAATTTGAGAATGAAGGATGATGAAAGCATTAATGACTTCCATATGAACATTCTTGAGATTGCTAATGCTGCCAGTGCTTTAGGAGAAAAAATTCTAGAAGACAAATTGGTGAGAAATATGCTTAGGTCATTTCCTAAGAGATTTGATATGAAAGTGACTGCCATAGAAGAAGCACAAGACATTGATAAGATGAAAGTGGATTAACTTGTTGTATCACTTAAGACATTTGAATTAAGCATCAATGAAAGATCTGAAAAGAAGAACAAAAGCATAGCTTTTGTAACCAATACTGAAGATGAAAAGGAGGATTGTGATCTGGACACAGATGAAGGAATATCTAATGCCTTAGTTATGCTTGGAAGACAGTTTAACAAAGTGATAAAAAGGATGGATAGGAACCCAAGATCAAATGTCAAGAACATCTCATCTGACATCCTTAAGTCAAATGAGTTTGATAGAAAAAGGGCTAAAGAAAAATCCACTCTAGGGAAGGGAATACAATGTAATGGATGTGAAGGTTTTGGTCACATTAGAGCTGAATGTCCTACATATCTTAAGAAATAGAAGAAGAATTTATCTGTTACTTGGTCTGAAGAGGATTCTGAGAGTAATCTTGAAGAGGGATCTGCAAAGTATGTTAAAGCATTGACATGCAAATATGTGTCTGATGAAGATTCTTGTGATGGTGAACTAACCTTTGATGAGCTAGCTGCCTAGTACAAAGAACTATGTCTCAGAAGTGTAGAAGTTTGCCTAGAATGGGAGAAATAGAAAGCACTCATAACCCAACTAAAGGCGGAAAGGAAAGAGCATCTGAAAACTATTTCTAATCTGGAAAGTGAAGTGACTTCTCTGAATTATAATCTTGATAAAATTGTCAAATCTCTCAAGATTTTGAATAATGGGTTTGACACATTAGATGAAATTCTTTAAGTGGGAAAAGTGACAGGAAACAAGAGTGTTCTAGGGTTTAATGAGAAAAAGGAACCTGTTTCAGAAGAACCTTCATCAAATTCCACTCATGCCAAGTCTAAACCAAAGATGTCGAATCAAATGTCTAAACATCATGGCAAACATCATGGTAAGAAAAAATTTACTCAAACTAGAGAGAAATCCCAGCCCTGGAGGTGTCATCATTGTGGAAGGTTTGGTCATATAAGACCTTTCTGTTTCAAGTTGTATGGGTATCCTAAACCTACTCCTCTTCCCAAGACTGTTAAGATCTCTCAAAATAGAAAGAAAAAAAGAAACAGTGGGTTCCCAAGTCTAATGTTGCTAGTTTCATAGCTCATACCTCTCTCAGAGTATTAACCAAAGATGACATGTACATTGATAGTGGTTGTTCTAGACACATGACAGGTGTCAAGAATCTATTGGTAGATATCAAATCTCATTCTACGAGTTATGTGACTTTTGGTGATGGAGTCAAAGGTGAAATCAAAGGAGTGTGAAAGCTAGAATGTTCAGGAGTCCCAAAACTTGACAATGTATTACTTGTTTGAGGGTTAAAAACTAACCTAATAAGTTTAAGCCAACTATGTGATTAAGGATTCAAATTTAACTTCACCAAGGCAGAATGTCTTGTTTGAAATAAGAAGAATAAAGTTATTATGAAAGGAATCAGGTCTAAAGACAACTGCTACTTATGGGATCTTCAAGAGTTAAGCCTCTTCTCAACATGTGCTTTAGCCAAAGAAAATGAATTTAAACTGTGGCATCAAAAACTGGGACACTTGCATCTAAAAGGAATGAAAAGAATCATATCTATTGAAGTAGTGAGAGTATGTGGTGAATGCCAGATTGGAAAGCAAACTAAGATGTCACATCAGAAGATCCAACATCTCATTACATCAAATTTTTTGGAACTTCTTCACATGGACTTAATTGGACCTATGCAGGTTGAAAGTCTTGGTGGAAATAAGTATGCCTATGTTGTCGTAGATGACTTCTCTAGGTACACATGGATAAGTTTTATCAGAGAAAAATCAAAAACTTTTGAAGTGTTTAAAGATCTCTGTCAAAAATTTCAAAGGGAAAAAGATAGTCATATCATCAGAATCATAAGTGATCATGGAATAGAATTTGAGAATAATAAATTTGCTGATTTTTTCTCTTCTGAAGGAATCAGTCATGAATTTTCCTCTCCTATTACTCCTCAGTAAAATGGGATTGTGGAACGCAAAAAAAGAACCCTTCAAGAATCTGCCAGAGCTATGATTCATGCTAAGAAGTTACCCTACCACTTTTGGGCTGAAGCTATGAATATTGTGTGCTATATCCATAACATAGTCACTTTAAGGAAAGGAACCTCAACCACATTGTATGAAATATGGAAGGGAAGAAAACCTAGTGTCAAATACTTTCATGTTTTTGGAAGTAAATGTTACATCTTATCTAATTGTGAACAAAGGAGGAAGATGGATCCCAAGAGTGATGAAGGAATATTCCTGGGTTACTCTACAAATAGAATAGCTTACAAAGTCTTTAACTCCAGAACCAAGGTTACGATGGAATCCATAACTGTTATTATTGATGATAGAGGATGGAATGATGAAGAAGATGTCTTAGAAGATGTTGGAACATCTTTGTCTGATATTCCAACAGAATCCAATGACAGAAGTATTGATTCTAATCCACCTCAAGAAAGTCATGAGCCCAGTCATCTCAATAAAGGGCCTTCAATTAGAGCCCAGAGAGATCATCCTAAGGAGCTTATCATAGGAGATCTAAATAAAGGAGTTACTACTAGATCAAGATAAGGAATGTAAAACTCTTGCTTTGTTTTAAAAATTGAGCCTAAGAATGTAAAAGAGACCTAAATTGATCAGTTCTGGATTAATGCTATATAAGAGGAGCTAGAACAATTTAGTAGAAATGAAGTTTGGGATCTGGTCCCAAGGCCTGAAGGGACAAATGTGATTGGCACTAAATTGGTGTACAAGAATAAATATGATGAAATAGGGATGGTCACTAGAAATAAGGCAAGGTTAGTTTCACAAGGATACACTCAAATTGAAGGAGTTGACTTTGATGAAACATTTGCCCCTGTGGCCTGACTTGAATCAATCAGACCACTCTTGGGAGTTGCTTGCATTCTAAAATTTAAATTGTTTCAAATGGATGTAAATAGTGTCTTCTTAAAAGGTTATCTGAATGAGGAAGTCTATATGGAACAACCTAAGGGATTTGTTGATCCAATTTTTCCTAAATATGTGTACAAACTGAATAAAGCTCTGTATGGATTAAAGTAGGTTCCAAGAACTTGGTATGAGAGATTAACATAATTTCTTGGTGAGAATGGATATAGGAAAGGTGGCATAGACAAAACTCTTTTTGTCAAGGAAGAAGAAGGGAAGATCATGGTTGCACAGATTTATGTTGATGATATTGTGTTTGGTGGGATGTCAAATCAGATGGTTCAACATTTTGTCAAGCAAATGCAGTCAGAATTTGAGATGAGCCTTGTTGGTGAATTAACCTACTTTCTTGGTCTGCAAGTTAAACAAATGGAAGATTTAATATTCTTATCTCAGAGCAAGTATACGAAGAATATAGTAAAGAAATCTAGGATGGAAAATGCCAGTCACAAAAGAACACCTGCTCCCGAACATCTGAAGTTGTCTAAGGATGAAAAAGGAGTAAGTGTGATTCAAAGTCTTTACAAAAGTATGGTAGGCAGTCTTCTATACCTCACAACTAGAAGACCTGACATTGCCTTTGCTGTAGGGGTATATGCTAGATATCAAGCTGATCCTAAAGTTAGCCATGCCAACCATGTGAAGAGAATTCTTAAATATGTGAATGAGAAAATTGACTATGGTATACTATATTCTCATGGATCTAGCTCTTCTTTAACTGGTTATTGTGATGCTGATTGGGCAGGAAGTGCTGATGATAGAAAAAGTACATCAGAAGGATGTTTCTTTCTAGGAAATAATCTCATATCTTGGTTCAGTAAGATGCAAAATTATGTGTCTCTGCCCGTATATTGCTACAGGAAGCAGTTGTTCTCAGTTGGTTTGGATTAAACAAATGTTAACAAAATATAATGTCAAGCAAGATGTCATGACATTATTCTATGATAATCTAAGTGCCATAAATATATCAAAAAATCCTTTTCAACACAGCAGGACCAAACACATTGATATATGCCATCACTTCATAAGAGAGATGGTTGAAGAAAAAATTGTTGTCTTAGAACATGTAGCTACTGAGTTACAACTGGTTGACATTTTCACTAAGGCTTTAGATGCAAACCAGTTTGAGAACTTAAGAGAAAAACTAGGGATCTGCATATATGAGGGTTTGTAGCAATTAAGGGCGTGTGAGAATATCATTAAAGTGATATTATATTATTTATGTTTCCAATAAATCAAATTTCGAAAGCAATCATTTCAAGACTGTCTCAAAGTTTTTCTCACACGCTATGAAATCACTTCCTTCTATTTTCACAAACTCTTCCTTTTCCTTTACAGAAAAAGAACCCTTGTCATTCTTCATCTCTTTGCTCAAAAATCATTAAAGATGTCTCAACATCATGCATCGTGTCCCTCAAAATCCGTCAACCATCCTGAGGAGCTCTCCCTTGATAGAGTACTTGACGTTACTCCTCTAACAACAATTCCACATCTTGAGAAGAAGGTCAAGAAACCCAAATCGTCACCTGCAAAGAAATCCAAAGACGAGTTTGACACTTTTAAAGGTAATGCTTATACTGCTACTGATGATAGGACAAAAGAAGACATTGTTAATGTTGATAGAAGTATTAAAAGGTTGGTAGATAGGGTGTTAAATAAAGGTTTTGTTGTGCCTGGAATTTCAACTCCTCTTGCCCGAATGCCTGCTCCGGCTGACAAAGGAAATGATCCTAAAAATGCTGCTGAATCATCCACCTTCAAGAAAGATACTGCTGAAAGCAAACTTAGCAAGATTGCTACTTCTGCTCTAGAAGAAGTGGAAGCTGATGTTGAACAAGATGTTGAGAAGGACTCTCCTGCTAAGGAAGATGCTGCTAGCTCCAAAACTGCAGAGAATCAAAATACTGAGAATATGGTTAAAGTTGATGAGCTGTCTAACAATGAGCTCATTTCTAATGTGGTGTCTGGAATTGCTAAAAGGCTCAAGACTAGAAAAAGAAAAAATGTGGATGTCACACCCCCTGCCAAGAGCATCAAGAAGAAGACTTTATGGTCCCTCAAAGGCCTGGAGTAAAGTGGTTCCTTCCTCTGACAAAATAAAAGCTATACCTGATAGCTCCACAAATGATGATGATGATGCTGTCCAGAACATCTCACCTTTGAAGAAATCCAGAAGTAAGAAGAAAGTTGCGTTAGTAGAAGAAGCTGACTCTGATTATGATGTCAAGGAAGATGTCTAAGACATCTCTCTTGTGAAGATATTTGCAAGCAAGAAGCTTTCCGTTAGGGTTCCTGATTCTCCTCTTGACAACATTTCTTTCCATTCTGTTAGAAATGCTGAAAAGTGGAAATATGTATTTCAAAGAAGAATTTCCCTTGAAAGAGAGTTGGGAGCTGGTGCACTGGAGTGTAAAGAGATTATGGACCTGATTTCTTCTGCTGGATTGATGAAGACTCTCACCAGGTTTGCAAAATGTTATGAGACTCTTGTTAATGAATTTATTGTTAATATTCCTATTAACTGTGTTGATCATAAAAGTAAGGAGTATAGGAAGGTGTTTGTTAGAGGTAGGTGTGTAGAATTTTCCCCTTCTGTCATCAATAGATTTCTGGATAGGTCCGAAGATGATTAATGTGAGCTGTAACTAACTGATAATCAAGTGTGCAAAGCCATCACTGCAAACCAAGTGAGTGAGTGGCCCATGAAGAATAAGCTTCCTGTTAGCAAGCTAAGTTTGAAATATGCTATCTTGCATAGAACTGGAGCTTCTAACTAGGTTTCTACCAATCATACCTCAACCATTAAAATTGTCTTAGGAAAGTTTATCTATGCTGTTGGAAATAAGAAACTATTTGATTACAATGCTTACATTTTTTATTAGACTATTAAGCATGCAGGAACATGTGCTATCAAAATGTATATTGCCTTTCCATCTTTTATTTGTGGAATTATTCTTAATAAACATCCTGGATTTCTGAGTGGTAATGATGTAGTTTGCAAGAGGGAGTCTCCTCTAACCCTTCACTTCAAGTTATTTTTAGGAAAACATGTCCCAAACATTGTTTTGACATCTGGATCTTCTGAAAACAAGACCTTAACTAAGGATAACATGATTACCGAATTAAGGGAAGCCTGCAAAGAACCTAATGATGTGATCAGAGTTAGCTCAACAAGAAAGCTAATTTTTGAAAAAATGATCAAGGAGTTGCAGAAGGACAACAATTGTGATGATAAAGTGAGCACTGATGATGAAGGAAGTTATGACTCTGCCAAGTCTATTGGTCCTAAAGACAATTAGAACATTTGTTGTTTATTTGCTTTGACCCCATTTGTTCCTTTTTGGCACTTGTATGTGCTTGACTCTTGCATTCTATGGTCTGTACTTATTTGGCATATCCTATTATTGCTATTCTCTTGAATGCATGTTTTATTTGGCATATTATGTATAAAAAGGGGGAGAGAAACTGACTAACCTATGACTTATTGACCACTTAATGAGGGGGAGCTTAATGTTTGAGGGGGAGCCTCATGTCTCTGAAGATGTTCTGACATCTTCCTCTGCTAATAACAAAACTCAGTTACTTGACTCACCTCTGACTGACTGATCACTGACTGAGGGGGAGCTTAATGTTTGAGGGGGAGCCTCATGTCTCTGAAGATGTTCTGACATCTTCCTCTGCTAATAGCTAACTTAGTTAATTTTTCTAACTGGTAATTGAGTTTTGTTTTTGCTTATGCTGCTGCTTTGATAATGTGCTCAAATAATGTTTTAGCCAAAATTTCCCAAAGGGGGAGTTTGTAAGTGTTTGTTGGAAGAAATTTTGGTAAAACACTAACTTGATAATGTTTTTCTAAATGTCTTAACATTTGAAGCAAAATGGTTTTGAATGATGTCAAAGCAGATGTCTTGACATATGCCTCCTGATCTGAACGTGACTTGATATCTGTTTCCTATTTTTATGCGCGCCATTATTCAGGATTTGTGACTCATAGTTTATGAAAAATATGGAGGAATATATTTCTATTTTCATTATCCTTATGGATTATATCTTGGCTTGTTTTCATAGAAATATTCAAGGGATTGGAATATTTGTTTTTCAGCCCAAGCCCATTGTTGCGCCTTTATAAGGACTTGCATTCTTATTCATCAAACTGCAACTTTTGAAGAAGAACATATTTTTTCTGTTTTAGAAGTCTAAGTCGTTTTAATTGTAATACACTCTAATTATTGGTTTAATACTTGAGTTGTAATTTGAGTTGTTAATTGTGGATCATTCATAAGCTTTTAAGTATTGAATGATTAAAGTCCTTAAAAACTTAATATTTATGTTGTTCTTCACTGTTAGTGATTGAAGGGATTTGAGGAGGGCCTCATACCTAGGTGTGTCTTAGGTAGAAGTATAGCACGAGTAGTGATTAAGTGATTAGATCGTAAACTGGTTGTTTATTGAGGGTCTATGAATTGATACTATTTAGTGGACTTGTCCCTGGCTTGGTAGCCTTCATAGTAGGTGTTGTTGTACACCGAACTAGGTTAACAATCCCTTGTGTTTTTACTACTTTTAATATTGTTGCATTGTCCTCAGATATTTGTATCTTGACATCTCCTTCGACATCACATATCTGATACAAGAATTTCAGCTATTGTTTGAAAACCATGGATGGATCTTAAATCTTGTTTATCCTTTTGATTCCATAAGAATTTGTATTCCAAATAAACTTGTATGCCATGCTCTAAATGACCCTAACTCATGTTTGAATTGAAATAATAACTTTCATCATTTAGGCATAACGTCACACCATGATTGATTGGAGACACTATCCTTAAATCATGATGTCCAAAACTCTAGTCTCCACACTTGATAGGTGCAAATATAAGATGCAACTCCAACCATAGGTCACAAGATATCATATATTTTTGAGTTCAAACCCTTGAGAAAGAAATCCTTATGACATGTCTCGTAATACAAATAATTAGTGGAAGATCTCAAGTTAACTCAAAGCCCACTTATGAAGAAAGGGTCCTCTGATGATAGAGTGATGAAACCCTAAAACAGTCTCAGCCGAAATATCTTTGGTGAAACCCTCAAAACCCTAGCGTCAAAATCCAATTATCAGAAGAAACAAAGAATCAACCTTTATTTGATAAAGAAGCCCAAAACAAAGTGAAACCCTAGTTCATACCAAACATTGCTTCTTGATCTCATTTGAATGAATGAATTTTATGCAAATGGCCTAGTTAAAATGATGCATATAAAATGTATAGCCTAATCCAGATAAAAGTAGAATTAGGAGGGTAAATTTTGGAGTGCAATAGCTGCCCCTGTTCAATCTTCTTAAACCTGAAGAGTTAGATTGGCATATACGCCATTCGTGACTCGAAGGTAGAAGATCATTAAATACTTAAGTGTCCGTAAATTTGCACTTGTATGTGCACAAAGTAACATTGTTGGTTGATTATATCGGGAATGGGCTTAAAGATGCCATTTGGAGAGGTGACAGAGAGTCGTCGGAGATGGGCTTATAGATTCCATCCAAAGGTAACCGTTGATAGAAGTATCAGAATGAGTCTACGCTCGACTGTATCTGAAGAATGTTTTCTAGAATGAACCTCTGGGAAAGGTGTTTAAGTAATTGCTTGTCATGTAGACATTCGCCCCATCTGGTTTTGGGAGTTGATCTACAATCTTCTTTGTTGGTAAACCTATCCTATTTCTGGAATTCATATTGTTGATGATAAAGATAGTCGCCCTGTCCTCTTTCAGGAATTGATCTTTATCTTACCATAAAGAGAGAAAGATAGTTTCCCCGTCCTATTTTGGGAGTTAATCTTTTCTTGGTTTTAAAGAAAGAAAGATAGTTTCCCCGTCCTGTTTCGGGAGTTAATATTTGCCTTGATTGGCTTTTTGTTGGTAAACCCGTCCTGTTTTGGGAGTTTATACCATTTGGTGATAAAGATAGTCGCCCTGTCCTATTTTCAGAATTGATCTTTATCCGACCATAAAGAGAGAAAGATAGTTTCCCCGTCCTGTTTCGGGAGTTAATCTTTGCTTGGTTGTACAAAAAGAAAGATAGTTCCCCCGTCCTGTTTCGAGAGTTAATCTTTGCCTTGCTTTACTTTTTGTTGGTAAACGTGTCCTATTTCAAAAGTTTATACCATTTGGTGATAAATATAGTCGCCCCGTCCTATTTCGAGAATTGATCTTTATCCGACCATAAGGAGAGAAAGATAGTTTCCCTGTCCTGTTTCGGGAGTTAATATTTGTTCGATTGTAAAGAAAGAAAGATAGTTTCTTCATCCTGTTTCGGGAGTTAATCTTTGATCTGTTTTAAAAATTGTCTATAATATTCGTCTATTTGTAGTCTTTACCTAAAAATATAAAGAGTTAGTTGTATGCAATGTCATGATGTATGAAACGAATTATGTAATGATGTTCTCAAAGTAAATGAGAGTGTGCTATATGCGTTTCGTATGCATATGCTATGATATTTGTAAATGATGTACGAATTTGAAGTGTTGTTGAAGCGTATTGGTAACTCTTATAACATTTATGTCTGGGGAAAATAAATCCCTGACCGTTGTTGGAGATGGAGAATATGTGTAATCTTAAATATTTGTTTAGAATGTTTCCACTGGGGGTTCTTGCTTCCTGTTTGAGGAAACTCTACTGGGGGTTCTTATACACCCTGACTGGGGATAAAAAAGATGGATAACCTTTCGAGGGGTTGTCTGACCGAGTTTCTGATATGGATGCCGACTCTTTTGGGGAGAATAAGGTTAAACGATATTTGGTCTGGTTCCAAATTTAGTAGCAACTCTCTAAGGATTGTGGTTCAGACTTCTTTTTGTTGGAGATGGGAATCTTTTCGGTATTTATAGAAATAGACTCAAAGTGGGGAGATTGAACTTTGCTATGGAAATAAACCATGTTGGGGAAATAAACCCTAAACTGGATGGAGAAATATTTTGCTGAGGAAACACTCTTATTGAGGAAATGAGCTCTGTTGGAGAAAAGAAACCTGCAGGGTTTTTACAGTCTTTGAGGAATAAACTCAACTGGGGAAGAGAATTTCCATAAACTGTACCAATGCCATAAACTCCGATGGAGACTGGAATTTCGTTTGGTTGGAGAAATTTCCAGAAAAAAATACCGTATTCTTTTATCCGCTAGGGTGACTTGCTGGTGAGTATGATTCGGTTAATTCAGCCTCGCCAGGAATGTATCTTTGTTGAAAATGAGTTTGTGAAGATGACTTTGTGGGGATAATCCTGTGAGGATATTTCTGTGGGGGTATGTGGATGACTTGAACATTATCCCGACTCCTAGAGTCTTGAGCAAATGCTTATTCCTGTTTTTACGCACATATTTGTTTAACAGTTAATCATATTCATATGCATATGTTCATTCAATTTTAGTCATTGGACGTTTTTTGAAATCAAAACAGAAAAGTTAAAATAATAAGTTTGAATTTTAAAATTTGCATTTCTATTGATAGTTTACCCATAAACATGCGGTTTTGTACGAAGAGACATGAATCCTAGTAAGAGGAAATTGTCATGAAATAAAGAGAGTACAAAGTGGAAAAAATAATAGTTATATGAAAATAATCTCATCGGGTTCCAACTCTGCTATTGCCCTTATGTCTTCAAGCATCTCGTCCCTTGCTGTCGGAAGAGGTTGACTGAATTGATCCGCACCATTCGAACTTGAAGTTGATAATAAAGCTGGTTGTGAGTGATCCAACGGGACATAGTCGTACGCTTTAATCCCAAATTTTTTCCTGGACCGCCCTTTCGGGTTTTAAGTCCACCAGGATACCATTTTTCCCCAAGACGCCTTTTCAGGTTTTCGACTTTCCGGGTGTACAAACATGTGGAGCAAATGCTTATTCCTGTTATATATATATATATATATATATATATATATATATATATATATATATATATATATATATATATATATATATATATATATATATATATATATATATATATATATATATATATATATATATATATATATATATATATATATATATATATATATATATATATATATGTATATATATATATCCCTAATTTTTGCCCGAACCCTTTTGGTTCTCCGTGATGCCCTTATGTTTTCCTAGGCCATTCAACCTAGCAGGTCATTTTCATGCATCGTATCTTTTGACTATGTCCGCGTTCATAGGATGCGGAAAATCTTCACCGTCCATGGTGGTAAGTATCATAGCGCCGCCCCCAAAAATATCTTCTTAATTACTATGATACGGTGGAAGTACCGACTGTGAGTACTGGTTTTGCATTTTTTGTTCGCAAATGTTGCGGTAAGCAAGAGTCGCCACCGACTTTTATTTCATCCAACAAAGGAAAAGGAAAAAAGAACAGAAAAAACCTTTTTCGAGATGTTTCTGAGTACGGGGGTAGATTATAGAAAGGTAAGGTGTTAGAACCCTTTCTATCCATGGTTTTCCATGGGCTCTTAGGTACTTGCTCATTTTGAAATTGCTTGTGTGTGTTTTGAAAAGTTTTTGTTTGACTTCGTGGTAACGCTTGTATCTGTCCTCAAGAGTGTGACGAAGTTGTTTTGAAAATTGTTTTGAAAGTGTTTGTGTGAGATTTGTTTGTTTCGAGCAAGTACCTAGGAACTATCTACCTAATCGAAAAAGTTTGTTCGTTTTCCTTTAGACATCGCTATCCTACTATTAAGGAGTAGGTAGCTCTGTCGTTGGAATTTAAGGGAAATTCGAAATGGACGAGTACGGTCACATAAGAAATGTTTAGGAAACTTTAGTAGTTACCCTAAAATCATAAAGATCTTTCTGAGGCAACATCTGAATGGGTCATTTTTTATTTTTCGGGACTAGAGGGAAACCACTAAAATTCCCTATTCTTCATGACCGTTTACCGAAGGCAACCGGAGTGGAGCAAACCCTAGGAGTGAGCATGTGCAAGTGTTTGATTTCAGTTGATTTTATCTTTGCACAATTAGGGTTTTCTACCGTTTTAAATTTATTTGTCTTGCCATTCAATCATATTATTCATACATCTAGGCAGTTAATAGTTACGGAAAGTAAAGTGCGAGAAATTAAAACCCTAGCTATTACAAGGCTTTGGGGGGGGGGGGGTTACATAATTGAAAACTGGGGAAAATAGTAAATGTGAAATAATAAACCTAATTAACTATTACAAACTCGGAGCAGTTACATTAATAGGAAAAATAATGGGGAAAAAGATGCGCGTGACAAAATTAAATACGAGGAATTAAAAATTATATTCAAAGAAGTCTAATCAGTGAAAGAAAATATTTTTTGAACTTTTGAGGAAAGTAATTAATCTTGCAAATTAAACTAACTTCTATTAAATTTAATTATTAAAAAAAGTATTTAAGTTAACCTAATTAATGTAATTAATTAATGAAAATAAATATTTTATGAAAAAAACTAAACCTAATATTTTTGTGATTTTCTGATTTTTGATTTAATAAAAAAATGATTTTGTAAAAAAAAATTAAAACAAAAAAAACCAAAAAGAAACAAATAAAGAAATTAAAAGGAAAATAAAGTGGGCCTGATTTGAAGCAATTTGGGAGGTGTGGTTTGCAACTTTGCAAAGCCCAATTTGATGGCCCAAAGGTCCTGCGCCTGATCCAGTGTAGCTTCCTTCTGATGGTTCATGGTATGACTGCACGTACTGGATGTTGGATCTGAATATGATGAGATCTTGTGGTTGAATTTGGAGATGCATGGTGAACATTTGATCATGATGCGCACGGGATCCTTCATAGAGTGTTAAGAAAATAACAAAATGTGCACGCCTGGGGTCGAACCCAGGTATTTGGTTTCACACGCCCCCTGCCCTTGCCATATGTGTTGTATTGTTCATTCATACATATATCCAAACACAAATAATGAAAAGAAAATCAAGTGTTAAACCCAGTCAATTAAACAAATGCACACGTCAACTAGTATGAACCAATCATGTTATAAGGATAAGCCACGCATGCAGTTAGACTGCCTTCAGCCTTTGACTCACCGGAGAAGCGCCAGAGCCCTAGCTCCGATCGTCTTATCCGGCTATCTCCTCCACCCAATTCACACAAACCTGCAAAAACAATAATTAATTAGACCCTACCCCCTAATTCGAGGGCTGCGGATCCAATGGTGACCTCCTCTTGCCCTGAAACAGCTTGCAAACATCGCTATGAGAAAAAAATGTGAAACCACGGTCGTTAATGGAAAAGGGTGATTCTGGATGTTAGCTTCACATGTTATACGTTCAAACACTCATAATCATTAATAGAAACACATGTATGCAGTCAATATGGATTTAAATTAGGCGTTGTGCAAGTTTGAGATCAAAGAAATCTTACCCAAAAGTGAGGTACGGACTTGTGATTTTTTTATGCTATAGGATTCCTCAGGAGTTGGGTTGAGTACCTTGATGCTGCGGGAGTACGATTAGAGGCTTATAATCAATGGAGAATGGCTGGATTGTGAGATCTCAAATTGCACTAAACTTGAATATTTTTGAAACTTTGTTCTTGGTTTGGAGGCAGCCTTTTCGTGTCCTTTAGGTCTGGGATTGTTGTGGTTATATATTGTAGCACATTAGGTCAACATAAGTGGAAAAAATCCAATGCTTTGGTGAAAATTATTCTTCCTTCAATTATTTTATTTTTTGTTTATTTTTGGAACAAATCCAATCTTACCCTCTCTCCACGAATTTGCCTTGATTTACCAGCTTTTGTTGATTGTTATTTGATGAGAAAAAGATCTGCAATAAAATCTTTTACTATTTTGATTATTTATTTGATTTAATTTGATTTTTAAATGATTAAAATCAAAATAAATTAAATAAATAATGCCAATAATACATGGAAATGTGTTTGGGTCGTGGACCATGCTAGAAGTAAGATGCAAGCATAAAAAGTTAGGCCCATTTGACAAAAAATGCAATTTTGGGCATTGTTGACTTTTGACAATTTTCCAAAAATGGCCAATTTTTAAGTGCATATCTCCTTCAATTTTGGCCCTAAGGGGGGGGGGGGGTTCTTGTACTTTTTAGAAATCTTGAGATGTCCCCTAAACAACCATTTTGGTTTCATTTCAATTGGATCTTCCATGCTCATGTAAGAAGCTTTGACCCAAAAGGTGTTTTTGTTGACTTTTGGAAATGACCTGTAATGTCTGAATTCATATATTTTCATGAGGGAATTTTTTGAACTTGAGGAATGAATATGAGTTGTAGGGAATTGAATTCTCTTCAAAATGAGCCTTGGATGGGAAATTTCTGATAACGTATGAGAAAGTTATGCCTGGTCAAAGTTTGGTTGACTTTTCCTATAGAAACCCTAATTTAGCAACTTTTGAGTTTTGATGAATTTGGGGAATTCCTTGAGGAATCATGATCAACCCTTGATCAAATGATGGAAATTATTTCAAAATGTTGATGTTGACCAAAAATCTTGAAGTTTGACTATAGGTGGGTCACAATTGACTTTTGACCTAGCATAGTTGATTTTCAAGCATTTGAGCAGTTGACTGAGCAAACTTCTTATGCAGGGCATGAGACTTGACACAGATGTTCTTGAGAACATATTAGGACCATGGAAATATTTGAGACCTTTGGAGTTCACCCATATTGATGAAAATGGAAACCCTAGTTTGAGGTTCATTGTCTTAGGAGAGCATTTGCCTGATCAATCCTGGGGCATCCTTGGGCAAGTTGAGGATTTCAATGAACATATGTTGAGTAAAATGGGAGGGAAAATTTTGGTGTACAACAGCTGCCCCTGTTCAATCTTCTTAAACCTGAGGATGTAGATTGGTTGGTCTGCCTTTCCTGGTCTGAAGGTAGAAGATGATTGAACACTAAAGTGCCCCTAAATTTGCACTCGCATGAAGTAACACTGATTGGTGATATCGGGAATGGGCTTACATATGCCATTTGGAAGTCGATTGGGAACTGTCGGAGAAGGGCTTAAAGATTCCATCCATAGAAGGTATTGGTTGCATAAGAGATTCCTTTGTAAGAATTCCTGTACCTACCATTGAGAGTGGCTTTACCAGGGAATGTCGGTTTACGTCCTGAGAGATATAGTATAGGAGCTTCGGTTGTCCACTACTCTACTGGGGAATTAACTCCTGATTAAGGAGGTGGGGAGTAAGATGCATATCTTGTTAGGGTCCAGGATGCACTGCAACTTACTGGGGAAATGTGAGATCAACTGTATCTGGTCGGGTCCAGGTCTTACAGTGTTGTAAATTATTGTCTAGAGATAAGTGAGAAGGAACCTGGATAGTAGGGTTGCTTCGAAATGAAATCCTGGATAGTAGGGCTATAAGAAGGAACCTGTATAGTAGGGTTACTTCGAAATGAAAGCCTGGATGGTAGGGCTATGAGAAGGAACCTGGATAGTAGGGTTACTTCGAAACGAAAACCTGGATGGTAGGGCTATGAGAAGGAACCTGGATAGTAGGGTTACTTCGAAATGAAAACCTGGATGGTAGGGCTATGAGAAGGAACCTGGATAGTAGGGTTACTTCGAGTTGAAAGCCTGGATGGTAGGGCTATGAGAAGGAACCTGGATAGTAGGGTTACTTCGAGATGAAAGCCTGGATAGTAGGGCTATAAGAAGGAACCTGGATAGTAGGGTTACTTTGAAATGAAAGCATGGATGGTTGGGCTATGAGAAGGAACCTTGATAGTAGGGTTACTTCGAAATGAAAGCCTGGATGGTAGGGTTATGAGAAGGAACCTGGATAGTAGGGTTACTTCGAAACGAAAGCCTAGATGGTAGGGCTATGAGAAGGAACCTGGATAGTATGGTTACTTTGAAATGAAATCCTGGATGGTAGGGCTATGAGATGGAACCTGGATAGTAGGGTTACTTCGAAATGAAAGCCTGGATAGTAGGGCTTATGGGAAGGAACCTGGATAGTAAGGTTACTTTGGGATGAAAGCCTGGATAGTAGGGCTTATGGGAAGGAACATGGATAGTAGGGTTACTTCGGGATGAAAGCCTGGATAGTAGGGCTTATGGGAAGGAACCTGGATAGTAGGGTTACTTTGGGATGAAAGCCTGGATAGTAGGGCTTATGGGAAGGTACCTGGATAGTAGGGTTACCTCCTTTGGTCACGTAGCTTAGTTGACCCGTTTGGTTTCGGGAACTAATTTTTGTATTAGCGGTCTGCAGATATGACATGTATAACTATTGGAATTGTTGGCGATGACCATCTTTCCTGAAAAGATAACAAGGTTAATTATATGCGATGCATGAAATGCGTGATGGGAGGATGTTCTCAAGATAAATGAGATTATGATGTATGCAATATGTATCTGCACATCATGATGTATGAACATGAGATGCTATTGCGACATATCCGAGTCTGGGAAAATAAATCCCTAACTACTGCTGGAGAGTATAGCATTCCTGACTATTGTAGAGAACTGTGCTTCTTATACTTCCGCTGGGGATGGTGAACGGAAATGACTATGCTGGAGATTTACTCTTTGTTGTTTGTTAATATTCTGCCAGGGAGAGAGTCTGTTGGAGAATAGCTCTGCGGGGGAATAATTCTGTTGGAAGGTGACCTTCTGTAGCTGGAGGGATAAACTCTGTCTGGGATTGAGTTTCCGCATTCAGGGAAGTAAACTCTGCTTGGGAGAGAAATTTTATGACCCGTTTACGATTATGAAATTCGGATGAGGGAATAAAACTGTCAGTTCTCTGAAGGGAACCGGCTGGGGAAAGTACATGCTGCTTTGGGGAAGTTGAGATCAATGCTTTGATCACCTCTTTAATTTGTGGGGAGTACAGATGCCACAAGGTCGTATGCACTAATGACTGTGTTTCAAAGCTGTCTCTACCCTCGTACCTGCTGGACAGAGTAACTGTCGGGTCTGGACATTTTTGTTTTTGCCCCTGTTTCTTAAGTTACGAGCAATTGTCTTTCCGTTTCTTATATAAATATTTATGAATAGCAATCATATTCAAATTCATATGTCAAGAATAAATCATTGGACGTTCTTGCAAAACAAGACAGAAAAAGAAAAATAAATAGTTTTGTAAAAATGATTTATATTAATTTTCGAAGTTGGCCTATAACAGGCATTTTTGTACAAGGAAGCTGACGCTCTAGTAAGAGAACGCCGCCGTAAAAGGAAGTTATAAAATATTGTGTACAACAAAAGGAAAACAGCTATGTGCAACAATCCCATTGGGTTTCAATTTTGCTATTGCCGCTATGTCTTTGAGCGTCTCATCACTTTGCTGCTTTTCCGAAGCTGATTAGATTGATCGGTTCTGTTCGAGCTTGACCATTGATACTGAGGTCCGATCGTAAGGTGATTCAGTGGGACATAGTGATACACTTTACATCCCTAACTTTTTCCTGGACTGCCCTTTCGGGTTTTCAGTCCACCGGGATACCCTTTGTTGCCCAAGCCGCCTTTTCAGGTTTTCGACTTTCCGAGTGTACAGATTTTTCATTTTCATCCCTTATTTTTTCCCGAACCCTTTTGGTTCGCCGGGAAGCCCTTATTTTTGCCTAGGCTAGTCAACCCAGCGGGTCTTTTATCATGCGTAATATCTTTTCACTATGTCCGCATTGACAGGGTGAGGAAGGTCGTCGCTGTCCATGGTGGTTAGAATCATGGCTCCACCCGAGAAAATGTTTTTAATCACAAATGGTCCTTCGTAGGTGGGAGTCCATTTGCCACTGGGATCACCTTGTGGCAGTATGATGCGTTTGATCACTAGATCCCCAAATTGATATTCTTGACGTCTGACTTTTTTGTTGAAATCCTTGATCATCCGTTTTTGATACATTTGACCATGACAGACAAAAGTAAGTCTCTTTTCATCGATCAAATTTAGTTGATCAAGTCGAGTCTAGATCCAGTCGTCTTTGTTCAAACCCGCATCCTTCATAACCCTTAGAGAAGGAATCTGGACCTCAATCGGTAGGACTGCCTCCATGCCATATACCAGAGAGTAGGGTGTTGCCCCTGTTGACGTCCGCGCTGAGGTACAGTATCCATGAAGAGCGAATGGTAACATCTCATGCCAGTCTTTGTATGTCACCGTCATCTTTTGTATAATCTTCTTGATGTTCTTGCTAGCTGCTTCAACAACGCCATTCATCTTCGGCCGGTAGGGAGAAGAGTTATGATGTTGTATCTTGAATTGTTTACAGAGCTCGATGATCATCGTGTTGTTGAGATTCTTACCATTTCCAGTGATAATTCTCTCTAGCACACCATATCGACAAATCAGGTTATGCCTGATAAACCGCGCAACGACGTTCTTGGTCACACTAGCAAAAGAGGCCGCCTCAACCTATTTTGTGAAGTAATCAATGGCCACCAGGATGAAGCGATGCCCATTGGAAGCGGTAGGTATGATTTCTCCGATCATGTCAATGCCCCCACATTGCAAAGGGCCATGGAGTTGTCAAGACATTCAAAGGAACCGGAGGCACATGCACCTTATCAGCATAGATTTGGCACTTATGACAAGTTCTGGAATGCTGATAACAATATGCTTCCATAGTGAACCAGTAGTATCCTGCCCGTAGGATTTTCTTAGCCATGGTATGTCCACTTGAATGGGTTCCGAAAGTACCTTCATGTAAATCTGTCATAATCCTCTTTGCTTCGCTCTTGTCTACACACCGCAGTAAGGTAGAGTCATGATTGCGCTTGTAGAGGATTCCATTACTGAGGAAGAATTTCGCGGTGGACCTTCTCAGAAATTTCTTATCATTGACAGATGCCCCTTCGGGATATTCCTGAGCCTCGAGATACCTTTCTACTTCGTGAGACCAAGGTTTATCTACTACCTCTTCAGTATCAATCTCGCAGCAGTGTGCTGGTTCATCCAACCTTTCAATGGTGATTCAGGGAGCTTCGTTGTCCCACTTGACCTTGAACATAGAAGACATGGTGGCTAGCGCGTCCGCTAACTGATTCTCTTCTCGTGGGAAATGTTCAAAGGTTACTTCCTCAAAGTGCGGGAGCAATGTCAATACGTGTTCTTTGTACGGGATGAGATTCAGATGTTTCGTATCCCATTCGCCTTTGATCTAATTTATCACTAAGGCTGAATCCCCGAAGACATTTAAGAACTTGATCCTGAGATTGATAGCGGCTTTGAGACCCATGATGCAGGCTTCATACTCCTCCATGTTGTTTGTGCAGTTGAAACATAGTCGGGCAGTGAAAGGAGTATGACATCCCTCAGGAGATATGATTACGGTGCAAATGCCATTACCGAGTGTGTTCGAGGCTCTGTCAAAAACCATAGTCCATCGGGATCCTTCCTCAGGTCCTTCATCCAGTCCAGGTTCTTCATAATCAATCACCAGCGTGATATTCTCATCCGGGAACTCAAAATTCATGGACTGGTAGTCATCCACGGCCTGATGAGCCAAATGATCAGCTAATACACTTCCCTTGATTTCTTTCTGGGTGGTATATTGTATATAGTATTCAGTAATATCATCTGCCATCTCGCTATTCTTTCAGAGAGTGTGGGCTTCTCGAAGATGTAGTTGATTGGATCCATCTTAGATATCAACGGAGTGGTGTGGGTCAGCATATACTGTCTTAGTCGGCGAGCAGCCCATGCTAAAGCGCATCAAGTTTTCTCGAGCAATGAGTATCTTGTCTCACAGTCGATAAACTTTTTTCTAAGGTAGTATATTGCGTGCTCTTTTCGATCAGACTCATCATGTTGCCTCAGCACACACCTCATTGAATTGTCTAGCACTGTTAAGTACAATATCAAAGGTCTTCCTTCAATTGGAGGCATCCAAATAGGTGGTTCTTGAAGGTATTCTTTGATCATTTCAAAAGCAGTCTGGCATTCGTCATTCCACTTTACCACTTGATATTTCTTCAGAAGCTTGAAGATGGGCTCGCAAGTAGCAGTCAGATGTGAAATGAACCTGGCGATATAATTCAAGCGTCCCAAGAAACCTCTAACTCCTTTCTCATTAAGGGGAGCCGGCATCTCTTGTATGGCCTTTACCTTTGCGGGGTCTACCTGAATACCTTTGTCACTGACGATGAAACCCAGAAGCTTACCAGACCTTACACCGAAGGAGCACTTGTTGGAATTCAACCTCAGCTTGTATGTCTTCAACCTGTCGAACAACTTTTGTAGGTGATCAAGGTGTTCCTCTTTGGTTTGAGACCTGACTATCATGTCGTCAACATAAACCTCGATCTCATGGTGAATCATATCATGGAACAAGGCGACCATGGCTCGCTGATAAGTTGCCCTAACATTCTTCAACCCAAAAGACATCACCTTGTAGCAGAAGGTGCCCCACTGTGTGACGAAGGTTGTCTTATCCATATCTTTAGGAGCCATCTTGATCTGGTTGTAGCCAGAGAAACCACCCATGAAGGAGAATATTTTATGTTGTGCGGTGTTATCAAACAGAACATCAATGTGAGGAAGCGGGAAGTCATCCTTGGGGCTCGCCCTGTTCAGGTCTCTGTAGTCTACACACATCCGTATCTTGCTGTCCTTTTTAGCTACCGGAATGACGTTAGCAACCCACTGCTGATAGGAGGTGACAGCTAGGAACCCAGTGTTGAAATGCTTCATAACCTCTGCCTTAATCTTCTCTGACATTTCAAGGCGCATACGGCGGACTTTTTGCTTAACCAGAGGACAATCTTCTTTTGTCGGCAAACGGTGTACCACAATATCAGTGTCTAAACCAGGCATGTCTTCATATGACAAGGCGAAGATCTCAACATAGTCATGCAACATCTGTATCAACCGCTGTTTGATCTTAGTCTCCAGATTCGCGCCGATCTTGACTTCTTTTTTGTCCACCTTCGTGCCTAAGTTTATCGTCTCAACTGGCTCTTCATGAGGCTATATAGCCCTCTCTTCCTGCTGTAACAGTCTAGAGAGTTCTCCAGGCACCTTACAATAGTCCTCACCTTCGTCCTTGGCTTGGTTGATCGTATTTTCGAAGTCATAACTGGCAATAACAAAACTTTTATCAATGGGATCCAGAGTGGATATGGATATGCAGTTTGATACGTGAGTGTGTGTAAGAGCATAGTTGTATTGATAAAGTAGAAAAGAAAAACAGAGAACGCAAAATTTATATGCAAGGAACGTCCAATATTTTATTGATGATATATGAAATGACATATAATAACCCTCACAGATAGAACCATTGTGCCTCAGGTAAGACCATAAGGCCATAAAGTTTAAATTATTTATTACAAACTTGGAAAACAAGTAAGACAATTACTTCAGAATAAAAGAAACTGGTATAAAATCTCTGGCCGTCCAGTTATTAGGTCCACCGTTGGTAGTCGGATAGATCTAGTTGTCAATATCAGAGTCTTCCTTGTTGTCTTCAATAGTGTTGACCCCATGATTATTGATGCGTAGGGGAGGTCCTCTAGCCCGAGCGCGTCGAACAGCCCTTTGAGCCCCTGAAGTAAAGCCCAAACCAAATTTGTCATTTTTGTGAGTAAAATTAGGGAGTTGTCCCGAGTTGGTACACTCACCTTCTTTGACCACTGCTCTGGCGTCCTTGAGAGAAGCCATCTTCAGAGGAGGTTTAGTGCTGGTGGTAGTCTCGGTTGACGCCAAAATCTGGGGAACCTCTTCAAAGTTTTGACAAGGAGTCTCTATGAATTCCCCGTACATCTCCATATACCTGAAGGAGTTCAAGTGGCTCACCATATACTCCACTTTTCCATGCAGAGTGACAATCTTCCCCTTCACTGGATATTTCAGCATTTGGTGCAGTGTAGAAGTAACGGCCCCAACTTCATGGATCCAAGGACGAGCCAAAAAACAAGAGTATGATGGCCTGATGTCCATCACATAGAAGGTGGACCCAAAGGTCTCATAGCCTACTTTGACAGGGTTGTCCACCTCCCCATGCACCATTCTCTTCGACCCGTCAAAAGCCCTTACCACAATGTTATTAGGCTTTAAGGTCAAGCCTTCACAATCCAGTCGATCAAGAGCCTTCTTAGGAAGAACATTCAGTGAAGACCCAGTATCCACCACCACATGAGCCATAGTGGTGCCCCTACATTTGATCGAGATATGCAGAACATCATTATGCTTCCTCCCTTTTTGTGTTAAGTCGGGATCTGAAAAACCCAGCCCATTGTCAGCAGTCAAGCTGGCCACACAGTCTTTGAATTGATCGGCTGAGGTTTCTTGCGTCACATGCGCGGTCTTGAGGAATGCAATCAAAGCTTTGCATGGGCCTCGGAACATAACATCAAAGAAAACATCGATATCTTCAAGGGGGTCTGCCCCAGCTGCTCGACCACATTGTAGTCGCTTTTTTTGATTATTTTTAAGATTTCCTCTATCTCTTTCTTAGAGGATTCCACAACAACTTTTCTAGGTGCCCCCGTCCGGGAAGACTCACCTACAGCTTCTTTTCCTCGAGTCCCAGATGACTCATCAGCAAGGGTAACAACTGGAGTAAGAATGGGAGTAGTAGCTGAAGTACTAGCAGGAATAGCAGATGGAATAACAACAGGCTTATTAACAGTCTTCGGGGAGATCTCGGGAGAGAAAACCCTTCCACTTCTGGTAATCTTGCTGGTTCTGACAATGTTACTGACATCAGGATCAGCCTCTTCATTCTTTAAATCCTATTTAACACCATGATAGTAAACATTGGCGCCATAATGCCAAGGGACAGCTTTGTCCGAGGCGTATGGGACAGGACCAAGAAAAGTGATTATTAATAGAGAGATTCTCGGAGTGGGTGTAATCCTAACAGGTCTTTTAGAGTAGACCTTGGAATGATTGGCGGAAATGGTTATAATAGCAATATCTTCACACGAAACAGTTGGAATCAAAGTCTTTTCGAACAAAATTTCTCTGTTTTCCATCAGGCGTTGAACACCTGCTCTCAACAAATTGCAACCAGTGGACAGAGATGAACACATGTGGCAACCTTTACCACAACCCGGAAATAAACCGGCCAACAACAAATTCTCCTTAACAGTCATAAGAGGAGTAGAAACTTCATCAACAGAGGTAACGAACAGGTCAATATCAATGGCATTAACTCCACGGTTGTGCTTGGGCATGGGAGCAGTTATAACATTGGGCTTCTCCGGAGCATCGAACTCAATCTCCTTGGCTTCAATCAGATCTTGTACTTTATTTCTCAGAGCCCATCAGTCATTTGTATCGTGGCCAGGACTCTTATAATGGTAGGCACACTGAGTGTTTGGATTGTACCGAGGAGATGTGATGTTAGGATTCTTGGGAGCCTCTTTCAAGGTTACCAAGTTGGATCTTAGCAAATGGGGTCGAACCTCAGTCAATGTCATGTTAATCTGGGTAAATTTCCTTTACGGTCTTTCTACCCTTTGCTGATTGTTGCATTGTAGGGTAGCCGCAGGCCTAGGTATCATCACAGCACTTACCGTTGGATGATGTTCAGCTCTGCTCTGACCTCTTGGGCTATAGATAGCACTAACTTCCTTCTTACCTACGAAGGGCTTCTTTACTGAGCTTGAAGAGGTGTCTTTCTATATTTTGCCGCTCCGGATCCCAACCTCTACCCTCTCTCTTGTTAATATTAGCTCAGTGAAGCCAGCTGATTAGCTACCAATCAAATGATTTAAGAATGGACCCGACAGCGTCCTAAGAAACATGTCACCAACTCCCTATCAAACAAAGGGGGTTGGACTCTCCCAGCCAAATCTATCCACTTCTGCGTATAGTCCTTAAAGCCTTCACCTGCACCCATGGACATACTCTGAAGTTGAGTACGAGTAGGGGTAAGGTCAGTGTTGTATTGATACTACTTGTAAAAAGCAGCAGCCAAATCCTCCCAGTTACGGACATTGGTTCCCTCCAATTGATAGAACCATTCAAGTTGAGTCCCAGATAGACTGTCCTGAAAGAAATGGACCCACAAATTCCTATCAGCAGTGTGAGGGTGAATCTTCCTCACATAGGAACGAAGATGAAGCTTGGGACAAGACACCCCATCATACTTTGTGAAAAACGGAGCCTTGAACTTCTGTGGGATGACCACCCTAGATACCAAACCTAGCTCTTCAAAATCCAGCCCTGGTATTCTCAGGATTTCCATAGCATTCAACCGATCCTCTAACTGCTTGTATCTATTCTCAGTGGGAGGATACTGCTCATCATTGTAGTCTATATCATTGTCAGAAACATCAGGGCTAAGGTCCTTCTCCCTTGTCTCCCTCTCTTGATTCTCCCCTTCTTTGGACGAGGAGGTCAGATCAACTGGTTGCTTTAACGGCCCCCTGAACCTTCTGCCCAGATTCAGAACACCAGAGACCTTCTTCTTATTCTTCTTCTTTTCCTTCAGGATGAGGGCCTTCAGATTTTCCTGCCCTTTTGCCAAAGTTATGAACATCTATTGAAATTGGGTGTTTTATGCCTGAAGGCATTTGATGCTTTGTTCATAAGACATTTTTGCTGAAATAAACAGCGAAGAAGATGAGAAACCTGTAATGGTACCTGTTTATGCAATGTCATGGATGGCATGCGTATGTAATGATTTCAAGGACTTGTAAAGGCTCAAATTTGTTTAACCAAAAAGAAACACACTCTAATTTTATTAATAAGTTCGGACGGTTACAAAGAATGCCCTTTAGGCTTACAATCAAACAAACAAAACTTAAAACAAAAAGAAAATTAGGTCTCCCAAGAGCGCATCCTCTTTGGTGCAATGTAAGCGTTTATGTTCCTTTCTTCATGAAGTAGCCTAGTTAGCTCCAGGACCTTCTTCTCGCTGGAATAGAATTGAGCTTCGAACATATCTCGCTCCTCTTTAAGTTGAGCCCAAGATTTCTGTAACTTCTCATGATCAGTTGGCATGTCAGGATGATGAACAAGATAAGGAGTGTCTCCTTTAGCAACTGGTTCCATAATCATTGGTAGGACAACAGGGTAAGGCATCATAAGACTTTGGGCGCAAGCTCGTACCCATCAGAGATAAGGCTCAAGAGGGATGGAATTCTTGTGCCCCAGTGTCTTGCTATCAATTTTATGTACCATTCCCCAATCTCTCATGAACCTTTTGCGGTAACCCTGAGCATCATTCTCATAGTTGAAGGCGATTCCTTGGATAAGCGTATCGTGAGGACCATCCCTTCTCGCATAACCAAACTGCCGCAGTTCCAAACAAGGGTTATAAGTGATTCCTTCACTAATGCCTAAGAGAGGGACATTAGGGAATTCAACACAACGATCGATGATGGTAACATCTCCTGAAGACCGTGAACACCAATGAATGTCTGAATGTGTAAGGGACATCAGCCTATGAGACCATTTCATACCCCGCTCATTCTCCAGAATAGACCTGGGTAGGTGAAAAATAAACCACCTAGCCAATAGAGGAGTGCAACATAGGAGGGTCCCCCTTCTCTTTAGAGTGCGAGCATACAAAGAGTGTAGAATATCCCCAAGTAATGTAGGCACCGAATTATGAGACATAAACACCTTAATAGTATTCACATCTACGAGTTAGTCCACATTAGGAAAAAGTACCATCCCGTAGATGAGGAGTGCCAATACCTCTTCGAAAGCTTGCAAATCTAGGGTATCCCAAAAATAATAAGCCTTCTCGAATAGAAATTTAATCGAGATTCCTTGGACATTTCCTCTAGTTTCCCAATTTGTCACTATTTCAGACTGTTGTAAGGACAGAGCTCGAGAAATGTCTTCAGGCTTTGGATTTTCTTCCGTACCGTTGAAAGGTAACTGATCAAGAATAGGTACCCCCAACAACTGAGAAAATTCCTCCATAGTAGGCACTACCTGGTAATCCGGGAAGGTGAAGCAGTGGTGCAAAGGATCGAAGAACTGAAATAGCACTTTTAACAATTCTTCATCAGGTTTTGAAGTGACCAAGTTGAGAAACCGACCATGTTTCTCAGTGAAGGGAGGGCTTTCAGGAATCCTTAATTCCAAGTCCTTTAGTTGCAGAGGCACTTTCACAAGGTTAATCTGGATAGTGTTCCTACGGGCGGGTGCCATGTCCTACAAAACAAAGCAAATATGAGCCCTAGAAAATCCTTGAAATGGTTAGTATGATATGCCATGTTTATGATGTCATGATTATGCTAAGAAATCACATGTATATCAAGCAACAAACAAGTCACACCAAGTCCTTAGGTTTAAGGCCTGCATGAGTTTTAAGGTCATACCCTCTTGAAGCTGGATTTGTTCAACATGTCCTATAAATAGTAACTGGGTTCTAAGGGATCTAAATATCACCGATATTTCCCTCAAGCTTCATTCAATAGGCGATTGACTCGCGACCAAACAAAACTCAAGAGTCAAACCTCAATGAGTGTAGCATCGATTATCTGTCGACCTTGGGAATACACCAAAGTCGGACATCTCACTATGTCCTACTGGCCAAGTTATGTAATTAAAGGTTCTAAGGCCAGTTGATGCTTTATGACACCACGCAGCGGCCCCGTACTCTCCCTGATTGACTCAAGGGTTACCGGTACCAACCAAAATGCCACATCAACATAGCTACTGCTTCAACCATGTCGGTATACCCTGCACAGTTCCCTCATAGTTTATTTCTACTTACCTAAAAGGTGTCCCCAGATCCGGGTGTAGGATCTACATAACCCCAACAAAACCCTTGAATATAAAGCAGGCAAAGCAAAACAAGAAAGAAATTTTTAGAAATGACCTAGATCCTAAGGTATACCCCACTTATTATTTCCCCATCAGAGTCGCCTGTTCTGTGTTACGGTGGCAGAACCGACTATTAGTATTGGTTTTGCATTTTTTGTTTGCAAATGTCGCGGTAAGCAAGAGTCACCATCGGATTTTATTTCATCCAACAAAGGAAAAGGAAAAAAGATCATAAAAAAACTTTTTCGAGATGTTTGTGTACGGGGGGTAAATTATAGAAAGGGAAGGTTTTAGCACCCTTTCTATCCATGGTTTTCAATGGGCTCTTAGGTACTTGCTCATTTTGAAATTGCTTGTGTGTGTTTTGAAAAGTTTTTGTTTGACTTTGTGGTAACCCTTGTATCTATCCTCAAGAGTGTGACGAAGTTGTTTTGAAAACTGTTTTGAAAGTGTTTGTGTGAGATTTGTTTGTTTTGAGCAAGTACCTAGGAACTATCTACCTACTCAAAAAAGTCTGTTTGTTTTCCTTTAGACAACTTTATCCTACTATTAAGGAATAGGTAGCTCCGTTGTTGGAATTTAAGGGACATTCGAAAGGGACGAGTACGATCACATAAGCAATGTTTAGGAAAATTTAGTAGTTACCCTAAAATCCTAAATATCTTTCCGAGGGAACATCCGAATGGGTCATTTTTTATCTTTCGGGACTAGAGGGAAACCACTAAAATTCCCTATGCTTCATGACCGTTTACCGAAGTCAACCGGAGTGGAGCAAACCCTAGGAGTGAGCATGTGCAAGTATTTGATTTCAGTTAATTTTATCTTTGCACAATTAGGGTTTTCTACCGTTTTAAATTTATTTGTCTTGCCACTCAATCCTATTATTCATACATCTAGGCAGTTAATAGTTACGGAAAGTAAAGTGCGAGAAATTAAAACCCTAGCTATTACAAGGCTTTGGGGGGGGGGGGTTACATAATCGAAAACCGGGAAAATAGTAAATGTGAAATAATAAACCTAATTAACTATTACAAACTCGGAGCAGTTACATTAATAGGAAAAGTAATGGGGAAAAAGATGTGAGCGACAAAATTAAATACGAGGAATTAAAAATTAAATTCAAAGAAGTCTAATCAGTGAAAGAAAATATTTTTTGAACTTTTGAGGAAAGTGATTAATTTTGCAAATTAACCTAACTTCTATTAAATTATAATTATTAAAAAAGTATTTAAGTTAACCTAATTAATCTAATTAATTAATGCAAATACATATTTTATGAAAAAAACTAAACCTAATATTTTTGTGATTTTATGATTTTTGATTTAATAAAAAAATGATTTTGTAAAAAAAAATTAAAAAAAAACTAAAAAGAAACAAATAAAGAAATTAAAAGGAAAATAAAGTGGGCCTGATTTGAAGCAATTTGGGAGGTGTGGTTTGCAACTTTGTAAAGCCCAATTTGTTGGCCCATAGGTCTTGCGCCTGATCCAGTGTAGCTTCCTTCTGATGATTTTAGGTATGACTGCACGTACTGGATGTTGGATCTAAATATGATGAGATCTTGTGGTTGAATTTGGAGACGCATGGTGAACATTTGATCATGAGGCGCACGGGATCCTTCATAGAGTGTTAAGAAAATAACAAAATGTGCACGCCTGGGGTCGAACCCAAGTATTTGGTTTCACACGCCCTCTTCCCTTGCCATCTGTGTTGTATTGTTCATTCATACATATATCCAAACGCAAATAATAAAAAGAAAATAAAGTGTTAAACCCAGTCAATTAAACAAATTCACACGTCAACTAGGATGAACCAATCATGTTATAAGGACAAGCCACGCATTCAGTTAGACTTCCTTCAGCCTTTGACTCACCGGAGAAGCGCCAGAGCCCTAGCTCCGGTCGTCTTCTCCGGCTATCTCCTCCATCCAATTCACACAAACTTGCAAAAACAATAATTAATTGGACCCTACCCCCTAATTCGAGGGTTGCGGATCCAATGGTGACCTCCTCTTGCCCTGAAACAGCTTGCAAACATCGCTATGAGAAAAAACGTGAAACCACGGTCGTTAATGGCAAAGGGTGATTCCGGATGTTAGTTTCACATGTTATACGTTCAAACACTCACAATCATTAATAGAAACACATGTATGCAGTCAATATGGATTTAAATTAGGTGTTGTGCAAGTTTGAGATCAAAGAGATATTACCCAAAAGTAAGGTATGGACTTGCTAACTTTTTGATGCTATAGGATTGCTCAGGAGTTGGGTTGAGTCCCTTGATGCTGCAGGAGTACGATTAGAGGCTTAGAATCAATGGAGAATGGTTGGATCGTGAGATCTCAAATTGCACTGAACTTAAATATTTTTGAAACTTTGTTCTTGTTTTGGAGGCAGCCTTTTCGTGTCCTTTAGGTCTGGGATTGTTGTGGTTATATATTGTAGCACATTAGGTCAACATAAGTGGAAAAAATCCAATGCTTTGATGAAAAATATTCTTCCTTCAATTATTTGATTTTTTGTTTATTTTTTGGAACAAATCCAATCTTACTCTCTCTCCACGAAAGCTTGAGATGTCCCCTAAACAACTCTTTTGGTTTCATTTTAATTGGATCTTCCATGCTCATGTAAGAAGCTTTGACCCAAAAGGTGTTTTTGTTGACTTTTGGAAATGACCTGTAATGTATGAATTCATATCTTTCCATGAGGGAATTTTTTGAACTTGAGGACTGAATATGAGTTATAGGGAATTGAATTCTCTTCAAAATGAGCCTTGGATGGGAAATTTCTGATAAAGTATGAGAAAGTTATGTCTGGTCAAAGTTTGGTTGACTTTTCCTATAGAAACCCTAATTTAGCAACTTTTGAGTTTTTATGAATTTGGGGCATTCCTTGAGGAATCATGATCAACCCTTGATCAAATTATGGAAATTATTTCAAAATGTTGATGTTGACCAAAAACCTTGAAGTTTAACTGTAGGTGTGTCACAGTTGACTTTTGACCTAGCATAGTTGATTTTCAGGCATTTGAGCAGTTGACTGAGCAAACTTGTTGTGCAGGGCATGAGACTTGACATGGATGTTCTTAAGCACATATTAGTTCCATGGAAAATATTTGAGACCTTTGGAGTTCACCCATCTCGATGAAAATGGAAACCCTAGTTTGAGGTTCATTGTCTTAGGAGAGCATTTGCCTAATCAATCCTTGGGCATCCTTGGGGAAGTTGAGGAATTCAATGAACATATGTTGAGTAAAATGGGAGGGAAAATTTTGGGGTACAAAAATTAAAAATAGCCATTCATAGGTGGGAGTCCATTTTCCCCTAAGATCACCTCATGGTAGAATGATACGCTTTATTACCAAGTCACCAGCCTGATATACTCGATGCTTGATCTTCTTATTGAAGGCTTTGATCATACGCCTCTGATACACATGACCGTGAAAAACAACCTCAAGCCTTTTCTCGTCAATCAAATTAAATTTATCTAGCCTAGTTTAAATCCACTCGTCTTCGTCCAAATCTGCATCCTTCATGATTCTCAGAGAAGGAATCTGAACTTCTACAGGTAGAACAACTTCCATACTATAGACCAGAGAGAACGGGGTTGCCCCAGTTGAAGTTCATGCTGAAGTTTAATATCCGTGAAGAGAAAACGATAACATCTTGTGCCAGTCTTTGTAGGTCATAACCATCTTCTATATAATCTTCTTAATAATCTTGTTGGCGGCTTCCATTACGCCATTCATCTTTGGTCGATACAGAGAAGAGTTGTGGTGCTTGATCTTGAACTGCATACAAATTTCAGTGATCATAGTGTTGTTGATATTAGTACCATTGTCTGTAATGATTCTCTCAGGGATGCCATTCCGACGGATAAGGTTATTCTTGATGAATCAGGCCACGACATTCTTGGTAACAGAGGCGGACGAGGCTACTTCAACCCACTTTATAAAGTAATCGATGGCGACGAGGATAAAGCAATGTCCATTAGAAGTAGTGGGTTTGATCTCTCCAATCATGTCAATGCCCCACATTGCAAACGGCCAAGGAGCAGTCAAAACATTTAGAGGTACTTGAGGCACATATACTTTATCAGCATAGATTTGGCATTTGTGACACGTTCTGGAGTGGTGATGGGAATCAGTTTCCATGGTCGACCAATAGTAACACGCTCTTAGGATTTTCTTAGCCATAGTATGTCCACTGGAATGAGTATCGAAGATACCTTCATGCATATCTTCCATAATCATTTCTGCTTCTTTTTTGTCCATACAATGAAGCAGAGTCGAATCATGATTGCATTTGTATAAAACTATATTGCTCAGGAAGAACTTAGCTGAGATCCTCCATAGGAATTTTTTGTCATTGATAGATGGCCCTCAAGGGTACTCTTGAGCCTCAAGGTATCTTTTCACTTCATGAAACCAAGGCTTTATTCCTACTCTGTCGGTGTCAATTTCATAACAGTGCGTCGGTTCACCTAATCTTTTGATGGTAATTCTGAGAGACTCATTGTCCCATCTAACCTTGAACATGGATGATATGGTAGCTAATGTGTCTGCCAACTGATTCTCTTCTCTTGGGATGTGCTCAAAAGTAATCTCCTCGGAGTATAGAATTAAGGTCAGTACATGATCTTGGTATGGAATGAGATTTGGGTGTTTCATATCCCATTCTCCCTTAACATGACTGATTATCATGTCGATAGCAACTTTAATAACCATGATACATGCTTCATACTCAGCCATATTGTTGGTGCAGTAAAAGCAAAGTCTGGAAGTGAAGAGTGTATGGTAACCTTGAGGAGATATAATTACAACACTAATTCTATTGCCAAGTACGTTAGAAGCTTCGTCAAAAACCATAGTCCATCGAGATCCTGACTCGGGTCCTTCATACGGTCCTGGTTCTTCATAATCCGTAACTAGCATAATATTCTCGTTCGGTAATTCGAAATTCATAGACTGGTAGTCGTCTACAGCTTGATGAGCCAGCTGATATGCTAATACACTTCCTTTGATTGCTTTTTGAGTGGTGTATTGAATGTCATATTCTGTTAGGATCATTTGGCATGGGGCTATTCTTCCGGAGAGAGATGGCTTCTAAATATGTATTTAATGGGATCCATTTTAGAGATCAATAAAGTAGTATGAGTCAACATATATTGTCTTAGTCGGCGAGAAGCCCATGCCAAAGCGCATGAAGTTTTCTCGAGCAGTGAATATCTTGTTTCACAGTCAGTAA
Source organism: Vicia faba (assembly GCA_948472305.1). Classification (NCBI taxonomy): domain Eukaryota; kingdom Viridiplantae; phylum Streptophyta; class Magnoliopsida; order Fabales; family Fabaceae; genus Vicia; species Vicia faba. The sequence goes on from OX451735.1 coordinate 333,671,767, forward strand.
ACTTTTTTCTAAGGTAGTATATTGCATTCTCTTTTCGACAAGAATCGTCATGTTGCCCCAGTACACACCCCGTTGAATTCTATAGCACTATTAGGTACATGATTAGAGGTCTTCCTTCAACTGGTGGCATCATAATCGGAGGTTCTTGTAAGTACTCCTTGATTTTATCAAAGGCTATTTGACAGTCATTGTTCCACTTTACTACTTGATCTTTCTCCAGGAGCTTGAAGATTGACTCACAGGTAGCAGTCAAATGAGAAATTAATCGGGAAATGTAATTCAGTCGTCCTAATAAATCTCTGACTTCCTTCTCAGTACAAGGAGCCGACATTTCTTGAATAGCTTTAACTTTTGCGGGATCAACTTCAATACCTTTACCACTGACAATGAAAGCTAGGAGTTTTCCAGGACTCACCCCAAAGGTGCATTTGTTTGGATTCAACCTCAGCTTATATTTCTTCAATCTTTCAAATAATTTATGCAGATGATCAAGATGTTCTTATTCAGTCTGTGATCTGGCTATCATATCGTTGATGTAGACCTCTATCTCGTGATGAATCATGTCATGAAATAACACTACCATGTCACGCTGGTAAGAGACGCCGACATTCTTAAACCAAAAAGGCATAACCTTATAGTAGAAAGTGCCCATTGTGTGACAAAAGTTGTTTTCTTCATGTCTTTAGGTGCCATCTTGATCTGATTATACCCTGAGAAACCATCCATGAAAAAGAATACCTTATGTTGAGTAGTGTTGTTGACCAGAACATTAATATGCAGAAGTGGGAAGTCATCTTTGGGGCTCTCCCTATTTAAATCCATGTAATCCATACACATACATACCTTACCGTATTTCTTTGGTAGTGAAACAACTTTAGCGACCCATTAAGGATATGAAATCACTGCTATGAAACCTGCGTTGAATTGTTTCATAACCTCAGCCTTGATTTTCTCTGACATCTCAAGACGCATGTGATAAACCTTCTGTTTAATCGGAATACAACCCTCTTTCATAGGCAGACGGTGAACCACAATATCAGTATTGAGCCCTGGCATATCTTCATATGACCAATCAAATATCTCAACATAGTTGTGCAACATCTAAATCAATCTGTTCTTGAAACTACCCTCTAAGTTGGCGCCTATCTTGACCTCTTTTCTATATGTCTCAGAACCCAAGTTTACCACTTCGATCGGCTCTTCATGCGGTTGGATATCCTTTTCTTCTTGTATTAAGATTCTGGAAAGTTATCAAAGTATTTCACAATCTTCCTCACCTTCGTCCTCGGCTTGGTAGATCGTATTTTCAAAGTCATAAGCAGAAATAGCAGGATCGTTATCAACGAGATCCAGAGTGGATGTGGATCTGCAATGTAGTGTGTGGTTGTGTGTAAGAACACATAGCTATTTAGAAGTGCAATAAAATAAAAGAAAGACATAGAGCGCAAAATTTGAATGCAAAACATCCAATGTTTTTATTAAATGAAAATATGACTTATGAAATGACAACCCTTAACAAAAGAACTATTATGCCCCGGGAAAGACACAAGGTTTAAAGTCATTATTTTAAAAGAAATTACATAACCAAACTTCTTAAAGAAATAAAACAGAAATAGATATTACTCCTGACCAAAGGAGATAGAGATAATGTCTTATGCTTTCCAATTTTTGGGTCCGTTGTCAATGGTAGGGAATATCCAGTTGTCGAAGTTACAATCATTGTCAGCATCCTCTATTGCATTTACTCCATTATTGCTGACACAGAATGGAGGTCTTCCAGCATGAGCGCGATGTACAACCCTTTGACCCTCTTCTTCTATAGTAGCTTTATCATCTTTCAAGGAAGCCAACTTGTGCGGAACCCTGGTAGTCTTTGAAATGGCAGAAACATATTTAATAGCTGTAGTGGAAATTACTTCAAAAGTTTGGCAGGGATTCTCAATTAATTCCACGTCCATCTCCACGTACCAAGATGAATTTAAGTGGCTGACCATGTATTCCTCTTATCCGCAGACAATAACAATCTTCCCTTTCACAGGATACTTTAATTTCTGGTGTAAGGTGGAGGTAACAGCGCCTGCCCCATGGATCCAGGGGTGTCCTAATAGACAAGAATAAGCTAGTCGGATGTCCATTACATAGAAGGTGGATTCAAAGATTTGTGAACCCACTCTGATAGGAAGATCCACTTCTCCATGTACCATTCTTTTGGACTGGTCAAAGGCTTAAACTATAATGTCAGTGAGTTTCAGCATAACCCCTTCATAATCCAGTCTATCAAGAGCCCCCTTTGGCAAAATATTTAGAGAAGAGCCAGTATCAACTAACACATGAGCCAACATAGTGCCCCTACATTCAATGGAGACATACAGGGCCCTATTATGATTTCTCCTCTCTGGAGTCAAGTCAACATCGGAGAAGCCTAATCCATTATCAGTTGTTAAACTAGCCACATAACTTCCAAATTGATCAGACGAAATCTCTTGCGGTACGTGAACAGTCTTCAAGAATTTTACTAAAGCTTGTGCATGGGCTTCAAAACACAGCAATAAAGATAACATGGAGATTTTGGACGGGGTCTACCCCAGCTGTTCAATAATTTTAGTCACTTTTGCGAATGATCTTCAAAACCTCTTCTACCTCTTGTATAGAGGTGTCCTTGATTGTGGTTTCTTTAGGTGCCTCCGTTTGGGAAGGCTCTAACATTGACTCTTTACCCCGAGCCCCGGTAGTTGACTTGGTAACTGTGACTTGAACAAATGTAGCCACATTTTTCAGAGATATTTTTGAGGAAAAATCCTTCTACTTCTAGTAACTTTGTTGTTCCCGGCAATATTGTCAACATTGGGATCATAATCTTCAGTATCTTCATCAGACAATTCTTGTTTGACGCCATGATAGTAGACGTCGGATCCATAGTTCCATGGAATAGCTTTTTCTGAGGAAGATCGGATGAGTCCAAGTGTTGTAATGATCAAGGGAGCAACTTTTGGGTTGGTGATAATCCTTACAGGACCTTTGGAAGTGATCCTGACAGGAGTACCAGATACAACAGACAAATCTTGGCACAAATTCTCAATGTACCGAATTTTCTCGATCAAAATTATGTGTCCATCCATCAGGCGTTGAATGCCTTTCTTCAGTAATTTGCAGCCATTGGGTTGGACTACGCAACAATAACATTCTTTAATGCAGCCCGGAAATAAACTGGCCTGTAACGAATTCTTTTGGATTGTTGAGAGGGGAGTAACCACATCACCTACAGTGGTAACATACAGTACATCTTCAATAGCACTTATGCCTTTGTCATGTTTTGGCATAGGTGCAGTAATCACATTTAGAGTCTCCGGAGGATTGAACTCAATTTCCTTGTTATCAATCATGTCCTAAATTTTGTTTTTCAGGGCCCAACAATTGTTGGTGTCGTGCCCATGGATATTAGAATGATAGGCACACTTCGCGCTCGGATTTTACTTAGGAGAGGATATGTTAGGATTAGGAGTTGGATCCCACAGTGTTATCAATTCTGCTTTCAACAAATGTTGTAATGCCCAAGACAATGGCATACTAATCCCGGTGAACTGCCTTCTCGGGGCGTCTGACCTATGCTGATTGCCCTATTGTTGTTGTTCAACATGTGTTGGATTAGAGATCAACACCGCTTCCACAGAATGATGGCGGACATTTTTACTATGGCTCTTCTGGCCATAGACAAAATTGGTTTCTTTTTTACCACCGAATGGCTTCTTCACAACATTAGAAGTCGTAACCATTGGAATCTTTCCACTCTTAATAACACTTTCAAATCTTTCTCCTGTCAGTATCAGCTCAGTAAAGCCAGCTGAAGAACTTCCAATTAGAAGATTAAAGAATGGGCCTGTTAAATTTCCCATGAACATATCAACCAATTCCTGGTCAGATAAGGGAGGTTGCACCCTTCTAGCTAAATCCCTCCATTTTTGTGCATACTCCTTGAACCCTTCATTCGAGCCCCTGGACATGTTTTGCAATTGTACATGAGTCGGTGCAAGGTCAGCATTATATTGATACCGCTTGTAAAAAGCAGCAACTAAGGCTTCCCACGTGTGAATGTTGGTTCCTTCCAGCTGATAGAACCATTTAAGTTGAGTGCTGGACAAACATTCTTGAAAGAAATGGACCCATAATTTCCTGTCAGCAGTATGAGGTTGGATTTTTCGAACATACAACCTCAGATGAAGTTTGGGATAAGAGACCCCATCATATTTAGCAAAGACCTAGTTCTCCAAAATCCAATCTAGGAACTTTTTGGGTTTCCATATCTTTGAGACGGTCTTCCGACTGCTTGTACTTGTTATCTGCAGGAGGGTACTGTTCGTCGGAGTAGTCTTCATCTTCATGAATATTCTCAAAACCTGGGTTATTCCTTCCTTCATGCTTAATGCTTCTACCACCCTCTTCTTGCTTGTCGTCTTCCTTAGAGGAAACATCATCCACTTGAACCGGTTGAGTAGGACCTTTGAATATTATCCCCATATTAAGGGTAGCAGTCGACTTTTTAGTCTTCTTTTTCTTGGCGACGAGCGCCATTAGATCTTTCTGTCCATGTGCCAGATTCAGAAGAGTCTATTGAAATTGTGCATGCTGAGCTTGGAGTTCCTTAACAGTCTGTTCGAGGGTCATCTTTTACTGAAATAAACAGTAAGGGTGATGAGAAAACCTGTGTGGAAAACCTGTTATGTAATGATGCATGATATGTAAAATGCAATGTTTTCAAGGATCTCATGGAGTAAACACAAGAAAATGTTAGAGATTGAATTTGATTGCAACTTTGATTGAAGAACTTCATATCGTTAAATGTCCTTCTACGAGAATCAAGCACACCATGTCGAGTGGGTCCTAGCCTTTGACTCAAGTTATCATGCTTTGTTCTTTGACGACATCTGGTTAGAGGAAAATAAATCCTCTTACCCCTTGATATACATTTGGTTCAATATAACCCTGCATCACAGGACCTTTGAGATCCTAGAAATGGTCACTGAAAATGATATGGTATGATGTCATGATGTTATGATGCCATGTTCGAAAAATTAATCATACACAAACAAAACACACAAGGCCTTAGGTTTAAGCTTGCATGGAGTTTGTAGGAAAGTACCCTCTTAAGTTTTAGTTGGCTCAACCTGTCCTAAGAAAAGTAATCGGGTTCTAGGAGCCTCATAATCACTGATCTTTCTCCTAGGCATTGTTTCTGTATAAGCATCTAATTTGCTACCGAAATATCTCGAGAGTCCAATCTCAATGAGTGTAGCATCAAGTATCAACCAAATTTATTCTGCACCAAAGATAACTATCTCGCTACTTTCTAATGGCTAAGTTGTGTCAACTAAGGTTCTACAGTCAATTAGTACTTTATGACACCACGCAGAAGCCCATCAATCTCCTTGACTTAACTCAAGGGACACCGACACTAACCAACGTGTCACACTAACATAGCCACCGCTTCAACCATATCGGTATATGCCATACAGTTTTCACGATCTATTGCTACTTACCTAAATTGCCCCCAAATCTGGGTATAGGATCTATATAAGAAATAAACCCAATCATATATCAAAATATAAAGCATACGAGGTAAACAAGTAAAGCAATAAAGGTGATATAGCTCTTAAGGTAACCCCACTTTTATTTTCCATAGAAGATTTGCTAGTTCTGGGATACAGTGGGAGAACTGAATTTTGGTTTTACGTTTTATCGTAAATGTCAGGAATAGCAAGAGTCGCCACCGACTTTTCTTTTATCCAATAAAGGAAAGGGTGAAAAGAACATGAAAGACCTTTTGAGAATTTTCTGAGTAAGCGGGGTAGGTTATGAAAAGGGAAGTTGTTAGCACCCTTTTCATCCGCAGTTATCTACGGGTTCTTAATTGCTAGCTCACTTTTGAAAATGCTTTATGTGTTTGAAAATATTTAGAAATTATCTAAGTGCGGAAATTTTGTAATGATTCTCGTATCGTTGAGAATGCATGCAAAATGTTTATTTTGAAAATATTTATTGGAAAAGTGTTATTTTGTGAAAAGTTTTTTGAAGATGCCAATGTAAGGCAGTCTGCTTTATAATAACCCTTGTATCTGTCCTCAAGAGTGTTTATAAAGCATTTTGAAAGTAGTTGTTTTTGAAAGTGTGAGGTGTGAAAATTGTTTTAGTTTGTGAGCAAGCGATTACGAGCGATCTACCTACTAAAAAAGTCTCTGTTCTTTTCATCCTCCTTTAGATAGTGCTACCCTACCATTAGTTAGTAGGAATCCCTATCGTTGGATGTGAGGGACAGGCGTGGGTCATCACACAGTCATAAAAGCAACTTGTAGGATGCTTTAGCAATTTATCGTAAGGGACTAAGATCGTTTTACCGAAGGTAATATCAAATGGTCATTGACGGAATACGATCTTTTAACTAAGGGTCTTTACTAAAGCGTCCCACGTTTGAGGGACATGACTGTGTTTCCGAAGTCAACAAGTGAGGTTACTCTAGAGGTGCGTGTGTGAATAGTGTTTCGATTCAGTTAATTTATCTTGGATTTATGGTTATCTAGCATTTTGTTTTAGATTTTGCCATACAATCCTATTAAACTAGCAGTAATAAGGAAAGCAGTAAATTATGGAAAAATAAATCTAAACTATTACAGGGCTTCGGGGAAGGGGGTACAAAACCATAAAAGTTGGGGAGAAAAGCAGTAAACCTTAATTAACTATTACAACCTATGAGCAGTTACATAGTAGGAAAAAACTAAATACGAAGATAAATCAAACGCGCAAAGATTGTAAATAACAAAGAAAATACTCATAAAGATTTCTCGCTAATTTTAAATAATGTTAGAAACTAAAATAATTAAAAATATATATTTAGCTAAACTATATTTAATATTAATTGAGTTTTAAAATCTAAATTAAAAAACTAAGAATATTATTTAAACACAAATAAAGGGGGGTTTAAACATAAAGCAAGGGTGGAAATAAGCAGAATTTCCTATGGGATTTGGACAATATAAAATGAGGCAGATCTAGAAATTTGCTTGGGCTGAATATTCCAAGCCCAAGACTTATTTTTTATGCAGCAAAACAATAAAAAAAAGGTGTGTGTTAAGAAAATTCGATTGGGCATGGATTAAACAAGTGCGTGTAAATAGAGAAGGCCTATGGTTGAGAGGCCCAAACACTACAGTACAGTTCATCATTAAATCATTCCTCCATTTTCATTATTATTCAGCCTGATTTTTATTATTATCAAAAATAAAATAAAATAGAAAAATAAATGGTAAAGAACAAAAAAACGTAGCATTTTGATATTTGTAGGGTTAAATGATCGATGGCCTTTGGACTTCCATGAATTCTCTTCTCCCTCTCTCCTAACACAGAAAACATGCCCTTTTTCTCCTCCTCCACTCACCTCCGATCTTACTTGTGATACGGTGGGAGAACTGACTTGAGGTTTTGCGTTTCATCGCAAATGTTGCAGTTTAGCAAGAGTCGCCACCGACTTTTATTTTATCCAAAAGGAAAGGTAAAAAAGCACAGGAAAGACCTTTGAGATGTTTTCTTGAGTTCGGGGGGTAGATTATGAAAAGGGAAGGTGCTGGCACCCTTTTCATCCATGGTTTTCCATGGGCTCTTAGTTACTTGCTTAGATCACTTGCTTTGCTTTTGAAATTGTTTGAAATGGTGCTTTGTGTTTGGTGTGGTTTTGAAAGTATTTTGAAAAGAGGCCATTCGTTTAGGCAATATTTGTAATGATTCTCGTTCGTAAGAACGTATACAAAGATGTTTGTCTTTTGAAAAATGTTTCAATGTTTTTGAAATGTTTTGAAATGTTTGGAAATGTGTGTGTGCTTGTTTTTGAAAATAGAAAGGATTGTTTGAAAGAGAGCAAGTAACTTAGAAGCTATCTACCTACTCAAATGTCTTTCCTATGCATTTTTATTCCTTTGACATTGTTGATTTACCATTGATTTGGTAAATAAACCTATCTTTGGATGTAAACAGGACGGGCGTGGGTCATCGTATGACCATGATAGCAATGTTGCCAAGTATCTTTAGCATGTTTGGAGGGACCAAGATCATTTGTTTAGGCAACCTTTTGATAGCGTCATCGAGGGACTATGATCTTATTTTTGTTTTGTTTTGCCAAGATACTTCGCATGCGTTACATGGCCATTTTTGTTTAGGAAACCAAGTGGGTGAAACCCTAGGGGTGCTTGTGTGTAAAGTGTGTCATTTTTCATGCATTTGATTTGTCTTGTATTAGGTCTTTTCTATTTGTTTGTTTTTGGTCTTGTCATGCAAACCCTAGTTTACTAAACATGGTATAAATGCGATAAATTGCGTAAATGTAAACTAAGATATTACAACAATTATTATGGGAGGGGGATACAAGTTTTTGAATGGGGATATTGCACAAAATAAACCCTAAAAATACTATTACAAACCAATTGAATATTGTGCGAATTAAATAAATGTACAAATATTTAAATATGCAATGCAATGTATTTATGGAAAAAATGTTTTGTATTTGTTTAGGGTATGAGAAAATAAAATTAATTAACCCTAGAAAATAAGGAAAAATAATATTATTACTTTTGAAAGGGGGAAACCCTAATTTTTGATTAAAAGAAAAATACGTTTCCTATTATTTATTTTGTCCATTTTTGTACAAGAAAATAATAAATAATATTATGTACAAATATTAAAAATTAAAATATATATGAAAATAAATATTTTATGTGTATGGATAATATAATAAAAATGTATGGTATTTTTAAACATATTTACAATTAATTTATGAAAATAAGTTCTATTATCCTAATAAGACTATTTTTTATGCCAAAAAATAATAATAAAATAAAATAAAAGTGTGGAAATAAATAAATTATTTTTGGGGATTTTTTATCATTGGAAAAAAATGCAAGCAAAAAAAATAAAAATATGCAAGAAAATTCAAAAATATAAAATAATAGTCAAGGGGTGCAAAAGTAATCCAGGGGGTGTGAATATTAAAACCAAAAAGGGCCAGAAACAACAAAAATCCCAGGACAACCACTTCGTCCCTGTCCTTCAGCTTCTCTTTCGCGCGCTTACGGTTCAAACCTGTAACTTGCTATTGCTTGCATAAAAACAAAAACTTATAACTTAAAACATGTAGCATTTTATCTCACGATTCCAATGATATAAAATTTGTAACCTAACTCACAAAGATCAGGGAGAATTTTGTCAGCCCTAATTCGTGACCTAATTATTTCATGAACTTCAAGCTTCAAATTCTCATGGCTCAGTTAATATAAATGACAAGTATGCATATGTACAGCTTCACCAAGATAAGGGCTACATTTTTTCTTCACAAATCGTGGCTTGAGGATGTCTAAATAGAGAGATAGAGTTTTGAAAAATACCTCCTTCAGCTGGATTTGGATATGACAATATGGGGACTTTGAGTGAGGCCTGAGGATCGTGTGAGCTTCCTTGAAGTTCCTTTAAGCTATTCCAATGCCTAGCTTGCTTTGTGGATGGCCAGAAGTCTCTACACAAGTCAAGTTGCAAGCTCCAAATTTGAAAATGGCAATGGATGAAAAAGAGCTCACAGAACCAGGACAAGGACTTGGATAGCTTTGGTAGGATATATGGAAGGTGTTTCAAATGTTAAAAGGCAAAACGCACGAGCCAGAATGAAGTTGGCAATGATTTTGCAGAACTGCAATGTTTTGGCAGAATTGTGTTTTTTGAGCTTGAGAGTGTTTTGGATGCTATTCGTCTTCTGGCTTGTGATAATTTTGTGAATATGTATAGAATGGATACAAAGTCCACTCTTCACTAGTTGTACCAATTCTGAACTTTTGGCCAACTTTCTTGCATTTTAAGAAAAGTGAGATGACTTGTACAACATGCTTGTACTGGCTGGCTTGTGAGCTGATAGGAGTTGGTACACATTGCTTGATATTTGTGGAAGCTGCTTGCCTCAAAGAAACAGGTTCAAGGAGGTTCAAGGCTCAAGATTGATAAATTTACAAGAGCTCACTTTATGAAAATGGCATTGTGACCTTTATGCTTAAAATGGAAAAATCCCTTGTACAATGCTCCAAAAGAAATCCTCTGAGTTTGCATTTAATTATGGAGTGTAGAATGAGTTTAGGACCTGTAATGCAAGTTACAAGCATCCAAGATCAGATTTGCAACTTTCTACTTTGTGAAAATGGCATGGACAAAAATGATAAAATTCCAATTTCTCTTCTTCGATTCTCCCTAACCACAAATGATCTTGGAGAGTTCTTGGACATTTTGGAAATCTTGCAATGTTCTCTATAATCCATCTTTGAAATGCATTTTGATATACCTATTGGAACTAGGTGAAAAATGTCCATGAAGTTGGGTCAAAAACCTGCCTAAATTAGGGCAAATTTTCACTAAGTTATTTAGTTCATGGACCTATGTTCACAAATTCATAACATGAGATCCAAGCATATTTTGGGAAAAGTTTGTGTATAAAAGTTGTAGATTTCATGGAGTACTACAACTTTCATGTTTGAAGTTTTCTTTGAATCAAATTTCATCATGGTGAAAAAGTTGTGAAAAGTTGGGGAAAAATAAGAAAATTTCCATGCTTAGAAAAATTCTGTTATGAAATTTTTCAAATTCAAAACCCTAATTTTCAAAATTGGTTTTCTTGGTCAACAAGTTTCACATTTTGACATATATTGATGAATTATGACCCTTGGCATTTGGTTTTGACCAAAAAGTCAAAGTTTGACTTTTTAGTGTATAGTTGACTTTTGATCAGTTGACTGCAAAATTCATCTGTCAATCCAATGAACTTGAGACCTTTTGAACCATGTAATTATGTAAATATGATTCCATTTAATCCTTTAAACCATGCTTGAACCCAATTGGTCATTGTCTAGGTTAAAAATCAGAAATTGCCCTTTCTCAATCAAAACCCTAATTTTGAACATTTTGCCCTTTTGATGATTTGATCAAATTTCTTGAGGAGTTGTGATCCAAACTTAATCAAATGGTACATAAGTCTAAAATTTTGTTTTGAATCAAAAATTATGAAGTTTGACTGTAAATTGGCCATGGTTGACTTTTTTCCCAATACAGTTAATTTTTAGGTCAAATGTCCAATTGACTGATCAAAAATGTGATTCAAGGCTTGAAACTTAACATGAGCAATCTTAAGGATCCCAGATGGTATATGAAAGTCACATGAAGCATTGATGGTCCAAAAATCCTTGTGCAAGCTCAAACCCTAATTTCAGGTTATCAGTGCAAGGTGATGTCTTGAGCTGACAAAACCCTAATCTTGTCTTGAGTCCAAGAAGTCTTGTGAGAAAAGTCTTGATAAATGAGAGGGAAAATTTTGGGGTACAACATTACTCAACTCTTAATTTGCTCACAAACTAACTCTCTTCCCCAATTTTGCCCATTGTTCTTCGCTTCAAATTCTGTCTCGATTTCATCTTATCTCAGCTCTTCATCATACTTTAAACCTTGCTCGGTTCACAGGAAAAAAAACTGAAGAAAAATGGAAAAAGATTGATGAAAATATGCAATGCTTACCTGTCGGAGAAAGTTCGGCACCTCTTTCATGCAGTTGACGAGAAGAGAATTCCAAAGTTAAATCTAGGTATCGCTTCGATCTCGTGCTTCTTCAATTTCATTCTTCATCTCTTCTTTCATTTATGTACTCTTTCGAAATTTGTCGTTGTTGCAATGTGTTCTGTTGCGCGAAGAATGATGCGAAAATGATGACGTTGCTGCAAATTAAAGTTGCGGTGATGTTGTTGTTATGTGTGTTATTGCAGTTATGTGTTGATGTGAAGATGTTGTTGTTCATAGTTAAGAAGTGTGATGAATAGTTGATGATGTTGATGTTGAAGTTGCGGTTGTTATAGTGGATTGATGATTCTTCAAGGAGCTCAAGCATTATACAAAGTGTTTTTTAGAGGTGTGTTCTTATGAGTTTTTCTTCCTTTTTCTCCTTTTGTTGTTGTGTTGATATTTGATTTGGTAATGACTGTTTATGAGATTTTTGACAGAAATTGTGAGCAGAGTGATTTTGGGGGTGTATTTTAACATAGTGTTTTGTAATGTTTTTTTTCCTGAGATTTTTCGTGTGTGTCTTCTGTAAGCAGAATTTGGATATGATTTTTGTGTTGATATTTATGTCTATTATTTTTGTCTTATGATAGTGTAGAAATGTTGTTTATATAGGTGAGAATGAGTGGGTTTTGGGGGGAAATAGGATAGCATTGGTTTGAACTATTTTGTTGCTTTTTGGATGCAGTTTTTTAGCCTGCTATTCTTGTGCTAGGTTTTGCCGCATTGGATTGTTGTGCTTGGCATTGGGCAACAAGCTTTTGACATGTTTTTTCCGTTGATTTTGGGACGGGTTTCAACAAGGATTTTGGACTATTTTCTGATTTATGACAAGTTTTGGCTTGGCAGCAGTAGCAGACTGTTTTTGTAGCAGGATTTGCAGGGCTGAATTTTTTCTGGTTTTGACTGTCTTGATAGTAGGTTTTATTACTAGTGTGTAATGTGATGCATGGTAGGTTTGTGCAGCCATAACAGTCTGCTTTCGCATGGCTACTTGTGCAGATTTTGGATTGTTTTGTTTCTTTTATTGCATAATTTGTTTTGGCTATTTTGTGTAATGTTGCAACAACTTTATGCAGGTTTTGGAGTGGAGTGGACAACAATGTAACATCAGGTTTTATGCAGAATTGTAGCAGCAACAAAGATTGTTTTGGCTTTGTGCAGATCAAGGTTTTAAGTGGACATGGCATGTGATTCGAGGCTTAGTCATGACATGAAGAAAGATGAAGATTAGGTGAATGTGAAATTAGACTTAGGATAAGTGTGATGAAGATTAGGCTTTAGAACAAACATTTTTATGTAATTCTCTTTGTAGTTTTTTAATCTAACGGTAAACATGTTTCAATGTTGTAACATCCTTTTCTTTTATTCAAATCTTCCAAGGTTGAATGATAGTGTATCTTGCACAATATTGAATGAACTTGTTTGAAAACTTTGGATGATGAATCTTGCAATTTATTAGGATATAATCATATGGAATGAGTTCTTGAATTATGACGAGACTTGATAGAAATCTTGAATGTATGTGATAGAATTTTGAACATGAATAAGATTCGAATCTTGAATGATGTTTGAATAACTTGAATGAAACTTGCTCTTGAATTCATGATAAATTTGAAAAGTGAATGAGTTATTGTTTGAAAACCATGGATGGATCTTGAATCTTTTTTTTCCTTTTGATTATATAAGAATTTGTATTCCAAATAAACTTGTATGCCATGCTCTAAATGACCCTAACTCATGTTTGAATTCAAAGAATAACTTTCATCATTTAGGCACAACGTCACACTGTGATTGATTGGAGACACCACCCTTAAATCATGATGTCCAAAACTCTAATCTCCTCACTTGATAGGTGCAAATATAAGATGAAACTCCAACCATAGGTCACAAGATATCATATATTTTTTAGTTCAAACCCTTGAGAAAGAAATCCTTATGACATGTCTCGTAATGCAAATAATTAGTGGAAGATCTCAAGTTAAATCAAACCCCACTTATGAAGAAAGCGTCTCTTAATGATAGAGTGATTAAACCCTAAAACAGTCTCAGCCGAAACATCTTTGGTGAAACCTTCAAAACCCTAGCTTCAAAATACAATTCTCAGAAGAAACAAAGAATCAACCTTTATTTGATAAAGAAGCCCAGAACAAAGTGAAACCCTAATTTTTACCAAAGATTGCTTCTTGATCTCATTTGAATGAATGAATTTTATGAAAATGACCTTGTGAAAATGATGCATATAAAATGAAAAGCCTAAGCCAGAAAAAAGTAGAATTAGGAGGGCAAATTTTGGGGTGCAACAGCTACTGATGGTTTATCCTCTTGTTTCCCTTGCAAGAGTGGTGTATGGATTTCTATGGATATTGTCTCCAAAGCCATAGTAAATGATCAAGTCCATGTGATTTGTATTAATGTCGGAACTGATGTTGGAACATGATTTATGTTCTTTGCTTCTTCAACCAAGGAAGTTTTTGGATTTTCTCATAGTGTAGTGTATGGTCAAGCCACTGGCCTAATTTGAAGTAGTTTATGGTGTGAATGGCTGTCATGACTGGTTGTTATGAAGAAGAATCATCTAGGTATATAGATATGTAGAAGAAGAATGTCAGGACGAATGTCCTACCTTGTGTGAGAAGGTAACCTTATTTGACTATTGCAAATACTCATATGAGAGCTAGGTATTTGTCTGTCCTCTGTTGAGGTTGTGCATGTGACTGATGGTGAATGCTTTGACGGGAGCTGAGTATTTGTCTGATATTGGTACAAGCATGCAGTCTGAACCCTATGATTCAGAAAAAGTATAGAGAATTTATGTTTCTCTATGTGGTTGTGTTGAGTAGCTTGGGATAGGAAGCTGCTAACTACTAAGAGTTTATTTCTCCCTGTGTTTCTCTGGTGTGACAACCTGAATTGGCTGTTGAAGGTGTGTCCTTGGAGATCCTCCAGTGTCAAATACTTCTCTGCATAATAAGTCCATTGGATGATGTTATGAACCAGAGTGTTTAGGGTCTATGATGGGAAGCTGAATTCCCAAATGATGTTGTAACATCATGTTTGCATGTGGAAGTATTTGGATTTTGAGTTGGGGCTCAACTTTAATATGAGAAGAAACATCTCTGGATATGTGAATTAGAATGTGCAAAATTTTGAGCTTATGTATAGTAGCATGTTATGGAAATGCATGACTACTATTTTTGAAGGCTTCACTAGTATCAGCAACTACTAGTGGATGTAATGGTAGAAGAATGTTATCAGATATTGAGGTCTGATTCAATCAAGATATTTTGAAGGTGGTTTGTCTTGTGCTGTAAGTAAATCTAAGAAGAGTGTGGATTTGTATGGGTCTCAGTAAATCTTTTAAGAAAGATGAGAACCTGTGGAGTTTATGCTTAGCTGGAGCATTGTTTATCCATTACAGGGGGAGTAAAGTATATGTCTATGGGATATGTTAGACTACAACACCGGATCTAGAGGGGGTGAATAGATCCCCAAATAAAAACTACCTTTCAAAATGGTTTTTTGAAACTTATTTGAAAAATAATGTTGAACAAAAGGTTTTTGGCCTAGATCAGTATAATAGTCTAAACGAACCTAGTTATTAGAAACTCGGATATACACGAGCCATATGGAATTAACATAATGACAAAATCAATCAACATAATAATATCTCCATTAATAGTTTAATATCAAACACAACGGTTTCATATTTCCAATGAAATCATATTAAAAACATAACATGTGAGGCGCAATCTATTTTTTAGAATTTTCTTTAAGTCTTGTTGATATGCAAAAGCACTTACAATAAAAGTGATTATAAGCTAATCAACAAATCAATTTAAACTTTAATAATCAAAGAGAAATTCTATATGAATCAATCGATCAAACAATACATTTAATAAATTGCATATAGAGAGTAAATGAAAGCAAGAGATTGAACATTGCAATTTTCCTTTGAGTTAAACAAGCTAAACAATTTGTCAAACACTTGGCGTGCAATCAAAGTTTTAGAATTTCCCTTTGTGTTGTGTTGAAATGAAAAGCACTTATAATAAAAAGTGATTATAATCAAATCAACACACAATTCAAAACAAAAATAGTTTCGGAAAATTCCTACGCGCCGATAAATTACTCAATGTTATTTGACAAATCGATGTATGAAAATTAAAGCAAGTAAAGTAATAAAAGATAAGAGACACAAGGATTTGTTTAGGAAGTTCAAAAATCATCCTTGCTATGGCTACATCTCCCCCCAATTCCAAATTTATAATTAGGATAATTTCTTACTTTGCAAAAGTATGGTTACAAGAGAAGTGTTCAAGATCAATCCTACAAACCCTAACTGTTTGATGTTGATTCAACCCATTCTCTTCTTTTGATCTTAAATAATACCAAGAACATAATAGATGCAACCTATTTTTCTATTAAGCTACTTCCTTGTAAAGATTTCAAACAATCCAAGGTTCCTTGCAAATATTTCAAACACTTCAAGGTTATTCACTTGAGAGAATCAGATTGCAATCTATCAACACAAGATCTTCAATTCTATCCAGCACTTTAAGATACTTCCTTGCAAATATTTCAAACACTTCAAGTTTCCTTGCAAATATTTTAAGCACTCCAAGGTTGTTCACTTGACCATGATTCCCTCTTGAACGATCTTGCACGAAAACCCCAAAATCAACCAATGATCATGGAGGATAAACCCGCGGTTTTTTCCAGATGAAGACCCCTTCAAATATCAATCCAAACTCTATTGGAAAATCTCAATCCTCATCTAGATGGCACCCCAATGGTACATCATCACAATTTAATGCTAGTGTGTATGCATAGATTAGAGGTTGAAGATGAAGAGAGAAATAGACTAATTTTATGGTTTCACCAAGTTATAATGATGCATGAATGATATATTTATAGTTGGACTCTTTTTAGGTAAAAGAGGGTAGATTCAGAATGAAAAAACAATGAAAAATGACCCACAAAACAGTATGTGTCAACTGGAAAATGTTATGTGTCGACACATGCAAAATAGTAGCTTTTTGCTTTAAAAAGGCAGTTCATGTGTTAACCTGAAAATTGTATGTGTCGACACATGTGCCTGTGTTTTAAAGCAAAAATGATAAAAGCTTTAATATTTCAGTACATATGTCGACCTGATAAATTTATGTGTCGACACAAACTGAAGCTTTTAAGAAAATGCATAATTGCATAATTTATGTGTCGACTCATACAAATTTCAGGTCGACACATAAGTGTTGATTTTGTACAAAAACTGATTTTTCATGATTGGGAGCAATTTTAAAGTTGTTTTAAATGGTTCCTAAGACCTCTAATGCAAGGGAGTGTCACAAGACATAAGGATACCATCCACCATACTGAAATGCTAGCTTTTTGAGTTTTGACATCATGCAAAACATCTAATAGTGAAGTTGCATTCACAAACTCCCCCTTTTTGATAATGGAAAAACTTACGACGATGCATTTCATGTAGTTATCGAAGACTCCCTCTGACTTTGTGCTTCTCATCTTCATCTCGCATATTCTTCTACCCCTTTGACAACATAAAAAAGAAAGAAGGCAAATAGTGAGAAGTATCATATTCCAATACCAATACTAATATATCACAGAGAGGCATTTTTGCAAAGAAGAGTATATAATTACATATCCCTATATATATATATATATATATATATATATATATATATATATATATATATATATATATATATATATATATATATATATATATATTATATATATATATATATATATATATATATATATATATATATATATAATTACATGTCCCTATATATATATATGTGTGTGTGTGTGTGTGTGTGTGTGTGTGTGTGTGTGTGTGTGTGTGTGTGTGTGTGTGTGTGTGTGTGTGTGAGTGTGTGTGTGTGTGTGTGTGTGTGTGTGTGTGTGTGTGTGTGTGTGTGTGTGTGTGTGTGTGTGTGTGTGTGTGTGTGTGTGTGTGTGTGTGTGTGTGTGTGTGTGTGTGTGTGTGTGTGTGTGTGTGTGTGTGTGTGTGTGTGTGTGTGTGTGTGTGTGTGTGTGTGTGTGTGTGTGTGTGTGTGTGTGTGTGTGTGTGTGTGTGTGTGTGTGTGTGTGGTGTGTGTGTGTGTGTGTGTGTGTGTGTGTGTGTGTGTGTGTGTGTGTGTGTGTGTGTGTGTGTGTGTGTGTGTGTGTGTGTGTGTGTGTGTGTGTGTGTGTGTGTGGTGTGTGTGTGTGTGTGTGTGTGTGTGTGTGTGTGTGTGTGTGTGTGTGTGTGTGTGTGTGTGTGTGTGTGTGTGTGTGTGTGTTGTGTGTGTGTGTGTGTGTGTGTGTGTGTGTGTGTGTGTGTGTGTGTGTGTGTGTGTGTGTGTGTGTGTGTGTGTGTGTGTGTGTGTGTGTGTGTGTGTGTGTGTGTAATGATGCAAAAAAAATCATAATAAGCATAAAATATTACCAAACATGTAATACAATTGCATGAATAATAATGAATTTGATGCAAGAGCACGCTAGTTAAGTTGCTTACATAGAGTCATGATTTTGTAACACAACACAATGAAACTCAAGATGCCGCACACGGATGTGCCTAGCATAGTGACAAGAACATGTCACTACTCATTCTAAAATGAAAATGTTACCATAAAATGTGACTCGACTACAACATGAACCGTACATACAATTAACATGCTTACATTCAACTCATGCACAAATGCAAGAAAATAATAGAAATACATACTTGTACATACAAGAACAAATTTATACAAATGTGAGATAGTTGATACATGAAGTCATTATAAACATATTTAGAACACGCAATGGTTATCAATCATTATTTTTTGAAATGAACATTCATGGTTTTCATCATTTGAGAACATAACAAGTATTTTTCATCAACTAAAACATGTACTAAGAAACTTCTTACTTTCAAGGAGAGATTTGGAACAATATTACCTTACTCTTGATGGAATGGAAGTTGAACTCACATGATGTAAAATACTCAAACGGATTGTTAGAGAAAAAGTATAAAAGTGCAAGCATCATAATAAATAAAGCAACATTAGAGACATTAATAATCCCTAATTTTCAACATGATCACGAAGGTAATCACTCACTGAAATTCTTGTATCAGATATGTGATGTCGAAGGAGATGTCACGACACAGATATATGAGAACAATATAAAGTGCAACAATATTAAAAACAGTAAAAACACAAGGGATTGTTAACCCATTTCGGTGTACAACAACACCTACTTTGGGGGCTACTAAGCCATGGGACAAGTTCACTAAATAGTATCAATTTATAGACCCCTCAGTAAACAACCAGTTTATGATCTAATCACTTAAATATTACTTGTGCTATACTTCTAGATAAGACACACCTAGGTATGAGGCCCCTCCTCAAGTCCTTTCAATCACTAACAGTGAAAAAACCAACAAAATTTTAAGTTTGAAAAACCTCAATCATTCAATACTTAAAAGCTTATGAATGATCCATAATTTACAACTCAAATTACAACTGAAGTATTGAAACAATACTAGAGTGTATTACAATGAAAAGATTCAGACTTCTAAAACACATAGTATATTTTTCTCCAATTATTGTTGTTCTACGAATAAGGATGCAAGTACTTATAAAGGCGCAACAACTTCTTTATGGGCTCGGGCTGAAAAATAAATATTGCAATATATTGAATCTCTTGAATATCTCCATGAAAGTAGGCCAAGATATAATCCATAAAGATGAGACAGATCGAGAAATATTCCTCCATATTTTTCGCAAGTTATAAACCACAAAACCTGAATAAGGCACGCTTTAAAAATAGGAAATAGAAAATCTGAAAACACGTTCAGATCAGCGGGCAGATGTTAAGACATCTGTTTTGACATTATTCAAAATCAGTTGAGATGATTTAATTCAAATGTCAAGACATTAATCAAAACATTACCAAAGTAGTGTTTTACCAAAATTGCTGCCAACAAACACTTATAAACTCCCCCTTTGGCAAATTTCGGCTACAACATTATTTTAGCACATTATCAGAGTAGCAGCAAAAAACTCAGTTAGCAGTTTGCAGAAACTCAGTTAGCAGTTAGCATTGAAAGATGTCAGGACATCTTCTAAGACATGAAGCTCCCCTCAAACTCACCAGTCAGTCAGACAATTTCTCTCCCCCTCAAACTTACCATCAGTCAGTCAGTTTCTCTCCCCCTTTTTAGACATAATATGCCAAATAAACATGCATTCAAGAGAGTAGTAGAAAAAGAAGTATAGACCAGAACATCCAAGTGTCAAACACGTACACGTGCCAAAAAGAACATAGGGATCAAAACACAAAAGAGAAAAAAAAGAAAGGCACCAACACAGAGTCTAACGGTCTTCAGGACCAGTAGACTTGGAAGCTTAAGAACTTCCTTCATTATCAGAATCTCCTTCTTCAGTACCCACACTATCATTAAGAATGTTATCCTTCTGTAGCTCGTTGATCAGCTTTTCAAATTTTAGCTTTCTTGTTGAGCTAACCATGATTACCTCATCAAGTTCCTTGTAGGCTTCCATTAACTCAGTAATCATATCATCCTTGCTTGATGTCTTGTTTTCAGAGGATGCAGATGTCAAAACAATGTCTGGGACATGTTTACCTGAAAACAACTTGAAGTGAAGGGACATGGCAGACTCTCTTTTGCAAACTGCATCAGTGCCACACAAAATTCCAGGATGTTGATTTAGAATAATTCCACAAATGAGAGATGGAAAGGAAATAGGAATCTTGATAGCACAGGTTCCTGCATGCTTTACAGTCTGTTAAAAAATGTAAGCACCATAATAAAAAAAAATCTTGTTTCCAACAGCATAAATAAATTTTCCTAAGCCAACTGTAATGGTTGAGGTATGATTAGTAGGGACCCAATTAGCAACTCCAATTCTATGTAGGATAGCATATTTCACACTTAACTTACTAACAGGGAGCTTATCGTCATGGGCCAATCACTCACTTGATTTGTAGTGATGGCTTTGCACACCTGATTATCATTCACTTCCAACTCACAGTAATCATCTTCAGACCTGCCCAGATATCTATTAATGGCAGCAGGGGAAATTCAACACATCTACCTCTAATAAACACCTTCCTATATTCCTTGCTTCTGTGGTCAGCATAATCTATAGGAATATTAACAATAAATTCCTTAACAAGAGTCTCATAACATTTTGCAAACCTGATGACAACCTTCATCAATCCAACAAAGGAAATTAACTTCATAATCTCTTTGCACTCCATTGCATCTTCTCCCAACTCTCATTCAAGAGAAATCCTTCTTTGGAAGACATATTTCCATTTTTCTGCATTGCCAACAGAATTGAAGGAAATGTTGTCAAGAGGAGCATCAGGCACCTTGACAGAAAGCTTCTTTCTTGCAGACTTCCTCACAGGAGAGATATCCGCGACATCATCCTCATCATCATTTAAGGAGCTATCAGGTCTAACTTTTCTTTTGTTGGAGGGAGGAACCACTTTACTCCAGGTATTTGGGAGATCATACATAGTATTCTTATTGATACTCTTGGTAGGGGTGTGACATCCACAACCTTCACTTTTCTAGATTTAAGCCTTTTAGCAATTCCAGACACCACATTGGAAATAAGGTCATTGTCAGACAGCTCATCAACATTCACCATATTCTCAACATTTGGATTCTTTGCAGTTTTGGAGCCAACAATATCTTCCTTAGCAGAAGAGTCCTTCTCAGCAGATGATGTCTCAACATCTTGTTCAACATCAGCTTCCACTTCTTCTATAATAGTTATAGCAAACTTGCCAAGTTCACTTTTAGCAACATCTTTCTTTAAGGTAGATGATGCAGCAACATTTTGAGGATCAATACCTTTGTCAGCCTGAGCAGGCATTCGGGCAAGAGGAGTAGAAATCCCAGACACAACAAAACCCTTATTTAACACCCTATCTACCAGCCTTCTAATACTCCTTTCAACATTAACAATGTCTTCTTCTGACCTATCATCAGTAGTATTAGGAGCATTACCTTTAGAAGTGTCAAACCCGTCTTTGGATTTCTTTGCATGGGACGATCTGGGTTTCTTGACCTTCTTCTCAAGAGGTGGAATAGTTTTCAGAGGAGCGACGACCAGGACTTTATCAAGGGATAGATCCTCAGGATGGTTGATAGACTTTGACCTAGAAGCCTTGGCTTCATCAGAAGAGCACTTTGAGGGATACGAAGCATGATGTTGCAACATCTTTGAATATTTTTTGAACAGTGAGATGGAAAATAGCAAGTGTTCTTTTTCTGTAAAGGAGAACGAAGAGGTTGTGAAAATAGAATGAGTTAATGTCGTAGCGTGTGAGAGAGTATTTGAGATAATCTTGAATGATTATTTAAGATATTTGATTTGTTGGAAACATAATAAATTATATAATATCACTTTAATGATATTCCCACAAGCCCTTAATTGCTACAAACCCTCATATATGCAGATCCCTAGTTTTCCTCTTAAGTTCTCAAACTGGTTTGCATCCAAAGCCTTAGTAAAAATGTCAGCTAGTTGTAATTCAGTAGCTACATGTTCTAAGGCAACACTCTTTTCTTCAACAAGCTCTCTTATGAAGTGATGACGGATATCAATGTGTTTGGTCCTGCTATATTGAATAGGACTTTTTGATATATTTATGGAACTTAGATTGTCACAAAATAATGTCATGACATCCTGTTTGACATTATATTCTATAAACATTTGTTTCATCCACCAATTGAGAATAACTGCTTCTTGTAGCAATATACTCAGCCTTAGCAATGGGCAGAGACACATAATTTTTCTTCTTACTGAACCAAGATATGAGATTATTTCCCAGAAAGAAACATCCTCATGATGTACTTTTTCTATCATCAGCACTTCTTGTTCAATCAGCATCACAATAACCAATTAAAGCAAAGCTAGATCCATGAGAATATAGAATACCATAGTCACTTGTCCCGTTCACATATGTAAGAATTCTCTTCACATGGTTGGCATGGCTAACTTTGGGATCAGCTTGATATCTAGCACACACCCTTATAACAAAGGCAATGTCAGGTCTGCAAGCTGTGAGATATAGAAGACTGCCTATCATACTTCTATAAAGACTTTGATCCACACTTACTCCTTTTTCATCTTTAGACAACTTCAGATGTGTGGGAGCACATGTTCTTTTGTGACTAGCATTTTCCATCCCAAATTTCTTTACTATATTCTTCGCATATTTGCTTTGAGATAAGAATATGGAATCTTCCATTTGTTTAACTTGCAGACCAAGAAAGTAGGTTAATTCACCAACAAGGCTCATCTCAAATTATGTCTGCATTTGCTTGACAAAATGTTAAACCATCTCATTTAACATCCCACCAAACACAATATCATCAACATAAATCTGTGTAATCATGATCTTCCCTTCTTCTTCCTTGACAAAAAGAGTTTTTTCTATGCCTCCTTTCCTATATCCATTCTCACCAAGAAATTTTGTTAACCTCTCATACCAAGCTCTTGGAGCCTGTTTTAATCCATATAGAGCTTTCTTCTGTTTGTACACATGGTTAGGAAAACTTGGATCAATAAATCCCTTAGGTTATTCCATATAAACTTCCTCATTCAGATAGCCATTTAATAAGGCACTTTTTACATCCATTTGAAACAACTTAAATCTTAGAATGCAAGCAACTCCTAAGAGTAGTCTGATTGATTCAAGTTTGGCCACAGGGGCAAAGGTTTCATCAAAAATCATATCCTTCAATTTGAGTGTATCCTTGTGCAACTAATCTTGCCTTATTTCTAGTAACCACCCATTTTTCATTGGATTTATTCTTGTACACCCAATTAGTGACAATCACATTTGTCCCTTCGGGTTTCGGAACCATATCCCAAACTTCATTTCTTCTAAATTGTTCTAGCTCTTCTTGCATAACATTAATCCAAAACTCATCAGTTAAGGCTTCTTTGACATTCTTAGGCTCGATTTTTGAAACAAAGCAAGAGTTTGACAACCCTTCTCTTGATCTAGTAGTAACTCCTTTATTTATATCTCCTATAATAAGTTCCTTAGGATAATCTCTTTGAGTTTTGATTGAAGGCCCTTTATTGATTTGACTGGGCTCAGGAACTTCTTGAGTTGGATTAGGATCAGTATTTATGTCAATAGGTTCTGTTGGAATGTCTGACAAAGATGTTCTAACATCTTCTAAGACATCTTCTTCATCATTTCATCCTCTATCATCAATAATAACATTTATAGATTCCATTATAACATTAGTTCTGGAGTTAAAGACTCTGTAAGCTCTGTTATTTATAGAGTAAACCAGAAATATTCCCTCATCACTCTTGGGATCCATCTTCCTTCTATGTTCACGATTAGCTAAGATGTAACATTTACTTCCAAAAACATGAAAGTATTTGACAGTAGGTTTTCTTCCCTTGCATATTTCATACAAGGTGGTTGAGGTGCCTTTTCTTAGAGTGACTCTATTATGGATATAGCACGCAATATTCATAGCTTCATCCTAAAAGTGGTAGGGTAACTTCTTAGCATGAATCATAGCTGTGGCAGATTCCTGAAGAGTTCTGTTTTTGCATTCCATGATCCAATTTTGTTGAGGAGTAATGGGAGAGGAAAACTCATGACTGATTCCTTCAGAAGAACAAAAATCAGCAAATATATTATTCTCAAATTCCTTTCCATGATCACTTCCGATTTTGATGACATGACTATCCTTTACTCTTTGAAGTTTTTGATAGAGATCTTTAAAGAATTCAAAAGTTCTGATTTTTCTCTGATAAAAATTATCCATGTGTACCTAGAAAAGTCATCTACAACAACATATGCATACTTCTTTCCACCAAGACTTTCAACCTGCATAGGTTCCAAAACTTTTGATGTGGTGAGATGTTGGATCTTCTGATGTGACATCTTATTTTGCTTTCCTATCTGGAATTCACCACATACTCTCCCTTCTTTTATCTTGAGCTTAGGAATCCCTCACACGGCTTCTATAGATATGATTCTCTTTATTCCTTTCAGATACAAGTGTCCCAGTTTTTGATGCCACTGTTTAACTTCATTTTCTTTGGCTAAAGCACGTGTTGAGGAGAAGTTCAACTCTTGGGGAACCCATAAATAACAGTTGTCTTTAGATCTGATTCCTTTCATAATAACTTCATTCTTCTCATTAAAAACGAGACATTTTGTCTTAGTGAAGTTTACCTTGAACCCTTGATCACACAATTAAATTATACTTATTAGGTTAGATATTAACCCTTTAACAAGTAACACATTATCAAGTTTAGGGACTCCTGAACGTTCCAGCTTTCCAACTCCTTTGATTTCACCTTTGGCTCCATCACCAAAAGTCACATAACTAGTGGAATGAGATTTGATATCTACCAACAGATTATTAACACCTGTCATGTGTCTAGAACAACCATTGTCAAAGTACCAGTCATCTTTGGTTGAGACTCTAAGAGAGGTATCAACAACAGTCTTGGGAACCCATTGTTTCTTCTTTTTTCTATTTTGAGAGATCTGATTAGTTTTGGAAAGACAAGCAGTTTTAGGGTACCCATACAACTTGAAACAGAGAGGTCTTATGTGACCAAGCCTTCCACAATGGTGACACCTCTAGGGCTGGAATTTCTCTCTGGTGTGATTAAATTTTTTCTTGCCATGATGTTTTCACTGATGTCTTTTCTTGCCATGATGTTTGTCATGATGTTAAGACATTTGATTCGACAATTTTGGTTTAGACTTGGAATGAGTGGAATCTGATGAAGGTTCTTCTGAATAAGGTTCCTTTTTCTCATTAAACCCTAGACCACTCTTGTCTCCTGCCACTATTACCACTTGAAGAATTTCATCTAATGTGTCAGACCCATTATTCAACATCTTCAGTGATTTAACCATTCTGTCAAGATTAGAATTCAGGGAAGTCACTTCACTTTCTAGACTAGAGATAGTTTTCAGATGCTCTTTCCTTTCTGCCTTCAGCTAAGTTATGAGATCTTTCTATTTCTCCCCTTCTTTGCAAACTTCTACACTCCTGAGACACAATTCTCTGTACGAGGCAGATAACTCATCAAAGTTTAGTTCACCATCACTAAATTCTTCATCAGAAACATATTTTATTATCAATGCTTTAACATACTTGGCAGATTCCTCTTCAAGATCACTCTCAGAGTCCTCTTCAGACCAAGTAACAGATAGACTCTTCTTCTGTTTCTTAAGATATGTAGGACATTCAGCTCTAATGTGACCAAAACCCTCACATCCATGACACTGTATTCCCTTCCCTTGAGTGAATTTTTCTCTAGCCCTTTTTCTTCCAAACTCATTTGACTTATGGATGTCAGATGAGATGTTATTGACATTTGATCTTGGGTTCCTATCCATCTTCTTTATCACTTTGTTAAATTATCTTCCAAGAAGAACTAAAGCATTAGATATTCCTTCATCTATATCCAGATCACAATCCTCCTCTTCATCTTCAGTATTAGTTACAAAAGCTATGCTTTTGTTCTTCTTTTCAGATCTTTCATTGATGCTTAATTCAAATGTTTGAAGGGATCCAACAAGTTCATCCACTCTCATCTTGTCAATGTCTTGTGCTTCTTCTATAGAAGTTACTTTCATATCAAATATCTTAGGGAGAGACCTAAGCATCTTTCTCACCAGTTTGTCTTTGGGTATTTTTTTCTCCTAAAGCACTAGATGCATTAGCAATCTCAATAACATTCATATGGAAGTCATTAATACTTTCATTAATACTTTGGATGTGCCTTTATGCGTAGATTGAAGAATCCCCCTGGCATCCTTAGCTACTTCACATGTGTTTACTGATCTGAAAATGTTCTTGTCAATTCCATTGAATATAGCATTCAAGGCTTTAGAATTTCCAAGTGTAATTTCATCATCTTCTTTAGGCCAATCTTCTTATGGCTTTAACACAGAAGTAGGTTCTCCATCTTCTCCCAATTTGATAGGGTGTTTCCATCCTTTTAAGACAACTTTCCAAGCCCTGTTGTCCAGATATTTTAGAAAGGCCACCATACATGGTTTCCAATAGTTATAATTGCTTCCATCCAGAATGGGTGGTCTGTTTAGAAATCCTCCTTCCTTGTCCATAGTACCAAAAAGTATCTTCCCTGGATCTCACCCGGATAAAGAGCAGGATGCCTGCTCTGATACCAATTGAAATTTTGGTATCAGATATGTGATGTTGAATGAGATGTCACGCCATAAATAACTATTTGCAAGTAAGGTGCAGTAAAATCAAAAGCAGTAAAAACACAAGAGATTGTTCACCCAGTTCAGTGTACAACAACACCTACTCTGGGGGCTACCAAACCAGGGACAAGTTCACTAAATAGTATCAATTCATAGACCCTCGATAAACAACCAGTTAACGATCTAATCACTTAATCACTACCCAAGCTAAACTTCTACCTAAGAGTCACCTAGGTATGAGGCCATCCTCAAGTCCCTTTAATCACTTACAATGAAGAACTTAACAGAATTAATAAGTTTGAAACACTTCAATCATTCAATGCTTAAAAGCTTATGAATTATACACAATTAACAACCCAAATAACAACTAAAGTATTTAACCTAATACTTAGAGTGTATTACAAATAAAAAGCCTAGACTTCTAATCAGAAAGAAAGTAGTATTCTTTAAAAGTTACTTGTCTTTGAATAAAGAAGCAAGTCCTATACATGTGTAGCTTTGGGATTGGGCTTAAAAACAAATATTCAAATCTTTTGAATATTTCCATAAAAATAGGCCAAGATAAAATTATACAATTTGAAAAATATTCCTCCATATATTTCGTAGCCTGTAGATCACAAATCCTGAATTATAGAGTGCTAGAAATCAGGAAACAAAAGACTTAACTGATTTTAGGCTGAGATCAGTTCAGTAGGCAGATGTCAAGACATCTGGTTTGACATCATTCAAAACAGTTTTGCTCCAAATGTTAAGACATTTAGCAAAACATTAACAAGTCATTATTTTACCAAAATTGCTGCCAACAAACACTTACAAATTCCCCCTTTGGCAAATTTTGGCTAAAATATTGTTAAAGCATATTTTCAGAGTAACAACACAATTATCAAAGCATTATCAAGGCAGCAGTAAAAGCAAGGCAATCAAAACATACATTCAATTAGAAGTTAGCAGTTAACACAGGAAGATGTCAAAACATCTTCTGGGACATGAGGCTCTCCCTCAAGTATTAAGCTCTCCCTCAATCAATGGCTAGTGATTAGTTAGTCACTCGCTCACTTTCTCTCCCCCTTTTTAGTCATAATATGCCAAAGAAAGGATGCAATCAAGATAATATCAATATTAGGGTATATACCATATAATTCAAATGTCAAGCACATGCAAGTTTCAAAAAATAAACAAAGTGTTCAGAGAAACATCAAATAGTCTAACTGTCATCCGGACCAGTTGACTTGGTTGAACCAGAACTTCTTTCCATACTGGAGTCTTCACCTTCAGAGCTCACTACATCATCAAGGTTGCTATCTGTGATACGGTGGAAGAACCGACTGTTACACTGGTTTTCATTTTGTATTCGCAAATGTCGCGGTAAGCAAGAGTCTCCATCGACTTTTATTTTATCCAATCAGGAAAAGGAAAAAGAACAGAAAAAACCTTTTTTCGAGAATATTTTTGAGTACGGGGGGTAGATTATAGAAAGGGAAGGTGTTAGCACCCCTTCTATCCATGGTTTTCCATGGGCTCTTAGGTACTTGCTCATTTTAAAATTGCTTGTGTTTTTGCTTGCTTTGAAAAAAGTTTACTCTGTGATAACCCTTGTATCAGTCCTCAAGGGTGTGACGAAGTTGTTTTGAAAATTGTTTTGAAAAAGTGTTTGTGTGAAAAGTTTTGTTTGATTGAGCAAGTACCTAGGAACTAATCTACCTACTCGAAAAAAGTCAGTTCATTTTCCTTTTGACAGCGCCATCCCATTATTAAGGAATAGGTAGCACCGTCGTTGGAGTTTTAAGGGACGTTTGAAGGGACAGATACAGTCACAAAAGCAATGTTAGGGAATTTTAGTAATCATCCTAAAGCCATAAAGATCTTTTCCGAGGCAACATCTGAATGGGTCATTTTTAGATCTTTCGGGGCTAGAGGACAACCACTAACAAACCTTATACTTCATGACCGTTTAACCGAAGGCAACCAGAGTGGAGTAAACACTAGGAGTGAGCATGTGCGAGTGAATTTTTTCAGTTAATTTGTCTTTGCACATTTATGGTTTTCTACCGTTTTAATTTTCAAGTATTCTTTCCATACAATCCTATTAGCCATGCATCTAGACAGTTAAAATTTGCAGGAATTTAAAGTTCGAAAATAGAAATCCTAACTATTACAGGGCTTTCGCAGATACATAATTATTTTTGACTGAAAATAAAATGCGAAATTAAAACCTAATTAAGTCTATTACAACCTCTGAGAAATTACAATAATAATAAAAGGTAATTAAAATATATGCGGCGAATCAAATGCGAGGACGATTAGAAAACCTAAAAAATTTAATTTGAGAAAATATTTAAGTTATTTTTGAAGAAAAAATTAATTATATACAAAAATTAAACCATAATTTCTAATTGATTTTAATTATAAAAAAGGAGTTAAATTAGCCTAATTTTTAATTTAATTAATTAATTAAAGGAAATAAAATATTTTATGAAAAAAATATTTTTGGTGTTTTTTGTGATTTTGATTAAATAAATAAAAAATATGATTTTTTATGTTAATTAAAAAGAAAATAATTAAAAAGAATTAAAATATAAGGGAGGAGAATGGGCATGTATAGCAGTCCAAAAAAGGGGGGTGTGGTGCTGAATTGGCTGGGCCCATTGGCTGTTCAGCCCACTCCCAGCGCTTGATCCTATATGGCCATTGGTGGTGTACCATGGTCCCTCCTTATTTGGGGTGTTGGATCTGGATAGATTGTGATCCATTGGTTGGATCAATAAGGCGCATGATGGACGCGTGGGGTTATGAAGCACTGGATCTGCAAGTGAGAATTAAAATGAAGAAAATTGCTGGGACCTGGGATCGAACCCCGATCCTCACGTTCAACACCAACGCGCCTAGCCATCTGAGCTATTATTCTTATTTGTTAACATAATAACAATAAAATATAAAATATGAAATCAAGTGGCTAAATATAAAAACGCGCGACATTCAAACCAACCAATGGGGTGATGACAAATCACCATCTTCTTCCTTCTATTTGTCGTCTTAGGTATGTGACTTATACCTACGGACAGCACCTGTAACTAAAACCCTGCAAATTTCCAAAATTCACAAAAAAATGATAAATGAAATTGAATACCAGAATTCAACTGGTCTTGATGCCACGATCCTCATGGTGGGTTGTTCTTGGTCTAATTTTACCTGTGGACAAAAACCCTAAAACAAACACAAAAACCCTAGCAATGGCAAATGCATATATAAGCCTAAAAAATTCAATTAAACGATCCAGACGTGTTAGAAATATATCAATGATCACAAATATATCATTAAATTATGCTAATGATGCAAGAATGGTTGTAATCGATTTTGAAAAAGCAAGCAAACCGTATGAGGTCTAGGGAGTGATTATGGGCGCGAGAGTGCTTGCTACTGATCCTGTTAGCTTCAGAGATGCTCCAGGATATGATTAGGAGTGTTGGAATGCTCTGAATTATCCTCTAGGGTAGAGATCAGATCACCATTTTTTGCCAAAATTTTGAGTTTGTTCTAGTGTTATTCATGACTGCTAGCCTCTTGTTTTGCACTTCGTCTTCTTCATTATATATCCCTAAGTGAATTAGGGTTATAAAAACAGCTGGTATCTTTGAAGTTTTTGAAGATTTGATCTCACTCTTCCTTTGTGTGATTTGTTTCCAAATTAGGCCTAATCATGCCATTCTTGTGCCAATCAACCTTGATTCGATTTGATCCTGATATGCCAGCATAATTAGCTTGTGATCCTGTCCAAAAATCATATCAAAACAAATCTTTGCTATTATTTGTCATTTATTTGATTTAATTCAATTTTTGATTAATACAAAATCAAAATGAAATGGAAAATGAAGAAAATAATGTATGGCTGAATATTTGGGTCGTGGACCATGTTATGAGTGAGGTGCAAGCATAAAAAGTTATGCCCATTTGGCAAAAAATGCATTTTTGAGCACATTTGACTTTTGGCAATTTTGCAAAAATGGTCAACTTTGACAAGGCATATCTCTTCCAATTTTAACCCTAGGGAGATGTTCTTGGACTTTTTAGAAAGCTTAGGAAGTACCCTAAACAACCATTTTTGTCTCATATCAATTGGGTCTTCCATGTTCATGTAAGAAGCTTTGACCTAAAAAGTGTTTTTGTTTACTTTTCAAAAGGACCCATAATGTAGAAATTCATATTTTTTTTATGAGTGCATATTTTAAACTTGAGGGATGAAGATGAATTGTAGGGAATTGCATCCTCTTCAAAATTAGCCTTGGATGGAAAATCTCTGATAAAGTATGAAGAAGTTATGCTTGGTCAAAGTTTGGTTGACTTTTCCTGAGAAACCCTAATTTAGCAACTTTTGAGCTTTGATGAATTAGGAGCATTCCTTGAGGAATCATGATCAACCCTTGATCAAATGATGGATATAACTTCAAAATGTTGATGTTGACCAAAAATATTGAAGTTTGATTGTATGTGGGCCACAGTTGACTTTTGACCTAATACTGTCAATTCTCAAGCATCTGAGTAGTTGACTGAGCAAACTTCTTGTGCAAGGCTTGAAATTTGACATGGATGGTCTTGAGAACATATTAGGACCATGGAGAGCATATGAGGTCTTTGGAGTTCACCCATCTTGATGAAAATGGAAACCCTAGTTTGAGGTACATTGCCTTAGGAGAGAGTTTGTCTAGTCAACTCTTGGGCATCCTTGAGCAAGTTGAGGACCTCAATGGGTATGTATTGAGTAAAATGAGAGGGAAAATTTTGGGGTACAACACTATCCTTTTGGAGGTGCTTTATCATCTTTTCAAGGATTTGCTTCCTAGCTGAGCTTACTCTGATCACATCATCTAATTCCTTGCAGGCTTCCCTTAGTTCATTGATCATTACATCCTTAGTGGAGGTCTTTTCAGCAGGAGCAGATGTTAAAACAATGTCTGAGACATGTTTTCTTGAAAATAGCTTAAAATGGAGGGTCAAGGCAGACTCCCTCTTGCACACAACATCATTTCCACTTAGGATTCCAGGATGCTTATTTAGGATAATTCCATAGAGGAGGGAAGGAAAAGCCATTGGCATCTTAATGGCACAAGTTCCTACATGTTTGATGGTATGATCAAAGATATAAGTCCCATAATAAATAAAAAAATTGGTTTCCAATAGCATAAATGAACATTCCTAAACCAATGGAGTTGTTTTAAGTGTGATTAGTGGGAACCCAATTTGCAGCTCCAATCCTATATAAAATTGCATATTTCACACTCAGTTTGCTGACAGGAAGTTTTTTTTTCATTGGCCATTCACTTACTTGATTAGCAGTAATTGCTCTACACACTTGATTGTCTGTTACTTCCAGCTCACAACATACATCTTCAGACCTATCTATAAATTTGTTTATAATGTCAGGAGAAAATTCTACACACTTTCCTCTAACAAAAACCTTTCTATATTCCTTACTCTTATGGTCAGCACAGTCAACAGGAATATTAACAATAAACTCCTTAACAAGAGTTTCATAGCAATTTGCAAACCTGGTAACTGTTTTCATCAATCTAGCATAGGAGATCAACTCTGATTTCCTTACATTCCAAGGCACCAACTCCTATTTCTCTCTCCAGAGCAATCCTTCTTTGATACACATACTTCCACTTTTCAGCATTCCCAACAGAGTGAAAGGAGATGTTGTCAAGTGGGGAATCAGGAACCCTAACAGACAATTTCTTATTTGCGGAATTTTTGATAGGAGAGATGTCCTGGACATCTTACTCGACATCATACTCAGATTCAATATCTTCAATCAGAACAACTTTCTTCATACTCTTGGATCTTTTTACAATATCCTCATCATCATCACTAGAGCTAACATGTCTAGCTTTTCTCTTGCTAGAAGAAAGGACCACTTTACTTCCTGCTTTTGGGGGTCCATACATGGTTTTCTTCTTAATTGTCTTGGGAGGGGGTATGATACTTGCATCTTTCACTCTCCTAGTCTTTAGCCTTCTAGAAATACCAGGTACAACATTAGTGATGAACTCATTTTCAGATAGCTCTTCAACATTGACTACATTCACAACATTGTGACCTTCTCCATCCTTGGAGGCAGTAGTATCTTCTTTAGAATGAGAGTTTTCTTCAACATTTTGTTCAACATTTTCCTCAATATCTTGATCAGCATTTTCTTCTTCCACATCTTGTAGGGCAGAGTTAGCAAGCTTCTCAAGTTTGCTATCAGCAGCAGCATAATTTTTAGGATTACTTCCTTTGTCAGCAGGAGGAGGCATGCGAGCAAGGGGAGTAGAGATCCCATACACAACAAAGCCTTCATTTAAAACCCTGTCCACAAGCCTTATGATGCTTCTATCAACATTGACTATTTCTTCTTCAGTTCTATTGCCAATAGCAGTAGAAGTGTTACCTTTGTCATCTTTAGATTTCTTAGCTGGTGATGATCTAGGTTTCTTGACCTTTTTCTCAAGCGGAGGGATCGTTGATAGAGGAGTAACATCTAGTATTATGTCAAGAGAAAGATTTATATTTGCAGATTTTGAGGAAGATGGTGTGTGATGTTGAGACATGTTTGAAAAATTTCTAACAAGGAGATGAGAAATGGCAAGGGTTCTTCTTCTGTTGAGAAGAATGAAGAGTTTGTGAAAGTAGAGAGAAGAAATGTAGTAGCGTGTGGGAAACAATTTGAGGCAGTCTTGTAATGATTGTTTTCTAAAATTTATTTGTTGGAAACACAAATAACATAATATCACTTTAATGATATTCCCACACACTTTTGATTCCTACAAACCCTCATATAAACATATCCCTAGTTTTCCTCTTAAATTCTCAAATTGATTAGCATCCAAAGCCTTTGTGAAGATGTCAGTCAGTTGCAATTTAGTGGCTACATGTTCTAAGGCAACAATCTTTTCTTCAACAAGCTCTCTTATGAAGTGGTGATAGATGTCAATATGCTTGGTCTTGCTGTGTTAAATGGGATTCTTTGATATGTTTGATACGGTGGCAGAACCGATTGTTATATACTGGTTTTTCATTTTGTATTTGCAAATGTGCGATAAGCAAAAGTCGCCACCGTCTTTTCTTTTATCCAACAAAGGAAAGGGTGAAAAGAACCAAAAAAATACATTTTCGAGATGGTTTCTGAGTAAGGGGGGTAGATTATGGAAAGGGAAGGTGTTAGCACCCTTTCCATCTGTAGTTCTCTAGGGGCTCTTAGAGGTTTGCTCATTTTTAAAATACCTTTGTGCTTTTTGTGTTTGAAAATGCCTTAGTGCGACAATTTGCTTTGTGATAACTCTTGTATCAGTCCTAAAAAATGTTGACAAAGCAAATGTTTTGGAAAGTGTTTTGAAATGTAGAATTTGTGTAAGTGCGAAAAAATTTTGAGCAAACCTCTAACAACTATCTACTTTGTACTCGAAAAGGGTTGTTCTTTTCCACTTTTCCTTTAGACAGTGCTATCCTATTATTAGTGAGTAGGTAGCTCTATCGTTGGATGTATTAGGGACATTCGAAAGGGACATTACAGTCACGAAGGAAACTTGTGGAGACGCTTTAGCAATTTTGTTTAGGGACTAGATCATTTACCGAGAAGGCAACTGTAGGGTCATCGAGGGACTATGATCTTTTGATTTATGGGTCTTTACTAAAGCGTTTCTGCCTCATGACTATTTTATTTCTGAAGGAAACCAAAGTGGGTTACTCTAGAGGTGTATATGTGCAAGCGTGTTATGTTCAGTTATTTTAGTATTTTTGTTAAGTTTGCTAGCGTTTGTTTATTAGTCTTATCATACACGCTTAATTACTAGCAGTTAATATATATTACAGAATATTAAAGTGCAGGAATTTGAATCTACGTTATTACAATGCTTTGGGGAGGGGATTTACACTGTACAAGAATGAGGGGGATAAAGCAGTAAATATCCTAGTTTTAATCTATTACATCCAGTAGGCAGATACAATAATATGGAAAAATATGAAAATAGGTAAATGCGCGAAATAGAAAAGATGTCTAAAAAATCCTAAGGTGAAAAATATTTTTGTTTTGTTTTTATTTTAAGATAATATAACCTATGTTTATTTAGCTTTAATTTCAAGAAAGAGGTTAAAATAACTAATTTATTTATTTACAAAATTAATTTAATTAGAAAAGACACTACCCTAATGTTTTTTTTTGTGATTTTAATTTAAAGCCAATTTAAATAAAAGGATCAATAAAGAGATAACAAAAAGAATAAAAATAAAATATAAAAAGGACATCCTTCGATCCAAGGAGAAAAGAGAAGCTTCGATCCAGAGAGAGTCACGCCCTTTTGATTCATGAAGGGTGTTGCCTTTTGATTCTGTGAAGGGGATGGGATTTTTGATCCAGGAGGGATGTTGCCTTTTTTAATCCAAGAAGGGAGTTGTTCTTCGAATTGAACCTGCAAGGAAAATGTTGGCAAAAAATAAAGATGCAGGACCTGGGTATCAAACCCAGGTCCGTCTCCCTAATTTGAATCTTCTGTCCTCAAACTTAAGCTTATTTTGACTTGAAACAGGCTATGCCATGAGTTTCGAGTGGCAGATCATGCCATGCCTTTCGATGGCGTGATTTTATTCGTGCATGTTATCTTCCGTATGATATGCTCATATAAACACAAATGGTATTAGCAGCACATATATACCAATAATATGTATTTAAAAGGCTTAGAAATGCAATTTCGATTTGGGTAAATCCTTACCAACTGGAGATGCTTCGATTTATGAATCTGAGCGTGGCTTGGCTTGGAACAGATTCTTGGGAATCTCAAGAATACAAATATAGCCTTCGTCTGGATTGAGGGTGCCTACAAAGAAAACTGGTTCAAATTTTGATCCTTTCTATGGTGGTGTGAGTATTCTCTTTTTCTAAGCAATCTGTCAGTGTTTGATGCAACACTTGTGATCTCTTTATATATAGGGGGTAGAGGGGCCAAGAAGGCAAAGGTTTAAACAGCCTTGGTTATGTGTTTGAAAGCCAAGAATGAGAATTTGTAACATTAACCAAAAACATGGGATGTTGTCCTCTTTTGAAATTTTAATGTATGTGGACGTTTTGGCTCCTTCGAATGCCTTCAGTTTTCATCCTTCGATTGGACCTTAAATTGCCTTTTTTTAATAGACCTCATGTTTCCTTTTTTCGAATGGACCTCATGTTGTCTCTTTTCGAATGGACCTCATGTTGTCTCTTTTCGAATAGGCCTCATGTGTAGCCTTCGAATGGGCCTTCTGCATGCTCATTCGAATGGCTCTGATTCAGCCCCTTCGAATGACCTGTAATAAGTGTCCTTCGAATGGACTTTTAGAAAGCCATAGTGTAGAAATTGGGCTGTCAAAACTTAGCATGAGGGAAGTTCCTGCCTTGTAAAAGCATGCATGCAGCGGGTATTTTCCTTATAGGCATGAAGAAAATTCCTACCTTGTGCAGGCAAGCATGCGGGCCATTTGTCCCAATGGGGGCCTGTGTGAAAGAAACCAAAGGTGCTTAAAACGAAGGAGGCCTAGAGATAGTTCCAAAGGAAAGAAGCCAGAGGTGCTTCAAACGAAGGAAGTCAAAAGGAACTCCCCTTCTTTCTGAATTAAAGGGATCCATTTCAAAGGAAAACAAAGCTCAATCGAAGACTAGTGAGTCAATCTTGTATCGAAGGTTTTTAAGGGCTCAGTCGAAACTTGTTATTATGCCAATCGAAGGGCACTGTTTAACTTCTAATCAAAGGATATTGTTGAACTGCCAATCGAAAGGAACTTTGCTAATATTCAAAATTTTCCTCTTTCTTTAACCAAGTGTTTGTAACCACCATGTGAGGGAAAAATCTTTGGAAAATATGAGAGGGAAAATTTTGGGATACAACAGCTGCCCCTGTTCAATCTTCTTAAACCTGAGGATGTAGATTGGCTTGTCAGCCTTTCGTGATCTGAAGGTGGAAGATGATTGAACACTAGAGTGCCTAAAAATTTGCACTCGTCTGAAGTAGCATTGTTGGTGGATCGTATCGGGAATGGGCTTATAGATTCCATTTGGAAAAGATGACAGAAGATTGTTAGAGATGGGCTTAAAGATGCCATCCAAAGAAAATGACAGAGAGTCGTCGGAGATGGGCTTAAAGATGCCATCTAGAGTAGATGTTGACTTCATAAGAGGTCTCTTTGTGGGGATTCCTGTTCCTGTTGTCTGAGGAGGAGTCCACTGGGGGATGTTGATTTCTGTTGTTTTCCTATTTAAGGAAAACTTTGTGGGGAATAGAGTCTAGAAAATTCAGTTGTCCATTACTCTACTGGGGAAGCTATCTCTTGACACGGAGAGATGATAATTTGTTGTTTTCTGGTCGAAATCCAGGCTTCACAGTAACTTGCTGAGGAAAACAAAAGTTGACTATTATCTGGTCGTATCCCAGGCTTCACAGCGACTTATTGGGGAATATGAAATTAACTTCTATCTGGTCGGTTCCAGGCTTCGCAGTAATTGTAAACATTGAACTGTTATTTGGTCATATCTAGGCTTTAGTGATTTGAAGAAATTAGTTGTTATCTGGTCGGGTCCAGGCTTCAACTTGAATCTAAGGTACATTTATCTGGTCGTATCCAGGCTTCAGTGATTTGAAGAAATTAAGTTGTTATCTGGTAGGGTCCAGGCTTCAACTTGAATCTGAGGTGTACAATTATCTGGTCGTATCCAGGCTTCGGTGATTTGAAGAAATTAAGCTGTTATTTGGTCGGGTCCAGGACTCAACTTAAATCTGAGGTATATTGTTATCTGGTCGTATCCAGGCTTTGGTGATTTGAAGAAATTAAGTTGTTATTTAGTCGGGTCCAGGCTTCAACTTGAATCTGAGGTGTACTATCATCTGGTCGAGTCTAGGCTTCATATTAATTTACAGAGTAAACTGCTATCTGGTCGGATTCCAGGCTTCGCAACACCTTATACTTTTATCTGGTCAGATTCCAAGCTTCACAATGTCTTGAATTGTTGATTGACTATTATCTTGTTGGATTCCGGGCTTCAGCAATGATGTTAAATGTTATCTGGTCGGGTCCAGGCTTCATAGTATGGTGAACTGCTATTTGGTCGAATTCTAGGCTTCACAACAACTTAAACTATCATTTGGTTGAAATCCAGGCTTCACAGTAATTGAAGAAGTGAACTACTCTCTGGTCGGATTCCAGGCTTCATAGAAACTTAAACTGTTATCTGGTCGAAATCCAGGTTTGCAGTTTCTTTAACAGGTCATGCAAGTAGTCAACGGTGTTTGTTGATTTGATCTTTCCTGAAAAAGGTAAAGAGTTAGTCATATGCAATTCCATGATGTATGAAGTGCATTGTGATGATGTTCTCAAAATAAATGAGATTATGTTGTATCGATATGTACGCGCATGCCATGATATATGAATATGGGGTGTTGTGATATTTCCTAGTCTGGGAAAATAAATTCCTGACTGTTGTTGGAGAGTATTGGGAAGCTGGATCCTTTGTTTCTGCTGGGGATGATGAATGGATATAATTTGTCGGGGATTTCCTCCTTCCGTTTGAAGGTACTCTGCCGGGGATCTTTGACTTCTGCTTGAGAATGACTCTGTGGGGAAGGAGATGCTTTGTTGGGAGATTTTACCCATGTAGAGAAATAAACTATGTTGGGGGATAAACTTCCGCAGCTAGAGAAATAAACTCTACCATGTATAAGGCTTTATAAATTGTTCGCGGTTATAAAAACTTAGCTGGATTTCAGCTCTCTAAGAGAACTTTGCTGGAGAAGGTAATTCCTACTTTGGGGAAGAAGAGATCAAAACTTTGGTTGTTTTCACTCTGTTGGGATATAGATATCACTAGGACGTATGTTGGGGATGTAGCGGTGACTTTGCAATAGGACGTCTCTGCCTTTGTACCTACTAGAGAACATATCTGCGGGGAATGCAAATGGCTTTTTAGACTTGGTCCCGTTCCTTAAAGTCATTAGCAATTGTCTTTCTATTTTTTATGCAAGTATTCATAAACAGTAACCATATTTAAATGCATATGTCAAAAATAATCACTGGACGTTTTTTGTAAAACAAAACATAAAACACGAAAAGTTTTGTACTTTCAAAGAAATAATTTGTATTGATTTTGAAGTTTCGCCTATAATAGGCATTTTTTTGTACAAAGAGACTGACATTCTAGAAGGAGAATGCCGTCGTGGAAATGAAAACTATACAAAATAGTGTACAAAGAGAAAACAACAATGTGTAATAATCCCATTGAGTTTCAATTCTGCTATTGCCCTTATGTCCTTGAGCGTCTCATCACTTTGCTACTTGACTGAAGTTGACTGGATCGATTGATACCGTTTGAGCTTGGTAGTTGATACTGAAGTCTGATGGCAAGGTGATCCAACGAGACATAGTTATATGCTTTAAATCCCTAACTTTTTCCTGGACCTCCCTTTCTGGTTTTCAGTCCACCAGGATACCCTTTTTTGCCCAGGCCGCCTTTTCAGGTTTTCGACCTGCCGGGTGTATAGATTTTTTTTTGTTTATCCCTAATTTTTCCTGAACCCTTTTGGTTCGACGTGATGCCCTTATTTTTTCCTAGGCCAGTCAACCTAGCAGGTCTTTATTCATGCATAGTATTTTTAACTATGTCCGCATTCACAGGGTGAGGAAGGTCGTCACCATCCATAGTGCTTAGAATCATGGCTCCACCAGAAAATATGCTTTTGATTACAAATGGCCCTTCGTATGTGGGAGTCCATTTTCCCCTGGAATCACCTTATGGAAGTATGATGCACTTGATTACTAGATCACCCACTTGATATACTTGACGTCTGACCTTTTTGTTAAAAGCCTTGATCATAGACTTCTAGTACATTTGACCGTGACAAATAGCCGCTAACCTTTTCTCATCAACCAGATTCAGTTGGTCAAGTCGAGTCTTGATCCAATCATCTTTTTTCAAATCGGCATCCTTCATGATTCTCAAAGAAGGGATCTGGACCTCGATAGGTAGGAATGCCTCCATACCATACGCCAGAGAGTTAGGTATTTCCCCTGTTGACGTACGTGCTGAGGTGTGGTACCCATGAAGAGAAAATGGTAACATCTCATGCCAGTCTTTGTATGTCACCATTATTTTCTGTATGATTTTCTTAATGTTCTTGTTAGTAGCCTCCACAGCGCCATTCATCTTTGTCCAGTAGGGAGAAGAGTTATGATGCTGGATCTTGAATTTCTTACAGAGTTTGGTGATCATATTATTGTTGAGATTTGTACCATTGTCTGTGATGATTCTTTATAGAACACCATACCGACAGAAAAGGTTGTGCTTGATGAACCGCGCCACAACACTCTTGGTAATAGTAGCAAAAGAGGCAGCCTCAACCCACTTCATGAAGTAATCAATGGAGACTAGGATAAAGCGGTGCCCGTTTGAAGCGGTAGGTCTGATTTCTCCGATCATATTGATGCCCCACATCGCAAAAGGCCAAGGAGAAGTCAAGACGTTCAAGGGTACCGGAGGTACATGTACTTTATCAGCATAGATCTGGCATTTGTGGCAAGTCCGGGAATGCTGATAACAGTCTACTTCCATAGTGGACCAGTAGTATCCTGCTCGTAGGATCTTTTTAGCCA
Source organism: Vicia faba (assembly GCA_948472305.1). NCBI lineage: Eukaryota > Viridiplantae > Streptophyta > Magnoliopsida > Fabales > Fabaceae > Vicia > Vicia faba. Next base: position 333,712,291 of record OX451735.1, read on the forward strand.
TGGTGTGTCAACTAGAATGGGTTCCAAAGGTACCTTCATGTAAATATGTCATAATCCTCTCTGCTTCGCTTTTGTCTACACACCGAAGTAAAGTAGATATGTGGTTGCGCTTGTAGAGGATTCCATTACTGAGGAAGAACTTTGCAGAGAACCTTCTCAGAAACTTATTATCATTGACGGATGCCCCCTCAGGGTATTCTTGAGCTTCTAGGTACCTTTTCACTTCATGGAACCAAGGTTTGTCCATAACTTCCTCAGTATCAATCTCATAGAAATAGGTTGGTTCATCCAATCTCTCAATCTGGGGAGCTTCGTTGTCCCATCTACCTAGAACATGGACGACAAAGTAGCTAGCGCGTCTGCTAACTAGTTCTCTTCTCGTGAAAAATGTTCAAAGGTGACTTCTTCAAAGTGTGGGAGCAATGTCAGCACATGTTCTCTGTAGGGGATGAGATTAGGGTGCTCCGTGTCCCACTCTCCTTTGATTTGACTTATTACCAAGGACGAATCTCTGAAAACACTTAAAAGCTTGATCCTCAAGTCGATAGCAGCTTTGAGACCCATGATGCATGTTTCATACTCAGCCATATTGTTGGTAGAGTTGAAACATAGTCTGGTCGTGAAAGGAGTATGACAGCCTTCGGGAGATATGATTACAACATTGATACCATTTCCAAGTGCGTTGGAAGCTCCATAAAATATCATAGTCCATCGGGATCCTTTCTCGGGTCCTTCATCCGGTCTAGATTCTTCACAATCAGTTACTAACATGATGCTCTCGTCCGGGAACTCAAAATTCACGGACTGGTAGACGTTCGCGGCCTGGTGGGCCAAATGATCAGCTAATACACTTCCCTTGATTGCTTTCTCGGTTGTATATTGAATATCGTATTCAGTCAGGATCATTTTCCATCTCGCTATTCTTCTGGAGAGAGCGGGCTTCTCGAAGATGTACTTGATCGGGTCAGTCTTAGATATCAATAAAGTAGTGTGAGTCAACATATACTGTCTCAGTCAGCGAGCATCCCATGCTAAAGTGCGGCAAGTTCTCTTGAGCAGTGAGTATCTTGTTTCGCAGTTGGTAAACTTTTTGCTAAGGTAGTATATTGTATTCTCTTTTCGACCAGACTCATCATGCTGCCCAATCACACACCCTATTGAATTATCGAACACTGTTAAGTACATTATCAAAGGTCTTCCTTCAATCAGAGGCATCAGAATTGGAGGCTCTTATAGGTATTCCTTGATTATGTCAAAGGTAGTCCGAAATTTATTATTCCACTTTACCACTTGATCTTTCTTCGGGAGTTTGAAGATTGGCTCACAAGTAGCAGTAATATGGGAAATGAACCTGTCAATGTAGTTTAGGCGTCCCAAGAAACCTCTAACTTCCTTCTCAGTCCGAGGAGCCGACATTTCTTGCATAGCTTTTACCTTTGCAGAGTCTACCTGAATACCCTTGTCATTGACAATGAAACCTAGGAGTTTACCAGACCTTACTCCAAAGGTGCACTTGTTCGGATTTAATCTCAACTTGTACGTCTTCAACCTATCGAACAACTTTTGCAAGTGATCAAGGTGTTCTTCTTCTGTTTGAAATCTAGCTATCATGCTGTCAACATAGACCTCTATCTCATGGTGAATCATATCATGGAACAAAGCTACCATGGCCCGCTGATAGGTTTCCCCTGCATTCTTCAATCCAAATGGCATTACCTTGTAACAGAAAGTGCCCCACTGTGTGACGAAGGTTGTCTTCTCCATGTATTCGGGTGCCATCTTGATCTAATTGTAACCAGAGAACTAGTCCATGAAGGAGAATATCTTATGTTGTGCGGTGTTGTGAACCAGAACATCAATGTGGGGAAGCGGAAAGTCATCCTTGGGGCTTGCCCTGTTCAAGTCTCTATAGTCCACACACATACGTACCTTGTCGTCCTTCTTAGGCACCGGAACTACATTAGAAACCCATGTGGATAGGAGGTAACAGCTAAGAACCCATTGTTGAACTGTTTCATAAATGTTTCCTTGATCTTCTCTAACATTTCAGGATGCATACGATAGACCTTCTGATTTACTAGAGGGCAGTCCTATTTTGTTGGCAGGCGATGAACCACAATATCAGTGTCTAGTCCTGGCATGTCCTCTTATGACCAGGCAAAGATCTCAACATAATCATGAAACATTTGAATCAACCGCTTTTTGACACTATGCTCCAAGTTTGCACCTATCTTGACTTCTTTTTTATCCTCTTCTGTACCTAGATTCACTGTCTCAACTGGCTCTTCATGAGGTTGTATAGCCCTTTCTTCTTGTTGTAACAGTCTATCAAGTTCTCCTGGTACCTCACAATCTTCCTCACCTTCGTCCTCGGCTTGGTTGATCGGATTTTCAAAGTCATAACCGACAATATCAGAACCATTATCAACGAGATCCAGAGTGGATATGGATCTGCAGTTTGATGTGTGAGTGTGTGTAAGAGCATAGCTGTATTGAAAAGAAAGACAAAGAGCACAAAATTTGTATGCAAAAAACGTCCAATGCTTTATTAATGACATATGAGATTGAAACATGATAACCCTCACAAATAAACCATTATTCCCCGGGTAAGACACGTGTCCATAAAGTTTATATTGTTCATTTATTACATAACCAGAAAAACAAAAAGACAATTACTCCTGAATAAAAGTAATCGGCACAAAGTCTTTAGTTGTCCAGTTACTGGGTCCACCGTTGGTAGTATGGAAGATCCAGCTGTCTATGTCATAGTCACTGTCAGCATCTTCTGTGGCAGAGACAACATCAATAACATTGATTCCCGGGAAATGCTTGGGCATGGGTGCAGTTATAACATTGGGAATCTCAGGAGCATCTAATTCAATCTCCTTTTCCTTGATTAGATCCTGCACCTTGTTCTTTAAAGCCCAACAGTCATTCGTATCATGGCTTGGACTTTCTAAATGGTAGGCACATCGAGCATTTGGGTTGTAGAGAGGAGATGTGGTGTTGGGATTCTTGGGAGCTTCCTTCAAAGTTACCAGATTAGATTTTAATAAGTGTGGTAAGACTTGAGACAAAGTCATATTGACTCGGGTAAACTGTCTCATAGGCCTCTCTGCTTTGGGATGATTGTTCCGTTGTTGAGTAGTTGTAGGCTTGGATATCATTATAGCCCCTACCGTTGGACGGCGTTCGGTTCTGCCCCGATTTCTTTGACTGTAAACAGCACTGACCTCTTTCTTTCCCACAAAAGGTCTCTTTCCTGCACTTGAAGAGGCCTCTTTTTGAATCTTGCCACTCTTAATCTCGGCTTCCACTCTTTCTCCAGTTAGGATCAGCTAAGTAAAACCCGCTGAGGAGCTTCCAATCAAATGGTTGAAAAATGGGCCAGATAGAGTACCCAAAAACATATCCACCAACTCCCTATCAGACAGAGGGGGTTGGACTTTCCCTGTTAGGTCTCTCCACTTCTGAGCGTAGTCTTTAAAACCCTCGCTCGAACCCATAGACATACTTTGGAGTTGTGTAAATGGGTGGGAGCAAGGTATGCATTATACTGATACTGCTTGTAGAAGGCAGCAACCAGGTCTTCCCAGTTAAGAATATCGGTCCCCTCCAACTGATAGAACCACTCTAGCTGAGTCCCAGAAAGGCTGTCTTGGAAGAAGTGGACCCATAAATCCTTGTCAGAAGTTTGGGGTTGAATATTCCTCTCATAAGATCAGAGATGCATCTTGGGACATGATACCCCATCATATTTAGCAAACACCGAAACCTTGAACTTCTGCGGGATGACAACCCCAGAAACCAAGCCAAGCTCTTCAAAATCCAGCCCAGGTACTTTCTGGATTTCTATTGCATTTAGACAATCCTCCAGCTTTTTGTATTTATCATCAGCAGGAGGATATTGCTCCTCATCATAATCAGATTCATCATCAGATTCCTCCGGGATGAGGTCTTCCTCTCTCGTCTCCCCTTCCTAATTGTCTCATTCTTTTGATGAAGTTACTAGTTTTGACGCTCGCCGCACTGGTTCTCTGATCCTTCTTCCCATATTCACTAACCCAGTTGGCTTCTTTGGCTTCTTATTTTTTTCCTTCAGTATGAGAGCCTTCAGATCTTCTTTCCCTTTAGCTAGAGCCACGATCATTTGCTGGAACTGGGTGTTTTGTGCCTGGAGATCTTTGATGTTTTGTTCAAAAGCCATTTCTTTACTTGCTGAAATAAACAGCGAAGAAGATGAGAAACCTGCTTTGAAACCTGGTTATGCAATGATATGTATGATATATGTATGCAATGATTTCAAGGATTTCTAAGACTTAAATTTGCTTAAATAGCAAGAGAACAAACGTCAATTACATTAAGAAGTTTTAACAATCACAATGATGCCTTTTAGGCTTACAAAGGAAGTAACAAAGCAAAAATAAACTCTCCAAGCAAAGAAAGACTCAAGCCTCCCACAGGCGCATCCTCTTTGGTGCAATGTAAGCATTTATACTCTTCTCTTCGTGAACTAACTTGGTGAGCTCTAAAACCTTCTTCTCACTGGCGTAGAATTGGGTTTTAAAGGTATCTCGTTCTTCTTTGAGTTGGATCCAGGATTTCTATAGCTCCTCGAAATCAGTTGGCATGTCCGGATGAAGAACAATGTAAGGAGTGTCTCCCTTAGCAATTGGCTCCATAATCACAGGTAAGACGGTGGGGTAAGGCATCATAAGACATTGAGAACGGGCCCACACCCATCTGAGGTAAGGCTCAAGAGGGATGGAATTCTTGTGCCCCAGTGTCTTGCTATCAATTTTGTTTACCATGCCCCAAGCTTGAATGAACCTCTTACGATAACCTTGAGCATCATTCTCATAGTCAAAGATGATTCCTTGGACGAGTGCATCATGAGGTCCATCCCTTCTAGCATAACCAAACTGTCGTAACACCAAACAGGGATTATAAGTGATTCCCCCCTAATGCCTAAGAGAGGGACATTAGGGAATTCCCCACAGTGATCAATGATGGTAACATTCTACAAGGATCGAGAACACCAATAAATATCCGAATGTGTGAGGGACATCAACCTATGAGACCATCTCATACCCTTCTCATTCTTCAAAATAGACCGAGGTAGGCGCGAAATAAACCACCTAGAAAACAGAGGAGTGCAACACAAAAGGGTCCCTCTTCTTTTTAGAGTGCGAGTATGCAGAGAGTGTAGAATATCTCCAAGTAAAGTAGGCACCGGATTATGAGACAGAAAAACCCTGAATGCATTCACATCTATGAGTTGGTCCGGATTAGGAAATAGCACCATCCCATAGATAAGAAGATCCAACACTTCTTCAAAAGCTTGTAAATCCAGGGTATCCCAAAAATGGTGAGCTTTCTCGAACAGAAACTTAGCTAGAAATCCCTTGATGCCTCTGCTAGTTTCCCAATTTGCCACTATATATGCCCGTTGTAAAGACAGAGCTTGAGCAATCTCTTCAGGTTTTGGGTCTCCTTCCATACTGTTGAATGGTAACTGATTAAGGATAGGTACCCCCAATAACTGAGAAAACTCCTCCATAGTAGGCACTAACTGGTAATAAGGAAAAGTGAAACAGTGATGTAACGGGTCAAAGAATTGAAAGAGCACTTTTATCATTTCTTCATCAGAGTTTGATGTGACCAAGTTGATAAGTCGACCACGTCTTTCAGTGAATGGAGAGCTTTCAGGGACCCTTGATTCCAAGTCCTTGATTTGAGGAGATACCCTTACGAGGTTGACTTGTATAGTATTCCTGCGAGTGGATGCCATGTCCTATAAGACAAGACAAAGATAAGCCCTAGAAAATCCTTGAAATGGTTAGTATGATATGCCATGTTATGATGTCATGATTATGCTAAGAAATCACAGATATAGCAAGCACAAGCAAATCACAAAAAGACCTTATGTTTAAGGCTTGCATGGGTTTTAAGGTAATACCCTCTTGAATTTTGATTGGTTCAACCTGTCTTATAAATAGTAACCAGGTTCTAAGGGATCTCAATATCACTGATCCTCCCCACAAGTTTCGTTCCGATAGACAACTGACTTGCCACCAAACAAAACTCGGGAGTCGAATCTCAATGAGTGTAGTATCGAGTATCAACCGACTTTGGGGATACACCAAAGACGACTATCTCACTACGTCCTAATAGCCAAGTTATTCAATTAAAGGCTCTAAGTTCAGTTGATGCTTTATGACACCATACAGCGGCCCCATATTCTCCTTGATTACTCAAGGGCTACCGATACCAACCAAAGTGTCACATCAACATAGCTATCGCTTCAATCGTGTCGGTATACCCCGCATAGTTCCATGATCTATTGCTTCTTACCTAAAAGGTGCCCCAGATCCGGCTGTAGGATCTATAGCAACCTAAACAAAACCCTCAAAAGTAAAACAATTAAAGCATACAAAGTAGTTAAATAATGAACTAACTCTAAGGTAACCCAACTTTTTGTATATTCCCCAGCAGAGTCGCCAATTCTGTGATACGGTGGCAGAACCGACTGTTATATACTGGTTTTGCATTTTGTATTTGCAAATGTACGGTAAGCAAGAATCGCCACCGTCTTTTCTTTTATGCAACAAAGGAAAGGGTGAAAAGAATAGAAAAAGACATTTTCGAGATGTTTTCTGAGTAAGGGGGTAGATTATGGAAAGGGAAGGTGTTACAACCCTTTCCATTTATAGTTCTCTACGGGCTCTTATAGGTTTGCTCATTTTTAAAATATCTTTGTGCTTTGTGTGTTTGAAAATGTTTTAAAAAGGCCTTAGTGCGGAGATTTGATTTTTTATTTTCCTCTTTTCCTTTAGACAGTGCTATCCTACTATTAGTTAGTAGGTAGCCCTATCGTTGGATGTTTTAGGGACATTCTAAAGGGACATTACAGTCACAAAGGCAACTTGTGGAGACGCTTTAGTAATTTTGTTTAGGGACTAGATCATTTACCGAGAAGGCAACTGTAGGGTCATCAAGGGACTATGATCTTTTGATTTATGGGTCTTTGCTAAAGCGTTCCTACCTCATAACTATTTTATTTCTGAAGGCAACCAAAGTGGGGTACTCTAGAGGTGTATATGTCCAAGTGTGTTATGTTCAGTTATTTTTGTCTTTTTGTTAAGTTTGCTAGCGTTTGATTATTAGTCTTATCATACACGCCTAATTACTAGCAGTTAATATATATTGCAGAATATTAATGTGCAGGAATTTGAATCTACGCTATTACAATAATTTGGGGAGGGGATTTACATTGTACAAGAATGAGGGGGATAAAGCAGTAAATGTCCTAGTTTTAATCTATTACGTCCAGTAGGCAGATACAATAATATGGAAAAATATGAAAATAGGTAAATGCGCGAAGTAGAAAAGATGTCTGAAAAATCCTAAGGTGAAAATTCTTTTTGTTTTGTTTTTATTTTAAGAAAATATAACTTATGTCTATTTAGCTTTAATTTCAAGAAAGAGGTTAAAATAATTAATTTATTTATTTAAAAAATTAATTTAATTAGAAAAGACACTAGCCTAATGGTTTTTTTTTTGTGATTTTGATTTAAAGCCAATTTAAATAAAAGGATCAATAAAGAGATAAAAAAAGAATAAAAATAAAATATAAAAAGGACATCCTTTGATCCAAGGAGAAAAGAGAAGCTTCGATCCAGAGAGAGTCAGACCCTTTTGATTCATGAAGGATGTTGCCTTTCGATTCTGTGAAGGGGTGGGATTTTTTATCCAGGAGGGATGTTGCCTTTTCAATCCAAGGAAGGAGTTGTTCTTCGAATTGAACGTGCAAGGCAAATGTTGGCAAAAAATAAAGATGCAGGACCTGGGTATCAAACCCAGGTCCTTCTCCCTAATTTCAATCTTCTGTCCTCAAGCTTAAGCTTATTTTGACTTGAAATAGGCTATGCCATGAGTTTCGAAAGGCAGATCATGTCATGCCTTTCGATGGCGTGACTTTATTCCTGCATGTTATCTTCCGTATGATATGCTCATATAAACACAAATGGTATTAGCAGCACATATATACCAATAATATGTATTTAAAAGGCTTAGAAATGCAATTTCGATTTGGGTAAATCCTTACCAACTGGAGTTGCTTCGATTTATGAATCTGAGCGTGGCTAGGCTTGGAACAGATTCTTGGGAATATCAGGAATACAAATATAGCCTGCGTCTGGATTGAGGGTGCCTACAAAGAAAACTGGTTCAAATTTTGATCCTTTCTATGATGGTGTGAGTATTCTCTTTTTCTAGGCAATCTGTCAGTGTTTGATGGAACACTTGTGATCTCTTTATATAGATGGGGTAGAGGGGACAAGAAGGCAAAGGTTTAAACAACCTTGATTATGTGTTTGAAAGCCATGAATGAGAATTTGTAAAGTTGGCCAAAAACATGAGATCTTGTCCTCTTTTGAAATTTTAATGTATGTGGACATTTTGGCTCCTTCGAATGCCTTCTGTTTTCATCCTTCAATTAGGCCTTAAATTGCCTTTTTTTGAATGAACCTCATGTTGCCTTTTTTTCGAATGGACCTCATGTTGTCTCTTTTTGAAAGGGCCTCATGTTGTCTCTTTTCGACTAGGCATCATGTGTAGCCTTCGAATGGGCCTTCTGCATGCTCCTTCGAATGGCTCTGATTCAACCCCTTCATATGGCCAGCAATAAGTGTCCTTCAAATGGAATTTTGGAAAGCCATAGTGTAGAAATTGGGCTGTCAAAACTTAGCATGAGGGAAGTTCCTGCCTTGTATAGGCATGCATGCAACAGGTGTTTTCCCTATAGGGGTGAAGAAAATTCCTGCCTTGTGCAGGCAGGAATGCAGGCCATTTGTCCCAATGGGGGCCTGTGTGAAAGAAACCAAAGGTGCTTAAAACGAAGGAGGCCCAGAGATAGTTCCAAATGAAAGAAGTCAAAGGTGCTTCAAACGAAGGAAGTAAAAAGGAACTCCCCGTCTTTATGAATCGAAGGGAGCCATTTCAAAGGAAAACAAAGCTCAATTGAAGAATAGTGAGTCAAGCTTATATCTTAGGTTTTTAAGGGCTCAGTCGAAACTTATTATTATGCCAATCGAAGGGCAGTATTTAACTGGAAATCGAAGGATATTGTTGAACTGCCAATCGAAAGGCACTTTGCTAATATTCAAAAAAAATCTCTTTCTTTAACCAAGTGTTTGTAACCACCATGTGAGGGAAAAATCTTAGGAAAATATGAGAGAACAATTTTGGGGTACAACAATATGTTTATGGAACTTAAATTGTCACAGAATAATGTCATGACATCTTGTTTGACATTGTATTTGGATAACATTTGTTTCATCCAAACCAATTGAGAACAACTGCTTCCTGCAGCAATGTACTCAACCTCAACAGTGGACAGAGACACACAATTTTGCTTCTTACTGAACCAAGATATGAGATTATTTCCCAGAAAGAAGCATCCTCATGATGTACTCTTTCTATCATTAGCACTTCCTGCCCAATCAGCATCACAAAAAGCAGTTAAGGCAGAATTTGATCCATGAGAGTATAGCATACATAATCACTTGTCCCATTCACATATTTAAGAATCCTCTTCACATGGTTGGCATGGCTAACTTTGGGATCAGCTTGATATCTTGCACACACCCCTACAACAAAGGCAATGTCTGGTCTTCTAGCTATGAGATATAGAAAGTTACCTATCATGCTTCTGTAGAGACTTTGATCTCCACTTACTCCTTTTTCATCTTTAGTCAGCTTCAGATATGTGGGAGCAGGGGTTCTTTTGTGACTGGCATTCTCCATCCCAAACTTCTTCACTATATTCTTGGCATACTTTCCCTGAGATAAAAATATGGAGTCTTCCATTTTTTTAACTTGCAGATGAAGAAAAAAGGTTAATTCACCAACAAGACTCATTTCAAATTCAGATTGCATTTGCTTGACAAAATGTTCCACCATCTCATTTGACATCCCTCCAAATACAATATCATCAACATAGATTTGAGAAATCATAATCTTCCCTTCTTCTTCTTTGACAAAGAGGGTTTTGTATATTCCACCTCCTATATCCATTCTCCCTAAGGAATTATGTCAGTCACTCATACCAAGCTCTTGGAGCTTGCTTCAGTCCATACATAGCTTTCTTTAGTTTATAAACATGTTTAGGAAAACTTAGATAAACAAATCCTTTTGGCTGTTCAACAAAAACTTCTTCATTCAGGTACCCATTCAAGAATTCACTTTTTACATCCACTTAAAACAATTTAAATTTCAAAATGCATGCAACTCCCAATAGTAGTCTGATTGATTCAAGTCTAGCCACAGGAGCAAAGGTTACATCAAAGTCCACCCCTTCAATTTGAGTGTACCTTGAGCAACTAACCTTGCCTTATTTCTAATGACCACCTGTTGTACCCCAAATTTTTCCCTCTCATTTCTCAAATAATCTCTCACAAGATCTACTTGGATTCAAGACTGCACAGGGTTTGATCAGCTCAAGACACCTCCTCAAGCATTGATGACTGAAAATTAGGGTTTGAGATTTCACAAGGAAAAATGGACTGTTAATTCCCCATATGACTTTCATGGATCATTTTGGACTCTCAAGATTACTCATGTCAAGTTTCAAGTCTTGGATCACATTTTTGCTCAATCAATTGATTAGTTGACCTAAGATCAGTTGACCTAAGATCATTTGTATTGGGGAAAAAGTCAAGTGTGGTCAATTTAGAGTCAAACTTCATGATTTTTGGTCCATATCAACATTATGAACTCATATATGTCATTTGATCAATTTTGGATCACAATTCCCCAAGAAATTTGATCAGATCACCAAAAGGGCAAAATGGTCAAAATTAGGGTTTTGACTGAGAAGAGGCAATTTTTGATTTTTAACCTAGAAAATGATTAATTGGTTTAAGAAATGTTCTCAAGGATTCAAATGCATCATTTTTACATAATGGCACGGCTTAAAACTTTGTTCAAGATCAATTGATTGACAGATGAATTTTTAGTCAACTGATCAAAAGTCAATTGTACACTGAAAAGTCAAACTTTGACTTTTTAGTCAAAATCAAGTGTCAAAGATCACAATTCATCAAAAAATGTCAAAATATGAAACTTGTTCATCAAGAAATCAAAAATTCAAGATTTCATTTTGAAAAGTCAAAATTTCTAAACTTAGAAATTTTTCTCTGTGTTGAAAATTTCATATTTTTTCACAACTTTGAGCCAATTTTTCACTATGATACAAGATGATTCAAAGGAAACTTACAACATGAAAGTTGTAGACATCAATGAGATATAAAATATTGTAGAACATAACTTCTCCTATAAATGCATGTATTTCAATTCATGATTTTGTGAATACATGTTCATGAAACTTGGAAACTTAGTAAAATTTTGCCCTAGTTTAGGCAGGATTTTGACCTAACTTCATGGAAATGTTTCACATAGTTCCGAGAGGAATTTTCAAAAATGTCAAACATAGAGGTTGTATAGGATGTTACAAGCTTTCCAAAATGTCTAAGAAATCATTTAGATCATGCTTGAGCTAAGAGAATCAATGTCAAGAAGTTAGGTTTCAAACTTGTTTTTCAAGTCATTTTCTTTATGAACATTTGATCCAATCCACACCCATGCTGCATAAATCTTACTTTACAGGCTTATAACCTCTAAATATATCCATAATCAGAAGATTAAACAACTATTTAAGCTATGATCCAAGTGTTTGAGTCATTGTCCAAGTGATTATTCCATTAATGAAACAAAGTTCACACTTCCATTTTGGAAAAGTGACTTTAATCACAAAGTCCATACATAGAGCTCCTAAATTGTTTCATCTGAACACAAGTAAATTCAAAAACCAAAAGCAATATGGCTAGAACCTCCTACCAACTCAGACCATGCTTGTACAACACATTGAAACTTGTTTTTCCACTTTTCTTCAAAATCAAGTAACAAAGCCATAACTTTATATCTCACAGATCTGTCAACTTCAAACCATAAGATCTATTGCTTATAACTATACAAGTTATTTGCAAGCAAACATACGAGATTAGAAGCCCTTAAGAACTCTCGAACTCCCTCAAGCCAGAAATTGCACAAAACCTCCATTTTTGTGTCATTTCTGATTTTGAACTTCAATCTTCAAAACCACTTGTGCGTTTCTTGGCTTAATACTTCCAAAATCTTCTTAGCATCATACATAAACCATACAAATACCTGTTTGCAAAATATAACACCATTTATACCATCCTCCATAACCAAAAACAAATATCTGTATATTGACTTCTCCAGGCCATTTCAACTACTCTCAGTTCAAGCCAGCTATTGCATTAGCTTCCTAGAGGTTCAAGGAAGCTAACTTGATCATCATCATCCCTTGAAACAAGCTCAAACTCATTTCACGATTTCCAGTTTTGAGGTATTTTTCTTGAACTTCTATCTTTTCATTTAGGCATTGTTAGGCTTGCATTTGTGAAGATAAAATGTAGACATCATTACCCTGAAACTATACATGTCCATAGACTTTATTTATGTTTCTTGAGTAGGGAGAATTTTGAGTTTGAACCTCTAAAAATATTTAGGTCAGAATTTGGTACTGTTAGAAATTCATGCTCATCTTTGAGAATTAGCTTAAGTTATTTACATATTCAGAATCGTGAGGAAATTTCTAACAAGTTTGATGTTGGAAGTTTTGTGAATGGATGAGAAATGAATGAGTTACAGTATCCACTGGCTGGAGGTTGAAGATGAAGTTCATTCAGGACTTAACTTAGATTATATATTTATTGTTTTGTTTATATCAACGGATGTATCACCACCTCAGTGGTTAAAGCGTATGCTTGTCACCTTTAGGACCTGGGTTCGAGCCTTAGCGTCCGTTTTGTTGTTTTTTTTCTTCATATTTTGCTACTTTTTGTTTTACATACAGCAGCGTCTGGGCCCTAGTCATTGGGCTTTCCTTTTTTTTTTGTTTTTTCTAAACCCCTGTTTACTTATGCAGCCTGGCCCAACTTTTATTATTTCATTTTTGTATTTATTTTATCATTTTTCTTCTTATATTTTATTTTCCTTTATTTCTTTTTTATTACTACTATTACTAATATTATTACTATTTTTATTAATCAAAAAAATTAAAAAAAAATTTATTTATTATTTTATTTTCTTTACAAGACAAAAAGAACATAAACATCTTTCTTTTAGTAAATAATTTTCTTATTTCTTTTTATTAATTAATATTTAGACTTAGGATTAATTATTATATTATTTTCTTCTCTTAATTAAAATTAATCTAGAACTTAGGTTTATCTTAATTAATTATTTTCCATATTATTTTCCTTAATCTAAAACCTTTTCATAAAAAACCCTAAAAACATTTTTAACTTAATTTCCTTCTTAATTAATTTAGGTTTAAATTTTGTTTATTTTTCATTAATTATTTTCTTAAATAGGTTTAGGTTAAAACCCTTTCATAAAATCAAACAAAATCATTTCTTTTTCCATTTATATTCTTACATTTTATTTTCAATTCTTATACATTTATTCAATATGGTTGTAATAGTAAATTATATTTAATTTTCTTGCAAATCCTCCATTTGTAAATTTGTATACCCCCTCCCCTAATGATGTAATAGCTTAGTATTTTTACTTTCCGCAACTTATCGCTTTATACAAATGCTAGTAAATTAGGGTTTATATGGAAAGATAAAATCAACAAGTTAGCAAACCCTAATTCAAGATAAACAAGCATGTAAATCAAACACATTTGCACACTTGCACCCTTAGGGTAATTCCACTTTGTTGCCTTAAAAAAATGGCCATGTTATGCATGTGGGATATCTTAGCCAAAAGAAATAAAACATACAAGATCATAGTCCCTCGATGACGCTATCAATGTTGCCTTTCAAAATGATCTTAGTCCCTCAAGAGAATTGCTAAGATATTTCACAACATTGCTATCATGGCTATACGATGATCCACGCCCGTCCCTTTACATCCAAAGATGAGGCTTCTTACCAAATCAATGGTAAGATAGAAATATCAAAGGAAAGGAAGAAATGAACAAAGACTTTTGAGTAGATAGATTATTCCTAGTTTCTTGCTCATTTCCAAATCAAACATCCTTGCTAATTTTCAAAACCAACACCAATACTTTCAAAAACACTTTCAAAACATTTTCCAAACATGAAACATTTTCAAAAGATCAACACTTTGTATATGTTCTTACAAATGAGAACTATTACAAAGTTTTCCTAAACGATGGCGCCTTTTCAAAATACTTTCAAAAACTACACAAATCACATTTTCAAACAAAATCAAGTGATCTAACAAGAAACTAAGAGCCCATAGATAACTATGGATGAAAAGGGTGCTAACACCTTCCCTTTTCATAATCTACCCCCCGAACTCAAGAAACAATCTCAAAGGTCTTTCCTGTTCTTTTCATCCTTTCCTTTTGGATAAAAGAAAAGTCGGTGGCGACTCTTGCTAACCGCAACATTTGCGATAAAATGCAAAACAACCAAGTCAGTTATCCTGCTGTATCACAGAACTGGCGACTCTGTTGGGGAAATTCTTTAAAATGGGGTTACCTTAGGACTAGATCACCTTTATTTGCTTTCATTGTTTGAATTGTTTGCTTTACATTTTGGTTCCTTGTTTGGGCTTTTTTTAAATCCTCTACCCGGATTTGGGATACCTTATAGGTAAGTAGCAATACATTGTGGAAACTGTGCGGGGTATACCGACATGGTCTAAGCAATAGCTGCGTTAGTGTGACATATTTGTGGGTACCGGTAGCCCTTGAGTAAGTCGAGGAGAATACGGGGCCGCTGAGTGATGTCATGAAGCACTAACTAACTTTTAGAACCTTTACTTGACCAACTTGGCCATTAGGACATAGTGAGATGATCGTCTTTGGTGCAGTCCAAAGTTGGTAGATACTTGATACTACACTCATTGAGGTTTGGCTTTTTGGGATATTTCAGTCATCGTGAAAGAAGTTTGCGCTGAAACAATGCCCGAGAAGACAAATCAGTGATATTGAGATCCCTTAGAACCTGGTTACTATTTCTAGGACAGATTTGAGCCAACTAAACTTCAAGAGGATATTTACATATGAGACTCCATGCAATCCTAAACCTAAGGACTTGTTTGCCTTGTTTGTATATATTTACATGTACATAAACATCATAAACATCATAATATCATACTCATTCTAACCATTTCAAGGATTATTGGGATTTATCTTTGTTCTGTTTTATAGGACATGGCTTCTATCCGCATGAATACTATCCAAGTCAATCTCGTAAGGATTCCTCCTCAACTCAAAGAGTTAACATCAAGGGTCCCTGAAAACTCTTCATTCACTGAAAGACATGGTCGCCTCTTAAACTTGTGTTGTACCCCAAAATTTACCATCTTTATTTCAACCTGTTTGGCTTACATTTCACTATTACATACACGCATATCATTGGTTCTACGATTATGGGATCAAGTTATATTTAGCAAGCTTTGTCAGGTTACAAATGACGTTTATTTCGCCAATGGATGTTCTCAGAGTATTTTTCATGCTGAAGATCGGTTCATCCGTTTCGCAGCGATTCGGGGTTCAAAGATTTACAAGTCCAACCCGGCGCGCCATACTCAGGTGTTCTTTCGCCAAGATACCCCTGATAACATATTCTCAAATTCAGGTTCGGCTCGAGAGCCAATTCTTTAAAGAAGGTCTCCGAATGTGCAATTTTTCTCAAAGAAATATCGTGAAAAAGTGTGTTGAAAGTTCAGTTTTTACGCACTAAAAAATTCATAACTTGAAGATCGTGGCTCGTTTTGAACCCATTCAAGTGACCAAAATTCCATCTTGACATCATTTGCGTTTTCATCTCTCACGGCTGGAAGCCAATTTCGATCAGAAGGTCTTCAAAAATGCGGATTTATCAAGTATTTTCGTACAGAAAATTTGTGATAGAAGTTTATTTGCGTCATGTTCAGAAAATCATAACTTGGTCGATTTTCATCACATCGAGCTGGTTCCAGCGCCAAAATTTCAAAAATTGAGTTGTATATGTTTTCACAGGATGTATCGAGTTTGAACTATATCCAAAAGGCCTTTGTTTTTTTCTCAGAGTGCAGGTGACGCGCCAAAAATCCTGAATGCTGAATATTATTTCATCTGGGCGAAACTTCGAAAATTCATAACTCGGTCAATTTTTATCGGATCGGACCCATCGTTTTACACAAGGTCAATGACTCAGAGATCTACAACTTTTCTTCCAAAATCGAGACCAGATTCTTCTCCGATCAATACCAGTTTTTTATTAAAGAACGTGTCAGAGTTGACACTGGAGCCCAAAATAAGTTTGTCTGAGGCGAAACTTCAAAAATTCATAATTAATTCACCTTTTATCCGATTGAGCCTATTTTCAGACAGGAGTTAGTTCTCGATGTCGGCTATATTTTATTTTTAAATTTCAACTTCAATAATTGCACTTAAGCCCCTGCGACTTAGCCTGGAACGTGACGGACTCAAGTGAATATAAATCTGCACTATTGCTTGTGGTTATTGGAGGCCCAATTGCACATTCAAAGCTCATATCTTTGCTCTGATTTCCATTATATAATCTCATTCTTTTCACACAAAGAGGACGGAAAAAAAAGCATTTTCCACAACCTTGTCAAAATATTAAATTCTTTCAAGAAACCTAGAAATCTTGAAATACTTGTTACAAACCCCCATCTCACTACTTCTCTAGTAAGGGTAAGGCTGATTTGATCTCCATGATCAAAAGGGTGTAGAAGCATTCATACATGCCATATCGATTTTAACATTATAAAATTTCATTTTTTTTTTGTATTTCATGGCATACTAATTTTCTTAATGTGTTCATGAGATTCAATATTACAGGTTTGGACCATCGCAATGGTCTCATGCAGGGTTATTACAAAACGGGAGGCCAAAATAGAATAACCACTAATGCATGGTGAGGCAGACATCCTGAGAAGGTTAAGGGCGTGAGTTCAACACCCACCCCTATTGGTTTTGGTTTTCTTCCTTTCTATTTATCCTTTTTACCTATTTTCATTCTTTCTGTTTAAAACCTTTTTCATAAAACCTAACATTTTTCACAAACCTTTGATTTTTCATAATAAACTCGAATAATTAATTCCAGGTTTTTTTAAATTTAATTTTAGGTTATAAATTAATTTTTGGTTCAACAACCACCCCTAACATTTGCATTATTTGTATTTTCTAACCCTCTTTTCCATTGATGCTTCTTCCCCTATCTATTTTTTTGGCAAATTTAATTCTTTTTTATTAATCATTACACATAAGCTTTTTTTTAAAAGCTTTTTTTTAAATTAAAATTAATTATTTAGGTTTTTTTTATTAACTTTTTTTTCAAAATTAACCTTTTTTTATTATTAATAAAAACTAATTAGGATTTCGGTATTTTAATTAACTTTTTTCAAAATTAACATTTTTTATTAATTAAAATTAATTAGGTTTTTAGGTTTATTTAATTAATTATCATAAATCATTTTTTCATAAAAAAAATCACCAAAACATTTTCTTTTCTATTTTCATCTTATTTTTATTTTCCTAGATAAAGTGTATAGAGTGCGTTCAACTGTAATAACGTAGTTTTATTTTTCCCGCTTTTTTCTATCATTATCATGTAATTGCTTCCGGGATATAATAGTTTTATGATTTCTTTTCCGTACTCTTCACTATTATGTAACTTCCCCAAAGCTTTGTAATAGCCTAGGTTTACATTTCCGCCTTTACCTTCAGCTACTATATTTTATGCAATGCTTAGATTAATAGGATTGTATGGAAAGATAAAAATGAACGATAGAAAACCCTAATGGCAAGATAAATAACTGAACTGAATCATTTGCACACTCACACCTCTAGGGTAACTTCACTTATTACCCTCGGAAAAACAATGGTCATGTCCCTCGAACGTGGGGATAGCCTTAGCAAAGACCCTCGGTTAAAGTCATCATAAAGATCATAGTCCCTCAATGTCCCTCGAGTTGCCTATGAGAAATGATCTTGTCCCTCGATGTTGCCTACGAATATATGATGACAGTCCCTTCAAAATGCTAAGGTATCCTTACATGTTGCCTTCGATGAACATAAGCGTCCCTTTCGATAGTCCCTCAACATCCAACGATATGGCTACCTACTCATTAATAGTAGGATAACACTATCTAAAAGAAAGGAGGAAAAGAACATCCTTTTTCGAGTAGGTAGACAGTTCTTAAGTACTTGCTGCAAAACCAATTCCTTTTTCACACTTACACACTTTTCAAACTTCTTTTCAAAAACGTTTTATCACACTCTTGAGGACTGATACAAGAGTTATCACAAAGTGAATCTCCGCACTAAGGCATTTTGAAAACAATTTTCAAAACACAAAAAGCACAAGAAATTTTTAAAACATGAGCTAAGAATCTAAGAGCCCGTAGATAACTACGGATGGAAAGGGTGCTAACACCTTCCCTTTCCATAATCTACCCCATTACTCGGAAACTCTTGAAAAAGGTCTTTTCTGTTCTTTTCACCCTTTCCTTTGTCGGATAAAAGAAAAGTCGGTGGTGACTCTTGCTTACCGCGACATTTGCGAATACAAATGCAAAACCAGTATTAACAGTCGGTTCTGCCACCGTATCACAGAACTGGAGACTCTGCTGGGGAACATGATTTATAAAGTGGGGTTTACCTTAGGATCTAGGTAATTTTAATTGCTTCTTTGGCTTGTCTTGTTTGATTTACTTTTAAGGGTATCTGTTTGGGTTGTTTGGATCCTAAACCTGGATCGGGGAATTCCTTTTAGGTAAGTAGCAATAAATTGTGAGGGAGTTGTGCGGGGTATACTGACACGGTTGAAATAGTAGATACGTTGATATGATACTTTGGTGTGTACCGGTAGCCCTTGAGTAATCAAGGATAATACGGGGCCGCTGCATGGTATCATAAAGCGTCAACTAACCTTAGCACCTTAATTGACCAACTTGGCTTTTAGAACATAGTGAGATAACCATCTTTGGTGTAAACCCAAAGTCGGTTGATACTCGATACTACACTCATTGAGGTTTGACTCTTGAGTTTTGTTTGCTGGCAAGTCAATTGTCAATCGGAACGAAATTTAGGGGAAAGATCGGTGATATTGAGATCCCTTAGAACCCGGTTACTATTATAGGACAGGTTGAACCAATCCAACTTCAAGAGGGTACTACCTTAAAACCCATGCAAGCCTAAACCTAAGGCTATTTGTGTGACTTGTTTGCTTTCAACTTTAACTACTTGCAAGGTTTTATTATCTGACAACA
The DNA here is from genome assembly GCA_948472305.1 of Vicia faba. Classification (NCBI taxonomy): domain Eukaryota; kingdom Viridiplantae; phylum Streptophyta; class Magnoliopsida; order Fabales; family Fabaceae; genus Vicia; species Vicia faba. The sequence continues at coordinate 333,731,638 of OX451735.1, forward strand.
TGATTTTCTTGCAGGATTTGTTTACAGTCATTATCCAATAACTTGAATTTCTTGAAGGGGTCACTTGTTTTCATCACCTTACATTTTTGCTTAACGCATAGCTTACACATCATAACATTATACCACAACATTTCCTTAACCATTTCAAGGATCTCAAGGATTTGTGATGCAGGTCACGATAAATCAGACGTCTAGAAAGGGGCAAGGGGATTTATTTTCCTCTAGCCAATGTCGTCAGAAGATCAAAACTCAACAACTTGAGTCAGAGGCTATGGCCCACTTGATATGGTGAGCTTGACTCTCGTAGAAGGACACTCAATGATACGAAGTTCTTCAATCAAATGTACAAACTTCAACTGCTGACATCTTCTTGTTTACCTCGCGGATCCTTGAAAACATTGAATACATATATCATGCATATCATTGCACAAGCAGGATTCAAAGCAGATCTCTCATGTTCTCGCTGTTTATTTCAGCAATGGCTCTCAAACAAGACAACAGAGATATCCAAACTCAAGAAGCTCAGTTCATGGAAATGTTCCTAAACCTATCCAAGGGGCAGGAAGAGTTGAAAGCACTCCTCGCTATGAACCTGGCCAAGAAAAATCATGAAGATAATAAGGACGAACGGTTGGAACAACTGCAAGCTGAAGTTGAAACAATGAGAACCTGGATGCTGGGGCAGAGGGATCTTATCCAAGGCCTAGCCCGAGGACAAGAAGAGTTGAGAGCCATTATCAAGAAACTTCATCAAGACGGCTGCAGCCGTATGAAGAAAACAGTCGAGGTTGGAGACCAAGTCATTGATCAAATTCCGAGAAGACAAAAGGCTAGTTTGGTGAAGAGTGGACTTTTCCAAATTGCTACCATATCACGGGTCCAACAACAACCTCGCCAAAAACAACGGGTTAATCACAGTAAGTCGGATATACCCAAAAGGCAGTTTACCAAACTCAATATGTCGATGTCTCAAGCTTTGAAACACCTGTGGAGGATGAATCTGATTACGTTGAGAGGACCTCATCTGAATCCCAAGACTTATTCCCCTAACCACAATCCTGATGCAAGGTGTGCATACCACTCCAATAGCCTGGGGAATGATACTGACGACTGTTGGAGGTTGAAATATAAAGTTCAAAACTTGATTGATGAAGGGGCGTTGGAGTTTACACAAGATGGTCAGGCTGAGTTCTTCTGCCATCCCTCAAAGACACACCATCTGAAGTGACAAGTTCAGGCAAAGAGGCTTTTGTTCATTAGAATTTTCAATTTGTAATTTTCTTTTGATTGTTCGAACATCTATTCATGTCAAACTCTGTTACTTTATCAATGCATTGCATATGTCTGTTTTGAATCAATTCATTCATATTCACTATATTTAAACTACTTCCCTTTTTGTGATATTCAACTCTCGATCAAAAGCTCTAAGCCTTTAGAGGGAGGATGATGAAAATGATACCACAATCTCCACAGTATGCTTTTGAACAGACTCCGCTGACGATGTACAGGCGTTGTTTCAAATCCTAAACAGTGGAGTTATAAGGAAGATAATCTCTAGTCAACCCCTTCGAGCCAAAGAAGTAGGAGTTTTTATTTTCACACAAATTAAAACCCTTAATCATAACCCGGGACAGGGTAGTTTTCTCAGTTAATTCAGAGGCGCACTCAATTGCAATCTTCCGCTTCGCACACAATGAATGGCCACGAAGACGTCCTTCCAAATCAAAAGACTGTGATGGTTCTGCATAATCATTAAAGCAGACAGTCATTATCTCTCAAAATAAAATCCCATTAAGTTAAAACCTATGAAGGAGACTTAAGAAAAAACTGGGGCATCTCGCTGACTGTAATCACAAAAGAAACATTTCAGGCAAAAGAAGGGATAACGAAAAAAAAAAGAGGTTATTACAAATCCACAAAAAAAAAGATTACAAAATGACTGCCTCTTCCAAATAAACTTTCAGTATCTGAACCATCATCGAAACATCAAGCCAGACTCAATTGGGAGTTGAACGCACAATTAGCTGAGCATAGGACTGAAGAACATCACGAAGAACGGGTGGGTACAAATAAATCTTGAGCCTTTATCCTTTGTTTCTTAAACTGTGAACCAGGCCATGTTATAACCCTTAAAAGTCCTAGCTGAAGCATAGGTTAGTTCAAAATCATACTGTTACAAAAGGTATCCTGACTCCTGTAAGGTTTGTTATAAATCACGAGTTGATATCACTCTCTTGCAAAAATTGTTTTACTAAAAAATTGCATTTTCTAAAAAAAAATTTCAAGACAGACATAAGCTTTGCATTCTTAAAATACCATTGTTTGCATATGACTATTTGTTCAACAATAGAAAAATCCGCATGACAAATATCTAGTGAACAAGAACCTTCTCAATGAAAAGGATTACCTCAAGTGGAAAAACACTTCCAACCAAGGGGCACGGTATAACCAGCGTCCATCATCTGGGGAGTCAAGTCAAAATTCAAGGAATCTCTCAAAGATGCCAAATAGCCAGGGACAAGTCTCCATCTGAATCACTTGGGGCATTGGACATGAGTTCCAGCAACGAATCTTGTACGATCAAGCAAACATATTCTGGCAGTGTGGAAACACTTATTACTAAGGACAGTGACAATTCTCTGTACCCGGTGAACATGGACATAGTCGGAAAATACTACGCATGAATAAAGACCCGCTAGGTTGACGGGCCTAGGAAAAAATAAAGGCATCCCGGCAAACCAAAAGGGTTCGGGCAAAAATTAGGGATAAAAACAAAAAAAAATATGTACACCCAGCAAGTCAAAAACCTGAAAAGGCGGCTTGAGGAAAAAAGGGTATCCCGGAGGACTGAAAACCCGAAAGGGCGGTCCAGGCAAAAGTTAGGGATTTGAAGCGTATGACTATGTCCCGTCATCTTGTCATTTGTTTATCAGTAGAAGACTTATCATCCTGATCAGCATCTACCAAGCCTCCACAAGTACTTTCTCCAACAGGTACAAGGGAAGAAACGTCTTGATGTGAAGTCACCGCTACGTCCTCAGCATATGTCCCAGTGACGTTTATGTCCCCCACGGAGTAGAGGAAACCAAAGTTTTGATCTCTACTTCCCCAAACAGGAGTTACTTTCCCCAGCAAAGTTCCTTCAAAGAGCCTATATTTTTATTCCCCAGTCGAGTTTTATAATCACAAACGGTTTTTAAAGTTTCTCCCGAGCAGAATTTATCTCTCTGACTGCGGAACATCCTCTCGAGCAAAGTTTATTTCTCTGAATGCGGAAGCTCAATCCCCAATAGAGTTTATTTCTCTAGCTACGAAAGTTCATCCCTCGGTGGAGTTTATTTCTCTGAATCGGAAAAATCTTCCAGCAAGGCATCTCCTCTCGCAAACAGAGTTATTCCCCCGCAGAGTTATTCTGAAGCAGAGTCTCTCTCCGGAAGAATATTCACAAACAGAAAGGAATAAATCCACGGCATAGTCATCTCCGTTCACCATCCCCAGCGGAAGTAGAAGAACCACTTTTTCTACAACGGTTAGGAATTCAATTTCCAGTACTCTCCAGCAGTAGTCAGGGATTTATTTTCCCAGACTCAAATATGTCACGATAGCATTTCATGTTCATACATCATGACGTGCCATACATAGTGCATACAAAATAATCTCATTTATTTTGAGAACATTATCACACAATGCATTTTATGCATCGCATATAAATAATCATGTACCTTTTCAGGAAAGATGGTTATCATCAACAATTCCAACAGTTCAAGGTTAAATCCATGAAGCTATATATGTCATATATGTAGACAACTAATGGAAAATCAGTTCCCAAAACCAAACGGGTCAACTAATCTATGTGATCAAATGAGGCAGCCCTACTACCCAGGCTTTCATTTCGATGTAACCCTACTATCCAGGTTCCTTCTCATATCCCTACTATCCAGGCTTTCATTTCGAAGTAACCCTACTATCCAGGTTCCTTCTCATAGCCCTACTATCCAGGCTTTTATTTCGAAGTAACCCTACTATCCAGGTTCCTTCTCAACAACCCTACAATCCATACTTTCATTTTGAAGTAACCCTACTATCCAGGTTCCTTCTCAGCAGCCCTACTATCCAGGTTTTCATTTCGAAGTAACCCCACTACCCAGGTTCCTTCTCACAGCCCTACTACCCATGCTTTCATTTTGAAGTAACCATATTATCCAGGTTCCTTCTCATAGCCCTACTATCCAGACTTTCATTTCGAAGTAACCCTACTACCCAGGTTCCTTCTCAACAGCCCTACTATCCAGGCTTTCATTTCGAAGTAACCCTACTATCCAGGTTCCTTCTCAGCAGCCCTACTATCCAGGCTTTCCTTCTGAAGTAACCCTACTACCCAGGTTCCTTCTCACAACCCTACTACCCAGGCTTTTATTTCTAAGTAACCCTACTATCCAGGTTCCTTCTCAGCAGCCTTACTACCCAGGCTTTATTACGAAGTAACCCTACTACTCAGGTTCCTTCTCATCAGCCCTACTACCCAGGCTTTCATTTTGAAGTAACCCTACTATCCAAGTTCCTTCTCATATCCCTACTATCCAGGCTTTCATTTTGAAGTAACCCTACTATCCAGGTTCCTTCTTATAGCCCTACTATCCAGGATTCCATTCAAAGTAACCCTACTATCCAGGTTCCTTCTCAGCAGTTCTACTATCCAGGCTTTCATTTCGAAGTAACCCTACTATCCAGGTTCCTTCTTAGCAGCCCTACTATCCAGGCTTTCATTCCAAAGTAACCCTACTACCCAGGTTCCTTCTCACAGCCCTACTACCCAGGATTTTATTTTAAAGTAACCCTACTACTCATGTTCCTTCTCAGCAGCCCTACTACCCAGGATTTATTCCGAAGTAACCCTACTACCCAGGTTCCTTCTCAGCAGTCCTACTATCCTGGCTTTCATTTCAAAGTAACCCTACTATCCAGGTTCCTCCTCATAACCCTATTATCCAAGCTTTTATTTTGAAGTAACCCTACTACCCAGGTTCCTTCTCATAGCCCTACTACCCAGGCTTTATTTCGAAGTAACCCTACTACCCATATTCCTTCTCATAGCCCTACTATCTAGGCTCCTTTTCATGAATTACCTGACGCAGTTTTCCAGGGACTTATCCCGAGAAATCCCTATACAGGTTCCTTCTCTTTTATCTCCGGACAACAGTTTACAACACTGAAAAACCTAGACCCGGCCAGATACGGTCTATTTCATATTTCCCCAGTAAGTCGTTGTGAAGCCTGGACTCGACAAGATAACAACTCACTTTTGTCTCATCAATCAAGAGTTAATTCCCCAGTAGAGTAATGGAAAACTGAAGCTCCTAGACTCTATTTCCCAGGACATAAATCAACATTCCCTAGCGAAGTCCTCCCCAACGGCAGGTACAGGAATTCTCACAAAGGAATCTCTTATGTAACCGATATCTTTTCTAAATGGCATCTTTAAGCCCATCTCCGACGATTCTCCGTCGCCTTCCAAATGGCATCTATAAGCCCATTTCTGATATTATCTACTCAGTCAAGCATCATTACAAACGAGTGCAAATTTATGGGCACTCCAGTGTTCAATCATCTTCCACCTTCAGATCACAAAGGGCAAACAAGCCAATCTAAATCTTCAGGTTTAAGAAGATTGAACAGGGGCAATTGTTGTACCCCAAAATTTACCCTCTTTATTTCGACCTGTTTGGCTTACATTTCACTATTACATACACGCATATCATTGGTTCTATAGTTATGGGATCAAGGTATATTTAGCAATCTTCGTCAGGTTACAAGTGACGTTTATTTCGCCAATCGATGTTCTTAGTATTTTTCGTGCTGAAGATCGGTTCGTCGTTTCGCAACGATTCGGGGTTCAAAGATTCACAAGTCCAACCCGGTGCGTCATACTCATGTGTTCTTTCACCAAGATACCCCTGATAACATATTCTCGAATTCAGGTTCGGCTCGAGAGCCAATTCTTTGAAGAAGGTCTCCGAATGTGCGATTTTTTCTCGAAGAAATATCGTGAAAAATTGTGCTGAAAGTGCAGTTTTTACGCACTAAAAAATTCATAACTTGAAGATCGTGGCTCGTTTTGAACCCGTTCCAGTGGCCAAAATTCCGTCTTGACGTCATCTGCATTTTCATCTCTCACGGATAGAAGCCAATTTCGATCAGAAGGTCTTCAAAAATGCGGATTTATCAAGTATATTCGTACAAAAAATTTGTGACAGAAGTTTATTTGCGTCATGTTCAGAAAATCATAACTTGGTCAATTTTCATCGTATCGAGTTGGTTCTGGCGCCAAAATTTCACAACTTGAGTTGTCTATGTTTTCACAGGAGGTATTGAGTTCAAACTATATCCAAAAGGCCTTCGTTTTTAGCTCAGAATGCATGTGACGCGCCAAAAATCCTGAATGCTGAATATTATTTCATCTGGGTCGAAACTTCAAAAATTCATAACTCGGTAAATTTTTATCGGATTGGGCCCATCGTTTTATACAAGCTCACTTACTCAGATATCTACAACTTTTCTTCCAAAATCAAGACCAGATTCTTCTCCGATCAATACTCATTTTTTATTTAAGAACGTGTCAGAGTTGACACTGGAGCCCAAAATAAGTTTGTCTGAGGTGAAACTTCAAAAATTCATAACTAATTGACATTTTAACTGGTTGAGCCTATTTTTAGACAGGAGTTGTTTCTCGATGTCGGATACATTTTGTTTTCACAATTCGACTTCAAAAATGGCACTTAAGCCCCTGCGATTTAGCCTGGAACGTGACGAACTCAAGTGAATAAAAATCTGCACTATTGCTTGTGGTTATTGGAGGCCCAATTGCATATTCAAAGCTCATATCTTTCCTCTAATTTCTATTATATAATCTCATTCTTTTCACATAAAGAGGACAGAAAAAAAACCTTTACCACAACCTTGTCAAAATATTAAATTCTTTCAAGAACCCTAGAAATCTTGAAATCCTTGTTACAAACCTCCACCTCACTACAAACAAGTCATCCTTGTTACAAACCCCCCATCTCATTACAAACAAGCCATCCTTATTACAAACCCCCATCTCACTACTTCTCCAGTAAGGATAAGGTTGGTTTGATCTCCATGATTAAAAGGGTGTAGAAGCACTTATACATGTCATATCGGTTTTAACATTATAAAATTTCATATATATTTTTTTTGTATTTCATGGCATACTAATTTTCTTAATGTGTTCATGAGATTCAATATTACAGGTTTGGACCATCGTAATGGTCCCATACAGGATTATTACAAAACGCTGAGGCCAAAACAAAACAACCACTAACGCATGATGAGGCAGATATTCTGAGAAGGTTAAGGGCGTGGGTTCAACACCCACCCATATTGGTTTTGGTTTTCTTCCTTTCTATTTATCCTTTTTACCTATTTTCATTCTTTCTGTTTAAAACATTTTTCATAAAATCTAATATTTTTCACAAACCTTTGATTTTTCATAATAAACTCGAATAATTAATTTTAGGTTTTTTTTTAATTTAATTTTAGGTTATAAATTAATTTTTGGTTCAATAACCACCCCTAACATTTTCATTATTTGTATTTTCTAACCTTCTTTTCCAATGATGCTTCTTCCCCTATCTATTTTTTAACAAACTTAATTCTTTTTTATTAATCATTACACATAAGCTTTTTTTTAAACCTTTTTTAATTAAAATTAATTAGTTTTTAGGTTTTTTTATTAACCTTTTTTTTCAAAATTAACCATTTTTTATTATTAATTTAAACTAATTAGGATTTAGATATTTTAATTAACTTTTTTCAAAATTAACATTTTTTTATTAATTAAAATTAATTAGGTTTTTAGGTTTATTTAATTAATTATCATAAATCATTTTTTCATAAAAAATCACCAAAATATTTTCTTTTCTATTTTCATCTTATTTTTATTTTCCTAGATAATGTATATATGGTGCGTTCAACTGTAATAACGTGGCTTTATTTTTCCCACTTTTTTTTTTATCATTATGATGTAATTGCTTCTGGGATGTAATAGTTTTAGCATTTATTTTCCGTACTCTTCACTATTATGTAACTTCCCAAAATCTTTGTAATAGTCTAGGTTTACATTTCTGCATTTACCTTCAGCTACTTTATTTTATGCAATGCTTAGATTAATAGGATTGTATGGAAAGATAAAAATGAACGATAGAAAACCCTAATGGCAAGATAAATAACTGAACTAAATCATTTGCACACTCTCACCTCTGGGGTAACCTCACTTGTTGCCTTCGGAAAAATAATGGTCATGTCCCTCGAACATAGGGATACCCTTAGCAAATACCCTTGGTTAAAGTCATCATAAAGATCATAGTCCCTCAATGTCCCTCGAGTTTCCTACGAGAAATGATCTTGTCCCTCGATGTTGCCTACGAATATATGATAACAGTCCCTTCAAAATGTTAAGGTATCCTTACATGTTTCCTTCGATGACCATAAGCATCCCTTTCGATAGTCCCTCAATATCCAACTATGGGGCTACCTACTCATTAATAGTAGGATATCACTATCTAAAAGAAAGGAGGAAAAGAACATCCTTTTTCGAGTAGGTAGACAGTTCTTAAGTACTTGCTCAAAACCAATTCCTTTTTCACACTTACACACTTTTCAAACTTCTTTTCAAAAACGCTTTATCACACTCTTGAGGACTGATACCAGAGTTATCACTAAGTGAATCGCCGCACTAAGGCATTTTCAAAATAATTTTCAAAACACACAAAGAACAAGCAATTTTCAAAACATGAGCTAAGCATCTAAGAGCCCGTAGATAACTACAGATGGAAAGGGTGCTAACACCTTCGCTTTCCATAATCTACCCCCCTTACCCAGAAACTCTCGAAAAAGGTCTTTTCTGTTCTTTTCACCCTTTCCTTTGTCGGATAAAAGAAAAGTCGGTGGCGACTCTTGCTTACCGCAACTTTTGCGAATACAAATGCAAAACCAGTATTAACAGTCGGTTCTGCCACCGTATTACAACTTGGTTACCTCCAACACTGATGAAGATATGATGAAGGTGCTCTTCCAATTCTTTGATGTAGTTGTTTAGGTATTGGCATACATTTTTGGTAAAACCAGGTGTATGAATGTCATGACTGATGTCATAACATTCTAGTTTATTAGGTACAGATTTATTAGGTACCTTTGCAGAAAAATATTGTCATACAGGTACTGATGTTTATGAATGTGTATCTGAGCATTTTGCAAAATGATCACATTTACCAAAATCAGTAAACAGGAATTCAGATGTCATAACAAATGTTAAGACATCCTGTTCTGAACTAACAGGTATGCAGTTTGGTTAATTCTGAGTTTTTTCAGGAAAATGACTCAGTCTTTCCAGAACAGAATCCAGCGTTTTCTTTGGGTTAACCTAGCTCAACCCCAACCTGGTTGATCTAGTCCTGTGACCTAGTCTTAAGGTCAAACGGATTTAACCCTAGCTTTTTGTGGAAACCCTAACTGAAGATGCAGCTGCTATATATTCAACAGAGCTGCTGTCTTGGAATGCATCCCTTTTTGACAGAAGATCATTTAGAAGCTGTATAGTTTTAACTATTGTAATCCAAGCAATTATCATTGTGATAAGTGACTTGGAATAGGTTTTAATTGTAAGGGTTGTGTATCACTCAAAGCTTTGAAGCAAGAGTGTTTGTATGTCTCTTGACTAAAGCTGTGAAGCAAAGTCAAGTCAGGTCTGTGTATCACTCAAAGCTGTGAAGCAAGAGTGTTTGTGTTGCTTGATTAAAAAGCTGTGAAGCATAATCAAGTGTATGTTTTGAAGAGTGTCTTCATCAATTCATTAGTCAAATTGTTTTATGTATCACTGCTGTGATTGAGGGGGAGTGAGTAGGAACTCAGGTTTAAGTTGTACTTAGATTGAAGTTGCATTGGGTAGGTCTTAAGTGAAGGAGATAAACTGGTTGGTTTATTCCTGAATTAATATCTCTTATAGTGGATTTCCTCCCTGGCTTGGTAGCCCCCAGAGTAGGTGTTGTTGCACACTGAACTGGGTAAACAATTGACTGTATTCTTTAATGTTTTTGTATTTACTGTCCTATAGAAAGTCAGATACGGTGTCATAACATTGAACGTGACATTGAGTATCTGCAACCAGAATTTCAATTGGCATCAGAGCAGGCACCCTGTCTGTATTACTGGGTGAGATCTAGGGATATCACTTTCTGGCACTATGGACAAAGAAGGAGTTTTTGGAAATAGACCACCCATTCTGGATGGAACAAATTATGACTACTGGAAACCTCGTATGATTGCCTTCTTAAAATCTCTGGACAAAAAGGCTTGGAGAGCTGCTGACAAAGGATGGATCCATCCCACCATAACTGAGAAAGATGGGACAATCAGTTTGAAGCCTGAGGAATATTGGAGTAAAGAAGAAGATGAGTTAGCCCTGGGAAATTCCAAAGCTTTAAATGCCTTGTTCAATGGAATTGATAGAAACATTTTCAGACTAGTACATCAATATGAATTGGCCAAGGAAGTTTGGGACACTCTGAAAACTACTCATGAGGGCACTTCCAAAGTGAAAATGTCAAGGCTTCAGATGTTGACTACCAAGTTTGAGAATCTAAAAATGATGGAAGATGAAACCATTCATGAGTTTCACATGAACATCTTGGAGATTGCCAACACCTCAGGAGCACTGGGAGAAAAGATGTCAGAAGAAAAATTGGTGAGAAAGATTCTCAGATCCTTGCCTAAAAGATTTGCAATGAAGGTAACTGCCATAGAGGAAGCCCAGGACATCAGCAAGTTAAAAGTGGATGAACTAATTGGGTCTCTTCAGACTTTTGAGATGGGGATCACTGAAAATGGTGACAAGAAGAACAAGAGCATAGCACTTGTATCCAACACTGATGTTGAAAACAAGGAGGATGAAGAAGAAAATATTTCAGAAGCTATAGCCATGCTTGGAAGACAGTTCAACAAACTCATCAAAAGAATAGATCCAAAGTCAAGGTCTAATGTTCATAACATTCCCTTTGACATTGACAGTTCCAGCAGAAGACCAAGGTCAGAAGAGAAGGGAAATCAAGGCAGAGGAATTCAATGCCATGGTTGTGAAGGATATGGGCATATTCGAGCTGAATGTCCTACCTTTCTTAAGAAACAAAAGAAAGGAATGACTGTTACTTGGTCTGACTGTGATTCAGAAAGTAATTCTGAAGAAGAATCTGCCAAACTAGTTACTGCTCTAACTGGTGTTTGTACCTCTGAAAGTGACACCAGTGATGAAGAAGTGACATTTGAAGAACTGGCTGATACCTACAAGAAATTGTGTATCAGAAGTGCTGAAGTCTGTGTGCAGAATGAGAAACAATCAAAACTCATCATAAAGCTGGAGGCTGAAAAAAGGGCAGATCTTGAAACTATAAGTCATCTAGAAGGGGAAGTTCAATTGCTGAACTCACAACTGATCCAAATGACCAAATCTGTCAAGATGCTGACTAATGGAACAGACAAATTGGAAGAGATTCTTCAAGTTGGACAAAATGTGGGAAACAAATCTGGACTAGGATTTGTGGAAGCCAAGAAATCTAGTACATACAAGAAGATCAGGCCTGTTAAACAAATGTCAAAGCAGATGTCTCAACACAACTCTCAACATCAGGAACAGAGACATATGAAGAAAAGGTACCAAAGATGGAGATGTCATCATTGTGGGAGATATGGCCACATAAAGCCTTTCTGCTTCAGATTGCATGGATACCCTAATCAGAACTCAGGTGTCAAACCTAAGTCTAAAAAGGTACCACATGCTCCTAAATGGAAGAAAAAGGCTACTGCCCTGATAGCCCACACTTCCCTGAGGGTCTCTGCAAAGGAAGACTGGTACTTTGACAGTGGGTGTTCCAGACACATGACTGGAATCAAGAACCTCCTCAATAATGTTAAACCTCACACCACCAGTTTTGTGACCTTGGGAGATGGTGCTAAAGGTGAAATCAAAGGAGTTGGTAATTTGGACTGCCCTGGAGTTCCAAGTCTGAATGAAGTACTGCTGGTAAAAGGGCTGACTGCTAATCTCATTAGTATCAGTCAATTGTGTGATCTAGGATTCAAGGTCAATTTCTCAAAATCTGAATGTCTTGTAATTAATGAAAAACAAGAAATTGTCATGAAAGGAGTCAGATCTAAAGACAACTGTTACTTGTGGCAGCCTGAGAACACTAATAACTCCATTATGTGTCCAATTACCAAAGAAGAAAAAGAGATGAAACTGTGGCATCATAAGCTTGGTCATCTTCATCTAAGAAGAATGAAAAGAGCTATCTCTATGGAAGTAGTCAGAAGGACTCCAAGACTAAAGATTGATAAAAGAAGGGTTTGTGGTGAACTTAAAATTGAAAGGCTTGGTAAAAAGAAACATGTGGTGAATAAACTTGAAGAAGGATGTGTTGTCAGAACCAGAAGTAATCATGACAAGGATTTTGGAAACAACAAGTCTAATAAAATCTGTTTCCCAGAAGAAATGAGTCGTGAAGTCTCTCCTCCTATAACTCACCATCAAAATGGAGTTGACAAAAAGAAAAATAAGATCATTCAAGAATCAACCAGAACTATGATTCATGTCAAAATAATGCCTTCCCAACTCTGTGCTGAAATGGTTGCAGCTAGTAGTAACTGTTCTCAAAATATCTGGACAAAACAAATGCTCACTGAGTATAATGTCTCACAAAATGTTGTGACATTGTATTGTGACAATCTGAATACAATCAATATTTCCATGAACCCTACTCAGCATAGCAGGACCAAGCACATTGACTTTGTAGAGAAGAAGTCAATTAAACTGGAACATGGTATCATTAAGCTTCAGCTGGCTGATTCTTCTACCAAGGCTCTTGTTGGAAATAAACTTGAAAACTCTAGGGGCAGGTTGGGTATTTGCCAACATGAGAAATTATAGCAATTAATTTTGCTTAAAACAAGGGTTGAAGGAGTTAATTTTGTTAAGTCTATTTTTAGTGGGTTAATCATATGTTTTCCCAATTCTTTCAAAATCTTTAAGAAGTTGAAAAGACTCTCTTTTGCCTCCTACCTCTCTCGACTTTGCAACATGTTCCCTTCTCTCAATCAAAGTTTTTTCTCAAATTGCTACTGGTGCTCTAAGTCAATCAAAATGTCTCAAACATCATCTTCAACCAAGGCGAACTCTTCATCTTCATCATCTGACCAAGACTCTCGAGCAATCACCACATGCATAGAATCTGAAATTCTTGAGATCACTCCTCTCAGAGAGATGGAAACTGACCCCGCCAAAGTCAAAAAGCTGAGAACTAGACATGCAGGAAGAGGTCAAGCTGCTGCCTCTGGTAATCCTTCTCATCCTTCCTCTTCTGTACCAAATAGAGAAGGATCAGTTCAAGTTCATCAAGCTATTGCTAGGCTTGTTACTAGTATACTAAGCGGAAACCAACCTGTACCGGGGATTTCTGTCCCTTTAAATCAATCAGGAAGCCCAAATGTGGATGTCTATGTAGATGTCTCTGAGAATGTTATGACACAAAATGACAACATTCAGAACCCTTCAGAAAAGACTGCTGATCCACCTATCATTGATGTGGATGAGGAATACTCAGACAATGATCTGATTGCCAATGTAAACCCTAGCATAGCTAGGAGAATGATGAAAAGAAAGGGTAATCAGAATGATGCAAAATGTATGTCCAAAGATAAACCTGCTGTTAAGAAATCCAAGACTGAAGGCAAGGCTGGGGTAGAATCTGTGAAAACTGGTCAGTCCAAAGGGAAGGTGAAAGCCCAGGTGTATACTGGTACACAACCAATTACAAAGAAGAGAAAAGAACCTGAATCTTCTGATTCTGATGAGGAATCAGAGTTTGAGATTGATGCTGAAGAAATTCCTATCAGAAGGAAACTGCCCTCCAGCAAAATTGCTAGAGTTCCTGAAGTTCCAACAGACAACATCTCTTTCCACCATCCTGACAATGCAAACAGATGGAAGTATGTTTTCTTGAAGAGAATAGCTTTAGAAAGAGAACTCAACAATGATGCCATGGAGTGCAAGGACATCATGGACCTGATCAAGAATGCTGGACTGATGAAGACAGTGATAAAATTTACCAAGTGTTATGAAAATCTGGTCAAGGAGTTCATAGTTAACTTGTCTAATGATTGTGTTGATGGAAGGTCAGCTGACTTTGAAAGTGTTTTTGTTAGAGGAAGAAGGGTTAATTTCTCTCCATCAGAAATTAACAAATTTCTTGGAAGATCAAATGAGGATTGTCCTGATCTGGAAGTCACTGACAATGAAGTTTGTCAAACCATCACAGCAAGGCAAGTGAAGTGCTGGCCCTTGAAAGGCAAGCTGGATGCCAGCAAACTTAGCATGAAATTTGCCATCCTGTACAAGATTGGTGCAGCCAACTGGGTCCCTACAAACCATAAATCAACTATCTCCACAGGATTGGGGAGATTTATTTATGATGTGGGAACCAAGACTGCTTTTGACTATGGCAGGTATATTTTTGAACAAACTTTAAAACATGCTGGTAGTTATGCTGTCAAAGGACCAATTGCCTTCCCGTCCCTCCTTTGTGGAATTATCCTTGCACAATACCCTGATATCCTGGTGGCAAGAGATACTGCTTGCAAAAGAGCTCCTGCCCTTGGGTTGCACTACAAACTGTTTCAGGGATCTCATGCTCCTGATATTGTCATAACATCAGCTGAGATATCGTCTCTGAAGACCCAGTCCAAAACATCTGATGTTATTGTTGTATTAAAAGAGACCTGCAAAGAACTGGAAGCTAGGAAAAAGACCCTAGAAAACCTAATTGCCAGGTTAGAAAAGGAGGAAGCTGAAGGAAACAGAAGGGAAGAGGGTGTAGAAGCTGAAGGTCATCTCAATACTGAAGAAACTAGCTCCTCTGAGTCTGATGACAGTGCTTAAAGGTTGGTGGAATTGCTGATTGGTGGAGTTGATGCTGGTCCCTGGTGGAGTTTGCAAAGTGTGTTCAGTTCTTTGTCTTGTTGTGTTACTTTTTCTGGATGACTGTATAATCTTTAAGAACATGTATCTTTGGCCCATTTGTGGCTAAAGAGGGGGAGATATATTTTGGTATTTTATTAGACATTCTATTTTTCTGCAATCATATTTTTTTCTGCTGCTATCTATCTCTGATTGCTTAGGGGCTTTAGCCAAAAATCTGCCAAAGGGGGAGTTTGTAGTTGTTTAGGTATTGGCATGCATTTTTGGTAAAACCATGTGTATGAATGTCATGACTGATGTCATAACATTCTAGTTTATTAGGTACAGATTTATTAGGTACCTTTGCAGAAAAATATTGTCATACAGGTACTGATGTTTATGAATGTGTATCTGAGCATTTTGCAAAATGATCACATTTACCAAAATCAGTAAACAGGAATTCAGATGTCATAACAAATGTTAAGACATCCTGTTCTGAACTAACAGGTATGCAGTTTGGTTAATTCTGAGTTTTTTCAGGAAAATGACTCAGTCTTTCCAGAACAGAATCCAGCGTTTTCTTTGGGTTAACCTAGCTCAACCCCAACCTGGTTGATCTAGTCCTGTGACCTAGTCTTAAGGTCAAACGGATTTAACCCTAGCTTTTTGTGGAAACCCTAACTGAAGATGCAGCTGCTATATATTCAACAGAGCTGCTGTCTTGGAATGCATCCCTTTTTGACAGAAGATCATTTAGAAGCTGTATAGTTTTAAATATTGTAATCCAAGAAATTATCATTGTGATAAGTGACTTGGAATAGGTTTTAATTGTAAGGGTTGTGTATCACTCAAAGCTTTGAAGCAAGAGTGTTTGTATGTCTCTTGACTAAAGCTGTGAAGCAAAGTCAAGTCAGGTCTGTGTATCACTCAAAGCTGTGAAGCAAGAGTGTTTGTGTTGCTTGATTAAAAAGCTGTGAAGCATAATCAAGTGTATGTTTTGAAGAGTGTCTTCATCAATTCATTAGTCAAATTGTTTTATGTATCACTGCTGTGATTGAGGGGGAGTGAGTAGGAACTCAGGTTTAAGTTGTACTTAGATTGAAGTTGCATTGGGTAGGTCTTAAGTGAAGGAGATAAACTGGTTAGTTTATTCCTGAATTAATATCTCTTATAGTGGATTTCCTCCCTGGCTTGGTAGCCCCCAGAGTAGGTGTTTTTGCACACTGAACTGGGTAAACAATTGACTGTGTTCTTTACTGTTTTTGTATTTACTGTCCTATAGAAAGTCAGATACGGTGTCATAACATTGAACGTGACATTGAGTATCTGCAGCCAGAATTTCATTTGATCCTCTACACCATTGCTTCACTTTCCCGATTATCAACTTGTGCCTACTCTAGAAGAATTTTCACAACACTTGAGGATTCTCATTCTCAATCAACTACCCTTCAACGGTACAGAAAGAGATCCAAAACCTGAAGAGACTTCCCGAGCACTACACTTGCAACAATCTGATATCACAACTAATTGGGAAATAAGGTGTGGTGTCAAAGGTTTCTTAGCAAAGTTCTTGTTTGAGAAAGCTCAAGATTGTTGGAACTCTTTGGACTTACAAGCTTTTTAAGAAATCCTGGCCCTTCTCATCTATGGGATGGTTTTGTTTCCAAACCCTGACCAACTCATAGATGTAAACATCGTCAAAATCTTTATGTCTCGTAATCCAGTGCCTACTTTGTTGGGAGATATCCTTCATTCCTGCATTATGAGAAACAGAGGGATCCTGATGTGTTGCACTCCTATTTTGGCAAGATGATTTATTTCGCATCTTCCCTGGTCTGTGTGGAAGAACGAGCAAGGTTTAAGATGGTCCCATAGGTTAATGATGCTCATACATTCAAATTTCCACTGGTGTTCTCGATCCTTGGAGAACGTTACTATCATCGACCGTTGTGGGGAATTCCCTAATGTTCCTTTGATTGGCATTAGAGGAGGTATCACTTACAACCCTTGCTTTGCCTTACGACAATTTGGATATGCCCAAAGAGATGGTCCACACGAGATGCTCATTCAAGGAGTGGTATTCGACTATGAAAGCGACGATCAAATCTACCGTCAGAGGTTTATCTAAGCTTGGAGGATGGTGAGCAAGGTGGATAGTAAGATGTTGGGACACAAGAATTCCATTCCCCTCGAGCCTTACCTTAAGTGGGTACGAGTTCGTGCTCAGAAACTTATGATGCCTTATCCCTCCATCTTTCCAGTTATCATGGAACTTGTGGTTGAAGGAGATGTTCCCTACACTGTCCTCCACCCCGACATGCCAACTTCTCTCGAAGACTTGCAAAAAGGTTGGATTCAGTTTAAGGAAGAATGAGATACTTTTGAAGCTCAATTCTATGCTAGCGAGAGGAGGGTCTTGGAGCTTACGAAGCAGCTACAAGAAGAGAAAAGTGTGAATGCCTACCTTGCTCCGAAAAGGATGCATTTAGTCCTTTTATCTTAGAGAGTTATTTTGTAAGCCCAAGAGGCATGTTGTAATCTTTTCAAGCTAATTAATGAAAATTGACGTTTGTTCATTATTTTGTCTATGCAAATTTAATTTCCATAAATCCTTGAAATCATTTGCATATACATCTTCCATGCATCATAACATGACAGGTTTTCACATAACAGATTTCCTTATCTTTCTGCTGTTTATTTCAGCAAGATGGATCTAGAGAAAACTGTGAAGGATCTCCAGGCATAAAAATCTCAATTTTAAGAGACTCTACTATCCCTAGCCAAGGGGAAGTAAGATATGATGGCATTGTTGGAACTTAATAAGAAGCCCAAGAAGAAAGCTCTATTCAACATGGGTAGAAGGTTCAACGCGTCGGTTCGTCAGATCCCGATAGTGGAAGACTCATCTGAAAAGGACGAGAATCAGATTGGTGAGGTTAAGAGTATCCAGGTTGACTGTGTTAATGATCAAGCGTCTGGTGATGATTATTTTGACGAGCAATATCAACCTGCTGATATCAAATACAAGTAGTTAGAAGACAGGTTGAAGGTTGTTGAAATCCAAGTTGTCACTGGTTTAGATTTTGATGATTTGGGTTTGATCTCTGGGGTGGTTATTCCCCACAAATTCAAAATACTAGTCTTTTCAAAGTACGATGGGGTTTCTTGGCCAAAACTCCACCTGAAATCTTATGTGTGCAAGATACAGCCGCACACCGCTGATAAGAAACTATGGGTTCACTTTTTCCAAGAAAGCTTGACCGAAACGCAACTAGAATGGTTTTATCAGTTAGATGGTTCCTACATTAATACTTGGGAAGATTTAGCTACCGCCTTCTACCATCAGTACCAGTATAACTCTGACTTGGCGCCAATAAGAGTTAAGTTGCAAGATATGACCATGGTAAAGAATGAAGGATTTAAATAATATGCACAAAAGTGGAGAGACCTGGCCATTAGGGTTCAACCACCTTTTATTGATAGAGAGCACATTGACATGTTTATGGGCACTTTATCTGGTCCTTTCTTTAACTTGTTGGTAGGATATTCCTCTTCCGGATTCACAGAGTTAATTTTAACTAGTAAAATAGTTGAAAGCGGAATCAAAAGTGGGAAGATCTTTGTGGCGTCTGCCTCCACTTCAAATCCTGTAAAGAAACCTTTTGCTGCAAAGAAGGGAATTAATGTTGTGTACGGGGCAAGGGCCCATTCCAAGAAGAATGATCATCTGTCTGTTAATATTGTCTGAATCTCCAATCCAACTCCTACTCCAAGACCATCTGCAAATCATCAATGTTTTGAAACTCCAAGAAGACAATTTACGAGGTTAGGCATGTCACTGTCTCAAGCCTTACAACATTTGCTCAAGGATAATTTGGTGACATTACACGATCTCCTGCCAACCCTGATACCTCTTCACCAAAGTATAATCCAAACACTAAATTTGCTTATCACTCAAGTTTCCCCGGGCATGAGACTGACCAGTGCTGGGCCTTGAAGAATAAAATCCAGGATTTCATCGATAAAAAGACTATTGAGTTCGATCTTCCTCCAACTCCGAGTGTAATTACTGCACCTATGCTGAAGCATGACAAGGGTATTAATGTTGTTAAAGATACAATTTTTATTTCCTTTGTTGAAGAATTGACTACTCCGCTGAATATCATCAAAAAGAATCTGTTAAAAGTTGGGATCTTCCCTGGCTGTGTAAAATACTGTGTTTGTTGTACCCAACAACTCAATGGATGCGAAGGGCTGAAGAAAGGCATTCAACACCTGATAGATAGCCACGAAATTCTATTTTAGAAGACTCCTCTTGCCAAAAGTTTGACTAACAAATGTGAAGATCTCTTCATTATCACCATCTCAAACAAGCCTCTTAGGATCACCTCTAAAGGTCCTATTAGGATTTCAAATGAACCAACTATTGCTCCCTTAATAATTACCAATCCCAGACCAATTCCCTACTCTTCAAACAAGGCAGTGCCATGGAACTATGGTGCTGAGGTGTTTTATCATGGGATTAAACAAGACGCTTGGATCGAAGAAGAAAAAGCTGATGATGTTGGTAACATAACTGGCTCAAGCAAAGTAACCAGAACTGGGAGAATATTTTCACACAATATCTCACCATCATTTGTTACAAAGGCACCCATCCGCATTACTGCTGCCAAGCCAAGTACCGATACAAGAGGGAAAGAGAAGGTTGTTGAGCTTGTCGTTACTGAAATACCCGCAAAGGATGTTGCTGATGGAGAACCCTTCGCTCGTGAAATGGACGAGATATTGAAGATCATAAAAAGGAGTGACTTCAAGATTGTGGAACAGTTGGGGCAAACCCCTTCTAAGATTTCAATGTTGTCATTGCTATTTTGTTCTGATGTCCATGTTCATACATTAATCAAATTCCTGAAAAAGGCTCATATTCCCCATGAGACCACAACAGACCAATTTGAGAATTGTGTGGCTAGCCTGACGACTGATAATGGCTTGGGATTTTCATCTGCTGACCTAACACCGCTTGGGAAAAACCACAATAAAGCTCTACATGTTTCAGTTGAGTGCAAGGGGACCACCCTAGGACATGTTCTAGTCGACACTAGTTCTTCTCTGAACGTATTACCCAAGGGGGCATTAGACCATCTAGACTTTGAAGGTTTAGTCTTCAAGTCAAGTGATATCATTGTAAGGGCGTTCGATGGATCAAAGAGGACAGTTCATGGGGAAGTAGATCTTCCAATCAAGGTGGGCTCCCAAATCTTTAACTCCACCTTCTAAATTATGGATATCTGTCCTGCCTATTCTTGTATGTTGGGTCACCCGTGGATACATAAAGTTAGGGCAGTAAACTCAACTCTCCATCAAAAGCTTAAGTTAAGTACCATGTCAAGGGAAGAATTGTCACCGTCTATGGAGAGGAAGAGTTTATGGTAAGCCACCTTAACTCGTTTAAATACGTAGAGATGGATGGATAATTCATTGATACCCCGTGCCAAGCCTTTGAATTCATGCCACCGATGGTTGCTTCTACCAAATGTTCCTCTGATGAATCCAAAGTTGTTAAAGTCGTGTCGAAGATGGTTTCAGTCAAAGATGCTCGTGCTGCAATTGAAGAAGGAAGTTGTGATACTTGGGGGAAACTCCTTGATATCCCATTCAAAGCGGACAAGTTTGGTTTAGGTTTCACCGTCAAGGCCCAGAAGGAAGTGAGGCGTGCCCGTGTAGGAAAGCCAGCTCTCTGCATTAGTAGCCATGAAGTCAATGTTGTAGGTGATTCAGATGATGAAGTTGCATTTGAAGATTGGGTGTATCCTACCACAACAGAGCTGAAGAATTGGCATGCGAAGGACTTTGTGCCCATCTCCTTCATTGAGGAGTAATCTACTTGTTATTGCTTTTTATTTCAATTCAGAAACAATTTGTCTATAATATTTAACAATGACTTTTATACCATGTGCCTGGCTCGGGGCACTTTGGTCCATTTGTCAAGGGTTTTATTTATGTTCATCTAATCATACGATCATTCAATACAAATCATTAGACTCTTTTGCATTCAAATCTTTGTGTTCATTGTCTTTCTTTTCCTTCAAATACATTTTTCAAAATAGCCATGTATCTTACATGTACACATACACACTCTTGCAGGTCCTCGTCCACTCTGGATCTTATTTATAATGACTCTACTATTGCCGACTATGACTTTGAATGCCCAATTAACCAAGTCGAAGGAGAAGGCGAGGAAGATTTTGATATACTGGGAGAACTATACACACTTCTATTATAAGAGGAAAAAGCTATTCAGTCGCACGAAGAGTCAGTTGAAGTCATCAATCTGGGTACTGAGGAAGAAAAGAAAGAAAACAAGATCAGTGCAAACTTGGAAAGCAATGTCAAGAGAAGGTTGGTTCAGATGTTGCATGAGTATGTGGAAGTATTTTCTTGGTCTTATGAAGATATGCCATGGTTGGATACGGACATCGTAGTTCATCGTCTGTCGACAAAAGAAGTGTCCTCCTGTCAAACAAAAGTTTCGTTGCATGAGGCCTGATATGTCTGAAAAGATTAAAGCTGAAATGATGAAACAATTTGATGCAGGGTTCCTAGTCGTGACATCCTTCCCCAATGGGTTGCCAATGTGGTGCCAGTGCCAAAGAAATACGAAAAAGTTCGCATGTGCGTAGACTATAGGGACCTGAATAGGGCAAGCCCCAAGGATGATTTCCCTCTACCACACATTGACATCTTGGTCAATAATACTACTCAGCATAAAGTTTTCTCTTTCATGGACGGCTTCTCCGGCTATAATTAGATAAGGATGGCTCCCGAAGACATGGAGAAGACAACTTTCATCACGCAATGGGGCACCTTTTGCTACAAGGTTATGTCGTTCAAATTGAAGAATGCAGGATCAATATATCAAAGAGCTATGGTAGCTTTATTTCATGACATGATTCATCATGAAATAGAGGTATATGTGGATGATATGATTTCCAGATCACAAACTGAAGAAGAACATATCGATCACCTATACAAACTATTCGAGAGGCTGAAAAAGTATAAGTTAAGGTTGAACCCTAACAAATGCACATTTGGAGTACGATCTGGAAAGCTTCTAGGTTTTGTTGTCAGCAATAAAGGCATTGAAGTTGATCTTGCCAAGGTAAAGACCATCCAAGAAATGCCAGTCCCCCATTCTGAAAAGGAAGATAGAGGATTCTTGGGTCGTCTTAATTACATTGCTCGCTTCATATCTCACTTGACTGCTACTTGTGAACCAATCTTCAAACTCTTGAAGAAAGATCGGGTAGTCAAATGGAATGATGAGTGTCAAGCTTCCTTTGAAAAAATCAAAGAATATCTGCAAGAACCTCCTATTCTCATGCTTCTAGTTGAAGGAAGGCCCTTGATCATGTACTTTACCGTACTAGAGAACTCCATGGGGTGTGTTTTGGGCCAACATGACGAGTCTGGCCGAAAAGAGCATGCTATTTATTACCTGAGCAAAAAGTTTACCGACTGTGAAACCAGATATTCACTTCTCGAGAAAACTTGCTGCACTCTGGCATGGGCTGCTCCCCGGATAAGACAATATATGTTGACTCATACCACTCTGTTGATTTTTAAGATGGGCCCAATCAAGAACATCTTTGAGAAACCTTCCCTCTCCAGACAGATAGCCAGGTGGAAAATGATCTTGACTGAGCACGACATTCAATACACTATGCAAAAGGCCATCAAAGGAAGAGTACTAACAAATCATTTGGCCCATCAAGCTGTTGATGACTATCAATGCATGAACTTCGACTTTCCTGATGAGAACATCATGCTAGTAACCGACTGTGCAAAACCTGGACCGTATGACGGACCTGAACAAGGATCCCGATGGACTATGGTCTTCGATGGGGCTTCCAACTCCTTGGGTAACAGAATTAGTGTTGTGATCATCTCTCCTGAAGGTTGCCACACTCCTTTCACTGCCAGACTATGCTTTGATTGCACTAATAACATGGCTTAATATGAAGCATGCATTTTAGGTCTGAAAGCTGCCATTGAATTGAGGATCAAGTATTTGAAAGTGTTTGGGGATTCCGCTCTAGTGATCAGTCAAGTAAAGGGAGATTGGAACACTAAACACCCTAATCTCATCCCTTACAAGGAACTTATGCTATCCCTGATTCCCTACTTCAAAGAGATCACTTTTGAGCACTTCCCTAGGGAAGAAAATCAGCTAGTCGATGTCTTGGAAACAATGTCTTCAATGTTCAAGGTCAGATGGGACAACGAAGCCCTATGATTACAATTGAAAGATTTGACGAACTCGCACATTGTTGTGAGCTTGACACTGACGTGGAAAAGCCATGGTACCATGAGGTGATGAGATATCTTGAAGCACAAAAGTATCCCGAGGGAGCATCTATCAATGACATAAAGTTCTTATGAAGATTTTTAGCTAAATTCTTCTTAAGTAACGGAATATTGTACAAATGTAACCATGATTCAACTCTACTCTGATGTGTGGACAAGAAGGAGGCAGAGGAAATTATGGAAGACATGCATGATGGTCTCTTTGGTACTCACTCAAGTGGACATACGATGGCTAAGAAGATCTTGACAGCTGGCTACTATTGGTCAACAATGGAGACTGATTGCCATCAACATTCAAGAACTTGTCACAAATGCCAAATCTATGTTGACAAGGTCCATGTGCCTCATATCCCTCTGAATGTCATGACCGCTTCGTGGCCATTTGTAATGTGGGGCATTTATATGATTGGAGAAATCAAGCCAACCGCTTCCAATGGACATTACTTCATTCTTGTCGTTGTCGACTACTTCACCAAATGGGTCGAAGCCGCCTCGTTTGCCTCAGTCACCAAGAATGTGGTAGCTAGATTCATCAAACATAACCTCATCTACCGCTATGGTATCCCCGAAAGGATTACCACCGAAAATGGGACTAACCTCAACAATGCTATGATTACTGAGCTGTGCACTCATTTCAAGATCAAGCATCACAACTCTTCTCCATATAGACCTAAAATGAATGGCGCAGTCTAAGCGGCCAACTAAAACATTAAGAAGATTGTGCAGAAGATGGTAGTATCCTATAAGGACTGGCATGAGATGTTACCGTTTGATCTTTATGGATATCGTACTTCTGCTAGAACATCAACTGGGGCAACTCCCTTTTCCTTAGTCTATGGTATGGAAGTTGTTTTTCAAGTGGAAGTTCAGATTCCCTCACTAAGGATTATGAATGAAGCAGGCTTAGGCGAAGACGAGTGGATTCAAACGAGATTGGATCAGCTGAACTTAATCGACAAAAAACGACTGGCTGTTGTTTGTCATGGTCAGACGTACCAAAAAAGGATGATCAAGGCTTTCAACAAAAAGATCAAGCCTCGAGTATATCAAGATGGTGACTTGATGATAAAGCGCTTCATTCTGCCACAAGGCGACCTCAGGGGAAAATGGACTCCCACCTACGAAGGGCCATTTTTTGTCAAGAGAGTTTTCTCTGGCGGTGCCATGATGCTGACTACCATGGATGGTGAAGATTTCCCACACCCTATAAACGCGGACATAGTTAAAAAATACTACGCATAAGAGACCCGCTAGGTTGACACACCTAGGAAAAATAAGGGCATCCCGGCAAACCAAAAGGTTTGAGCAAAAATTAGGGATATATGCAAAAGATTGTACACACGATAAGTTGAAAACCCGAAAGGGCGACTTGGGCAAAAATGGGTATCCTGGTGGGCTGAAAACCCGAAAGGGAGGTCCAGGCAAAAGTTAAGGATTGAAAGCGTATGACTATGTCCCGTGAAATCACCATTGTCAACTTTATCACCAAGGTCCGGGTTCAAACGGTCCAAGATCAATTCAATCCACTTCCGTCAACGACAAGGGGCATTCGAAGACATTGGGGCAATAGTAGAGTTGGAAGGCAGTGAGATCATTTCACATGGCTATTTATTTTTGTTTTCAATTTTGTTTTCCTTTCGACGATTTCCTCTTACTAGGATCTTTGTCTCTTTGTACAAAAACGCCTATTCATGGGCAAAATGTCAATACAAATATACTTTGAGGTGCAAACTTTTTGTCTTTGTTTTGAACGCAAATTTGTCCAATGACTAAAATTGAACGAACATATGCATATGAACATAATTAAAACTGTTTGGCACATATGACCTAAGCAGTAACAAGCACCTCTTTAATGTATATCGAATATCCCCACAGATTTATTTCATTAACATCACCCTCAACAAAGTCACTCACAGAGCCTCTTTGCATAGGGTAATCTCCAACCAGAGTCTCAATCTCTTGGCAGCTCTCTCCTCAGCTAAGTGATCCTACAAGTAGAAGCCTTGTGAACCCCTTCCTCAAAGAACTCGCCTCGTCAGCAGTTCGTCAAGTTTTCATCAACAGGGTTTATATCCCCAACATGGTTTATTTCCCCAACAAATAACGAGTAGCATAACTCCCCAGCCAAGTACAAAATTCCCCAGCTTAGTCTATCTTCATCAGCCGAGTCTGTATTCCCCCGGCATAGTCTATCTTCCCCAGCTGAGCCTATTATCCCCAGCTGAGTGTATCCTCCCCAAGCTGAGTCTGTCCTCCCCGACTGAGTCTACACTCTCCAGCTTGAGTTTGCCTTTCAGACTATTACAAATCTTAGGGCAACAACCCCTAATCCTCAGTAAAGTCAACAAAACCTTTACTATCTCCAAAAGATACTATGAAGCCTGGACCCGACTAGATATTAGCACAATTTTCAAGTTACTATGAAGCCTGGACTCAACCAGATAATAGTCAACTACTCAAGTCATTGTAGAGCCTGGATACAACCAGATATTAGTGTAATCTTTCAAATACTATGAAACCTGGACCCGACCAGATAATAGTTTAACTCTTCAAAGATATAGAAGCACCTGGACTCAACCAGAATAAGGTTTAACTTCTCTTCCCCAACAGTGTTTGCCTCTACCCCCAACATGTTTACTGTGAAGCCTGGATCCGACCAGATATCAGTTATCAACTTCATCAAGTAAGTCATTGTGAAGCCTGGATCCAACCAGAGAGAAATTCCCCTTAAAAGTTTATTGTGAAACCCGGAATCCGACCAGATAACAACCAAATCCCCAAGTAGGTTACTGTGAAGCCTGGACCCGACCAGATATCAGTTCAACCATATCTTCTTCAGACAAGTTTATCATGAAGCCTGGGCCTGACCAGATAACAATTAACTTCATCCACTTTAAAATCTGTAAAGCCTAGACTCGACAAGATATCAGTTCAACTTCGTCTATTTGAGAAAGCTTATTGTAAAGCCTGGTATCCGACCAAATAACAACTAGTTATAACCCTCGGCAAGACACTATGAAACTTGGACCCGACTAGATAATAGTACAAGTTTTCAAAAACTATGAAGCCTGGACCCGACCAGATAGTAGTTACCACTTCAAGATTAACTTTATCCTTTCTAGCAAGTTACTGCAAAGCCTGGAATTCTACCAGACAATAGTTAACTTCCTTACCCCCAGCAAGTTGTTGTGAAGCCTGGATTCGACCAGATAACAATTCAATTTCAAGAAATTTTCTGCAAAGCCTGGATCCGACCAGATAATAGTTAATTTATTTTCTCCCAGTAAGTTACCGTGAAGCGTGGATACGACCAGATAGCAGTTGACTTCCTCATTCTCAGTAAGTTGTAAAGCCTGGATCCGACCAGATAACAGCTAACATTCAAAAGACAATCCCCAGCGGAGGCATCCTTTCAACAAAGTTTGAAGATATGTATACTCTTAATCCCCAACAACAATCCGTGATTCAGAACTCCTCAGCAGCAGTCATGGATTTATTTTCCCAGACAAACATACATCTCACATTCATACATCATATCATATACATACAAAATGCATTTGGCATAATACCACATCTTGTGAACATCATGCATACATCTGCATTTTACTAACCCTTTCTCTCACAGATAAAACATCAAGTTTTAGTATAAATCGACCAAAGATTCATACTGATACTTCTACCAGTGTTTACCATCATTCATCCAAATGGAATCTATAAGCCCATTCTCAATCCATCTTCAAGTGAAAATTTATGGGCACTTTAATGTTCAATAATCTTCCACCTTCAAAGTCATGAATGGCGGATCCGCCAATCTAACTCTTCGGGTTTAAGAAGATTGAACAGGGGCAGCTGTTGTACCCCAAAATTTTCCCTCTCATTTCTCAAATAATCTCTCACAAGATCTCCTTGGATTCAAGACTGCACAGGGTTTGATCAGCTCAAGACACCTCCTCAAGCACTGGTGGCTGAAAATTAGGGTTTGAGATTGCACAAAGACAAATGGACTGTTAATGCCCCATATGACTTTCATGGATCATTTTGGACTCTCAAGATTACTATTGTCAAGTTTCAAGTCTTGGATCATATTTTTGCTCAGTCAATTGATCAATTGACCTAAGATCAACTATATTGGGGAAAAAGTCAAATGTGGTCAATTTACAGTCAAACTTCGTGATTTTTGGTCGATATCAACATTATGAACTCACATATGTCATTTGATCAAGTTTGGATCACAATTCCCCAAGAAATTTGATCAGATTACCAAAAGGGCAAAATGGTCAAAATTAGGGTTTTGATTGAGAAGAGGCAATTTCTGATTTTTAACCTATCAAATGATTGATTGGTTTCAGACATGTTCTCAAGGATTCATATGCATCATTTTGACCTAATGGCATGGCTCAAAACTTTGCTCAAGATCAATTGATTGACAGATGAATTTTCAGTCAACTGATCAAAAGTCAATTATACACTAAAAAGTCAAACTTTGACTTTTTAGTCAAAATCAAGTGCCAAAGATCACAATTCATCAAAACATGTCAAAATATGAAACTTGTTCATCAAGAAATCAAAAAGTCAATATTTCATTTTGAAAAGTCAAAATTTCTAAACTTAGAAATTTTTCTAAGTGTTGAAAATTTCATATTTTTTCACAACTTTGAAACAATTTTTCACTATGATACAAGATGATTCAAAGGAAACTTCCAACATGAAAGTTGTAGATCTCATTGAGATATAAAACATTTAAGAATACAACTTCTCCTAGAAATGCATGGATTTCAAGTTATGATTTTGTGATTACATGTTCATGAAACTTGGAAACTTAGTGAAATTTTGCCCTAGTTTAGGCAGGATTTTGACCTAACTTCGTGGCTATTTTTCACATAGTTCCAAGAGGAATTTTCAAAAATTTCCAACATAGAGTTTGTATAGGATGTTACAAGCTTTCCAAAATATCCAAGAACTCATTGAGATCATGCTTGAGCTAAGAGAATCTAAGGCAAGAAGTTAGGTTTTCAAACTTGTTTTTCAAGTCATTTTCATGATGAACATTTGATCCAATCCACACCCTTGCTGCATAAATCTAACTTTCTAGGCTTCTAACCTCTAAATCTATCCATAATCATAAAATTACACAACTATTTGAGCTATGATCCAAGTGTTTGAGTCATTGTCCAAGTGATTATTCCATTAATGGAACAAAGTTCACACTTCCATTTTGGAAAAGTGACTTTAATCACAAAGTCAATGCATATAACTCCTAACTTGTTTCATCTGAACACAAGAAAAGTCAAAAACCAAAAGAAACATGGATAGAACCTCCTACCAACTCAGGCCATGCTTGTACAACACATTGAAACTTGTTTTTCCACTTTTCTTCAAAATCAAGTAACATAGACATAACTTTATATCTTACAGATCTGTCAACTTCAAACCCTAAGATATCTTGCTTATAACTATACAAGTTATTTGCAAGTAAACACACAATATTATAAGCCCTTAAGCACTCCCAAATTCCCTCAAGCCAGAAATTGCACAAAACCTTCATTTTTGTGTCATTTCTGACTTTGAACTTCAATCTTCAAAACCACTCGTGCGTTTCTTGGCTTAATACTTCCAAAAGCTTCTTAGCATCATACACATACCATACCAATACATGTTTGCAAACTGTAACACCATTTATATCGTCCCCCATAACCAAAAATAGAGGTCTTCATCTTGACTTCTCTAGGCCATTTCAGCTACTCTCTGTTCAATCCAGCTATTGCATTAGCTTCCTAGAGGTTCAAGGAAGCTAACCTGATCATCACCATCACTTGAAACAAGCTCAAACTCATTTCACGATTTCCAGTTTTGAGGTATTTTTCTTGAACTTTTATCTTCTCATTTAGGCATTGTTAGGCTTACATTTGTGAAGATAAAATGTAGACATCATTTCCCTGAAACTATACATGTCCATAGATTTCATTTATGTTGCTTGAGTAGGGATAATTTTGAGTTTGAACCTCTAAAAATATTTAGGTCAGAATTCGGTACTGTTAAAAATCCATGCTCATCTTTGAGAATTATCTTAAGTTATTTACATATTCAGAATCATGAGGAAATTTCTAACAAGTTTGATGTTGGAAGTTTTGTGAATGGATGAGAAATGAATGAGTTACAGGATCCATTGGCTGGAGGTTGAAGATGAAGTTCATTCAGGACTTAACTTAGATTATATATTTATTGTTTTGTTTATATCAACGGATGTATCACCACCCCATTGGTTAAAGCGCGTGCATGTCACCTTTAGGACCTGGGTTCGAGCCCCAACGTCCAGCGCCTGGGCCCTAGTCATTGGGATTTCCATTTTTTTTTTGCTTTTTCTAACCCCCTGTTATTTCATTTTTTTGCTTTTTGCAGTCTGGCCCAACTTTTATTATTTCATTTTTGTATTTATTTTTTCATTTTTCTTCTTATATTTTATTTTCCTTTATTTATTTTTTATTACTACTATTACTAATATTATTATTATTTTTATTAATAAAAAAATAAAAAATATTTTTATTTATTATTTTATTTTCTTTACAAGACAAAAAGAACAAAAACATCTTTCTTTTAGTAAATAATTTTCTTTTTTATTTTTATTAATTAATATTTAGACTTAGGATTAATTATTATATTATTTTCTTCTCTTAATTAAAATTAATATAGAACTTAGGTTTATCTTAATTAATTAATTTCCATATTATTTTCCTTAATCTAAAACCTTTTCATAAAAAACCCTAAAAACATTTTTAACTTAATTTCCTTAATTAATTTAGGTTTAAATTTTGTTTATTTTTCATTAACTATTTTCTTAAATAGGTTTAGGTTAAAACCCTTTCATAAAATCAAACAAAATAATTTCTTTTTCCATTTATATTCTTGCATTTTATTTTCAATTCTTATACATTTATTCAATATGGTTGTAATAGTTAATTAGATTTAATTTTCTTGCAAATCCCCCTTTGTAAATTTGTATACCCTCTCCCCTAATGATGTAATAGCTTAGTATTTTTACTTTCCGTAATTTATCGCTTTATATAAATGCTAGTAAATTAGGATTTGTATGGAAAGATAAAATCAACAAATTAGCAAACCCTAATTCAAGATAAACAAGCATGTAAATCAAACACATTTGCACACTTGCACCATTAGCGTGATTCCACTTTGTTGCCTTACAAAAATGGTCATGTTATGTATGTGGGATATCTTATCCAAAAGAAATAAAAAATACAAGATCATAGTCCCTCGATGACGCTTTCAATGTTGCCTTTCAAAATGATCTTAGTCCCTCAAGAGAATTGCTTAGATATTTCACAACATTGGTATCATGGCTATACGATGACCCACGCCCGTCCCTTTACATCCAAAGACGAGGCTTCTTACCAAATCAATGGTAAGATAGCAATATCAAAGGAAAGGAAGAAATGAACAAAGAATTTTGAGTAGTTAGATTATTCCTAGTTTCTTACTCATTTCCAAATCAAACATCCTTGCTAATTTTCAAAACCAACACCAACACTTTCAAAACATTTTCCAAACATGAAACATTTTCAAAAGATCAATAGTTTGTATATGTTCTTATGAGCGAGAACTATTACAAAGTTTTCCTAAACGATGGCGCCTTTTCAAAATACTTTCAAAAACCACACAAAGCATGTTTTCAAAAAAAAGCAAGTGATCTAGCAAGCAACTAAGAGCCCATAGATAACTATGGATGAAAAGGATGCTAACACCTTCCCTTTTCATAATCTATCCCCCTCCCTGAACTCAATAAATAATCTCAAAGGTCTTTCCTGTTTTTTTTAGCCTTTCCTTTTGGATAAAAGAAAAGTCGGTGGTGACTCTTGCTAACCGCAACATTTGCAATAAAATGCAAAATAACCAAGTCAATTCTCACACCGTATCACACCACCCCTTTTTCATCAGATTTATTCTTGTATACCTATTTAGTGCCAATCACATTTGTCCCTTCAGGTCTTGGAACCAGATCCCAAACTTCATTTCTACTGAATTATTGCAGCTCCTCTTGCATAGCATTAATCCAGAACTCACCAGTTAGGGCCTCTTTGACATTCTTAGGCTCAATTTTTGATACAAAGCAAGAGTTAGAAATCCCTTCTCTTGATTTCGTAGTAAATCCCTTGTTTGGATCTCCTATGATGAGCTCCTTGGTATGATCTTTCTGAGTTCTGATTGAAGGTCCTTTATTGAGCTGACTAGGATGGGGATCTTCTTGAGGAGGATTAGAATCAATACTTGTCTCATTTGATTCAGTTGGACTATCAAGCAAAGATTTTCC
Organism: Vicia faba; assembly: GCA_948472305.1. Classification (NCBI taxonomy): domain Eukaryota; kingdom Viridiplantae; phylum Streptophyta; class Magnoliopsida; order Fabales; family Fabaceae; genus Vicia; species Vicia faba. The sequence goes on from OX451735.1 coordinate 333,763,347, forward strand.
AACATCTTCTGAGACATCTTCTTCAACATTCCATCCTCTATCAACAATAGTAACATTTATTGACTCCATCATAACTTTGGTTTTGGAGTTAAAAACTTTGTATGCTCTGCTGTTTGTAGAGTATCCCAGGAATATTCCTTCATCACTCTTGGGGTCCACCTTCCTCCTTTGTTCGCAATTAGATAAGATGTAACATTTACTTCCAAAAACATGAAAGTATTTTACAGTTGGTTTTCTTCCCCTCCATATTTCATACAAAGTAGCTGAAATGTCTTTCCTTAGAGTGACTCTGTTATGAATATAGCATGCAGTATTCATAGCTTCAGCCCAGAAATGGTAGGGTAGCTTCTTAGCATGAATCATGGATCTGGAATATTCTTGGAGAGTTCTATTCTTGCGTTCTACAATCCCATTCTGTTGAGGAGTGATAGGAGAAGAGAATTCATGGTTGATTCCTTCAGAGGAGCAAAACTCAGCAAATTTATTGTTCTCAAATTCTTTTCCATGATCGCTCCTGATTCTTATGACATGACTTTCCTTTTCCCTTTTAAGTCTTTGACAAATATCTTTGAACACTTCAAAAGTTTCTGATTTTTCTATAATAAAGCTTATCCATGTGTATCTAGAAAACTCATCTACAACAACATTGGCGTAATTCTTACCACCAAGACTTTTAACCTGCATAGGTCCCATCAAGTCCATGTGAAGAAGTTCCAAAACATTTGATGTAGTAAGATGTTGAATCTTCCGATGTGACATCTTAGTCTGCTTTCCAATTCGACAGTCCCCACATACCTTTCCTTCTTCTATCTTGAGCTTAGGAATCCCTCTTACTGCTTCTTCAGATATAATTCTCTTCACGCCTTTCAGATGCAAGTGCCCAAGTTTTTGATGCCATAGTTTAACTTTTTGGATAAAACACATGTTGAGGAGAGGTTTAACTCTTGAGGAACCCATAGATAACAATTGTCTTTAGATCTAATTCCTTTCGTGACAACTTCATTCTTTTCATTGCAAACAAGACATTCTTCCTTAGAGAAGTTAACTTTGAATCCTTGATCACATAGTTGGCTTATACTTATCAAGTTAGTTGTTAACCCTTTTACAAGTAACACATTATCAAGCTTAGGAACTCCTGAACAGTCAAGCTTGTCAACACCTTTAATTTCTCCTTTTGCTCCATCACCAAAAGTCATATAACTGGTGGAATGAGATTTGACATCCACCAACAGATTCTTGACACCTGTCATGTGTCTAGAACAGCCACTGTCAAAGTACCAGTCATCTTTGGTTGATACTCTGAGAGAGGTGTGAGAAATGAGACTTCTAACATTGGACTTGGGAACCCACTGTTTCTTCTTTTTTCTATTTTGGGGAATCTTATCAGTTTTGGGAAGAGAAGTATTTTTAGGATACCCATACAACTTGAAAAAGAAGGGCCTTATCTATCCAAGCCTTCCACAGTGATGACATTTCTAGGGCTGGGGATTTTCTCTGGTGTGATTAAGCTTTTTCTTTCCATGAGGTTTTCTATGATGTCCTTTCTTCACACGAGGTTTCCCAGGATGTCCTTTTTTATCATGATGTTTTCCCACATGTTGAGACATCTGATTAGACATCTTTGATTTAGCCTTGGCATGTGTGGAAACAGATGCAGGCTGTTTTCCATGACGTTCTTTCTTCACATGATGTCAGCCAAGATGTCCTTTCTAGCCATGATGTTAAAACATTTTATTTAACACCATTGGTTTGGGCTTGGCATGAGTGGAAACAGATGAAGGATCTTCTGATTTAGGTTCCTTTTTCTCCTTGAAACCTAAACCACTCTTATCTCCTGTCACTCTTCCTGCTTGGAGAATTTCATCTAATGTGTCAAACCCATTATTCAGCATCTTGAGAGATTTGACCATTCTATCAAGATTTGAGTTTAGAGAGGACACTTCACTTTCCAGATCAGAAATAGTTTTAAGATGCTCTTCCCTTTCCTCCTTCAGCTGAGTTATAAGGGCTTTATGTTTCTCCCCTTCAAGACATACTTCTTCACTTCTGAGAAATAATTCTTTCTATGAAGCAGCTAACTCATCAAAGGTTAGTTCCCCATCACTATACTCTTCATCAGATACATATTTTCCTGTCAATGCTTTCACATATTTGGCAGAGTCTTCAAGATCACACTCTGAGTCCTCTTCAGACCAAGTAACAGATAGATTATTCTTCTATTTCTTTAGATATGTAGGACATTCAGCTCTAATGTGACCAAAGCCTTCACATTCATGACATTTAATTCCCTTCCCTTGAGAAGATTTTTCTTCAACCCTTTTTCTTCCCACCTTATTTGACTTATAGATGTCAGATGGAATGTTCTTGACATTTGACCTTTGGTTCCTGTCCATTCTTTTTATCACTTTATTAAATTGTCTTCCAAGCATAGCTAGGGAATTTGATATTCCTCCACCTGTATCCAGATCACAATCCTCTTCTTCATCTTCAGTATTAGATACAAAGGTTATACTTTTTTTTTCTCAGATCTTTCATTTATGCTTAATTCAAATGTTAGAAGGGATCCAACAAGTACATCCACTTTAATTTTGTCAATGTATTGGGCTTCTTCTATAGCAGTTACTTTCATATAAAATCTCTTGGGAAAATACCTGAGCATCTTTCTCACCAATTTGTCTTCATGAATTTTCTCTCCTAAAGAACTGGAGGCATTAGCAATTTCAAGGATGTTCATATGGAAGTCATTTATACTTTCATCATCTTTCATCCTCAAATTCTCAAATTTTGTGGTGAGCAGCTGAAGTCTTGACATCTTAACTTTGGATGTGCCTTCATGAGTAGATTGAAGAATTCCCCATACATCCTTAGCAACTTCACATCTATTCACCAATCTGAAAATATTCTTGTCAATTCCATTGAGTATAGCATTCAAGGCTTTAGAATTTCCAAGAGTAATTTCATCTTCTTCCTCAGACCAATCTTCTCCAGGTTTTAATTCAAAAGTAGGTTCTCCATTCTCTCCCAATTTGACAGGGTGTTTCCATCCTCTTAAAACAGCTTTCCAGGCCCTGTTGTCTAAGGACTTTAAAAAGGAAACCATACGTGGTTTCCAGTAGTCATAATTGCTTCCATCCAGAATGAATGGTCTATTAACAAATCCTCCTTCCTTTTCCATAGTACCAGAAAGTATCTTCCCTGGATCTCACCCAGATAAAGACAGGATGCCTGCTCTGATACCAATTGAAATTCTGGTATCAGATATGTGATGTCGAATGAGATGTCACGACACAAATATTTGTTTTCAAGTAAGGTGCAGTAAAATCAAAATAAGTAAAAACACAAGAGATTGTTCACCTAGTTTAGTGTACAATAACACCTACTCTGGGGGATACCAAGCCAAGGACAAGTTCACTAAATAGTATTAATTCATAGACCCTCAGTAAACAACTAGTTTATGATCTAATCACTTAATCACTACCCAAGCTAAACTTCTACCTAAGAGTCACCTAGGTATGAGGCCATCCTCAAATCCCTTCAATCACTTACAGTGAAGATTTTAACAGAATTAATAAGTTTGAAACACTTCAATCATTCAATGTTTAAAAGCTTATGAATGATACACAATTAACAGCCCAAATAACAAATCAAGTATTTAACCTAATACTTAGAGTGTATTACAAATAAAAAGCCTAGACTTCTAATCAGAAAGAAAGTATTCTTCTTCAAAAGTTTCTTGTCTTTGAATAAGGAAGCAAGTCCTTATATATGTGAAGCTTTGGTCTTGGGCTTAAAAACAAATATTCAAATCTTTTGAATATTTCCATAAAAACAGGCCAAGATAAAATTATGCAATTTGAAAAATATTCCTCCATATTTTTCGCAGCCTACAGATCACAAATCCTGAATTATAGAGTGCTGGAAATCAGAAAACAAAAGACTTAACTAATTTTGGGCTGAGATCAATTCAGTAGGCAGATGTCAAGACATCTGCTTTGACATCATTCAAAACAGTTTTGCTCCAAATGTTGAGACATTTAGCAAAACATTAACAAGTCATTGTTTTACCAAAATTGCTGCCAACAAACACTTGCAGCAATATATTGAATCCCTTGAATATCTCCTTGAAAGTAGGCTAAGCTATAATCCATAAAGATGAGACAAATCAAAAAATATTCATCCATATTTTTCGCAAGTTATAAACCACAAAACCTGAATAAGGCGCGCTTAAAAATAGGAAACAGAAAATCTAGAAACACGTTCAGATTAGCAGGAAAATTTTAAGACATCTACTTTGACATCATTCAAAATAAATTGAGATGATTTACTTCAAATGTCAAGACATTAAGAAAAACATTACCGAAGCAGTGTTTTACCAAAATTGCTGCCAATAAACACTTACACTCACGCATGTGTTCCTTCCTTGAGCTACTATATTTGGAGTTCAGGAAAGTAATTCAACTTCTAATAAGACTTATTTCAAACACTCCCTGCATAAACTTAGATAATTCTTTGACAAGTTACATGTTAGTAGAATCAAATATGATACAATGTCAAATGTGTTATGCTTGTTGTTTAATGAAGCTAAACATGGTTATGTACACATAAGTGTTTATAAGAAATACATGAAAATATAATATGATGAGGTCATTTCAAGTATAAAAATTTATAAGTAACTATAATTATCAATTAAGAATTATGTTGCAAATGAGTACTCATAATATATATACCATACACCAAGTATGTCATGTATTTTGAGAAATAAACAAGTAAAAGAGAGAACTTACTAACAACACAAAAGTTAAATCGATACTACCTCATCGTACAATGTGACGGAGGATGAACTTGCATTTTACACGAAACAATAGAAAGAGAGTTGAACCAAATACAAAGTATGCCACAAAGGTTTTAGAACAACACGATTTTACCACTTTTCACTTTGGCAAAGTGCCCAAAAGTATACCTTGTTAGAACATAATTTGGTTCTACATCCCAGTAAGAGTTTTAATGATAACAAACACATGATATAAAGAACAAATATGCTCGCTAATAAAAGTATCTTTACATGCAGGAACTTATGATGTGAAAAAGATGTTCTGATGCAACTAGAAGTTCTGTAAGAACATCACTAGAAGTCCTGATTATGCGAGCATAAAAGTTAAGAGTACCATGAAAGATTCAGACGCATCAAATCTGTGTGACACACTTATATGAAGAAGTTCTATTACAACTTCTGAATGCACCAGCGCTGTCAAACAGGATCTCTGATACTCTGATTTGCAAAGTTCTGATACAAGCTGTAAAGGACTCTCAACGGTAATATTCATCCTCTGATGTAAGAAGCTCTGAAGCATTACAATTCCATCAATGCAATATCATAAGTAACGGCTACAAACAGACAAGGATCTCCTGGTTTGGAAATCTCATTAACTCGTGTTATGGACATACCAAAAGTATCTTCTTATGTCACTATTGCATGGCCTATATAAAGCAGACAAAAAGAAGATTTCAGTTGATGAACTATTGCGCACAAAAAAGAAGAAATTATGTGAAGCTACAACAACGTAACAATCATCTTTCATCCTTAAACACTCATACTTAAATTGTGTAAAACATTATTGTCAGTGATATTGTTTTAGTAGAAACACCATTATACACATTTATCCAATTAACTATTTAGACATTTACTTAAGAAAATCGGGTTGTGGTTTTGGACTCAAGAAGACTTTGGCAGTAGTCAAAGTAGTTGTGTAATCAAGTTTGATTAGTGAATTAAGACCTCGTTGGAGAGAGAAAAAATCACCTTGGCGGGAGGACTGGAGTAGTTTGAGTTCAAATGAACCAGGATAAAAATCAAAGTGTTCTTTCCATTGTATTTCGTGATTCCAATTCAACCCCCCCCCCCCCCCCCCCTTATTGTGTTTTTCACTTCTTCAATTAGAGCAGCTGGATCTGGGTGCAAACACTTAACTGTGTAAAAAAAGATCTAAGGAGGAAAAATACTATGATGGGAACAAGTCAGAACATCAGCAGCAACCCTCCAATATTTGACGGTGAAAATTTTGACTACTGGAAAGATATGATCAGAAGTTTCTTCCTAGCCTATGATGTTGACCTCTAGGATATGGTAACTGATGGATACATACATCCTGTTGATGAAAGCGGTCAGAATATTGACAGAAAAAGGATGAAAAATCATTAAAAGAAAGACTTTAGAAATCATCACAAGGCCAGAACTATTTTCCTGAGTGCCATCTCATATTCAGAGTATGAGAAGATCACAAACAGAGAGACAGCTAAGCACATGTTTGATTCTCTGACAATGACGCATGAAGGAAATACACAAGTAAAAGAAACCAGAGCCCTTGTGCTCATTCAGAAGTTTGAAGCCTTCAAAATGGAAGAAGATGAAACCATTGAAATAATGTTCTCTAGATTTCAAATTCTGGTGGTTGGGCTAAAGGTGCTGGACAAAGGGTACTCAACTGCTGATCATGTAAAGAAGATCATCAGAAGTTTACCAAAGAAATGGAGACCCATGGTCACTGCTCTCAAACTGGAAAAAGATCTGAACAAAATATCTCTAGAAGAACTTGTCAGCTCTCTCAGAAGCCATGAGATAGAGTTAGAAGATGATGAGCCTCAGAAGCAAGGTAAGTCTCTTGCTCTTAAATCTAATAAATATGAAACCAAATTTTGTAGGAAAAAGCAGAAGCAAAAAACTCTGGAGAATCCTCGTCAGAAGAAGATGAATTGTTCTTTCTATCTAGAAGAATCAATTAGCTGTGGATGCACAGGAAGAAGAATTTCAAAAACTCCAGAAGAACAGGAAATGACTCTGAACAATCTTCTAGATACAGAAAATCCAGTAACAGAAACATTACCTGTTATGAATGCAATAAATAAGGTCACTACAAAATGGAATGTCTAAGGCTTTAGAAGGAGAAACATAAAAGGAAGTTCGTTAAGGAGAAGAAGAAAAGACTTATGGCAACGTGGGATGACTCTGAATCTTCTAAAGATAGAACCGAATCAGAAGATGAACAAGCCAATATAGCTCAAACGGATAACTTATCAGATGTCTCTGAATCCTCTGAATCAGAATTAGAATCAGAGTCATACTCAGAGTCAGAAGAGGTATTTTCTAACTTTTCTAGATCTCAATTAGAGGAGAGTCTGTTAGAAATTCTATAAAGGTATCAGAAGCTTCGAGTCATAAACAAGAACCTGAAAAAGGATCTAGTTTCTGACTCTGAAGAAACTAAGAATCTGAGACTAGAAAACTCTGATTTGAAAAGAAAAATTTTAAAACTTGAAAATGATTAACAAAATACTCAGAAGGAAAATGTCTCAGAAGTTCCTAGTAACCCTGATACAGTCATAAAGGAATATGATCATAGCTTTCAGAAGTTCCTTGCTAAAAACATAGATAGAAGCAAGATGGCTTCAATGATCTATGGAGTTAGCATAATAGGTATAGGATACAAAGGTAAAGTATCCCAACCTAATAAAGTTAAGGATCTTGTTATCAAATGCACTCCTCTTTATTCTCACTTCACTACTGGGCAAACACATGATATAAAACATACTGGTAAGGCATTTTATGCTAAACCAAAATTTAAACAGAATTTTGGAAACTCTAACAGTCATGGACCCAAAAAGATATGAGTACCAAAAGACAAAATCATCTATGTTGCAGATATTTTTAACAACAAGGTTGAAACACCAGTATTAACACCTGGACTCTGGATGCTCTCTACACATGGAGGAAAGAAAGCATATGTTCCAAATCCTGGAATTTAAAAGATTCGCAGGTTTCAGAGGCAATCAGAAACAAAATGTTATTGGATCTGAAATTATTGGAAACAGGAATGAAAATACAGCGTCAGAAGCTCTCTAAAGAATCTCATATGTATCAAGAAGAGGATGTCACACCTTTTCAAGCAACTTTTGTTAGATCAAGCCAAATAGAGTCTTTACCACTTTTTGATTCTTGACAAAAAGGGGGAGAATGAAGAATATTTTGACTCCTATCAGAATATCTTCAAGGAAGTATTTTATTTTCTCTATCTGAGTATTCTACTCAGGGGGAGCCTTTTAATTTTTGTTCTTTATATTCCATCAAAATATACAAGTTTTTGTCATCATCAAAAAGGGGGAGATTCTTAGAACATAATTTGGTCCTACATCCCAGTAAGAGTTTTGATGATAACAAACACATGTTATAAAGAACAAATATGCTCGATAATAAAAGTATCTTTACATGTAGGAAGTTCTGATGTGAAAAAGATGTTCCGATGCAACTGGAAATTCTGCCAGAACATCACTAGAAGTTCTGATTATGCGAGCATAGAAGTTGAGAGTACCATGAAAGATTCAGACGCATCAAATCTGTGTGACACGCTTATATGGAGAAGTTTTATTACAACTTTTGAATGCACCAGCGCTGTGAAACATGATCTTTGATACTCTGATTTGCAAAGTTCTGATACAAGTTGTAAAGGACTCTCAACGGTAATATTCATCCTTTGATGTGAGAAGCTCTGAAGCGTTACAATTCCATCAATGCAATATCATAAGTAACGGCTACAAACATACAAGGATCTCCTGGTTTGGAAAGCTCATTAACTCGTGTTATGAACATACCAAAATTATCTTCTTATGTCACTATTGCATGGCCTATATAAAGCAGACAAAAAGAAGATTTCAGTTGATGAACTACTTCGCACAAAAAGAAGAAATTACGTGAAGCTACAACAACCTAGCAATCATCTTTCATCCTTAAACACTCATACTTAAACTGTGTAAAACATCATTGTTAGTGATATTGTTTTAGTAGAAACACCATTGTACACATTTATTCAATTAACTGTTTAGACATTTCCTTGAGAAAACCGGGTTGTGGTTTTGGAATCAAGAAGACTTTGGAAGTAGTCAAAGTAGTTGCGTAATCAAGTTTGATTAGTGAATTAAGACCTCGTTGGAGAGAGGCGAAATCACCTTGGCGGGTGGACTGGAATAGTTTGAGTTCAAACGAACCAGGATAAAAATCAAAGTGTTCTTTCCATTGTATTTCGTGGTTCTGATTCAACCCCCCCCCCCCTTCTTGTGTTTTTTACTTCTTTATACCTTGTGATGAATCCAGGAAGGTCATTGATTTGATGAACATTCATTTTGATTGAACTCTCATCTTTATCCTTTTCATGTTAGTTATCTTTCTCCTTCTCATGTTTCATCGATTCGGATTGATCAATTCCTTCTTCGGTGTCGTTGAGTATGTCTCTTGAAGATACACATACATCATGAAATTAAATACCTTATCCAAGTATTCTCGAATACAACATCAAAAGTAACTTACAAATCTTTTACCAATAAAACAAAACTTGTTGTTGCTTTCTAAATCACATAGTCCATCATCTTGCCCCATATACTATAGAATTAGAATATATTCATATGCCTTGAACCACCATAAATGAGAACCCATATTCTATTTGTAGAGTTAAATCAATGTTCCTAAAAAACAACAAGATAAGCTAGGTACCCAATATTCATTGAGTCCTTGGGGTTAGTGAAACAATTGGTTGCATTTGGGGAATCTTACAACCATAAGGACAATTTAGATTTTCACCATCACTAAAAACACTATCGTATATGTGCTTACAAATTGAGGACCTTGAACTTGACGCCTTAAGATCTTTAGGCTTTATTCTTTCCTCCTTATTTGTGTCATTATCCTTTTTCTTCTTCTTCTCACGCTTTTTCTCATGCTTGTCTAAACAAGTAAGTACTTGCTCATGTTATTCAAACTTACCAATCAATATAATGAGATCAAGTGTTATATGATCATTAGCTTCCTTGATGTTGATTCAACCCCTTCTCTTATTTTGATCTTCAACAAGACCAAGAACACAATAGATTGAACCTATTATTCGCTTAATCTGCTTCCTTGCAAAGATTTCAAACACTCCAAGGTTCCTTGCAAAGATTTCAAACACTCCAAGGTTATTCACTCGAGAGAACTCAATTGCAATCTATCAACAAAATATCTTCAATTCTATCCGGCACTTTAAGCTACTTCCTTGCAAAGATTTTAAACAATCTAAGGTTCCTTGCAAATATTTTAAGCACTCCAAGGTTGTTCACTTGACCGCAATTCCCTCTTGAACGATCTTGCACGAAAACCCCCAAATCAACCAATGATCTTGAAGGACAAACCCGCGATTTTTTAGGATGATGACCCCTACAAATATCAACCTAAACTCTATTGGAAAATATCAATCCTCATCTAGATGACACCCCAACGGTGAAGTGGTGAAAAACACAAGAAGGGGGGGTTGAATTGTAAAACTAAAATCTAAAGCAATGAACACGATATTTTTATCCTGGTTCGTTTGATCTCAAACTACTCCAGTCCACCCGTCAAGGTGATTTCGCCTCTCTCCAACGAGGTCTTAATCCACTATATTCAACTGAATATTACAGACTGCTTTAACAACTGCTAAAGCCTTCTTGATTCAAACCACAACCCGGTTTGTCAAGGCAACACTTTCTTACAAAAAGATAAAACTATGTGTGTGGATGTTTTCTACAAAACTTTATCACAACTGTGATGTATACACAAATTGAAGCTTAGAAACTAGATTGCTAAACAGTAATGGAATATCAGAGTATGTGGTTTAGCAAAACTGGTAGAACGAAGATTATGGTTCAGCTTTTGTGCGTGTAGAGATTTGAAGAGCATTAGCCATTATAATCTTCAAAGCCTTGTTTATATAGCACTTGAGATGATGAACGTTGGATGCAATATTCTTGATTCAATGCTAATAACAAGCTTTCCTTTTTGAGCAGATCTTGTCTGGAATGAGGCCGTTGGAATTAATTAGCTTTCAATGCACAGTACCGTTGCTTACTTAACGCAAGTTCTGGCTTGGCTCATTCTGATTCTGCTTCGCTGCTTGATGAACTGTTGTGTTTCTGTATCAGAGTGTTTGAGCGCAGTCTTGTTCATCAGGCTTCAGCATGTACATGAGTTGATCATCTGATCTTGACGTTCTGATGTAGCAACTTCTGATGCTGGTGTATGAAATCAAATTCTGATGCTGAAAGGATGTGATCTTGCTTATTTCAATCAGCGTATCTGTAAGTCAGAACATAATAATTTTAGGCAGCAGATAGTTCAAACATGAAACATATAAATACTATATCTTTTCACTTTGTTATCATCAAAACTTAAATATAGGGTAGTAGATTCAAACATTGTTCTAACAATCTCCCCCTTTTTGATGATGACAAAAACTAGATATTTTAAATTAAAATAACGTGAAAAGGTATCTGGAATATGTATCAGAATAAGAAGTAAAAGAATAAGGAGTAAGTAAATACTCCCCCTGAGTTTATTACTTCCCTTTGATTATACGTGTTCTTCAGGATCAGATCTTTTTCTTTCTTTGAACATCAGATTATCAGAGTCTTTGACTTATCAGAGAGCAGAGCTTCAGAGCTTTTCTTGTCAGAGCTTTGCTTTGGATCAGAGTATTAGGACGATCAGAACTTCATATTGATCAGAGCAACATTGATCAGAGCTTCTAGTCTTCAGAGTGTCCAGGAGCTTCCTTGTGCCTGTAGACTTCAAGCAAAACAGAAAAAACATTTCAAGTAATAAAGTTAGAATGTTTGAGAATTTCTGTCTAGTTAGCCGTTATTGATTTAAATATCATTCTTGTTCTCCCCCTTTTTGTCAGCAATCAAAAAGTGTTGGTGATGTGCTAAAACAATTAAGATCAGAAAAACTAATGATATTAATATAGTCCAGAATCAGAGGAAGAAAATATTACAAAACATAATCAAAACAGTACATCAGAAAATCAGGGAAAACATGAAAAAGGTCATGCATGAAAAAAGATTTAAGGTTGAGGAGGCAAGCGTGCTTAAATAGAGTTTTTCAAAATTATTTTGAAAAGATAAACGTTTTTAAGAGAGAGAAAAATCATGATTGCTATTTAAAAGCATGATTACTTTTTCATTAAATGCTTGCTGATTTTGGGGGATTTGAGAAAGATACTTAAAAACGGTTACCAGACATGTGTCTCAATGCACCCAATCAGCGCTTTGCCTTCTCAGAAGCGTGCACGCGTTCTGCTTCAGAGATATGCTGATGATTGGATGACACTTGTTTGATGTAGTGATCAGCACGTCTGTCTTTGAGATTAGACTCTCAGATCTTTAGACTTGCATCTGATACAATCTGCATGTTCTATCTTTCTGAAAGGAGATTGATCAGAAGTTCACAATAAAATAATTACATTCTGAAAGTAAATATATGGAATTAAAACATTTTCACTCTGGGCATACTTTCATGCTGAGATGTTTCAGAATGAAATTAAACCTATCTTCTGAAAGGGGTTTAGTAAAGATATCAGCCCATTGATGGTCTGTATCTATAAATTTTAAGTTCAAAATACCTTTCTGAATATAGTCCCTAATGAAATGATGCTTTATTTCTATATGCTTAGCTCTAGAATGTAAAATAGGATTTTTACTTAAGCAAATAGCAGAAGTATTATCACAAAGTATAGGAATGTTACTCTCAAAAATCTGGAAGTCTTCAAGCTGACTTTTCATCCAGAGCATTTGTGTGCTACATCCTGCTGCTGCTATGTACTCAGCTTCTGCTGTTGACAGAGCAATTGTTGATTGCCTTTTGCTGGACCAAGAGATCAGATTTTCTCCCAGAAACTGGCAGCTTCCAGAAGTACTTTTACGTTCCACTCTGTCTCCAGCAAAATCAGCATCGCAGTAGCCTACTAAGCTGTAATCACTAGATTTTCTATAAAACAAACCCAGATTAGTAGTACCTTTCAGATACTTGAAAATTCGCTTAACAGCTGTTAAGTGAGATTCTCTAGGATCTGATTGGAATCTAGCACAGATACAAACACTGAATAGTATGTCAGGTCTTGAAGCAGTCAGATAGAGGAGAGAACCAATCATACCTCTGTAGACTTTCTGTTCTACACTTTTGCTTACCTCTTCTCTTTCCAGAATGCACGTGGGATGCATTGGAATCTTTGATGGCTTACATTCTGAGAGGTCAAATTTCTTCAGAAGATCTCTGATGTATTTGCTCTGATGAATGTAAGTTCCTTCTGGAGTTTGATTGATCTGAATTCCTAGAAAGAATTTCAGTTCCCCCATGAGCCTCATCTCAAATTCTGCCTGCATACACTTAGCAAATTTTCTTCCAAGAGAAGGATTAGTAGAACCAAAAATGATATCATCAACATAAATTTGACAGACTAAGATGTCACTCTTAACTGTTTTACAGAATAGAGTAGTGTCCACTTTCCCTCTGGTGAATTCATTTTCAAGCAGAAAGTTACTTAGCCTTTCATACCAAGCTCTGGGAGCTTGTTTCAGACCATACAGTGACTTCTTTAGTTTGAAAACATGTTCTGGATGTTTTGTATTTTCAAAACCTGGGGGTTGGTGAACATAAACTTCTTCTTCTATATAACCATTTAAGAATGCACTTTTGACATCCATCTGATACAGAGTGATGCCTCTATTAACAGCAAATGAAATTAAAAGTCTGATAGATTCTAACCTGGCGACTGGGGCAAAGGTTTCTGTATAGTCTATCCCCTCTTGCTGACTATAACCTTGTGCAACCAGTCGTGCCTTGTTTCTGATGACTTCACCTTGTTCATTTAGCTTGTTTCTGAACACCCATCTTGTTCCAATGACGTTGAATCCTTTTGGTCTGGGAACGAGATCCCATACGTCGTTTCTGGTGAATTGATTCAGCTCTTCTTGCATTGCCAGAATCCAGTCATTATCCAGAAGTGCTTCATCAATAGAAGAAGGTTCAATCAGAGACACCAATCCCATAAGAGTTTCTTCAGAGTCTCTGAAGCTTGCTCTTGTTCTGATTGGATCTTCCTTTCTTCCTAGGATAGTCTCTTCTGGGTGATCCAAGCTGCTTCTGGGCAATCTCTTCTGAGGTTGATCAGCAGCTGTTGTAGGATTTCTAGCAGTGCTCCTTTCAGACGTTGAAGGAATGTCTGTGTTGAGAGCTTCTGGTGACTTGTCTTCAGAACCTGCAAATTCAATTTCTATACCTGCAAAAACTTCATTCTGCTTTGACTTTTCAGAGTCAAGCTTGTCATCAAAACGAACACTGATTGATTCTTCCACAATCTGTGTTTCTGTATTGTATACTCTGTACCCTCTTGAGCGTTCAGAGTATCCTAACATAATACACTTCTGTGCCTTAGAGTCAAACTTGTTCAAATAGTTCTTTGTATTTAATATAAAGCAAGTACATCCAAATGGATGAAAATATGAAATGTTGGGCTTTCTGTTCTTCCACAATTCATATGGAGTCTTTTCCAGAATAGGTCTTATTGAGATTCTATTCTGAATGTAGCACGCTGTGTTTATTGCCTCTGCCCAGAAAGTCTTAGCAACGTTTGTCTCATTGATCATGGTTCTGGCCATTTCTTGCAATGTTCTGTTCTTTCGTTCTACAACTCCATTTTGTTGGGGAGTTCTAGGACAAGAGAAATCATGCAGAATGCCTTTGTCATTAAAGAATGACTCAAAATCTTTATTTTCAAATTCTCCACCATGATCACTTCTGACTTTAACGATTCTAAGATCTTTTTCATTCTGAACTTGGTTACAGAAGGTAACAAACACAGAGTGTGACTCGTCCTTGTGTCTTAAGAACTTTACCCATGTCCATCTGCTATAGTCATCTACGATTACTAACCCATACTTCTTACCACTGACTGAAGCAGTTTTAACTGGTCCAAATAAGTCAATGTGCAGAAGTTCTAATGGCTTAGAGGTAGAAACAACATTTTTGGATTTAAAAGAAGGTTTTGCAAATTTGCCTTTCTGACATGCTTCACACAGAGCATCTGAATTGAACTTCAAATTAGGAAGTCCTCTGACCAGATTGAGTTTGTTAATCTGAGATATTCTTCTCATACTAACATGCCCCAATCTTCTGTGCCAGATCCATTGCTCGTTGTTAACAGACAGAAGACATTTTACATTCTGACTCTTTAGTTCAGAAAGTTTGATTTTGTAAATGTTGTTTTTCCTCTTTCCATTAAACAGGATAGTCCCATCTTTCTGACTAACAGCTTTACATGATTTTTGATTAAAGATTATATCATAACCGTTATCACTTAATTGACTTATGGATAACAGATTATGCATTAATCCATCTACTAGCAGAACATTATTAATAGAGGGAAGATTTCCATTACCTACAGTTCCAGAGCCAATTATCTTTCCCCTCTGATTGCCTCCAAAGCCAACGTGGCCTCCAGGCTTAAGTTCCAGGCTTTGGAACATATGCCTTCTTCCCGTCATGTGTCGTGAGCAGCCAGAGTCCAGGTACCATGACTGGTGTTTCTGACTTGCTGCTAAAGATATCTGCAACATGTATTATTTTATCCTTAGGTACCCAGATTTTCTTGGGTCCTGACTTGTTAGTTTTACCAAAACTCTGGTTGAATTTTGGTTTCACAGAGTGCTTACTGCTAGTATATTTGATATCATGTGTGTGACCATACACAAAGTGTGAATTTAGAGGAGTGTGTTTAATGGTTAAGTCCATGACATTCTTTGGTGTAGGAACCTTACCTTGGTATCCTATTCCTTTCCTGCCGTTTCTGCTAACTCCATAGATCATTGAAGCCATTCTGCTTCTATCTATGCTTTTAGCTAGGAACTTCTGGAAACTATGATCATACTCCTTGATGATCTCATCAGCGTTGCTGGGAGTTTCAGAAATTGGTTCCTTCTGAGAGTTTTGTAAAGTGTTTTCTAATTTTGAAATCTTATCTCTCAGCTCAGAATTTTCCAATTTGAGACTCTCAGACTTATTAGAGTCAGATTCAAGATTCCTTTTCAGGTCTCTGAATTTAGCTCTAATTTGCTGATAACGTTCCAGAATCTCATTGAGGCTTTCAGCAAGTTCAGCCTTTGTAAAGTTAACAGCGAAGTTAGGAAATACCTCTTCTGTGTCTGATTCTGAGTCTGATTCAGAAGCTTCACTATCTTCTGAAATGTTTGCCATGAGAGCTATGTTTGCCCTTTCATCATCTGATTCTGAGTCAGCTTCAGACGAGTCAGAGTCATCCCATGTGGCCATGAGACTTTTCTTCTTCTCTCTTCCAGACTTCTTTTTGGGCTTTTCCCTCTGAAGCTTTGGGCAGTCACTTTTGTAGTGTCCTTTCTCATTGCACTCGTAGCAGATGATGTCTTTGGTGTTTGGCTTCTTGCTACTGGAGGAGCCTTCAGATCTTCTGTATCCAGAGGAAGAATCTGTCCTTCTGTATCTGGAAGAAGACTCGTTCTGATCAGATCTTCTGGGATTCCTGAACTTCCTTTGTCTTTGCTTCCACAGTTGATTTACTCTTCTGGAGAGAAGGGAAAGTTCGTCTTCTTCTGATGATGATCCATCAGATGTTTCTTCAACTGCCTGCAAAACTTTAGACTCAAATTTTCTGTTAGATTTTAATGCTAAAGGCTTACCTTGCTTCTGAGGCTCATCAGCTTCTAGCTCTATCTCATGACTTCTGAGGGAGCTGATAAGTTCCTCCAGAGTGATTTTGTTGAGATCTTTAGCTAGCTTCAGAGCAGTAACCATAGGCCTCCACTGCTTGGGTAAACTTCTGATTATTTTCTTGACATGGTCAGCAGTAGAGTACCCTTTGTCCAGAACTTTGAGACCAGCTACCAGAATCTGGAATCTAGAGAACATAGTTTCAATGGATCCAGATTCTTCCATTTTGAACGCCTCATACTTCTGAATGAGCGCCAGAGCTTTTGTTTCTTTGACTTGAACGTTGCCCTCATGCGTCATTCTGAGAGAATCAAAGATGTTCTTTGCTGTGTCTCTGTTGGAGATCTTTTCATACTCAGTATAGGAGATGGCACTGAGGAGGATGGTTCTGGCCTTATGGTGATTCTTGAAGTCACGCTTTTGTTGATCAGACATTGATTTTCTATCAATCTTCTGACCACTTGCATTCACAGGGTGCATGTATCCATCTGTCACCATATCCCACAGATCAGCATCATGTGCTAGAAAGAAGCTTTCAATTCTGTCTTTCCAGTAATCAAAGTTTTCTCCATCAAAGACTGGAGGTTTGCCACTGAATCTGTCTCTGTCCTTGTTATTGTCATTGCTGATGTGAGAATTGTTTCCTGCCATTGTGTTTTTCTGACGCTGGATCTTGTACTGACACGGTTAAGTGTTTTAGCTCAGAACCGGGCGCTCTGATGCCAATTGAAGTGGTGAAAAACACAAGAAGGGGGGGGTTGAATTGTGAAACTAAAATCTAAAGCAATGAACACGATATTTTTATCCTGGTTCGTTTGATCTCAAACTACTCCAGTCCACCCGTCAAGGTGATTTCGCCTCTCTCCAACGAGGTCTTAATCCACTATATTCAACTGAATATTACAGACTGCTTTAACAACTGCTAAAGCCTTCTTGATTCAAACCACAACCCGGTTTGTCAAGGCAACACTTTCTTACAAAGAGATAAAACTATGTGTGTGGATGTTTTCTACAAAACTTTATCACAACTGTGATGTATACACAAATTGAAGCTTAGAAACTAGATTGCTAAACAGTAATGGAATATCAGAGTATGTGGTTTAGCAAAACTGGTAGAACGAAGATTATGGTTCAGCTTTTGTGCGTGTAGAGATTTGAAGAGCATTAGCCATTATAATCTTCAAAGCCTTGTTTATATAGCACTTGAGATGATGAACGTTGGATGCAATATTCTTGATTCAATGCTAATAACAAGCTTTCCTTTTTGAGCAGATCTTGTCTGGAATGAGGCCGTTGGAATTAATTAGCTTTCAATGCACAGTACCGTTGCTTACTTAACGCAAGTTCTGGCTTGGCTCATTCTGATTCTGCTTCGCTGCTTGATGAACTGTTGTGTTTCTGTATCAGAGTGTTTGAGCGCAGTCTTGTTCATCAGGCTTCAGCATGTACGTGAGTTGATCATCTGATCTTGACGTTCTGATGTAGCAACTTCTGATGCTGGTGTATGAAATCAAATTCTGATGCTGAAAGGATGTGATCTTGCTTATTTCAATCAGCGTATCTGCAAGTCAGAACATAATAATTTTAGGCAGCAGATAGTTCAAACATGAAACATATAAATACTATATCTTTTCACTTTGTTATCATCAAAACTTAAATATAGGGTAGTAGATTCAAACATTGTTCTAACAAACGGAACATCATCACAATGTAAAACTAGTGTATAGCATAGATTAGAGGTTGAAGATGAAGAGAGAAATAGGCTAATTTTATGGTTTCACCAAGTTGGAATGATGCATAAATGATATATTTATAGTTGGATTCTTTTTAGGTAAAAGAGGGTAGTTTTGGAATGAAAAAATAAAAGACCCATAAAATAGTATGTGTCAACCTGAAAATGGTATGTGTCGACGCACGCAAAACAATAGCTTTTTGCTTTAAAAATGCAGTACATGTGTCGACCTAAAAATCGTATGTGTCGACATATGTGCATGTGTTTTAAAGTAGAAATGCTGGAAGCTTTAATATTGCAGTACATGTGTCGACCTAAAAAATTTATGTGTCGACACATACTGAAGCTTTTAAGAAAATGCATAAATGCAGAATTTATGTGTCGACTCATATAAATTTTAGATCAACACATAAGTGTTGATTTTGTATAAAAAATGATTTTTCCTGATTGAGACCAATTTTGTTTTAAATGATTCCTAAGAGTTCTAATGCAAGGGAGTTTCACAAGACACAAGGATACCGTCCATCATACTGAAATGCTAGCTTTCCGAGTTTTGACATCATACAAAACATCTAATAGTGAAGTTGCACTCACATGATATTGTTGCATTGGTGCAAATAGTTTTGAAGCTTGCGTGCTGATCAAGCTTATGGATATTGTATGCCTCTTATGAGGATGTGATGTCATACAATGTGTTCTTACATAATGTATTGATTGGTGATCTTGAAATCTCAAGTTTGATTGAATCAGGAGTACACATATCTCTTTAATGGTCAATAGTTGTGTTTGGGAGAACTTATTTTGCTCTGCAAATTTTGGAAGGACTCTCTGAGTGTCTTTGTTATTGAGAGATGTCACATGTGTGATATTCTGATGTTTTGGTGTATGTTACTAAGTCTAAGTGAAAGTAGTACACTTAGAGTCCAACTGAAGGCTGTGTGTTTATACTTCAGAGCCTAATTGAAGCATTTTTTAGTGATTGCTCGAGTTGTGTTGGTCACAGTTTTTGCATTTAAGAGAAAGAGGATAATGTCTGACTGGACGTGTTGTACCCCAAAATTTTCCCTCTCATTTCTCAAAGGATCCTCCTAGACTCTCAGGCTTGCTTCTATCAAGTTTCAAGCCTTGGACTACAATTTCCTAAGAAAGACATTCACAAGCACAAGATGGGCAAAATTAGGGTTTTTACTGAAAATGATCGAACTCTGATTTTTGACCTAATGCTTGGGTTATTGGTTGGAAGTATGATCACAAGGATCTGAGCGCGTCATTTTTGACCTAATTGCATTTTTCAATTCATCTCCTGAGATCAGTGGATTGATAGACAAAATTCGGTCAACTTGTGGGAAAAGTCAACTGTACACTAAAAAAAAGTCAAACTTTGACTTTTTGACCAAAAATTGAGTCCCAAAAATCATATTTCACCAAGACATCCAAAATATGAAATTTGATCATCAAAAATCAAGAAAGTCAAAAATCCAACTTTTGCAAGACTTGGAAATTTGTCTAAGTTAAGTTCGTTGCTTCATGACATCTTGTCACTACAATTAAAAATAATTCAAGTTATTACAAAGTGGCATTTCTATAAGTTTACAAATCCTAAACTTTGTATTGCTTGTATTTTTTCCTTTGACTCAAAACCTTGCCACAATGCTTTGTCTTTGGTACAATGTGCATAAATTGCTCCACAAACCAAACTTGTTTCATGCTGCAAACTATGATGTCTAAGTTATTGCTGAACAAAAATGATATGCTACTTCAATGCATTGCCACAACACTCCAAAAACATGTTCATTTGCTATCCTACAAAACCTTGTGCTATGCTGCACCACAAACCTGTCACAAAACTTGTATATGCTGCCCTATACAATCCAAAAAAATAGTCCAAAAATGCTCTATGCAGTCTGCTCCAACCTGCATCATAACAGCCACAAAATTGCACCAAAATGGCAAAAGAAAATTGTGTGGAAAAAGCATCAAAGAAGTAGCCAAAAATAGTTCAAAACAACTTATTTTGTTTCCCTCCTAAACCTCATTCAAGGGGATACAAAAGGGACTGATTCATAAGACATGAGAGAGATTTTTTTGAGAGAAAGAGGAGAGAAGAGAAAAAAATAATTTTGTTAAACTCTGCTCATTCATAAAACCCAGTTGATCCAAAACAAGCTCTGTTCATCTTCAACTCTGTTTTGACTCACCAAAACAGAAAAGATCCACAGCCCACTATTATACAACCTTGTAAAAAAAACTCTCTCATAAACCCTCCAAACACTTCATATCACATAGATATTGCTCAATCTCAAGAACATTTTCTGCAGGGCTTTTATTCTCAACTTCTAAACAAAAGACAATACTACATAAACTCGACTGTTTGGAGTTGCTTCAGCAAACTTCAACATAATGGGAACTCTAGCAGCTTCTTGGAGTTTCATTAAGGTCCATGCAGCATCTTGAAGGGTTTCAGACTCAAAACCTAAAGTGCAGTTGAAAGGTAAGTCATCTTAACCTTGCATTTTCCATACATCATTTTTGGTTTATTTATGAAGATAAGATGAAGTAATCACTACTCTTGAAGTTAATCATTTCCTTGTTGTTCATTTTATTATCATTTATCTATTGAAAACTGACTGATACATGCAAAAGAATGGTGATAGAGGCAAAAAACTTTAACATGGGTCGACTCATTCTAAGTGAAAAATCAGGGTATGAGTCGACACATGGCTGTATGCATCGATTCATACTGCTGCCCAGGGCCTAAAACAGAAAGATGGAAGGTGAATGAGTCGACACAAAACGCGTATATGTCGACACAAGCAGGAAATGAGTCGACATATCCCATTAAGCGTCGACTCATACTGAGTTGATTTAGTTTGGCAGGGGCAAGGAAAATTATGTGTCGATGCATAACAGCATGTGTCAACACATAATAGTTTAAAATGCAGTTTTTCCTTCTTTTTACACTGTTTATGTATTATATATATATATATATATATATATATATATATATATATATATATATATATATATATATATATATATATATATATATATATATATATATATATATATATATATATATATATATATATATATATATACTCCATCATTGTCCACTTATTCGATATGGTTGTAATAATTAAACACATATTCCATCCCCATTTGCAAACTGTATCCCCATCCCCCTAATGATGTAACAACGTAGAATTTTAATTTCCGCAATTTACTGTTTTCCTTATACTGTGTAGTAATTAGGCGTGCATGGCAAGATTTAAAATCAATCTCTAGATAACCCTAATCAAAGAACAACTTAACTTGAATCAAACACACTTTCAAACGCGCACTTCTAGGGTAACCTCTCTTGTTGCCTCGGAAACACAGCCATGTCCCTCGAATATGGGACACTTTAGAGAGACCCTTTGATAAAAAGATCGCAGTCCCTCGATGTTGCCTTCGGTAAAATGATCTAGTCCCTTATGAAAAATTGTTAAAGCGTCTCATAAGTTGCCTTATATAACTGTACGACGTCCCACGCATGTCCCTTCACATCCAACGATGAGGCTTCTTACCAAATCAATGGTAAGATAGCAACATCTAAAGGAGGAGGAAAAGAACATTAAAGACCCTTTGAGTAGGTAGATTCGCTCCTAGATGCTCGCTTCCTCACAACCAAATGTTTTACACCAACACTTTCATTTTAAAACCTTTTCCAAAGATAAACACTTTGTACGTGTTCTTATAGAAATGAGAGTCATTACAAAGAAGACACGTTTTCAAAATCACCTTCAAAAAATACATTCCACAAACACATCTTTGAACTATTTTTCGAAACAACACTTTGTACGTGTTCTTATAGAAACGATAACCATTAAAAAGACATTTTCAAAATACTTTCAAAACCTACACCACGAGCACATTCAAACAAAAGCAAGTGATCTAGAAAGCAACTAAGATCCTGTAGATAACTACGGATGAAAAGGGTGATAATACCTTCCCTTTTCATAATTTATCCCCCGAACACAAGAAAACATCTCTAAAGGTCTTTCCTGTTCTTTTCAGCCTTTCCTTTTGGATAAAAGAAAAGTCGGTGGCGACTCTTGCTATCTGCATAATTGTGATCAAACGCAAAATAACCAAGTCAGTTCTCTCACCGCTTTACAGAACTGGCGACTCTGCTGGGGAATCACTTAAAAGTCGGGTTACCTTAGGGCTAGATCACCTTTACTTGCTTTCTTTGTTTGACTTGTATGCTTTACATTTTGGTTCTTTGTTTGGGCTTAAATCCTCTACCCGGATTTGGGATGCCTTATAGGTAAGTAGCAATACATTATGGAAACTGTGTGGGGTATACCGACATGGTCTAAGCAATAGATATGTTAGTGTGACATATTTGTGGGTACCGGTAGCCCTTGAGTAGTCAAGGAGAATACGGGGCCGCTGAGTGATTTCATGAATCACTAACTGACTTTTAGAACCTTTACTTAACCAACTTGGCCATTAGGACGTAGTGAGATGACCGACTTTGGTGCAGTCCAAAGTTGGTAGATACTCGATACTACACTCATTGAGGTTTGGCTTTTTGGGATATTTCAGTCGCCATGAAAGAGGCTTGCACTGAAACAATGCTCGAGAAGACAAATAAGTGATATTGAGATCCCTTAGAACTCGGTTATTATTAACTAGGACAAGTTGAGCCAAAAGAGGGTACTTATCTATGAGACTCCATGCAAGCCTAAGCCCAAGGATTGGTTTGATTTAATCTGTGCATATGCTTGTACGTGACATCATGCCATCATGCCATAGCATTTTAAACTAACTATTTCAAGGATTTTGAGATTCATCTTTGTTCTGTTTTATAGGATATAACTCCCACTTGCAGGAACACAATCCAAGTCAACCTTCTACGAGTACCTTTTCAGCTCAAGGATTTAGCATCAAGGCTCCCTGAGAATTCTCCGTTCACCAAAAGACATGGATGACTTCTCAACTTGGTTACCTTGAGCTTTGATGAAGACATGATGAAGGTGTTTTTCCAGTTCTTTGACCCGTTGCACCATTGCTTTACCTTCCCCGATTACCAGCTTGTACCAACTATGGAAGAGTTCTCTCAGCTCTTAGGAATTCCTATCCTCGATCAACTACCTTTCAACGGTACCGAAAGATACCCAAGCCCTGAAGAGGTTGCCCAAGCTTTACACTTTCAACAATCCGACGTCACGGCTAATTGGGAAGCAAGAAGTGGTGTCAAAGGGTTCTTAGCCAAGTTCTTACTGGAAAAAGCTCAAGATTGTTGGAACAACCTGGATTTACAAGCTTTCGAAGAAATTTTGGCTCTTCTCATCTATGGGTTGGTACTATTTCTAAATCCTGACCAACTTATAGATGTGAATGTTGTTAAAATCTTTTTATCTCATAATCTGGTGCCTACTTTATTGGGAGATATCTTGCATTCTCTCCACACTCGCACCATGAGGAGAAGAGGATGCCTCATGTGTTATACTCCTTTGTTGGCTAAATGGTTTGTTTCGTATCTTCCCCGATCCATTGTGAAGAATGAGCAAGTTTTGAGGTGGTCCAACAGGCTGATGTCACTCAGGCATTCAGATATCTACTGGTGTTCTCGATCCTTGGAGGACATTACTACCATCGATAATTATGGGGAATTCCCTAACGTGACTTTGCTTTGAATTAGGGGAGGCATCACTTATAACCCTTGCTTAGCTCTGCGACAGTTTGGGTACGCACGAAGAGATAGTCCACATGACGCGCTCATCCAAGGTGTAGTTTCGACTATGAAAGTGACAATCAAGACTACCGTCGGAGGTTCATACGAGCCTGGAGGATGGTAAGCAGGGTGGACAGCAGTACATTGGGGCACAAGAATTCCATTCCCCTTGAGCCTTAACTTAGGTGGGTACGGGATCGCGTTCAGAGTCTTGCTATGCCTTACCCCTCTATTCTCCCAGTTATCATAGAGCCTGTTGTGGAAGGAGATATCCCATACACTATCCTTCATCCTAACATGCCCACCTCTCTCGAAGACTTACAAAGGGATTGAATATAACTTAAGGGAGAGCAGGACACTTTCGAAGCCCAATTCTACGCCAGCAAGAAGAAAGTTCTAGAGCTCACCAAGAAGCTTCATGAAGAGTAGAGTATGAACGCCTACATCGCACCAAAGAGGATGCGTTCAACTTTTTTGTCTTAGGGGTTTTGTATTTTATTTATTTCATTGTAAGTCCAAAGAGGCATGATGTACTCAAACTTGGATTTCTTAATATAACGTGTGTTCCTTTTTTGTCTAAAGGAAATTTAAATCTCTAATTTCCTTGAAATCATTTGCATATGCATCTTCATTCATCATAACACAAACAAGTTTCTTACAATAGGTCTCCTTATCTTTCTACTGTTTATTTCAGTGAGATGGATATTGAACAGACAGTAAAAGATCTCCAGGCATAAAACGCCTAGTTTCAACAAATGTTCTTGACTTTGGCAAAAGGACAAGATGAGTTGAAAACTCTGCTGGTCAAAGAAAAGAAGAAGAAAGCGAAGAAATCAACTGGTGTTTTGAATCTGGGAAGAAGGTTCAAAGGACCAGCCAGACGGACTCTAGACTTTGCAACATCATCGGGTGAAAGGGATAATCAAGAAGGGAAAAACAAGAAAGTGACTGACACTCCAGAATCTGAAGAGGAAGAAGAGGTTGACTACTCTGAAGAGCAGTATCCTCCAGCTGATGACAAATACAAATAGTTGGAAGATCGCCTCAATGCTATGGAGAATCCAGAAGGTACCCGGGTTGGATTTGAGAAGCTAGGACTTGTCTCAGGGGTTGTCATACCGCGGAAATTCAAGGTCCCCACTTTCGCTAAATATGACGGTGTCTCTTGTACAAAACTGCATTTAAGATCATACGTCAGGAAAATTCAACCCCATACTGTAGATAGGAATCTATGGGTGCATTTCTTCCAAGAAAGCTTGTCAGGGAGGCAGTTGGATTAGTTCTATCAGTTGGAAGGGACCAACATCCGCAATTGGGAAGATTCGGTGGCCGCTTTTTACAAGCAATACCATTATAATGCTGACTTAGCTCCAATACGGACACAGTTGCAAGGCATGTCTATGGGTACAGGTGAAGGTTTTAAGACCAATGCTCAAAAATGGCGGGATCTCGCGGGAAGGGTCTAACCCCCTCTATCTGACAGAGAATTGGTGGATATGTTCTTAGGCACGCTATCTGGTCCATTCTTCAAACACTTGATCGGAAGCTCATCGGCTGGGTTTACCGAATTAATCTTGATCGGTGAACAAGTAGAAGCAGGTATAAAAAGTGGCAAAATTTAAAGAGATGCATCCTCGAGCGCGATAAAGAAGCCCTTTACCGGAAAGAAGGAGGTCAATGTTACATATGACCATAGGAATCAGGACAGAACTGAACGTCGTCCTGCGGTAGGGGCTGTCGTGATCTCTAAGCCTGCACCTACTCAACAAAGGAACAATCAGTCTAGAATGGAAAGGCCGGTAAGATAGTTTACCCGGATAAATATGACGTTGTCTCAATTCTTGCCGCATTTGTTGAAATCTAATCTGGTAACCTTGCGGGAAGCTCCAAAGAATCCCAACACTGTCTCTCCCTGTTATAACCCAAATGCTCGTTGTGCTTACCATTCAGAAAGTCCAGGTCATGATACAAACGACTGCTGGGATTTGAAAAACAAGGTGCAAGACCTTCTCGAGGCAGAGGAAATTGAATTTGACGCTCCTGAGATCCCAAATGTTATCTCCGCTCATATGCCCAAGCACGGTCGTGGTGTTAACGCTGTTGAAGATGATGTGTTTGTTACTGTTGTTGATGAACTTGTTACTCCTCTCCTAACCATCAAAAGGAACCTATTGAAGGCCGGTTTATTTCGGGTTGTGGCTAAGGCTGCCACCTCTGTTTATCCCTACCGACTGGTTGTCATTTATTGAAGGCAGGTGTCCAACGCCTGATGGATGACAAAGAGATTTTGTTTGAAAAGACTCTTGTTCCAACCATTTCTTACAAGGATGTTTCAATAATAACCATTTCCTCCAATCCTCCTAGGGTCTCCACTAAAAGACCCGTTAGGATTACATCTGTTCCAAAGGTGACTCCACTGATAATTACTATGCCAGGGCCAATCCCGTACTCCTTAGACAAAACTGTTCCCTGGAACTATAAGGGTGACGTATACTAGCACGGTGTCAAGCAAGAATGGCTGGCTGTTGAAGACCCGGTTTTTAAGAAGGTTGACCCTGACATTGGCAACATTGTAGGAACCAGCAAAATAACCAGAAGTATAAGAGTGTTCTCCCTTGAGATTGCTCCTCCAAAAGCTGTTACCGATCTTATGATCATTCTTGTTTTTGTTCCTACTGATACTACTAATACAGTTCATGTGATTACCCCTACTGACACCCCTATCACCGAGTCGACCGAGACTCGGGGCAAAGACATTTTGGTTGAGCTTGTCTGAATGAGGGCGCAGTCAATATCTATCCCAAAGGCTTCCAAGAAAGAGATGGAAGAAATTTTGAAAATTATAAAGAGAAGCGACTACAATTTAGTCGAACAGCTAGGGCAGACCCCTTCAAATATTTCTATGCTAGCTCTACTGTTGTGCTCCGAAGCTCATGCGAAGACTTTGGTGAAATTTCTTAAAACTGCCCATGTGCCACAGGAAACCTCTACTGACCAATTCGAAGATTATGTGGCCCATTTGATAGCTGATAACAGTTTGGGCTTTTCTGATGCTGATATGACACTTAGAGGGAGGAAACACAATGAGGCGTTGCATGTCTCTGTCGAATGCAGTGGAACTACTTTGACCCATGTCCTGGTAGATACTAGTTCAGAATTGAATGTGCTTCCTAAGAAGGCTCTGGATAGACTAGACTGTGAAGGTTTGACCTTAAAACCCAGCAACATAGTGGTAAGGGCCTTCGACGGTTCGAAGAGAATGGTGCACAGGGAGGTGGACATCCCCATCAAAGTTGGAACTCAGACCTTCGATTCCACTTTCTATGTGATGGATATTCTCCCTTCCTATTCCTGTTTATTGGGCCGACCCTTGATTCATCACGCTGGTGCCATCACCTCTACATTACATCAGATGTTGAAGTACCCAATCAAGGGAAAAATCATCACTG
This sequence comes from Vicia faba, assembly GCA_948472305.1. NCBI lineage: Eukaryota > Viridiplantae > Streptophyta > Magnoliopsida > Fabales > Fabaceae > Vicia > Vicia faba. Next base: position 333,790,826 of record OX451735.1, read on the forward strand.
TCCATGGAGAGGAGGAATATAAGGTCAGTCACCTGAACTCTTTCAGGTATGTGGAAATGGATGGTGAATTCATTCAAACTCCGTGTCAGCATTTCGAGGAAGTCCCACAAACAGCTGCAGCAACCAAGACTGTTTCCAAAGTTTCAAAGATTACTAGACCTCCGCTGAAGGTGGCTTCTCTGAAAGATGCCAAGGCAGTAGTCGAAGAAGGTGGGTGTACCATTTGGGGCCAACTCCCGGATATTCCCTACAAATCTGAAAAATTTGGTTTGGGTTTTACTTCAGGAGCCCAAAAAGATGTTCGTCGTGCTCGTGTCGGGGAACCACCTTTACGGATCATCAACCATGGAGTCAACACAGTGAAAGATAGTGATGACAGATGTGACCTAGAAGAATGGATTTTTCCAACTATCAGCGGAGGACTCAACAACTGGGAAGCCAAAGAATTTGTCCCTATTACTTTTATCCAACAGTAATTGTCTTTAAATTTTTGTCGGACTTGTAATAATTAAACAATTTAGACTTTAAAACCTTGTGTCTTACCCGAGGCACAACGGTCCATTTGTGAGGGTTGTTACTTCATTTTCATATGTCATCAATAAATCATGGATGTTTTTGCATGAAAATTTTACGCTCTTTGTTCTTCTTTTTCTACATTTTTATTCTTTCAAAGATAGCTATGTTCTTACACACACTCACATATCAAAATGCAGATCCACATCCACTCAGGATCCCATGGGTAACGATTCCGCTATGGCCTATTATGACTTTGAAAATACAATCTACCAAGCCAAAGATGAAGGTGAGGAAGATTGTGAGGTACCAGGGAAATTAGCCAGGTTACTATAACAAGAAGAAAGGACCATACAGCCCCACGAAGAACGGGTTGACAAAGTTAACTTAGGTACCGAAGAGGACAAGAAAGAAGTCAAGGTAGGTGCTAATCTGGAACCTAGTGTGAAGAAGCTCTTAACTCAGTTACTACATGACTATGTTGAGGTATTTTCCTGGTCATACGAAGACGTGCCAGGACTTGGCACTGATATCATGGTCCATCGTCTGCCGACAAAAGAAGACTGCCCTCCGGTAAAACAGAAAGTCCTTCGCATGCGGCCAGAAATGCCAGAGAAGATCAAGACTGAAGTCATGAAACAGTTCAACGCTGGAATCTTATCCATCACCTGTTATCCATAATGGGTCGCCAATGTTGTTCCAGTGCCTAAAAAGGACGGTAAAGTACGCATGTGTGTGGATTAGAGACTTGAATAGGGCAAGCCCTAAGGATGATTTCCCGCTTCCCCATATCGATATTCTGGTTGACAACACCCCACAGCATAAAGTATTCTCCTTCATGGATGGTTTCTCCAGGTACAATCAAATCAAAATGGCACCTGAGGACATGGAGAAAACGACCTTCGTCACACAGTGGGGCACGTTTTGTTACAAAGTTATGCCATTTGAGTTGAAGAACGTTGGGGCAACTTATCAGCGCGCCATGGTAGCTTTGTTTCATGATATGATCCATCACGAGATAGAGGTCTACGTGGATGACATGATAGCCAGATCTCAAACTGAGGAGGAACACCTTAACCATTTGCAGAAACTGTTTGAAAGGCTGAAGAAATACAAACTAAGGTTGAACTGAGTAAATGTACATTTGGAGTGAGGTTCGGTAAACTCATAGGCTTCATTGTCAGTGGTAAAGGTATCAAAGTGGGCCCTGCAAAGGTAAAAGAAATACAAGAAATGCCTGCTCCTCACACCGAGAAGGAAGTCAGAGGATTCTTAAGACGGCTAATCTACATCGCCATATTCATTTCCCACCTAACCGCTACTTGTGAACCAATCTTCAAATTACTGAAGAAAGATCAAGTGCTGGATTGGAACGACGACTGCCAAGCTGCCTTCGACAGGATCAAAGAGTACCTTTAAGAGCCTCCTGTTTTGATGCCGCCAGTCGAGGGAAGACCTTTGATCATGTATCTGACTGTCTTGGAAAATTCAATGGGGTGTGTGCTGGGGCAGCATGACGAGTCTGGCCGAAAAGAGCATGCAATATACTACCTGAGCAAAAAGTTTACCGACTGTGAAACCAGATATTCATTGCTCGATAAAACTTGTTGCACTCTGGCATGGGCTGCTTGCCGGCTAAGACAGTATATGTTGACCCATACTACCTTATTGATATCCAAGATGGATCCAATTAAATACATATTCGAGAAGCCCGCCGTCTCTGGAAGAATAGCAAGATGGTAGATGATCTTGACTTAATACGACATTCAATACACTACCCAAATAGAAATAAAGGGTAGTGTGCTAGCCGATCACCTTGCTCATCAGGCTGTGGATGACTACCAGTCCATGAAATTCGAGTTTCCAGATGAAGACATCATGTTGGTAAATAATTGTGAAGAACTCAGACCATATGACGGACCCGAACAAGGATCCCGATGGACTTTGGTTTTTGATGGAGCTTCCAATGCACTTGGCAACGGCATAGGAGTTATGATCATATTCCCTGAAGGATGTCATACTCCCTTCACTGTAAGAATTTGTTTCAACTGTACCAATAATATGGCGGAATATGAAGCATGTATTATGGGTCTCAAAGCCGTCATAGATTTGGGAATCAAGTCCTTAAGGGTATTTGGAGATTCAGCCTTAGTCGTCAGTAAGATCAAAGGAGAATGGGACATGAAGCACCCTAATCTCATCCCTTATAAAGAACATATGTTGAAATTAATCCCACATTTTGAGGAGATTACCTTTAAGCATTTTCCACAAGAGGAAAATCAACTAGCGGACGCGCTAGCCACTATGTCGTCTATGTTTAAAGTCAGGTGGGATAACGAGGCTCCCCAGATCATCATTGAGCGGATGGATGAACTAGCTTATTGTCACGAGATTGATACTGAAGAAGTAGTGGACAAGCCTTGGTTCCATGAAGTTAAGAGGTATCTCGAGGCCCAAGAGTATCCGGAGGGAGCTTCAGTCAATGATAAGTTCTTGAGAAGATTTTTCTGCTAAATTCTTCCTCAGTAACAAAATCCTCTATAAACGCAACCATGACTCTACTTTGCTTCGTTTCATAGACCAGAGTGAGGCAGAAAAGATCATGGCTGATTTACATGAAGGTACCTTTGGCACTCATTCTAGTGGGTACACGTTGGCTAAAAAGATCCTACAGGCAGGATACTACTGGTCCACTATGGAAGCAGATTGTTATCAACATTCACGAACTTTTCACAAGTGCCAGATCTATGCTGACAAAGTACATGTGCCTGCAATACCCCTGAACATCCTGACTGCTCCTTGGCCCTTTCCAATGTGGGGCATTGACATGATTGGAGAGATCAAATCCACAGCTTCTAATGGACATTGCTTCATCTTGGTGGCCATTGATTACTTCACAAAGTGTGTCGAGGCAGCTTCATTCGCTTCTATTACCAAGAACGTTGTGGTCCGATTCATCAAACAGAATCTCATCTGTCTGTACGGTATCCCAGAGAGAATCATCACAGATAATGGTACCAATTTCAAAAATACTATGATTACTGCACTATGTGCGCAATTCAAGATCCAACATCATAACTCCTCTCGTTATCGGCCGAAGATGAATGGCACTGTAGAAGCCGCAAATAAAAACATCAAGAAGATCATACAAAAAATGACAGTGACCTACAAGGACTGATATGAGATGTTACCATTTGCTCTCCATGGTTACCGTACCATGGTGCGCGCGTCAATAGGGGCAACTCCTTTCTCTTAGGTATATAGTATGGAAGTTGTCCTACCAATTGAAGTCCAAATACCTTATCTGAGAATCATAAAAGATGCAGGGCTGAATAAAGATGAATGGATTCAAATTAGACTTAACCAGTTGAACTTGATTAATGAGAAGAGGCTTGCAGCTGTCTGTCATGGTCAGATGTACCAAAAACGTATGATCAAAGCTTTTAACAAGAAGGTCAGACGTCAGGTATATCGGGTTGGTGACTTGGTAATCAAGCGTATCTTATTGCCACAAGGTGATCCCAAGGGAAAATGGACTCCTACATATGAAGGACCATTTATAATCAAAAACATATTCTATGGTGGAGCAATGATCTTAACCACTATGGATGGCGACGACCTTCCACACCCTATAAACGCGGACATAGTTAAAAGATACTACGCATCAAAAAGATCAGCTAGGTCGACTTGCCTAGGCAAAAATTAGGGCATCCCGACGAACCAAAAGGGTTCGGGCAAAAATTAGGGATAAAATACAAAAAAAATCTGTACACCCGGCAAGCTGAAAACTTGAAAGGGCGGCTTGGAAAAAATAGGGTATCCCGGTGGACTGAAAACCCGAAAGAGAGGTCCAGGAAAAAGTTAGGGATTAAAATCGTATGACTATGTCCCGTTAGATCACATTATAGACAACCTTTAGTATCAGCTGACAAACTCAAATGATTCTAATCAATCCAATCGGCCTCGGACAAAGCAGCAGGTGGATGAGACGCTCAGAGACACGAAGGCTATAGTAGAGTGGGAAACCCATGGGATTATTTCACATAACTATATTTTCTTTGTATCAGTTTTCATTTTCTACAACGACATTCTCTTACTAGGATGTTCGTCTCTTTGTACAAAAATACTTATTCAAGTTAATACAAAGATATTCCTTTAAAAGTGCAAAACTATCTGTTTTTCTTTTATTTCCCTGTTTTGTTTGCAAAAATGTCCAATGATTATTTTTGAACATATGCATTTGAAAGTGATTACTGTTTACAAATGAGCGCAAGAAAAGAAGGAACAGAAAACAGAAAGATAATTACTAATGGCTTTAAGAAATAGGATAATATCTATAGGCCATTCCATAAAATCCCCGCAGGTACTTTTTCCAGCAAGAGCGGAAGCTAGGATATCTTACTATAGGATCACTAACGTATCTCCAGTATGCAGCCTAATGGTATCAGGTGCTCTCACATTCCCGACAGAGCAAAACTTCCAGTTACCATTCCAAAGATTCCCCAGTGAAAGTCGCCCAACTTCTCAGGATTCCCTAGCAGGATTTCACGATGTCCACAAGCAATGCATGATGTTTCCCTTCCCCAACAAAGTTTATTTCTTTAATTATGGAAACCCATCCATCAACACTTCAATTTCAAAAAAATATGAATACTTGCACCCCACATCCCCAGCAGCAGTCAGGGATTTATTTTCCCTAATCCAACAACACTACAACAGAACAATTAATATGTTCATACATTGCATTCATACTTCATAGAATTGACAACACAAATGCATATAGGGAAATCTCATGCCATTCATTTTCAAACAACATGACATCGCTTACAACTAACTCTTCAGACCCCTGCTGGTTCTATTTAAACCTCTCAACGGTTTATTATGATTCTTTCCCGCAGACATCTTCTCTAGTTCAGATAAATCGCTCCTAGATTTATTCTGATTCTTCTCCAGACCCCTGCTGGTTCAGTTTAAATCTCTCAACGGTTTATCCTGATTCTTTCCCACAGACATCTTCTATGGTTCATATAAGTCGCTCCAAGATTTATTCTGATTCTTTTCCAGACCCCTGCTGGTTCAGTTTAAATCTCTCAACGGTTTATCCTGATTCTTTCCCACAGACATCTTCTCTGATTCAGATAAGTCGCTCCAAGATTTATTCTTATTCTTTTCCAAACCCCAGCTGGTTCGGTTTAAATATCTCAATGATTTATCCTGATTCTTCCCCACAGACATTTTCTCTGGTTCAGATAAGTTGCTTCAAGATTTATTCTGATTCTTCTCCAGACCCCTGCTGGTTCAGTTTTAAACCTCTCAACGGTTTATTCTGATTCTTTCCCATAAACATCTTCTCTGGTTCAGATAAGTTGCTTCAAGATTTATTCTGATTCTTCTCCAGACCCCTGTTGGTTCAGTTTTAAACCTCTCAATGGTTTATTCTGATTCTTTCCCGCAGACATCTTCTCTGGTTTAGATAAATCGCCCCAAGATTTATTCTGATTCTTCTCCAGACCTCTTTTGGTTCAGTTTAAACCTCTCAACAGTTTATCCTGATACTTTCCAAATAGACATTTTCTATGGTTCAGATGAATCGCTCAAAGGTTTATTCTGATCCTCTCCAATTAAAGAATACCCAATACCTCTTTTAGTTCAGTTTAAACCTCTCAATGGTTTATCCCGATACTTTCCAAATAGACATTTTCTGTGGTTCAGATAAATCGCTCCAAGATTTATTCTGATTCTTTCCAGTCAAACAATATTCAAGACTTCTGCTAGTTTCAGTTTAAATCGACCAAAGATTTACTCTGATTCTTTTCCCAGTTGAAGTCAAATTCAGACTTAGTCTAATTTCTGTCAACAATCACCTTTGGATGGCATCTATAAGCCCATCTCCGACAACTCTCTATCATTTATCCAAATGGCATCTTTAAGCCCATTCCTTACACAATCAACCAACACACCATCGAGTGCAAATTTCTGGGCACTCTAGTGTTTAATCATCTTCCACTTTCGAGCTACGAACGACAAACATGCCGATCTCACTTTTCAAGTTTAAGAAGATTGAACAGGGGAAGTTGTTGTACCCCAAAATTTGCCCTCTCATTTCTCAAAGGATCCTCCTAGACTCTCAGGATTTCTTCTATCAAGTTTCAAGTCTTGGACTACAATTTCCCAAGAAAGACATTCACAAGGACAAAATGGGTGAAATTAGGGTTTTTACTGAAAATGACCGAACTCTGATTTTTGACCTAATACCTGGGTTATTGGTTGGAAGTATGATCACAAGGATTCGAGCGCGTCATTTTTTACCTAATTGCATTTTTCAATTCATCTCCTGAGATCAGTGGATTGATAGACAAAATTCGGTCAACTGGTGGAAAAGTCAACTGTACACTAAAAAAGTCAAACTTTGACTTTTTGATCAAAAATTGAGTCCCAAAAATCATATTTCATCAAGACATCCAAAATATGAAATTTGATCATCAAAAATCAAGAAAGTCAAAAATTCAACTTTTGCAAGACTTGGAAAATTTTCTAAGTTAAGTTCGTTGCTTCATGACATCTTGCCACTACAATTAAAAATAATTCAACTTATTACAAAGTGGAATTTCTACAAGTTTATAAATCCTAAACTTTGTATTGTTTGGAATTTTTCCTTTGACTCAAAACCTTGCCACAATGCTTTGTCTTTGATACAATGTGCATAAATTGCTCCACAAACCAAACTTGTTTCATGCTACAAACTATGATGTCTAAGTTATTGATGAACAAAAATGATATGTTACTTATATGCATTGCCACAACACTCCAAAAACCTGTTCATTTTCTATCCAACAAAACCTTGTGCTATGCTGCACCATAAACCTGTCACAAAACCTATATATGCTGCCCTATACAATCCAAAAAAATAGTCCAAAACTGCTCTATGCAGTCTGCTACAACCTGCATCATAACAGCCACAAAATTGCACCAAAATGGAAAAAGAAAATTGTGTGTAAAAAGCATCAAAGCAGTAGGCAAAAATAGTTCAAAACAACTTATTTTGTTTCCCTCCTAAACCTCAGTCAAGGGGCTACAAAAGGGACTGATTCAGAAGACATGAGAGAGATTTTTTTGAGAGAAAGAGAAGAGAAGATAAAAAACAGAATTTTGTTAAACTCTACTCATTCATAAATCCCAACTCATTCATAAAACTCAATTGATCCAAAAAAAGCTCTGTTCGTCTTCAACTCTGTTTTGACTCACCAAAACAGAAAAGATCCACAATCCACTATTATACAACCTTGTAAGAAACTCTCTCATAAACCCTCCAAACACTTAATATCACATAGATATTGCTCAAGCTCAAGAACATTTTCTGTAGGGCTCTTATTCTCAACTTCTAAACAAAAGACGGTACTACATAAACTCGACTGTTTGGAGTTGGTTCAGCAACCTTCAACACAAAGGGACGTCTAATAGCTTCTTGGAGTTTCATTAAGGTCCACGCAACATCTTGAAGGGTTTTAAACTCAAAACCTAAAGTGAAGTTGCAAGGTAAGTCATCTTAACCTTGCATTTTCCATACATCATTTTTGGTTTATTTGTGAAGATAAGATGAAGTAATCACTACTCTTGAAGTTAAACATTTCCTTGTTGTTCAGTTTTTTATCATTTATATGTTGAAAACTGACTGATACATGCAAAAGAATGGTGATAGAGGCAAAAAACTTTAACATGGGTCGACACATACCCACATGGGTCGACTAATTCTAAGTGAAAAAACATGGTATGAGTTGACACATGGTTGTATGCATCGATTCATACTGCTACCCAGGGCCTAAAACAGAAAGATGGAAGGTGCATGAGTCGACACAAAATGCGCATGTGTCGACACAAGTAGGAAATGAGTCGACACATCCCATTATGCATCAACTCATACTGAGTTGATTTAGTTTAGCAGGGGCAAGGAAAATTATGTGTCAATGCATAACAGTATGTGTTGACACATAATAGTTTAAAATGCAGTTTTTCCTTCTTTTTACCTTGTTTCTGTATTTTATAAATATATATATATATATATATATATATATATATATATATATATATATATATATATATATATATATATATATATATATATATATATATATATATATATATATATATATATATATATATATATATATATATATATATATATATATATATATATATATATATATATATATATATATATATATATATATATATATACTACATCACTGTCCACTTATTCGATATGGTTGTAATAATTAGACACCTATTTCATCCCCATTTGCAAACTGTATCCCCATCCCCCTAATGATGTAATAGCGTAGAATTTTAATTTCCGCAATTTATTATTTTCCTTATATTGTGTAGTAATTAAGCGTGCATGGAAAGATTTAAAATCAATTTCTAGATAACCCTAATCAAAGAACAACTTAACTTGAATCAAACACACTTTCACACGCGCACCTCTAGGGTAACCTCGCTTGTTGCCTCGGAAACACAATCATGTCCCTCGAATATGGGACACTTTAGCAAAAACCCTTTGATAAAAAGATCGTAGTCCCTCGATGACCCTCAATGTTGCCTTCGGTAAAACGATCTAGTCCCTTATGAAAAATTGCTAAATCGTCTCATAAGTTGCCTTCTATGACTGTACGACGTACCACGCTTGTCCCTTCACATCCAACTATGGGGCTTCTTACCAAATTAATGGTAAGATAGCAACATCTAAAGGAGGAGGAAAAGAACATTAAAGACCCTTTGAGTAGGTAGATTCGCTCCTAGTTGTTTGCTTTCTCACAACCAAACATTTTACACCAACACTTTCATATTAAAACCTTTTCCAAAGACAAACACTTTGTACGCGTTCTTATAGAAACGAGAGTCACTACAAAGAAGACACATTTTCAAAATCACCTTCAAAAAACACATTCCACAAACACATCTTTGAACTATTTTTTGAAACAACACTTTGTACGCGTTCTTATAGAAACGAGAACCATTACAAAGACATTTTCAAAATGCTTTCAAAACCCACACCATGAGCACATTCAAACAAAAGTAAGTGATCTAGCAAGTAATTAAGAGCTCGTAGATAACTACGGATGAAAAGGATGCTAATACCTTCCCTTTTCATAATCTACCCCCCGAACTCAAGAAAACATCTCTAAAGGTCTTTCCTGCTCTTTTCAACCTTTCCTTTTGGATAAAAGAAAAGTCAGTGGCGACTCTTGCTATCCGCACAATTGCGATCAAACACAAAACAACCAAGTTAGTTCTCCCATCGCGTTACAGGATGTCAGGGCATTATTCAGGACATGTTTCTTGTATGATCAACAAAGGAGTAATATGGACGGTGTGATCAAACATGTGTCATAAGGGAGCGTATAAAGTGTGTTTGAATGTGCATGTATTAGGACTATTTCTTTTCAGCAAAAATAGTCCAGAGCTAATAAACCCATTCAAAGTTGTTTTGGACGGTGCATATTGATTTTGGTGGCAGATTTATCCTCAAATAATAATTTCTTTTGACCAATACCATTGCTACAATCAAGGGTCGTCATTTCCCAAGCAAATATTCAACTAATTATAGAGGTTAATTCTTTCCTCTTTCACCTTGTGAGTGTTCTGAGTTTTCACAATCCTGGTGGGTTTTGTTCGAGTATATGCGAGCTGTGTTTGGGTTTGATTTTGTGAAGGCTTCCTTTGCCAAATTTTGGCTAAAAAGGGGAGAAAGGTGCTCAAGGTGCTCAGTTGTTTAATTTGGAGGCTGCTTTTCCAGATGTGTCACAAAGATGTTGGATAGGATGTCTGATCTTATGTCTGTTTGGGTTAGCTTTGTGACTTATGATCTGAGTTATGAGCACAGTTGTGACCTGTGTTCTGAGTTACCAGGGGTAGTGGTTGATTTTCCCAGGTCGATTGGGGGTTGCTGATTCAAGTATGGTTAAGAATTCTCTTGTACCACCATTGGTCTTTTAAGATTCATCCTGGTTTGAGGGAGAGTGTTACCTATCTTCTTCCTCATGTACACCAAATGACTTCAAGACTTTCTACTCCTTTATCCCGAGGTTGCTGTTCTTTGGTGTTGAAGTTCTTGCTGCTATGGAGTTATTATGAAGATGATGTCGAACATGATGTCCTAACATCATTGTGCTTATAAAGACTGACTCCAAATTGACATGATGATGTGTTTAATAGTTATTGAAGACTGGATTGCATTTTTGTATTGATGTAATCTGATTTGTAATTTTTATTATTTGTTTTAGCCAAAAAGTTCCAAAGGGGGAGATTATTAATTCTCTATTTTTAGAATTGGCATTAATTTAGTAAAATAAATATATCAGCAATATGTTAGATAGGATGTGTTAACTTTCTAAATAGGAATAAATCGAGCAAGAAGTCCTATCTTATGAAGGAACGTATTGAGTTGAAATGTTTCAACATCTGGAGCAACATGTCGGATAAGATGTCCTATGTAGGGTCATACAACATCGTGCCTGAGCTGAGCTGGATTAGTGAACTCAATTATGATTTAATAGTTGCAGAATATTCTGGGAAGATTATACAATCTTATGTGGCGCTGATATAAAGGTCTGGAAGAATAAAGTCATAATATTGAAGAATATGCAATTTCTAAATATGGAGATATATTAGGAAGCTAATGATTGAAGACCTTGTTTGTAGTATAAGTTAGTGTTGATTTGTAACAACTAATGAACTGTGATTAGAAGCTCAAATCTAGTTGGGAATAAGTTATGAGTAGAATGCTTGTATCCTAGAAAAGACACGGGTCCAAGATGTAGAAGTTTAGGGCTTTGTCTTTCTACCAGCCGAGAATTGAAAGATGTAAGCATTAAGAATGATTCTGTACCACTCTCTAGGAGAGTTGGTTATGTAATCCACTCGATATGTGAGTTGTGTTATGTTCCTTAAGCTGCAAGGTTTTGTTATCATTCTTAAGCTTTTAAGCACATAGTTGATTATTGTTCTTTAAGGAAACTTTTAAGCAACTCCAAGTTGTGTTCTTAGTTAGGAGTAAAGTTGTAAACGTTGGAGTTTAGCTTTACGTCTTGACTGAGTATTGTCATGGAAATGTGTCTTCTGTTTTGATGTCATGGAAGTATGTCTTTATGTTTTTTTCAATCGTTGTATGTGATTAATGAGGAATTGAGGAGGGCCTCATATCTAGGTGAGTCTTAGATAGAAGTATAGCATGGGTAGTGATTAAGTGAGTAGATCGTAAACTAGTATGTTTGTTGTAGGGTCTATGAATTTATACTATCATAGTGGACTTTTCTCTGGCTTGGTATGCCCCTAGAGTAGGAAAGTTGCTCCGAACTGGGTTAACAATTTATGTGTGTTGTTTATGCTTTTCAGTACTGTTTTGTTTGTTGTACCTTGTCTGTGTTGTTTATGTCAGATCAGATGTCCCACCATGTCATAAAACATCAGAAGTTTTGACCTACTAGATTTTCAATTTGGTTTTGTTTTGATTTGAATCGGTATACAATTTTGCAAGGGACAACAGGCAAACCATAATTGTGCCCAAAAATATTTATGGTTAGTGCAGATTGTTTGTTTGAACCTCATAATTTTGAAATAGTAATTGAATAATTGATTTGGTTTGTGTAGATTGTTGGTGTGTTACCCATAAGCTTTCTAACTTTCACATCTAAAATATAAAATTAAAAAAAGGATGAATTAACGTAGACGATGATGATATCTTTATGCTATTGTTGTTGTTTTATCTAGATTTTTCCTTCATCTTAGTTTTTCTAGGTAACAAAATGAAACTGGTAACAAAGAAGACCCCACGTGGAGCTAACATGGACACATATGTTAAAATACTTAACAACGTTCAACAAAAATGATTAAAAATAATAAACCTTAAACATTTAATATATTTAAGAGACCAAAATAATCGTTTTTAAAATTAAAGAGCCAAAATGAACCTCTCTTAAAAATATGGACCAAGAAAAATGCTATGTTGTCTTTAAAAAAAATGAAAAAGAACACCATCACATTCAACCGGAGTCCGCTTTAAACACCACACCAAAGAGGTAATGCCAAAAATCTCATATGTGAATTGGATTGACTCTTCTTTACAAATTATAAGGATGCGCCAATTCATTGAAAATATCATATCTATTGGAAACAATTTTTCCATCCATCACAAAAAACTAGATAGTGTACATTCAACCAATCAATTAATAACATATTTTTATTTAATAATTCAAATTTTAAAGATTTTCAATACCTTTTACTCTATAAATAACTCTACCCAACATTTTGAAATGGATACACTTATCTATTTATACTCCAACCGTCAATAACTCTAAAGTCTGATATATGCAAGCGCCAATTGGTTGATAGTGCATTGTCCGACTTTGTTTTTTTGTTTTGTTTGATACATGTATCCGAATATATGAGAGTTAACTTGGTTATTTTGTAATAAAGTTGGTCAACATGGTCATTTTGGTAAAATTTTCATATAAAAACATACGAGGAAATTATTATAAAATCTTCCACGAGATGCACGACGCGACCATAGTCTTAAAAAACAAAATCCAATACGTTAGCAACAAAATTTCAAATCGACTATTCTTTCTCCACTTCTCTTTCCTTTCTCATTCCACAACAACACTAACATATGTCACTAAGATCAAATTCAATTCAACCATAATAGTAACACAGTGATGATGAAGTTGATAGAACAATCTCAAGTTTCACCACCACCCAATTCACTTCCATCACCAACCACTCTCCCTCTCACTTTCTTCGACATCCCATGGTTTTATTGTCAGCCTGTTCAACGCATCTTCTTCTACCGCTTTCCTCATCCAACACATCACTTCCTTCAAACAACACTTCCCATTCTCAAACACTCTCTTTCTCTCACCCTCCAACACTTCTTCCCATTCTCCTCCAACCTCATCATCCCTCCTAATTCCGATGACCCCCCTTACATACGCTACCTCAACGGCGACTCTCTCTCCTTCACCGTCTCTGAATCCTCCGCAAACTTCAACCTCCTCATATCTGATTCACAAGACGCTCAAAACTGGCACCCTCTTGTTGCTAACCTACCTCCACCTCGTATAGAACCAAACGGTGCACGAGTTATTCCTATAATGGCCATTCAACTCACCGTTCTACCAAATCATGGATTCTCTATATGCCTCACGTTTCAGCATGTTGCCGGAGACGGAAAATCACTTCATCATTTCATGAAATATTGGGCCTCTCTTTCAAAAGCCAGTGCAAACAACCACAACAAACATAGTTTATTATCTCTACCTCTTGATCTTCCTTCCCATGAAAGAGATAGAGTTAAAGACACAAAAGGTCTTAAATCTATCTACTTACAAGAACTACAAGATTCAGATTCAAAAAAGATAGAATTCGCAGGTATTATTCGAGATTCATATATTAACAAGGTTCGAACAACTTTAGTTTTGAGCTATGAACAAATTCAGAATTTGAAGAAATGGGTCACTGATAAATGTAAAGACAGTCACAACCACGACAAAACACAACATGTGTCAACTTTTGTCGTAACAAGTTCATTAATTTGGTTTTGTATAGTAAAGTCGGAGCAGGGCGAAAGCAAAAGTGATCAAGGTGATTGTGTTGTTGATGACCTATGCTACTTTGTGTTTCTTGCAGATTCTCGTGATAGCAGTGAATTTTCATTACCAAAAACCTACTTTGGAAATTGTCTTACCTCTTATACTGTGTCAGTAAAGAGGAATGACTTACTTGGAGAAAATGGGATTATTGTGGCTTCAAATGGTATTGAAAAAAAGATAAGAGATTTTAAGAGTGATGCTTTATTAGGAGCTGAAACATTGATGTCTCATTACAGGGAATTATCGAAACCTGGTAAATCTGTTGTAGTTGTTGCAGGATCACCTAAACTTGCTGTTTATGAGACTGATTTTGGTTGGGGGAAGCCTGTGAAATCTGATTCAGTACATCTTGATTCATCTGGTTCGATTTCTCTTTCTGATTGTAGAGATGGTGGAGGTGGAATTGAGGTTGGTTTGGCTCTTGATAGGTCTCGAATGGCTAATTTCATCAGCATCTTTCAACAACAACTTGATAGTATCTGTAACATGTGGATGGAAGAAAATGCACAAGTCTTGGGTTTCAGCAGCTCAAAATGATTACAAAGTTTCTACTTTTTCTACTAAATAAAGTATGTCTACTTAAAATCAACAATTTTCTAAGTTTATCATGTCATTATAGTAACTTCAGTTTTTTACTTAATTTTTATACTAAGCAAATTTCTAAGTTAATATCCATAAGCAAACACCAAACTAAGTTGGATTAGCATGTCCTAGATGTATTTTTATGGATTATTTACCTAATAAAAAAGGTATAAGTATTATAATCCTCCCATTTATAAATATTATGTTTGTAAAGGTGTCCCTTTTCACAAAAATGTGTCTCACGTCACTCGTCCTTAGTCTCAAGGGAAGAGAATGAATGACTTCGACTTTGTGTTTGAGTTTTTGATCTTAAGTCATAACTTCTCTAAAACACCCAAGTAGTTTTTGAGTTTGAGTTATCACATATTGTGAGTGAATCTACTCTTAATCATAGTCCTAAATCTACATATAGTCCTATTTTTCGTTTCTAATCTACATATAGTCCTATTTTTCGTTTCTCCGTAGTCTTCAGTTTTGTTGGAACCAACACTTTAAACCCAATTATAATGTATCAGAGAAACCATAAGTCTAATCTGCTCTAGAAACAACTTCAATCTCTTGAACTTGGAATAAGTATTAAAAATGATTCTTTTATTAGTGATTTTAATTTTTTTGATACTATTGATATTGATCCAAATGATTTTCCCATTACTTTGAGAAACGATAAAAGATCATGTTTCTCCAAATATAGATATCATATTTCTCAATATGTCTCATCTAAACATCTTTCCACACAATATCAAATTTTTATTATAGCTATTAATTATGTGAGAATCCTATCATATGTTGAAGAAGCATTGAAATATAAAAATTGAGGTCAAGCTATGAGCGAGCAAATGAAAACTTTTGAGAAAAATAGTATTTTAGAAATTATTGAGGAAAAAAGGCAAGAAGTCATTTGGATTTAGAAGGACCTATACTGTGACAAGGCAAGATTAGTGTAAAATGTTATGCTCAGACATATAACATTGATTCTGAAGGTACATATGCACCAGTGACAAAAATGAAAACTATTTGAATCTTATTATCTCTCGCTGCTACTTATTTTAGATAGGAATCAAAACAATTTGATGTTAAAAATAGTTTCTTGCATGAAAACTTAGAAGAGGAAGTGTATATGGAGATTCCATCCAATTTTAGCATCGCAGATGAAACCTATTAGAGATAGATGTAGATAAGTTAGTTATGTGTCTATAAGTTAGTTATGTGTATGCATAGGTTAGTTAGAGTAAGTATGAAGTTAGTTAAGAATGTAACTAACTTCATCACCTAACTACATTGTATAAATATTCATAAGCTAAGGCTAATTCAATAATATGAATTGATCACAAATATATCAAGCAAATCTTGATCTTTATATTGCATGTTCGTCTTTCCTTCCATGCATAACTATGTTCATCAGTGGAGGTTCAATTCTCTCCTCTAACAGAGCCAACAAGCTGTATATATTAAATAAGGCTTTATATGGACTAAAAAGTCGCCTCAAGCATGCTTTGGACGATTCACACAAAAATATTGTGTTTGGATTATAATCAAACTTAAGGAGATCACACTTTGTTTTTTAAATATACACAAAGAGGAAAGCAAAATATATTTCTTGTTTATGTTGATGATATTATTGTTATAGGAAATAATTCAATTGAGAGACAACTACTTAAAAAGAAATTATCATAAGAAGTTAAAATGAAGAACCTTGAAGAACTAAAGTATTTATTGAGAATTGAGGTAGCACATTCAAATAAAAGCATTTTTATCTCTCATTGAAAATATGAGCTTAATCTTTTGTAGGAAACATGAAAATTTAAAACGCAAACTTACTAGTGATGAGGAAAGGGCAAAAGCTGACAAAGTTCAATATCAAAGGTTAATGGGAAAGTAGATTTACTTGAGACATAAATTATCAGATTTGACATATGCAACTGGTATGGTGATCCAGTTTATTTATGATTTGAGGGTGAGACACTTGCAAGAGATTCAATGCATTCTACAATATCTCAAAGTCACTCCAGAAAGAGGAATCTTGTTTAAAATAGGTTGGATTCTAACTATGGAGGTTTACACTGATGGTGATTATGTAGGTTCATTGATTAATAGAAGATCTACTTCTGGCTAGTGCACCTTCTTGTGCAGAAACCTTGTTGCTTAGATGAAGTGTAGTTGCTTGTTAAGCATTGGAATAGAATTCAGATCAATTTCATTAAGAATTTTTAAATTATTATCGATGAGACAAATGTTATAATATTTTAAGATATAGCGTTGAGGTCTTATGAAGTTGTTTTGTGACGATAAATCATCCATCCGTTTTTCACATAATCCGGTTTAACATGACATGACAAAACACATTGAGATTGACCGATATTTCATGAAAGAAAGTTGGATAATAGATTGATAACTATCGCTTACATATCTTTTAGGCATCAATTGACATATGTGTTAACAAAGGGTCTACCAACATAAAGATTCAACTAACTTACTTATAAATTTGGAATGATTGATATCCATTCTCGGACTTGAGGGGGGGTCTTTAAATTTTTATAGTTATTTACTTTTATTAGTATGATTATTTTTATATTTATATCTATTTCAGCTAGTTTATTCTCCTATTATAAATCACAACTTTGAAATATATAAAAATACCTATTCTACAAAAAAAACTTAGAATGAATGGGTTAAGTCTAACTCATTCCTACGAATCGGCTTGTAAGATGAGGGCTATCCTAACTTTACAAACATTACACATATCATATCTCTGAGCAACACAAGACTAAATTCATCCCTTTTAAACTCAACACAATTAAGTCATTAGAAGTTGGAATGAAGAAAAGCCAAATGTGATAATTATGAGAGTATGGGAAGACCATAATGAAGGAGGAATTTACAACAAATAAGTTTAGTTTTGCCAACAATTAAGTTTAATTTTGTAGATTCACAATTCCCACATTAAGTTTGAATGTATAACCAAACACACTATAAATCTATTATCCAATCACATAATCTAAACCTTTTTTTTCAATTTTAGAAAAAATGAAAATGTTTGAAATTGAAGATTATTTGACTATGTTGTAATCAATATTATTGGTATGTAATTCAACTATAACAATAATTTGAGTTTGTTATAAGAAAGTGACTTGGAAGCAAATTGTCACCCATTGAATGTTTTGAAAAATAATTAATTAGTTGATTTTACTTTTATATAAACTCTTGCCTATCATTTGTAATAGACTAGACCATTAATTTAGCTCACTATTTTTTTTCTACTTCAATTTTGTATACCTTTAATGAAGGTGTGAAGAAAACGCAAGAAAGGGGATTTTGAATTGGGTTTTCTTTTCTTGAATAATTTTTGCTTCTAAGCATTATTTATTGAACAATGCTTGAGTGTTACTTCTAAGTAATACTTCTAATTAAAGTTAAGAAAACATAAACTCTAAAGCATAAGCAAAAGTAAAGAACACATGATATATCCTGGTTCACTTGAGAAACCCCCAAGCTAGTCCAGTCCACCATACCAAGGTGATTTCACCTATAACTCAAGGACTTAATCCACTATAACCAGTCTGATTCTAATCACACGGGCAACCGCCGGTGACTAACATCCAATGACGCGTTCAGGGATCCAAACTGGGTTGATTGACCTAATAGAATCTGATCCCTCAGAATCTCCTACCAGGATTTTCTTCCAATGATATCCATAGGTGATCCCACAAAGTTGACCTTCACTCAGTCCCCTTTGAGATATGACTACCATTGATCCAATAGAATCCACTACCAGGATTTCATAATGACCTTTTTGAGAATAAACCTTCACTCAGCCTCTCAAGGTATCATCAAACAACTATTTGATTTACATTTGTTTACAATAAGATGCTTCTACACAAGCTGGATGTAAACATAATTTAATCATACATCAGAAGATCCTAATACACACTAAAAATATTACATTGTATTCTAGCTTGACGTGTGGTCTTCTTTTCTTCAAGTAGCTTCTTCTCGGACAACAACCCAAAGCACTTGAATTGCTGAAGTCTTCTTCTTCATAAGCTTCTGGAAGCTTTGTTGATCTTGATGTAGTAAAGAGAAGAACTTCTTCGTATTGATTCACCTTAGAAAATTCTAGACAACAACCCTTGTTCTATTTTCTTCAATGATCAATTTAGAGCACAACATTTATGTTGTGGGTTTGTAACTGGAGCTTTCATGATCATCTTCATTATCTTCTACGGCTCAGCAAGCTTTGTGCAGCATATGAAATTAAGCACATTGTGAATCAATGATTTCATTGTAATCATTATCAACATGATTAAAGAATCATTCTGATAACAATTGTTCTTGTTGTTGTTATAGTGGTTGATAGCTTTTTGGTTGTGTTCCAAAAATCACAGCTTTTATTTTAACATTGAACACCAACAACATTTTAAACATACGATTCTTTTTTTTATATATCCAAGCAAAATAGATCCGTTTTCTATTTGAAAAAGAGTTGTTACAAATAGTACTTCTACATAATTTTCTCTTCCACAATTAAAGCTAGTGGAGAGGTAGTGGAATAAGACTTTTTCATACTGTGTACTATTGTACCATGTTAACATTATATTCTTTCCTTATGCACTTCAAAGGCTTCTGCGAGCATGAGTTTAGAAGCGGGAACATAACATAAGGTCTTTAGAAATTCAAGTCTTCAGAGTCTTCAGAAGTGCGTCTTCAGAGTCTTCAACACTGGGTCGTGAGAACTGTTGTAGAGAACCTTGGATCAGAAGAGCTTCAAGTCTTCAGAGTCTTAAGAACTGTGTCTTTAAGTCTTCAGCACTTGGTCTTGAGAATCTTGGATCAGAAGAGCTTCAAGTCTTCAGAGTTTTAAGAACTACGTCTTTAGAGTCTTCAGCACTCGGTCTTGAGAACCACTGTATAGAACCTTGGATCTTTAGAACTTTAAGTCTTTGGAATCTTCAGAACTTCTGTCTTTAGAATCTTTAGCATTTGGTTCTTTAAGAATCCTTTTAAGAACCTTGTTATTAGAAACATAAGTCTTCAGCTCTGGACTTCAGTAGAAATGTTGTCTTCAGATCTTTTAACTTTGTCTTCTTTGAAACAAGTTGTATTTTAGAAGCTAAGTTTTTAGCATCTGGACTTCAGTAGAAACTTTGTCTTTAGATGTTCTAACTTTGTTTCTTTATAACACACTGACTTTAGAAACTTGAGTCTTTAGCATCTGGACTTTAGTTGAAACTTGATTCTTTAGATCTTCTGACTGTTTCCTTAGAACACATTGTCTTTAGAAGCTTGAGTGTTTAGCATCTGGACGTAAGTAGAAACTTCTCCCTTTAGATCTTCTGACTTGTTTCTTTAGGCAAACATCAGAGCCTTCTGGAGTGTCTTGCTACTGTTCAACATAACTTGTGTAGCACAGAAGTGGAACTAATTCTCTTCTAATGTCTTGTCCACGCCATCCATCAGAAGCATAATCTGTTTGTTAACTACTTAACAATAACAAACATTAGAGTATCAAAATTGTTCATACAAACATACTCATTTGTTATCATAAAAACTCAGATATAATATTGCATAACCAAATCTTGTTCTTATAATCTCCCCCTTTTTGATGATGACAAAACTATGTATTTTGATGACACAATTTTGTTCTTATAATCAGAAAAAGTGAAAATATAAAGGTAAGGAATACTTATCCTTTTTATGATACTCCCCCTAAGTCAATGACTTGATGAAGATCGAATATTCTGACTCTGAACCATTTGAGTAGAACTCCCCCTGGTTCCCATAGATCAAATATTGAGATCTTTAGATTCTTGACTTTGGATGCCAATAATTGAGATTTTGATATTTCACACAATCTTCAACTTCTGATTTACTCAGTTCTTCTGGGTGGCATCTGCTTCTGTTTTTGATTCTTATGTTCTGAATTTCATTTTGTTATATAGTTTACATCTTCTGAACATTATGATACCAAGATCAAGATGAATTTAACTTTCATAAAGTTCTCAACTTCTGAAAAATATTGGGTCTATCTGATATTTGAATATATGTTCACGGAGTATACATCTTCGATTATATGAACAATCAGTATTTAAGAGATTTAACATATTTCTTTCATTTTGACCTGTCTTAGAATGCATAGTAAACTTTTTCAGAGTTCCTCGATTAATCATCAAACAAACAAACAGGCGTCAACGGTAAATGCACATTTTATATCATTTTATTATTATGACTCTGAACCATTTGCATTTCTTTAGGTTCATCAAAATCATTATATTTCTCCCACCTTTTGACATCAGCAAAAAGGTAACTATGCTTGAAAAACATTAAAAACCAACAGAAGTAATTTCAAACAATCACATAATAAGAAGAACACAAGCATATTTTTATAGTTTAGAAGCAAAAGGAAAGAGAAAATCCTAGAGCCTAAGCTTCAGGAGCAAGAGCAAAAATCTTTTGCAGAATCAGTTGTAGCATATTGTGAACCTTTTCATTGACAACCTTTTTCTTAATGATGCTTTCTCTGAACACCTATTATTCTCCTCTAATCTCACCAATTGCATTTTCCAGACGCATAACGGCCGGATTAGAACATGAAGCAACCATAACATCTTCTTTTAGCCTTAGTAGCTTCTTCTACCAATCTGGCTTCTTCAACTTTTCTGGATACTTCTTCCTCTTAAGCTATAAGCCAGGCTTCCTCTACTTCTTTTAGTGCTCTAGCTTCTGCTTCTCTTTGTCTTTCAGCAAGTAGTTTAACAAATCTGACTCTTTATTTTGTTTCTTTTCTTTCAGTTACCATCAGAACATCCCAAACTCTGGATGTTTCAGCAAAATAATTTATTCTTTCAACTTTGGAAGACACCCACTTATGAAACTTCTTCCAAGAACCATCTATGTCCTGAGGCTCAGTACTTGTACTTGCCTCTGCCCTTAATTTAGAAATTATTTTCATAGCTTTAGTTATAAAAATGTTAATTCATTCATCCAAGGTTTTAGGAACAAATTTTTCATAAATAACTATATCTATGTCCTTTTCCAAAGGAATGAATTCAGAAGTTATAGGTTCAGTTTGGTTGAGTTGTTCAGTTAGATCAAAAAGATCAGACATAGAACATGATTCAGTTGTTGAGTTTGCAAGGGCTTCAATATCATCATAGATTGTTCTCTCAAAAATTTCAGGAACAAAAGATGTTTGGAGGTCATTTTGAGAGTTTTGGAGTGATTGATGGTGATGAAAGGCGACATGGACATTTTGACAAAGATCAGAAACAATAGGAATTTTTAATGAAGGTTGAGATGTGATGATTTGTGATAATGATGAGACAAGTTGGGAAACGAAGGTAGATATAGGTTGATATGGTATGTGTGTAGAGATGAATGAGATTAGGTTAGAATCGTGTTTGGTTGATGAGGTCGCAAGGTTGGAAGTGGTTATGGTGTTTGGGGTAAAGGCAGTTGTTGTTGCAGGTAACATTGTAAAGACAGTTTCAGAATCAAGGTTTTCCGTAGTTAAGGGAGCAGGATTAGAAACATAAATAAATATGGTGGATGGTGGAATAGAAAAAGAATTGAAATGATCAGACGGAGTAATGGTGATTGTTGGTTGATATATAGAAATTGTTAAAAATGATAGTGTAAAGGAAATAAATGAAAAAGGAATAGAAGTAGTAACAGAGTTAGAAACAATTTTAGTTCTGGTTGATAGTGAAAGAGGATTAATTTGTGCAGTGGAGGTTGTGGATGAACATGCATTAACAATATTAGAAGCAGACAACAAAATGATTACAGAAGTATCAATAACATACTTACTAGTTGTTACTGAAGTTTCAGTTCCCAGAATGGCATCTTCCAGAAGTTTAGACTTTTTCTTCTTCTTCTTCTTCTTCTTCTTCTTTCTTTCTTTCAGGATTAGAACCATCTGATATTTCTTTCCTTTTTCCTTTAGAACAATAAATTTCATAAACATAATATATGGTGATGTTGAAATTAGACATATCATGTCCAGCTCTAGCCATTCTTACAACATATGAAACCACGTCAGTTAAGTTACCAGTCTTGGAAAATAAAGGAAAATTGTCAACAAGGATTCTTTTATTCTTGATGACTTAAGCTGGCTCACCCAAGTGTTTCTTTTTCCGTTTTGGGATTATCTTCATATTTCTCAAGGCCTGTCCTTTAAATGGTTCTCCAACACTAGAATTAAGTATTCAGTGAACTTGGCCTCTTTTGTCAGAAAATCTACCAATCCACTTTCTACAAAGATATCCGTCAGAAGACGTCCAAATGGAATATTAGAAGTGACCCTTTTCTCTTGATTCACACTAGTTCTTGATTTTCTGATAGCCTCCTTCAAATTAATAAACAAAACAAAGGGAAGATTCACCTTCTTTTTGGCAAGCAGCTAGTACAACATGAACTGCTGGCTGATGTTGAAATAATCTGAAGAACTTGTTGGAGGTCTAGGGTTTATGCAACCTAGAATGATCTTGTGCCAAATTCTCAAATTGTCATAAAGATCCTTACTTTTATATTCTTTCTTCTCAGTGGTGTAATTCTTAAACAATAATTAACAAAGAGCACTCTTTTGAGCATTAGACCTAATCTCCATTCCAATCACATCAATGTAAAGATCATTGTAGTCAACACTCTTCCAAAAATCCTTTACTAAGGCTCCATAAATCGGACCATGTAACCTTTGAAAGTAGTTTTCCCATCCTTGAGCTTTTAACTCCTCTCTAATGTCACACCCATTTTCAGCAAGATTATCAAAATCGACCATGTATTCACGAAGAACTACTAACTCAGATGGAGGAACAATGCAGTGAACTTGAAAAGACTTATGAGTGATATGGTTCGCGTTAATCGCCATATTGGAAGATAAAGTTGAGGCGATTGCAGTTGTAGGAGGAACATTTTAAGATGATGGAACCATTTTTAAAGACGAATACGCAATAGTTAACAATGTTGCGACAAATAGATTTAAGGCTTGTTCCAGTTCACTAGAAAACTTAACTTATTCTTGATCAAGAATCATCATCGTTGAAAGCGGATGGAGATGATGAAGACAGTTGTAGAAGAACTTTTGAAAATGATGGAGAACTCTGGGAGAGATGAGGAACAATTGAGAGAGAAGGTTTTTTAGGGTTTCTAACAAGTGTGGGGAATGACCTCAGGAAGTGTGTGTTTTAAAAAGTATAAAGTGAGTTTTTAAAAATGGGGGGGGGGGGGGGGGAGTGTTAATGAAGGTAATCATGATAAATAAATAAAAATTATGCTCAAAATCTAGCTTAGGTAGCGTGTGATTTTTAAGTATAACCAAGGGTTACACATGTTAATCAATACATCTAACTAAGTGACACAGTTTATATCCTCAGACTCTTGAGAACCCAAAAGGTTTCCATCTAATTAAGGACATTTCTGCGTGAAACATCTTCTGATTACTGAGGTTCTGAAAGAAAATACAATACCTTGTTAGAATCAGAGTTTAGTATTCTTCAGAATATTTAAACGTTGATCTCGTTATGATTGGAGCATCTTGTTTATTAGAGTTGGATCTTTAAGATTCTAAAATCTTCACCGTGATTCTTTTATCTGAGTGCTCTACATTATGATTTTAACTTTAGCTTATCCTAGATAGAGCTTCTGATCAGGCTTGTCATGTCCTTGAAGATTTTGCATGTCTTTAACTTTAGCTTTCTCTTAGATACAACTTCTGATCAACTTCTTTCTTCTTATGCTTTCTTCACAGGGGCCTTTCAGAGGTTTTGAATTATCTTCAAATGTATTCTTCTTAATTCTTTGAGTATTCTCAATTTTTTGATTTGAGAAGAATAACCTTCTTCTGAACTCTAATCTCTTATCTGAGAGCTAGGATCAGTCTTCTCTTCAGATGATATCTTCATTCTTCTATTTAGAATTACCCGTCTGACTTCTTGAGAATAATTCTCAAAGTACAGATATTCTAATCCTTTATTATCAGATCATCCATTTGTTTGTCAAAATTCCTTTGAACAGAAGCTTATTTTTCAGAAGGTCAATATTTCATGAACTTCTGAGAATCTATGTTCTAAAGATAATTAACTATCATTGCCTAACGTCTTCTAAATTTTTTTTATATTCCTTGAACAAATTACAAAATTTGTTCTAATACAAATATCATCAAACTTTGACGATTTTGACTGACAATCTTGTTCTTGCACTACTGAGCTAACTTATTTAGAGTTAGTCTTTGATCATACTTCTGATGAGTCAATGAGCGTTCTTTCCTCAGTAATGTTCGGTCTTCTTCAAATCCTCCTTCAACAGAGCCAATGTTTAGATCTTCTGCATAAGATCTTCTGTCTGCTTGAATATACAACTTTATCATGAGGTTCTTATGTATCATAAGACAACAATCTTTCTTCTTTTGAAAATATTCATAATGAGATCTTATGAGAAAGTCAAGGGTGGACTAATCCGTTTCTTGAAAACATTTGATACTCTCGAGGAACTTAATCAAAAGCATTCAACAGATATAACTATTTATCTGATGAATCTTTTCTTGTTAGCTTGTTCTTAAATTTTTTGATTTTAGACAATAGTTGAAAATTGAATAATTATCACCTTAGAGTATTTCATCACACAACATCTGGACCTTTATCTGACACTATTAGGTGTTTAATATCCATCAATAACAAAATCGAGCTCTGATACCAATTGAAGGTGTGAAGAAAACACAAGAAAGGGGGGTTTGAATTGGGCTTTCCTTTCTTAAATAAGTTTCGCTTCTAAGAATTATTCGTTGAACAATGCTTATGAGTGTTACTTCTAAGTAATGCTTCTAATTAAGTTAAGAAAACATAAACTCTAAAGCATAAGCAAAAGTAAAGAACACGTGATATATCCTGGTTCACTTGAGAAATCGCCAAGCTAGTCCAGCCTACCCTACCAAGGTGATTTCGCCTTGAACTCAAAGACTTAATCCATTATAACCAATCTAATTACAATCGCACGGGAAACCTCCGGTGACTAACATCCAATGACGTGTTCAGGGATCCAAACTGGATATAACATTCATTGACCCAATAGGATCCGATCCCTCAGAATCTCCAACTAGGATTTCCTTTCAATGATATCCATCAGTGATTCCACAAGGCTGAACCTCACTCAGTCCCCTTTAAGATATGACTACCATTGACCCAATAGAATCCACTACCAAGATTTCATAATGACCTTCAGTCACTATCTTCTTGAGAACAAACCTTCACTCAGCCTCTCAAGGTATCATCAAACAACTGTTTGATTTACAAATGCTTCTACGCAAGCTGGATGCAAACAAAATTTAAGCATATATTAGAAGAACCTAATACACACTAAAAATATTACATTGTATTGTAGCTGATGTGTGATCTTCTTTTCTTCAAGTAGCTTCTTCAGCGACAACATCCCAAAGCACTTGAATTTCCATAGTCTTCTTCTTCATAAGCTTTTTCGAATCTCGACATAACTGCCCCGGGTTGAATGAATTCTGAATAGATTTATCGATGTGATAGCCCCTGATCAACGGCAACTTGAAGATATTTATCAACGTGATAGTCTCTGATTGATAGCTTTGAGGGAATGCCCCAAATTTGGCTAAACTCGAAGAGATCGACTCTCGACTTGATTGCCCCAGATTGGCCGAATCTGCTAACTTTATCCCTAAAGGGTACTCAGACTGTGAAGCACCAAGATGCTTTCTCTTGACGGAATCATTGGTTAACTTGCCCCTGGATAAGTCATATCTCTTGTGACAGCTGACTCTTGCTTCAACAGAGTATTCAAGCCTCTCTTCTCTGACAAGATTAAGCTCTTTACTGATTACTCATTGTGTAAACTTACTTGATGTCAACCAGTTGTTTTGTATGCAGAAGAACATTTATTATGAGAATGATAATTCTAATGCAACACATATGTAAGTCTTGAAGTTTGAACAAACTTTAATGTCACAACTCTGTTGTGAATGAGTCACTAGCTAGAGAGCAACATTTGCAAATTCTTTTTTTTGAAAGGTAATGCAATCACATGATACAAACATAAATATTTAAACATGCCTCTTAGGAGTCAGTTAAACATTATCTCGTTGTAGCACGCTTTCAAATTGACCCATGCATCAGTTAGGACTTTGAAAGGGTTATAACGTGGTATGGTTCACGGTTTTAGAAAAAAGGATTTGAGGCTCAAAATTATTTGGTGCCCACCCATTCTCCATGATGTTCTCCAATCCTACATTCAGTTGACCCGATACAAGCATCCATCTCTCGAGAAGAGTTTGTGACAGTTGAGGAACCACTGAGGCTTCTTGGATACAACAGTCACTAACTTCCGATTTTGGTTTTTGATCCCACGACCTTGTTCTCTCTATAGGGGTTTTTATTGGTAATCCTTTTCTCGCCTTTTATGCTTTTCAATTTCTTTCTTGCTTTTTCCTGGACAAATTATTTTGAATTTCAATTTGGAACAAGTTTCAACTTAGCAGGGCTTTTTGTTTCTTTCTTATTCATAATTTCCATTATGAACAAGTCGTTGATCTTTATGTTGTTTCTGATTTGTTGGAAGTGACCGTGACTGTCTGAGTCTTTGGTAGATGAGGGATAGCCATTGTTGTATCGTCATATGTTGACCTCCTGATATGTGAGAGATACCAATTGGGATATCATTAATTGGATGGATAACCATTGTTGTATCCTTGGATGCACACTCTTGATGAGTTTTGAACGATTGATCAGATTAACTGAACACTACCCTCCCCAGGGTTAAAATGAGGGTTTTTTCTGAACAAAAAAGAAACTCCTACTTCAAAGGCTCAGAGGGGTTAGTGAGGGTCTATTTACCTTATATCTCTGATGTTTAGGAATAGAAACAAGGCATGTACATCGTCAGCGGGGTCTTACTCAAAAGCGTATCAACCAGATATTTTTTTTGCGTTTTTAGATTATCGTCATCTTCCTTCCAATCTTTACATAAGCATAAGAATTGGAAACTTGCCATCAATATGCAAGCAAAAAATTTAAAGAGTGATAACGAATGGATGAATAAAAACGAAAAGAACACTTCAAGACAAGCATACTCATTGCATTAAGATTTTTATTCAAAAATAAACAAGTTTCTACATGCAAGCAATGTTTAAGCAAATGAAAATGCAGTAAAGAAACCAATGATTGCCATTGTTGAGGAGACTTGACTCCATATGGACTTCTTGATTCTGATGACTTTCTGCAGTCTTGATGCTTAAATAGGCAAGAGAACTCCCCTTCAGATCTGATATGAATACAACAGTCTCTAAATTGATTCCATCTTGGACCTTGTCTTTGGATGACATACCATCTTCAATCGAATGGCTAGGTGCCCCTGAATATATGCGTAGAAGATTCTTTTAGGAGAGCGAATGAATAATTTACCAAGTGAATCGGTATAAACTACATCACCAAGTGTCTTATGTCACAAAGAAACAATACAGTTCGTCTTCTATCACAACAGAGACATCCACCTGGTGAGAAAGAGTCCAACAGTTGGCCAAATAGGAATTGGAATTTTGGAAGAGACACCAGACAGGCGCTGGACTTTATACTTCAACCCCTTTATAATCTTTAATATTAAAACTGGGTGCCTCAGAACAGGAGACACATCTAGAATATGTATCACAATCAGGAGAGAAATTGGTGGGAGGATGACCCATAGCACGAAGCTTAATTAACTGAGCTTCCAACACACAATGAAGTAACTGGATATAAGGTATAAAGATTGTATCAACAAGATTCTCAGGTTTCTTCTGTCTTTGCTAATAAGCTTTTCCCCATGGGTTCACTTGGAGACCATAAACTAGCTGTTGGCAAGGAGATTCGGGAACACGAAGTTCTGGGCGAGACCCATAAAGTATCTCATGATTTGAAAAAATGTTCTATAGGTTGGGGATGAATGACAGCTCCTGTTGCAACAGTGTATACAAGACCACATTCCTTTGCTGACACTGTCTTCAGAACTTCCATACTTAACTCAACTGAGTCTCTAACTGGTTATCTTTTCCCCTTTAAGGATTCCTGACCACGGGCCAAGACTTGCATGTCCATGATAAACAGCCCCGTCTAACTTTTGTCATCTCATCATCTCATCCAATTCCCCACGAAGTCTTTCCACGAATTTTTCGGATAACGGAGCGGTGAGAAGTCGAGATTCATAATTCTGAAGAGAAAATATCGGGCCTGGATAAGAATTCTCCATCCTGAGTACATGTTATGAATGCATAAAGATGCATGAGGTGAATGAATGGATGAAATGCCATGTTCAAACATTTTCAAGGAACCCGCATGCTTTTAATTTTAATTTTGATCCAGTAAGAGATGGACAAACACAACATAATGTTCACAAGCACGATTCTTTGGAAATATAAAGAACATGTGTGTTAACTCTTTTCATGCATACATTTTTTTACACATTTCTTTTGTAAAAGGTAAATATGCTATGATGCAAGTGCAAAACCATAGGTTCGAAATTTCAGCATAGCAATTGTACAATCCTCTGGATAAATGCTGTATAAATCTATTGAGTAATCCAACTATCGCAGGATTAAAGATTCGGCACCAATTTTAGAACACAACAGAGTCAAGTACCATGAATAATCGTTGTATAATCTCTGGCCAAGTTGAATATATCAGGATCAAAGGTCCAGAACATAACCAAAAAACCACAGTCATCAATAGGACAATATGGTCACCATCAAAACAAATAGTCACCATTTGTACCTTTAAGAAAAATTCCTGCCCCTCTCACGGGTGAAACTGGGTCAAGGTAAGCAAAGGTAACTCAAAATCACGGGTTTGCTTCAGAGTACTATCATCGTACACCTATGTGATAACGATAGCACCTCATTAAAACCTCATATGAGAGTGGACGACACATCCGTATAGGGTAATCTACATCCCCTATCTGTTGTGTTCCACTTTGTTCCTAGTGTTCATTTGGTTTTCACTTGGCCTGGGTATTGGGCCTTTTACCTCTTGTAACACCCGCCCAACATGGAAACAGATCCAACACAACAGATAACCAATATGGAAAGCAATAAAATGCATTTACAAACATATGCAAGCAGTGTATATAAAGCTGGAAATAAATAAACACCCAAAGAAGTAAACAAACAAGAGCTAGGATAGACTCCGGGATGGACCAGCAATAGGTCAATCTTTCCCCAGTGAAGTCGCCAGCTGAAACAACCGGTTGAAAATCATCAAACAATGAATTCACCATCAAACGCATCTTATCCCACACGGAGGGAAAGGTAAACATCGAGAAAACCTAAGAAGGGATAAGTCATGGTCTTGCAACTGAGAGATCCGATAAGGGAGTCTGTTACGTGAAGGGAAGGTATTAGCACCCCACACATCCGTAGTACTCTACGATATCCACTCTTGTTATCTATCTTATGGGTGTGCTTAGTCTATGCTTATTGTTTACTACTGAGAAAGAATGCATGCAAAAGAAAGGAGAAAAGAATGTAGGGAAAATAAAGTTGCACTCGCTCGGGCCCTACCCTAATGCCTACGTATCTTTTTTGAGGAATCAGAGCTACCGTAGTTCGGCTAACATGTTTTGTTTGTTTTTTGTTTTTATGAACATTTTTAATCTCGTCTTCTGCCGCAGCTCAACCTTTAGAGACTCACGTGTTGGCACAGAAGTAAATTAATCACGTCCTTGCTGAAAATGATTTCGAGTTACGCCCTCGAGGCAAGATGCCACATTTGATTGTTGTGTGTTTTGTTACCTTGAAAAAGGGTTTAAGTATGATTAGCATGTTTTGTGATTTGCTAAGAAAATGTTTTAGTTTTAAATGCATATGCAAAAAGGGAATAAAAGAGTCTACGGGGGACTAGCCTACTGCTAACCTAATGTTATCATACAATAGTAGCCCTACGATTTGGATTAACAAAAGGGAAACATCTACCTGATGTTAGCATGCATGGATTGCAACCTAAGGTCTAACTTGCATCCGAAGAAATAAGCACATCCTAAGGGAACATGGTATGTACAAAGATAAAGCAAGCAAGCTTAAAGAAGCATACATATAAAAGAGTAAGGAAAAGAAGAGAAATGCTTTAGTCAAGGGGAGCGTATCACCCGAGACAAACAAGTGGGAGTGAGATGTAAAACAAAAAGGTGATGTCCAAAGCGATTGAACACCTAACTAAGATATATGAGATCGAGGTAGGCGACAAAAGGCAATATAAACGATCAGGAAGTATCAGCATCGGCCAATGCGAACTCCAGACGAAGCACGGGGGTTCGATTGAGGAACCCTTCCCTACTTGACGACTCTATACACAAGAACAAGCACAACTCTGAAGCATCATGGTGTGTAACAAGCTAAGGATGACACAGACGAAATTGCGGGGGTTTATTGCTAACCCTCCCTGCTCGCCTCTTTTTGAGGACTTATCATCTGTACATATGCAGGCACAAATATAAACACACCTGCAGAATACCTACTCAAAGGTAGGGTTTTAAACAAACCACACATAAGTAGCACACAATGGAAAACAATGTGGAATTACCCTAAACGGGTCTTTAAATAAACCAGAGGGGTTCCTGACATTATCAGCAACAGAGACCCCCGTCATACATCTCTACCCTACTTCTCATGGCATCAGAAAGCAGTAAAGCCCTACTTCCCATGATATCTAGAAAATCGGTAAAGAAATGTAGTAAAGTGCGAAGAAGTACGAAGGTAGTAGCAGCAACTACCAAAAGCGAGCAAATCGTCAAGAGAGGACGAAAGCAACGGAGAAGTAGGGAGTACGCGTCGAGCAAGCTTCACCAAGAAGCAAACAAAGTCAGAAATAATATCCAACTAAGATAAAAGAAAATGCGTGTTGCGAATGCACTCGTAATCATAAGTTCATGTATAAAGCATCATAAAGTATCACACGCATCAGGATAACATATAATACGATATGAATTTCTCAAGACGATGAGAAATAAGGCGTGTCGCATCAGAAACGAGCATAAGTCGTATGCTTCAATCACCTAACTACCTGTTATGTTACATGATCGAAAACACAAAAATGTACCTTGCACAATTAACAAACATGTTAAAAATAACAAGGAAAGTATATGGAAGAAAGAGTAGAACAATGCTTGGTGAAAGCAAGGTGTGATACGGTGGGAAAAACTGACTGTTTTTTGGAATGCTGGTTTGCATTTTGCGTTTTGTATTCGCAAAATGTCACGGTAAGCAAGAGTCGCCACCGACTTTTATTTTATCCAACAAGGAAAGGAAAAAAGCACAGAAAAATTCCTTTTTCGAGATATTTCTGAGTACGGGGGGTAGATTTATAGAAAGGGAAGGTATTAGCACCCTTTCTATCTGTAGTTATCTACAGGCTCTTAGGTACTTGCTCATCATTTTCAAAATTGTTTTTTTTTGTGTTTGTGGGTTTTGAAAAGTTTTTGTTTTAACTTCGATTTAACTCTTGCTTCTGTCTTTAAGAGTGTAATGAAGTGTTTTTGAAAAAAACTTTGTTTGTAAAAGTGTAAGTGTGAAAGATTTGTTTTAGATGAGCAAGTATCTAAGAACTAATCTACCTACTCGAAAAAAAAGAATCGTTCTGTGTTTGTTTCCTTTAGACAGCGCTATTCCACTATTAGTGAGTAGGTAGCACCGTCTTTGGAGTGTTGAGGGTCAATTCGAAAGGGACGTACGATCACTAAAGCAATGTTAGGAAGTCTTAGTAATAATCCTAATGTCTTAGATCATTTATCCGAGGCAACAATATCCGAGGCAACCATTCTGAGGCAACTATGATCTTTGGACAAAAGGACGACCACTAAAATATCCTATACTCAATGACCGTTTACCGAAGGCAACCAAGTGGGAGTGTACCCTAAGAGTGCGCGTGTGCGAGTGATTCAGTTTCAGATTATTATCTTTGCACATTTAGGGTGATCTAACTGTTTTCAAATTAATCATACATTCTTGTCATGCGTCCTATTATCATACATCTAACAGTTAATAATTTGCGGAATTTAAAGTGCAGAAATTAAACTACGCTATTACAAGGCTTCGAGTATTTACATAGCAAAAAACAAACCCTTTGAAATTAAAGCGATAAATGTAAAAGTCCTAATTAAAATTATTACAAACTGTGAGCAGATACAATAATATGATAAAAATAATAATAAAGCGCGAGAGGAAAATTAGATCGAATGCGAACTAGGGTTTTGACCCTTCTATTCTAATGAAAAGAGAAAATGTTTTTTTGTTATTTTTAATATTTTTTAAAGAAAAGAATTAAGTTTTTCTAAATTAAATATGAAAATTAATTAGTGATTAAACCGTAAAAATAATTAAATGACCTATTTTTGGTCTTTTTGTTATTTTAGAAAAATAAAATATAATATAATTAAGTTAGTAACAAAATCCTAATTGTTCTAAATAATTTTAATTTATTTACAAAACAATTAAAGTTACCTAAAATTAAATTAAAATCTAAAATTAATTATTCGAGTTTATTATAAAAAAATCAAAGGTTTGTGAAAAAATGTTAAGTTTTATGAAAAAAGATTTTAAACAGAAAGAATAAAAATAGGTAAACGGATAAATAGAAAGGAAGAAAATCAAAACTAATAGGGGTGGTTGTTGAACCCACGCCCTTAACCTTCTCAGGATGTCTGCCTCACCATGTATTGGTGTCATGTGTAAGCTGTTCTGTTTTGGCCATTTATGTTTTGGCTTTTGGCCATTTGTGTTTTGGCCTCAACGTTCCTTAACCTTCTCAGGATATCTGTCTTGCCACGTATTGGTATCATGTGTAAGTTGTTTGTGTTGGCCATTTGTGTTTTCCTGCATGGGATCCTGTCTAAATCTGTCGTGTTGAATCTCATGAACACATAAAATAAATTACTATATATCATGAAATACAAATAAAGCCAATATATGAAGAAATTTAATGTTTAAGCCAATATGACATGTATGAATGATTATATCCTTTTGATCATGGAGATCAAATCAGCCTTACCCTTACTGGAGAAGTAGTAATATGAATGCTTTTATACCCTTTTGATCATGGAGATCAAGCCAGCCTTACCCTTACTAGAGAAGTAGTGAGATGTTGGTTTGTAACAGGGGATGGCTTGTTTGTAGTGAGATGGGGATTTGTAATAAGGATTTCAAGGTTTTAGGGTTCTTGAAAGAATTTGATATTTTGACAGCGTTGTGGCAAAAGCTTTTTTTTTCTCCTCCCTTGATTGTGTGAAAAGAATGGGATTATATAATAGAAATTAGAGAGAAAAAAATGGGCTTTGAATGTGCAATTGGGCCTCCAATGTTCACTTGAGTTCGTCACTTTCCAGGCTAAATCATAGGGGCTTAAGTGTAATTTTTGAAGTTGAAATATGAAAACAAAATGTAGCCGACACCGGGAACTAACTCCTGTCCGAAAATGGGCTCAATCGGATAAACGGTGAATTAGTTATGAATTTTTGAAGTTTCAGCTCAGACAAACTTATTTTGGGCTCCAGTGTCGACTCTGACACGTTCTTCAATAACAAACTGGTATTGATCGGAGCATAATTCGGTCTCGACTTTTGAATAAAAGTTATAGATCTCTGAGTCCGTGACCTTGTGTAAAAAGATGGGCCCGATCTGATAAAAATTGACCGAGTTATGAATTTTCGAAGTTTCGACCCAGATAAAATAATATTCAGCATTCAGGATTTTCGGCGCGTCACGCGTACTCTGAGCAAAAAATGAAAGCCTTTTGGATACCGTTTGAACTCGATACCTCCTGTGGAAACGTAGCCAACTCAATTAGTGAAATTTGGGCGCCAGAACCAGCTCGATACGAAGAAAATCGACCAAGTTATGATTTTATGAACATGACGTAAATAAATTTCTGTCACAAATTTTCTATACGAAAATACTTGATAAATCCGCATTTTTGAAGACCTTCTGATCGAAATTGGCTTCCAGCTGCGAGAGATGAAAATGTAGATGACGTCAAAAAGAAATTTTGGCCACCAGACCGGGTTCAAAATGAGCCACGATCTTCAAGTTATGAATTATTTAGCGCGTAAAAACTGCACTTTCAGTACACTTTTTCACCACATTTCTTCGAGAAAACTCACACATTCGGAGACCTTCTTTAAATAATTGAATCTTGAGCCGAACCTGAATTTGAGAATGCGTTATCAGATATATCTTGGCGAAAGAACAACTGAATATGACGCGCCGGGTTGGACTTGTGAATCTTTGAACCCCGAATCGCTGCAAAACGGCGAATCGATCTTCAGCACGGAAAATACTCTGAGAATATCCATTGACGAAATAAACGTCACTTGTAACCTGAAGAAGCTTGATAAAAATATATTTATTCCATAACCATAAAACCAATAATATGCGTGTATGAAAAGAGGGCAAATTTTGGGGTACAACACAAGGCCAAAGAAACGGAAAAAAAGCAATGCTGGCAGTTTGAGTCGACTCGAAGATGGGATGAGTTGACTCAAAAAAATGAGTCGACTCAAAGGGTCAGCACGACACTTCATGCAAGTGGCCAGAATTGGTTTTTGTTCAGTTTACGTCGACTCAAAGCAATGTATGCATCGACTCAAAGTACTGTATGCATCGATGCACAGATTTGAGTCGACTCATAGGGTCAGCGCGACACTTCCCGCGGGTGGAAAAATGGTTTTTGTTCATTTTTGCATTGACCGGAGCTAAGTTTAAGTCAATTTAAACTGTCTGATAGTGCAATTTTGTGCAATTTGCAACTTTGAAGCAACATGACTTTTGTATCAAGTGTTCGTTTCGTGCGTGGTTCGAATCAATGGAAAGCTTGAAAATTGTAGAATATCCACAACATGAAACAGAAACCAAATCGACGAATGCACACACGAAAAAATCTCCTTGATCATTGCATAATCGAAGCATGAACTCACAATCTATTTTTATGAGTTTTGACATGTTTTTACCGGATTAGAAAACCGAATTCACACCAATTATGCCATCATCATATCAGAGATATCTTGGCGAAAGAACACCTGAATATGACGCGTCGGGTTGGACTTGTGAATCTTTGAACCCCGAATCGCTGCAAAACAGCGAATCGATCTTCAGCATGGAAAATACTCTGAGAATATCCATTGACGAAATAAACGTCACTTGTAACCTGAAGAAGCTTGATAAATATACCTTTATTTCATAACCATAAAACCAATAATATGCGTGTATGAAAAGAGGGCAAATTTTGGGGTACAACAGCTGCCCCTGTTCAATCTTCTTAAACCTGAGGATGTAGATTGGCTTCCGTGCCTTTCGTAATCCAAAGGTGGAAGACGATTGAACACTAGAGTGCCCATAAATTTGCACTGGCATGAAGTGGTAATTGTCTTGTGATGTCGGGAATGGGCTTACAGATGCCATTTGGAGGAGTGTCGATCGCATAAGAGATTCCTTAGCGAGAGCTTGCATACCTGCTGTTGAGGAAGATTCCGCTGGGGATGTCTGATTTTTGTTGAGATTTAGGAACTTGTCTGTAATTCAACTGAGAAAAACTCTGTTGAGATTTAAGAACTTGTCAGTAATTCAACAGGAGGGAAACATCTTCGTCGATATTTAAGAACTCGCCCGTAATTCAACTAAGAAAACTTCTCTGCTGAGATTTAGGAACTTGTCTGTACTTCAACGGAGGAACTTTGTCGAGATTTTGGACTTTGTCTTTAATTCAACTGAGAAAAACTCTGTTGAGATTTAAGAACTTGTCAGTAATTCAACTGGAGGGAAACATCTTCGTCGAGATTTAAGAACTCACCCGTAATTCAACTGAGAAAACTTCTCTGCTGAGATTTAGGAACTTGTTTGTACTTTAACGGAGGAACTTTGTCGAGATTTAGGACTTTGTCTGTAATTCAACTGAGAAAAACTCTGTTGAGATTTAAGAACTTGTCAGTAATTCAACTGGAGGGAAACATCTTCGTCGAGATTTAAGAACACGCCTGTAATTCAACTGAGAAAACTTCTCTACTGAGATTTAGGAACTTATCTGTAATTCAACGGAGGAACTTTGTCGAGATTTAGGACCTTGTCTCATCTCTGCTGAGATTTAAGAACTTGTCAGTAATTCGACTTGGGGAAACATCTTCGTCGAGATTTAAGAACTCGCCCGTAATTTAACTGAGAAAACTTCTCTGCTGAGATTTAGGAACTTGTTTGTACTTCAACGGAGGAACTTTGTCAAGATTTAGGACCTTGTCTGTACTTCAATTGATAAAACATCTCTGCTGAGTTTTAAGAACTCGTCCGTAATTCAATTGGGGAAACATCTTCGTCGAGATTTAAGAACTCTCCCGTAATTCAACTGAGAAAACTTCTCTGCTGAGATTTAGGAACCTGTCTGTAATTCAACGGAGGAACTTTGTTGAGATTTAGGACCTTGTCTGTAATTCAACTGAGAAAAACATCTCTGTTGAGATTTAAGAACTTGTCAGTAATTCGACTGGATGGAAACATCTTCATCGAGATTTAAAAACTCGCCCGTAATTCAACTGAGAAAAATTCTCTGCTGAGATTTAGGAACCTGTCTGTAATTCAACGGAGGAACTTTGTCGAGATTTAGGACCTTGTCTGTAATTCAAATGAGAAAAACATCTCTGCTGAGATTTAAGAACTTGTCAGTAATTCGACTTGGGGAAACATCTTCGTCGAGATTTAAGAACTCGCCCATAATTCAACTGAGAAAACTTCTCTGTTGAGATTTAGGAATCTGTCTGTAATTCAAAGGATGAACTTTGTCGAGATTTAGGACCTTGTCTGTAATTCAACTGAGAAAAACATCTTTGTTGAGATTTAAGAACTTTTCAGTAATTCGACTTGGGGAAACATCTTCGTCGAGATTTAAGAACTCACCCGTAATTCAACTGAGAAAACTTCTCTGCTGAGATTTAGGAACCTGTTTGTACTTCAACGGAGGAAAACTTTGTCGAGATTTAGGACCTTGTCTGTAATTCAACTGAGAAAAACATATCTGCTGAGATTTAAGAACTCGTCCGTAATTCGACTTGGGGAAACATCTTCGTCGTGATTTAAGAACTCACACGTAATTCAACTAAGAAAACTTCTCTGATGAGATTTAGGAACTTGTCTGTAATTCAACGGAGGAACTTTATAGAGATTTAGGACTTTTTCTGTAATTCAACTGAGAAAAACTCTGTTGAGATTTAAGATCTTGTCAGTAATTCAACTGGAGGGAAACATCTTCGTCGAGATTTAAGAACTCGCCCGTAATTCAACTGAGAAAACTTCTCTGCTGAGATTTAGGAACTTGTCTGTACTTCAACGGAGGAACTTTGTCGAGATTTAGGACCTTGTATGTACTTCAACTGAGAAAACATCTCTGCTGAGTTTTAAGAACTCTTCCGTAATTCAACTGGGGAAACATCTTCGTCGAGATTTAAGAACTCGCCCGTAATTCAACTGAGAAAACTTCTCTGCTGAGATTTAGGAACCTGTCTGTAATTCAACGGAGGAACTTTGTCGAGATTTAGGAGCTTGTCTGTAATTAAACTGAGAAAAACATCACTGCTGAGATTTAAGAACTTGTCAGTAATTCGACTGGAGGGAAACATCTTCATCGAGATTTAAGAACTCGCCCGTAATTCAACTGAGAAAACTTCTCTGCTGAGATTTAGGAACCTATCTGTAATTCAACGGAGGAACTTTGTCGAGATTTAGGACCTTGTCTGTAATTCAACTGAGAAAAACATCTCTGCTGAGATTTAAGAACTTGTCAGTAATTCGACTTGGGGAAACATCTTCGTCGAGATTTAAGAACTCGCCCATAATTCAACTGAGAAAACTTCTCTGCTGAGATTTAGGAATCTGTCTGTAATTCAACGGAGGAACTTTGTCGAGATTTAGGACCTTGTCTGTAATTCAACTGAGAAAAACATCTCTGCTGAGATTTAAGAACTTGTTAGTAATTCGACTTGGGGAAACATCTTCGTCGAGATTTAAGAACTCGCCCGTAATTCAACTAAGAAAACTTCTCTGCTGAGATTTAGGAATCTGTCTGTAATTTAACGGAGGAACTTTGTCGAGATTTAGGACCTTGTCTGTAATTCAACTGAGAAAAACATCTCTGCTGAGATTTAAGAACTTGTCAGTAATTCGACTTGGGGAAACATCTTCGTCGAGATTTAAGAACTCGCCTGTAATTCAACTGAGAAAACTTCTCTGCTGAGATTTAGGAACCTGTCTGTACTTCAACAGAGGAAAACTTTGTCAAGATTTAGGACCTTGTCTGTAATTCAACTGAGAAAAATATCTCTGCTGAGATTTAAGAACTTGTCAGTAATTCGACTTGGGGAAACATCTTCGTCGAGATTTAAGAACTCGCCCGTGATTCAACTGAGAAAACTTCCTTGATGAGATTTAGGAACTTGTCTGTAATTCAATAGAGGAACTTTGTCGAGATTTAGGACTTTGTCTATAATTCAACTGAGAAAAACATCTCTGCTGATATTTAAGAACTTGTACGTAATTCGACTGAGGTAAAATTTTCATAGCTTTGAATTTTATGAGAATTTAACCGCATCCTT
Source organism: Vicia faba (assembly GCA_948472305.1). Lineage (NCBI taxonomy): Eukaryota > Viridiplantae > Streptophyta > Magnoliopsida > Fabales > Fabaceae > Vicia > Vicia faba. The sequence goes on from OX451735.1 coordinate 333,830,161, forward strand.
CCTGAAAGGTAAAGGTTAGTTGTATGTAATGCATGATATGTATCAGGAAATGATGTTCTCAAAATAAATGAGATTGTTTTGTATGATGCGTATATGCATGTGTCATGATATATGGAAATGTAATGTTTTTAGCTGGGGAAAATAAATCCTTGATAGCTGCTGGAGAACAGCCATAAATTCTTCGTTTCCGCTAGAGATAGCGAATGAAGATGATTGTGAGAATAAACCTGCAGGAGAGGATAACTTCGTTGGGGAATAAACTGATGAGGAGATTACTCTGTGGGGAAGAGATGTTTTGTAGAGGATTCCTGTTGATAGATTCAGCTGGGGATGAAATTATCGTTGCTGGTGATACTGAATCCTGTTGGGGATTGAATTTCTGTTTGTGAAAGGAAATGAACTCCGTTGGGGATGATTTTTCCAGTTGCGACTTCACGGGGAATAACCTTTTAGACTCTACTGGGGACAATCTTCCAGAGTCTACTGGGGATGACTTTTTCAAACTCCACTGGGGATATTTTTTTAAACTCCACTGGGGATGATTTTTCAGTGCTGATGGTAGATAAACTCTGCTTGGGGAAGATATTACCGATTTATTTGCGTTTGCGAGCCTCAGCTGGGGAGAATTAACACCACTGTCCTTTTCTTACTCTGCGTGGAGTGTAGATGTTACTGGGACGCGGGCTGAGGATATGACAATGACTTTGCATCGAGACTTTTCTGCCCCTGTATCTGCGGGAGAAGGTACCTGCGGAGGCCTTGTGGATCGAGTATTATCCCAACCTATGAGGTGTTTGGTAATTGCCTATTGAAATGACAAATCTTCTTCTGGTAGGCAAAGGACGAGATGAAGGAACATAGTCGTACGCTCTAATCCCTAAATTTTTCCTGGACTGTCTTTTTAGATTTTCAGTCCATCGGGATACCCTTTTTTGCCCAAGCCGCCCTTTCGGGTTTTCGACTTGCCGGGTGTACAAATTTTTTGTTTTTATCTCTAATTTTTGCCCGAACCCTTTTGGTTCGCCGGGATGCCCTTATTTTTGCCTAGGTGTGTCAACCTAGCGGGTCTTTGTTCATGCGCAGTATTTTTTGACTATGTCCACACTCTCAGGGTGTAGGGAGTTGTCACTGTCGCTAGTGTTGTGCTTCCATACTACCAGGAGATGTTCGTTTGATCATGCAAGATTCGTTGCTGGAATTCATGTCCAATGCCCCAAGTGATTCAGATGAAGAATTTCCCCTGGCTATTTGGCATCTTTGAGAGATTCCTTGAATCTTGACTTGACTGCCCCAGATGATGGACAATGATCATGCCGTGCCCTTTGATTGGAAGTGTTTTTCCACTTGAGGTGATCCTTTTTATTGAGAAGGTTTTTTTTTGTTCACTAGATATTCGTCATGCGAATTCTCTGCTATTGAACAAATAGTCATATGCAACGAATGTTATTTTAAGAATGCAAAGCTTATGTCTGTCTTGAAATTTTTTGAAAACGCATTTTTCAGTAAAACAAGTAAATTTTGTAAAATGTGATGTCAACTCAGGATTTACAGCAAGTCCTACAGGAGTCAGGATACCTTTTGTAACAGTATGCTTTCGAACTAACCCATGCTTCAGCTAGGACTTTTAAGGGTTATAACGTGGCCTGGTTCACAGTTCAAGAAACAAAGGATAAAGGCTCAAATTTTATTTGTACCCACCCGTTCTTCGTGATGTCCTTCGATCCTAAACTCAACTAATTGTGTATTTAGATCCCGTTTGAGTCTTTGCTCTGATATTCCAGTGATGGTTCGGATAATGACAGTTTATTTTGAATAGGCAGTCATTTCTTTTTGTTGAGGGTTTGTAGGACCTCTTTCTTTTTTGATTTTATTATCCCTGCCTTTTGCCTGAGTTGTTTCTTTTGTGATTATAGTCAGCGGGATGCCCCAGTTTTTGTAAGTCTCCTTCATAGGTTTTGACTTAATGGGCTTTTATTTCGAGAGATAATGACTGCCTATCCTTACGATTATACGGAACCATCACCGTCTTTTGTTTCAGAAAGACGTTTTTGAAGCCATTCATTGTGCACCTGGATTAACTGAGAAAACTACCCTGTCCCAGATTGTGATTAAGGGTTTTAATTTGTGTGAAAAGAAAAACTCCTACTTCTTTGGCTCAAAGGGGTTGACTAGGGATTATCTTCCTTATAGCTCCACTGTTTAGGATTTGAAACAACGCCTGTACATCGTCAGCGGGGTCTGTTCAAAAGCATACTGTAGAGATTTTGATATCATTTTCGTCATCCTCCTTCTAAAGGCTTAGAATTTTTTAGTCGAGAGTTGAACATCACAAAAATGAAAGCAATTTGAATATAGTGAATACGAATGGATTGATTCAAAACAGACATATGCAATGCATTGATGAAGTAACAAAATTTGACATGAATAAATGTTTGAATAATCAAAAGAAAATTACACATTGAAAATTCTAATGAACAAAAAGTCTTCTCTTGTCGGAACTTGTCACTTCAAATGGTGAGCCTCGGAGGATTGACAGAAACATTCCAGTTGACCATCTTGTGTGAATTCCAATGCTCCTTCATCAATCAGGTTTTGAATTTTGTATTTCAACTTCCAACAGTCGTCAGTATCATGCCCCGGGTTGTTGGAATGGTATGCACACCTTGCATCAGGATTGTAGTTTGGGGAGGCTATATTGGGATTATGGGGAGGGTCCCTTAACATAACCAACTTGGCCTTTAATATGTGTTGCAATGCTTGAGCCAATGACATGTTAATTTCGGTGAAGCATCTTTTAGATGTATTCTTCTTATGCTGATTTCCCCGTTGTTTTGGGCGAGGTTGTTGTTGGACCCGTGATGTAGTAGCAATTGGGAAAGGTCCACTCTTCACCAAACCAACCTTTTATCTTCTTGGAGGTTGATCAATGACTTGGTCCCCTGCCTCGACTGTTTGCTTCATACTGTTGTATCCGTCTTGATGAAGTTGGTTGATTGTGGTTCTCAACTCTCTTGTCCCCGAGCTAGGTCTTGGATAAGAGCCATCTGCCCCAACATCTGGGTTCTTATTGCATCTACCTCGGCTTTCAGTTGTTCCAACCGTTCGTCCTTATTGTCTTCAGGACTTTTCTTGACCAAATTCCCAACGAGGAGTGTTTTCAACTCTTCCCGCCCCTTGGATAGGTTTAGGAATACATCCTTGAACTGAGCTTCTTGAGTTTGAAGATCTTGGTTGTCTTGTTGGAGAGCCATTGCTGAAATAAACAACGAGAATATGAGAGACCTGTACTAGGAGACCTGTTATGCAATGATATGTATGATATGTATGCAATGTTTTCAAGGATCTCGCGGGGTAAACAAGAAACTATCAGAATTTGATTGCAGTTTGATTGAAGAAACTTCGTGTCGTTGAGAGTCCTTCTTCCAAAGTCAAGCTCACCATATCGAGTGGGTCATAGCCACTGACTCAAGTTATCGTGTCTTGATCTCTAGACGACATTGGCTAGAGGAAAATAAATCCTCTTTGCCCCTTGCTAGACGTCTGATTTACCATAACCTGCATCACAAACCCTTGAGATCCTTGAAATGGTTAAGGAAATGTTAAGGCATGATGTTATGATGTGTATGCTATGCGTTTAAGCAAAAGTGCGAGGTGATGTAAACAAGTAAACTCGGCAAGAAATCCAAGTTATTGGATAAGGACTATAAACAAAACCTGCAAGGAACTCATGTTGTCAAACGATAAAAATGTGCAAGTAGTTCAAGTTTGAAAGCACACAAGTCACACAATAGCCCTTAAATTTCAGGCTGGCATGGAGTTTAGGTATTACCCTCTTCCAGTTTAGTTGGTTCAAACCTGTCCTAGTAATAGTAACCGGGTTCTAGAGGATCTCAATATCACTGACCACCCTCGATCGGTCATAATTCCAGTTTGGCAACCTTTTCTTACGGCCGGAATCATCGCGAGAGTTTGGTCTCAATGAGTGTAGCATACTGCTACTGTTCTATGGCCAAGTTGGTCAATTATAGGTTCTAAGGTCAGTTGGTGCTTGATGACCCCTTAGAAGACCCATATTCTCCTTGTTCCACCACAAGGGATATCAGTCCAACTAAAGTGCCACACCAACGTAGCTACTACTTCAATCGTATCGGTCTATGCTGTACAGTTCCCTCACAGTCTATTGCTACTTACCTAAAAGGTATCCCCCAGATCCGGGTTAGGATCTATAGTAACTCCGATTCAAACCCACAAAGATAAAGTATACAAATCAAGCAATTGAAAACATTATGATGAACTATTCCTAAGGTACACCCCACTTAAATCTCCCCAGCAGAGTCGCCAGTTCTGTGATACGGTGGGAAGAACTGACTATTTTTTGGAATGCTGGTTTGCGTTTTGCGTTTTGTATTCGCAAAATTTCACGGTAAGCAAGAGTCGCCACCGAATTTTATTTTATCCAACAAGGAAAGGAAAAAAGCACACAAAAATTCCTTTTTCGAGATATTTGAGTACGGGGGGTAGATTTATAGAAAGGGAAGGTATTAGCACCCTTTCTATCTGTAGTTATCTACAGGCTCTTAGGTACTTGCTCATCATTTTCAAAATTGTTTTTTTTTGTGTTTGTGGGTTTTGAAAATTTTTTGTTTTAACTTCGATTTAACTCTTGCTTCTGTCTTCAAGAGTGTAATGAAGTGTTTTTGAAAAAAACTTTGTTTGTAAAAGTGTAAGTGTGAAAGATTTGTTTTGGATGAGCAAGTATCTAAGAACTAATCTACCTACTCGGAAAAAAAAGAATCGTTCTGTGTTCGTTTTCTTTAGACAACGTTATTCCACTATTAGTGAGTAGGTAGCACCGTCGTTGGAGTGTTGAGGGTCAATTCGAAAGGGACGTATGATCATTAAAGCAATGTTAGGACGTCTTAGTAATAACCCTAATGTCTTAGATCATTTATCCGAGGCAACTATGATCTTTGGACAAAAGGACGACCACTAAAATATCCTATACTCAATGACCGTTTACCGAAGGCAACCAAGTGGGAGTGTATCCTAAGAGTGCGCGTGTGCGAGTGATTCAGTTTCAGATTATTATCTTTGCACATTTAGGATGATCTAACTGTTTTCAAATTAATCATACATTCTTGTCATGCATCCTATTATCATACATCTAACAGTTAATAATTTGCGGAATTTAAAGTGCAGAAATTAAACTACGCTATTACAAGGCTTCAGGTATTTACATAGCAAAAAACAAACCCTTTGAAATCAAAGCGATAAATGTAAAAGTCCTAATTAAAATTATTACAAACTGTGAGCAGATACAATAATATGATAAAAATAATAATAAAGCGCGCGAGGAAAATTAGATCGAATGCGAACTAGGGTTATGACCCTTCTATCCTAATGAAAAGAGAAAATGTTTTTTTGTTGTTTTTAATATTTTTTAAAGAAAAGAATTAAGTTTTTCTAAATTAAATATGAAAATTAATTAGTGATTAAACCGTAAAAATAATTAAATGCCCTATTTTTGGTCTTTTTGTTATTTTAGAAAAAAAATAAACTATAATTAAGTTAGTAATAAAATCCTAATTGTTCTAATTAATTTTAATTTATTTACAAAATAATTAAAGTTACCTAAAATTAAATTAAAACCTAAAATTAATTATTCGAGTTTATTATAAAAAAATCAAAGGTTTGTGAAAAAATGTTAAGTTTTATGAAAAAAGATTTTAAACAGAAAGAATAAAAATAGGTAAACGGATAAATAGAAAGGAAGAAAATCAAAATTAATAGGGGTGGTTGTTGAACCCACGCCCTTAATCTTCTCAGGATGTCTGCCTCGCCATGTATTAGTGTCATGTGTAAGCTGTTCTGTTTTGACCATTTATGTTTTGGCTTTTGGCCATTTGTGTTTTGGCCTCAACGTTCCTTAACCTTCTCAGGATGTCTGTCTTGCCACGTATTGGTATCATGTGTAAGTTGTTTGTTTTGGCCATTTGTGTTTTCCTGCATGGGATCCTGTCTAAATCTGGCGTGTTGAATCTCATGAACAAATTAAATAAATTACTATATATCATGAAATACAAATAAAGCCAATATACGAAGAAATTTAATGTTTAAGCCAATATGACATGTATGAATGATTATACCCTTTTGATCATGGAGATCAAATCAGCCTTACCCTTACTGGAGAACTAGTGATATGAATGCTTTTATACCCTTTTGATCATGGAGATCAAGCCAGTCTTACCCTTACTGGAGAAGTAGTGAGATGTTGGTTTGTAACAGGGATGACTTGTTTGCAGTGAGATGAGGATTTGTAATAAGGACTTCAAGGTTTTTGGGTTCTTGAAAGAATTTGATATTTTGACAGCGTTGTGGAAAAAGCTTTTTTTTTCTCCTCCCTTGTTTGTGTGAAAAGAATGGGATTATATAATAGAAATTAGAGAGAAAAAAATGGGCTTTGAATGTGCAATTGGGCCTCCAATGTTCACTTGAGTTCGTCACATTCCAGGCTAAATCGTAGGGGCTTAAGTGCAATTTTTGAAGTTGAAATTTGAAAACAAAATGTAGCCGACATCGGGAACTAACTCCTGTCCGAAAATGGGCTCAATCGGATAAATGGTGAATTAGTTATGAATTTTTGAAGTTTCAGCTCAGACAAACTTATTTTAGGCTCCAGTGTCGACTCTGACACGTTCTTCAATAAAAAACTGGTATTGATCGGAGCATAATTCGGTCTCTACTTTTGAATAAAAGTTATAGATCTCTGAGTCTGTGACCTTGTGTAAAAAGATGGGCCCGATCTGATAAAAATTAACCAAGTTATGAATTTTCGAAGTTTCGACCCAGATAAAATAATATTCAGCATTCAGGATTTTCGGCGCGTCACGCGTACTCTGAGCAAAAAATGAAGGCCTTTTGGATACCGTTTGAACTTGATACCTCATGTGAAAATGTAGCCAACTCAATTTGTGAAATTTGGGCGCCGGAACCAGCTCGATACGATGAAAATCGACCAAGTTACGATTTTCTGAACATGACGTAAATAAATTTTTGTCACAAATTTTCTGTACGAAAATACTTGATAAATCCGCATTTTTGAAGACCTTCTGATCGAAATTGGCTTCCAGCTGTTAGAGATGAAAACGTAGATGACGTCAAGAAGAAAATTTAGCCACCAGACCGGGTTCAAAACGAGCCACGATGTTCAAGTTAAAGAATTGACTCTTGAGCCGAACCTGAATTTGAGAATACGTTATCAGAGATATCTTGGCGAAAGAACACCTGAATATGACGCGCCGGGTTGGACTTGTGAATCTTTGAACTCCGCATCGCTGCAAAACGGCGAACCGATCTTCAGCACGGAAAATACTCTGAGAATATCCATTGACGAAATAAACGTCACTTGTAACCTGAAGAAGCTTGATAAATATATCTTTATTCCATAACCATAAAACCAATAATATGCGTGTATGAAAAGAGGACAATTTTGGGGTACAACACAAGGCCAAAGAAACGGAAAAAAAAGCAATGCTGGCAGTTTGAGTCGACTCGAAGATGGGATGAGTTGACTCAAAAAAATGAGTCGACTCAAAGGGTCAGCGCGACACTTCCTGCAAGTGGCCAGAATTGGTTTGTGTTCAGTTTACGTCGACTCAAATCAATGTATGCGTCGACTCAAAGCACTGTATGCATCGATGCACAGATTTGAGTCGACTCATAGTGTCAGTGCGACACTTCCCGCGGGTGGAAAATGGTTTTTGTTCATTTTTGCATTGACCGGAGCTAAGTTTAAGTCAATTCAAACTGTCTGATAGTGCAATTTTGTGCAATTTGCAACTTTGAAGCAACATGACTTTTGCATCAAGTGTTCGTTTCGTGCGTGGTTCGAATCAATGGAAAGCTTGAAAATTGTAGAATATCCACAGCATGAAACGGAAACCAAATCGACGAATGCACACACGAAAAAATCTCCTTGATCATTGCATAATCGAAGTATGAACTCACAATCTGTTTTTATGAGTTTTGACATGTTTTTACCGGATTAGAAAACCGAATTCACACCAATTATGCCATCATCATAGCAAAGAGGATTTATGTGCATTCAAAAAATGGTGATCTCATTCCTTAAGGCCAAGATGTCATGACTCGAGCATTATGCACATAATCTACACAAGATTGCACATGGATTTTGATTAACAAAGCAAGGCTCTAGTCTATGTCAAATCACATGCAAATTCAGATTTCTCATCAATTCTCAAAGGCAACAATGTTAAACAACATGAATAAGCACTTTTCTTGAGAATCAATTAATTGTAAAAGTGATTATTGATCATCCAATTCCGTATCTAAGCATTTTGATCACTCAGTTTACAATTCCACCACTAGATCCACAATCACAATTCAATTTTCTATTCAAAACTCACTTCAATTATCAATTCTAGAAAAGTGCTTATTTAAAGAATTAATTATGCAAGAGTGCTTAAATCAAGAAAACCAACCGTGGAATCGAAGAGGAGGTTGAGGAGAAGAGTTCGCCGATGTCGGATCAAAGATCGGAGAACTCTAGAAGGAGAGGGAGGGGGAATTCTTGAGGAGAGAGAGAGAGGTAGATTTATTCAACTTCCTTTGTGTTCTTCAGCAAACTTGAGAGAAAAGTTGCTTTGATCTTCTTGCCCTTGAGAGGGAATCAAGAGTAGTGTTTTTGTGTTTGTGAAATCATGAGAGAGAAGAAAAAGAATCAGGTTGTTGCATGGAAGAGAGCGAGAGGAGCTGTGGTCCAGTGAGAGAGAAAGAGTGAGGTTCCGTTATCGTTGTGAGAGAACGATAGTTTTCTGTTATGGTCATTTGCAAGCTAGCCATTCAAAACAGTTAGAAATTTTGTTGTGAAATTCGAATTTTGTTAATGCCAGCTGGAGATTTTGTTTGTTATACTTCTGTTTTGACAGTCAGCTGGGAAAATCTTATAGAATTCTGTTTTCTGTTTATTGCTTTTTCCTTTGATTTTATGTTTGTAAACTGAAGTTATTTTGATTCTGAATCCATATTGCTGGATTGGTTTGAAATAATCTCTCCTTCTGATTTATTGTTAGTGGTATTTATGTAGGTTTTTGTGATGTTTCAGACAAATTTTGGGCGAGGAATGCGCGATATTGGCAGCTTGCAATATGAGGCATGAAGATTAATGAAGCAACATGTACATGGCCATGAATATAGGAAAATGTAATGCTTGGATCCTTAGGTTTAGGATACATAGGCTTTAGGTATTTCAATGTGGATTTTGATGTGTATTTTTGTAATGGAATGATTAAATTAACAATAGTGTATTTGGACTGGCTTTATAATGGAAATCTGGTTTTTGAATGGTAGATTAAAATGGTTTTGGATCATTTCTAATGTGTGAATGGAATTACGATCGAAACTTGGAATGTAACATGGTGAACCTGGATGAACCATGATATTCTGTAACAACTTGAAATTGCCATGGGTTGAAATTGCCATGGGTTTTTCTTTCAATTGATAATTTGAATATGTATGATGTATTGGATATTTGAAGCTATGGTATTTTGATCTAAAAAGCATTCCTCATGAATCTTTGAACTCACATATACTTCTTTCAAAAGATTCAACGTGATTTTCCTTTCCAAGTTTAGGACTACAACTCTCAACTTCCTTTGGACCCATATATGGAAAAGACCAAACATGTAAGTCAAATAACAATTTAAGCTTCTCTTGATGGAAGAAGGTCAATTGAAAATCCTAACTTGTAATGATCAAAATCTTATCAAGAGATATCCTCCTTGAGTAATACTTGAATGAATGAATCTTCCTTGAAACCAAATGAACGAATCTCCCAACCCTATCTTGAATCGACCATTAACAAATCATGAGCTTAATAAGACCTTGAATCAATATTAAATCTGAGTCCGATCAGAAGTTTCAACAAATCCAAATCAATAATCATTTCTCAGTAATTCAAGTTAACTTGCAATTGAGGTGGCAAGTATTTGATGAGAACCAAAAATTATATCATTCAAAACAAGTCCACATTGTTGAAGAAAGAGAGGCTCAAGACAACCAAAAGATCGAGCCCTAATCCAATGATCCCCAATTGAAGCATAATAGATGAAAACCCTAATTCTTAAGCATTGAAGAAAGAATCCTTGCAACTTAATGTTGAGAAGAAGAGAATAGCCCCGTAGCTTGATGATAAAGCAGTCCATGAAAACCCTAGCTTCACACAAATGATTTATGGAGAAATCAATTGAAACAAGCTTGTGCGAAGATGAGAGCCTTAAAGCCATACAACAACCCTAATTCCTCGAAATCCCTAATCCCATGCCAAAAATTTATTGATTAATGATGCATGATGTGTTAGCTGACCTAATGAAGGTTATATACATGAGAAAAGTGTGAGGTACATAAGCTAGATAAAAGTAAAAGGATAGGGCAAATTTGGACTATTACAGGTGTCTCCTCCTTAAAATTACATGCATACGCCATAGTGCATGACATTACTTAGGAGGACAAATCATGCAGTGTGGCGCCTCCTCTCTAATTTACATGCATGCGCCTTATAGAGTGACTTGACTTCTGTGTGACAAATTCATTTATTTAAAAATAGTTATTTTAATAATTTTTTTGAAAAATGATTATTTAAAAAAAATTAAAATGATTATTTAAAAAAAATATTTTTAGTTAGGTCTATTAAGTAATCAACTTTATAGAGTTAGATTATGAACTTTAATAAAATTTGAACGGAAAAACTTTTGTACCTTTTGAATTTAATTAAATAAATTATCATCATTCAATCAAATAATAATATTCAATATCACGTTATTTTTCATTTATTTTTATTTTTAAAAATTAAAATCAATTTACAATAATAGTATCGATTATCCAATTATAAAGTTCATTTAAGTAAAAAAAAACTTTACATTTCAAATCTTATATTTTATATGATTTGACACATAGATAGTTAATCGATTCGATCGCACGTCCTCTGCTTAAAATATAAGAATTCTCACCATACTTATTAAAAAAAACAATATTTTATAATATTTGAGGTGGTCATGGACACCCCCTAGTCCTCTTTATTAGAGTTGTTAAAATGGACCTAATTTATCTTATTAATTTATCTAATAATTTAATGCGAGACTAGCTTCAAAATATTTTTAAAAAACACAATTCTATTTTTTTGGTTCAGTATATATTGAATATATGTTTTTAATGGGTCAGACCGAGACTGTTTTTAATGGGTCAGACCGAGGCAAGTGAATTTTAGACTAATCTATTAAAATTTTTTTTGATAAATTTTGAAGAAAAAAGATTGAAAAAAGATGTGATTACATAAATGTATTTTTAAGTGATAGATAAAAGTCAAAGAGAATGAAAATAATTTTTAAGATAATGTGATCAAATAAATGGTTGTGACATAAAGAAAAAATTTGATAAGTATTTGATATAATATTAAATTACTTTATACTCTTACGTTAATATTTTATATATATATATATATATATATATATATATATATATATATATATATATATATATATATATATATATATATATATATATATATATATATATATATATATATATATATATATTTCGTTCTCTTTTATAAATAAATTTTATTTTTTAAATTATTAAATCATTAATGTATTTATAGTTCAAATATATTATTTATTAAATAAATTTTTAAAAAAAATTATAAATAAATTTTATATTTTAAATTATTAAATAATTAATATATCTAAGTTATATACCGTTCAAATATATTATTTATTTAATAAATTTAAAAAAATTAAAATTTATCTATAAATAAAAATAAAAGGAGTCTATTTTTGTTGTAGAAATTGCATATCTCAAGTAGCAATAATCAATTATTGTGATGCTGTAGAAATTGAGTAATCTTTTTATGTTTTTCCTCGTCTATATCAACAAACAATATAACAATATCTTGTTAGATAAGAAATTAAGATGTCTGGTTGGAGTTCACCGAATGTCAAATTTTTCAACAACTACCCATCTACGCCAATAATGTTTAGGGTACTATTTCCTTCTAATTCAACAACATTACAACATTACAACATTACAACATTAAACAACACAAACACAGAGATTACTGATTACTTATGATGAAGTTGATAGAACACATTCAAGTCTCACCACCACCAAATTCACTTCCATCACCAACCACTCTCCCCCTCACTCTCTTTGACATTTCATGGTTCTACTGCCTTCCCCCAGTTCAACGCATCTTCTTCTACCGCTTTCCTCATCAACCTCATCACTTCCTCCAAACAACACTTCCCATTCTCAAACACTCTCTTTCTCTCACCCTCCAACACTTCTTCCCATTCTCCTCCAACCTCATCATCCCTCCTATTTCCGATAACCCCCCTTACATACGCTACCTCAACGGCGACTCTCTCTCCTTCACCGTCTCTGAATCCTCCGCAGACTTCAACCTCCTCATATCTGATTCACAAGACGCTCAAAACTGGCACCCTCTTGTTGCTAACCTACCTCCACCTCGTATAGAACCAAACCGTACAATTGCCATCCCTTTAATGGCTATTCAACTCACCCTTCTACCAAACTCCGGCTTCTCTATCTGCCTCACTTTCAAACACGTCGCTGCAGACGGAAAATCACTTCACCATTTCATGAAATATTGGGCCTCTCTTTCAAAAGCCATAGCAAACAATGACAATAGTTTATTATCTCTACCTCTTGATCTTCCTTCCCATGAAAGAGACACAGTTCTTAAACACCCTAAGGCTCCTAAGCTCATTTACCAACATGAAGATGCTTATAGTGATAGTTATGCTGACAAGGTACGAACTAGTTTAATATTGAGTCATGAACAAGTTCAGAAACTGAAGAAATGGTTTGTTGATAAATGTAAAGACACAACAAAACATATGTCAACTTTTGTTGTGACATGTTCCTTGATTTGGTTTTGTATGGTAAGATCAGAGAAAAACACAGGTGGTGATGGTGCTGTTGATGATCTATGCAACTTCTTGTTTTTAGCAGATTGTCGCGATCGTCCTGAATATTCATTACCAAAAACCTATTTTGGAAATTGTCTTGCCTCTTATACTGTGGTTGTAAAGAGGGGCGAGTTGGTTGGAAAAGATGGTATTGTTGTGGCTGCAAATGCTATTGAAAGGAAGATAAGAGAATTCAAGAGTGATGATTTGTTAGTAGATGAAGTGTTGATGCCTGATTATAGGGAATTATCAAAACCAGGTCTGTCTTTGGTAGTGGTTGCAGGTTCACCAAAACTTGCTATTTATGAGACTGATTTTGGGTGGGGGAAGCCTGTGAAATCTGATGCAGTTCATATTGATGCCTTTGGGTCGATTTCTCTTTCGGATTGTAGAGATGGTGGAGGTGGAATTGAGGTTGGTTTGGCTCTTGAAAGGTCTAGAATGGCTAATTTCATTGACATTTTTCAAGAACAACTTGATAATATTTGTAGCATGTGAATGGAAGAAATGTATTAGTTTTAGGTTTCAGCAGCTTCAAAATGGAAGAAAAAAAATGCAATTCCTTTAAGTATATCGATGTAACTTCGTGCGTGCTTTATTATTATTGTGACTACAAAGTTTGTACTTCTTTTTACTGATAAAGTTTGTCTACTTAAAATCAACAATTTTCTAAGTTTGTTATAACATTGAAGTAACTAAAGTTGTTTACCTAACATGTATATTGTATCATATGATGTAAAAAATTGTGTATAATATGATGTCTCTTTCTTGGCAAACTTTTACCGGATTCTCTAGCTTTAAAATTGCAAAAAAAAAAAAGTGTTTTCAAAAAAGAGATCATCTATTTGTCAACCAACAACTTATCAAAGAGTTAAAGGGTAAAAAAGAATCATACACACGACTATTTAGGAAAAAAGAAAATTTTGATGTAATTCATGAATTTTGTATTCTTTGCATTAGTGAACTGACTTCAGAAGAAAAATAGATGTGCGCATGAAAGAGTGTATATTGATTTGACAAGATATTGTATCTCGAAAATATTTTTCCACTGCGCATTGCCCTACCTCAAAATCCAAATGATCATATTATGTGTATTGGATGACTGTAAAAAATGTGACACTTTGTTCAGGTTTATTTGAATTTAGGATGTCTTATACCACTGACATCACCGGAGTGGATAATTCATTCAACAAAGAAAACTGAAACTTTGTCGAATAATTTTTTGGATAGGATGCAAGAATTCACCAAGTTGAACAAGATTGAAAGAGAAACAGATAAACAAAAGTCAAAGGCGCAATCACCCATGCGTGTAGATTTGAAAGGTGACACATGTTTTGATTCATTTTAATTTTTATTCAACAATGTATTTATGTGGTTAGACATGTTTTGTATGTAATTTTGCCTTAATATTAATGATGTCAAATATATAAATTTTCAAAGATTTTAATATATGTTTAAGTTTAAAAAATATTTCTATATTTTTCATTCTAAAACATGCTTTGTTTCTAAAATTTATTATGTGTTGGATGGATTCAAAAATGCATTTACGTAAGATCATGATAGGGTGTATCAGAAAATGCATCTCTGGAATTTCTTCTGGTATATGATTATATTTCTAAGGTTCATATTAACCTAGAACTTGTTTAAATATGAGTCTCTCATCTCATACTTTTTACAAAATGACATTACACTAAAATGAACATAATTTTGCATGTCGCATATGTCTACTTGTTAGCTTGAGAATTTGAACTTCAATTCTCGACATAACAAGTGCAAGAAAAGAGTAAAAATTCTAAATATAAGATGCCCAGGTTAGAGTTTTGACATACTGATCGTTTCGACTAAGGTGGTGAGTTAGACTCGTCTATCAAGTGTGGTGAAACATATCATATTCTGGATTCCTTGGATTAAATGGCCTAGTATCTCGATTGAGTCTTGTTTATAGGAGTCACGGGAATGAATCTACAAGATTATGGTCATTCTCTCTTCAAAACATGTCCAGAATATGGAAAAGATTTATAATGATGTAGTGTATTTGATAGAGAGAGTTAGAAGACTTAGATACGTTCTCAACATAAGAAATTAAAAGATGCAAGAGCAGTTGTCGACCTAGGTAGCAGTTAAAAGTTCAAAGACAAAGGATATGTGTAAGCAAAGTAGAGAATAAAGGTCTGTGTAATAGGATATGTGTCGAGTTCTAGGGTGGTAACCGTTATCGATGGTTATTGATTTTTAGTATATAAGTCAATTTCATTCATGTTATAAAGGTTCGCAAATTTATCATTAATCACTATAAAACTCAATGTACCCTAGTCACAGAGAGAAACGAGTTTGTGAGGAAATATGTATGAATCTGCGTCCCTTTTATAATTCTTTTATCCAAGCATTCACTTTATTTTACTTTTATTTGTGTTTTTTATTTATTTTGTCCCGTTGAACAATACTACATTGTTCTTACTGAAATTTCTATCCAAATCATCTATATTCAAACATCAATATTCAAGCACAGACATCTTTTCTTAAAACTATTTGGCATAAGTTGTTCATATGATTTTTTTGAGTTTAATCCCTTTAGTGAATTAAACCTTGTGATTTGAATTACTGAAAAACACCAGTAAGCACTACTTAAACGACACGAAGCCATCAATTGAATTTAAGGTCACATAGTACACCTCTCTTGTAGATATGAAATTAATATTGGAGAATCTCCTACAATACTCAAACAATTGAAGATGAAGCTTGAGTATTTTTCACCCTCGATTTACAATGAAAGAAAATTTTAGTAACTTTGAGCTGAAGACAAATGCGGATTTAAGGGTTATGTGGAATGCATTTAACCGATACAAAAAAAGGTTCGATCGAGATGATGTGACGATTGCAAGATCGATCGAGGATATTATGAAGATGTTGAAACATTCATATTGATGTTGAAATGTAATGTTCAATTTATGTTAACAATTATCTATATAATGTTTCATTTTTATGTTATCAATGTTAATTTATATTCGTGTTTGCATTTGTTTTGTTCATTCATTTGTCTAAGGTTTAGTAGGTTTTGAAAATTCGCTTCCTTCGGGTAGAAGGATATGCATTTTCGAATTAAATTCAGTCATATTATTGGGGCGTAGCTCAAAAACGACTAAAATGTATGTGATTAGGGTGTGTCCAAAAATGTATTTCTAGATTTTAAGGGTAGTTTTGGTTTTTCACTAGAGTAGAAAAATAATCCTTAAAATGCGTTAAGAAATTCCCAAATAAATTTTATATCATCAGAGGAGTTTTTTTGAGAATTTCTTTTTTCAATCCTTACACCTTTTTAAAAACTTTGAAAAAAGCAAAAATATCTTTCGAATTCTAGAACTCGGAGTGTATTCTTGATAACTTCATATTGGAGAATGAAAACACTCAATTGACTAAGGAAACCCTTCTTCCCCTCACTTCTACATTTGAATTCTCAAACCCCTAAATTCTCAAATCTAAACATCTCAATTTTAACTGATTTTGGATCAAATTATCCTTTGATTTCCTTTTTCAAAATTAGTATACCTTTGGATTTGATGATTTAATATATTAATTTTTTTCTCAATTACTGATATTTTATGGATTGTAGTATCCAGACACACTCCATACTTATATCTGGATTATAGAAATCGAACATGCCCCAGGCGTGACTTTAAAATATATAATTTGAAGAATGATAGTTTAAAAGGTTGTTTATAAGTTTATGTTATTTTTTAAAATTATATGATTTTTTATCATTATTATTATTATTATTATTATTATTATTATTATTATTATTATTATTATTATTATTATTATTATTATTATTATTATTATTATTATTATTATTATTATTATTATTATTATTATTATTATTATTATTATTATTATTGGTATTTAATATCTCTTTTTATTATGTTCAATATAAACTCTTATTTGTTTTAATTGCTTTTAGTCAAATTCACCTTATAAATAAATTTAGTACAAATTCTATCTCATCTGTGGTTAACCCAAGAAAATCAGTAAGTTTATTTATTAATCATTTTTGTTTAACAAAAAGTGTCGAATGAAAAGGAGGATTTATTCAATAAGCCAAGAGAGCATGACAAGTCCTAGATAGACAAGGAGGAGCCGCTAGGGCTAAATGGAAAAACTATTAACCCAAAATATCACTTGGGAAGCCCAAGCTCGCCTAGCCCAATCCAACAACGAACACATGTAGTTTTCTGTAAACACAATGTGTTGTTAAAACAATTTTTTTTAATAGAGAAATACAATGTTTTCCCCATAAATCAAATGCAGTGTGTTTAGTATAAAATGGCAGGGTGACCAAGCATTGCTTAACAAAAGAAGAAAGAAGGTGGATCATGTGAAGATGAGTGATGCGCGTAGCAAGCTTACCTATTTCAAATGTATAAATAAGAGTTCCATTTTTAGTTTAAACGGAGTTTTAGTGGATTCAAGATAGTACAAAAATAAAATAGATTCACCTTAAATCTCAATAGGAGAGAAGAAAGAGAGGAAGACTGAAGGCGGAAGTGTTGCTCAAGGAATCGTTATAGATGGTTTTTGTTCTGGACTGGGCCCGACAGGCCCAAAAGCATTGTTAAGGCCCAGTCCAAAGGGACTTACTGAGGACCACGCCGAGCAAAGGGGTCACATCCGTGCCCGACATCCTGATGTCCAGCTCGACATCCCGCTGTCCAACTCCACGTGATGATGTCCAGCTCCACCTCCTGACGTCCAGCTCGACATCCTGCCGTCCAGCTCCACGTCCTGACGTCCAGCTCGACATCCTGTTGTCCAGCTCCACGTCCTGACGTCCAGCTCGACACCCTGCTGTCCAGCTCGACGTTGTCTCGAGCATCCCAACTAGGGCAGACTCAGTCCACCGTTCCCCCAACGATACTCCGGAAAGACCGCGTCTTCGTTCGCCCGCACTTCACGCAGAACATCCAGGAAGGGGACCACGTGCGGGTCCCCACTACCCACGTAGAACCTGGCAGTTCCTCCATTGGGCCAAATCCGCCCGGCCCAATGAAGGAACCTTGGCCCAGCGCTGGAGGCTATAAATACCCTCTGTTTCCAGAGGGTCAGGTATTCATCATTCTAACCTCAACTTACTATTATCTGCTCGTACTCCTACTTACTTCAGCATCGGAGTGTCTTGCAGGTACCCCCCCCACCTCGTTCAAAAAAGCTTTCTGCTCGGAGCCAGCCGTGACGGTCCATTTCTGATCAGGTCAGATCAGTGGCGCCGTCTGTGGGAAACAACTTCCCCGTCTAACGAACAATTCTAAGGACCAAAGCTCAATTCAACTACCTATCATGGCTGATCCAGCTCACGACGAGCAGCCCGTCCGTGTCGCCGACACTAACAACGGCCCCGCGGACAAGAATGGACACCTCGACAATCCCGGTGATCCCGGCCACAATGCCATCCCTGTGACAACCGCCCCTGGACCTTCCACCTACAGGGACGGGAATACTGCATCATCCTCGACGACCCCTCCAGCACTCGAGGACGACCCGGTAGCTCTCGCCCATCACAGAGCTGCCCGGTTCTATGAAGTCCCAGTTCCTGCCGGGGCAGATGCCACGACTCAGGCACTGTTCGCGGCCATCAACCAGACAAATTATCTCATATTCGCCCAAGGAGAAAGACTAAGGGCACTTGAAAATGATCGACAACCCCCGAGGAGGCATCGGAGGCCACCTTCTCCACCTCCTTGGGTCGAAGAAGTTCGACACCCTTCTCCCCCGCGGAGACACTACAGGGAGAACTCCAGGAGCCCCTCTCCCCGACCAAAACAGAGGCGGCCCAACTATGAGAGACAGCCCGCTATTCCAGCCGGGGAACCCAGTCGCGACCCATCCAGGCACGACAAGAGGCACCCCGGAGACGGGCGTGTGACCTTCAACCACCGAGTATCACGCTCGAGGGAATCTCAGCACGATCATCGTGCCAAACATAACTACAGGACCCCTTCTCTTTCTCCGGAGAGGAGCGACGAGGACGACCCCCGCGGTCCCCTGTCGCAGGCCATCATGGATGCACCTATCCCCCCGGGCATGGAGAAGCCCCCGCATCTGAAGGAGTATGATGGAGTAGCGGACCCGGTCGACCACATTGACGGGTTCGAAGCCATGCTCCACTACCATAATGTCGGGGGGGCCCATCAAATGCCGCCTTTTCCCCACAACTCTCAGGAAGGCGGCCATGGACTGGTATAAAGGGCTCGCCCCGGGCTCAATTACATCGTGGCGGAACCTGAAGAACCAGTTCATCAGTTCCTTCACAACTTCTCGGCGCCACCCGAAGACCGAGGCGGCCCTCGAGGCCATCATCCAAAGACAGGATGAAACCTTGAGGGAATTCATCAACCGCTTCAACCGGGAAGCAATACAGGTCCCCTGCGCGGACCATATGAAAAGATATTTGCTGGAGAGGGGCCTCCTCCCCGGCACAGAATTCAGAAAAGCTGTGGGTATTGAGCCACCTGCAACTTTTGACGCTCTCCTCGACAAAGCCCGAGCTTACATGGACTACGAGGAGAGAGAAGCTGCCAACAGGGCACGAGACTCCAGGGCTCGCGCTCCCAATCATAGCAGCAGCTCACGACAAGACCCTCCTCCCCGACGTACCGGGGAGAAAAGGAAGGAAGATCGACCCCGGGAGGTCCGGGAACAAAGGGGCCCCTCGGGCCGTTTCACCGAGTACACTCCGCTCACGGCTTCCCGCGAGCGTATTTTGGCGGAGTGTGCTAGCACAGATTTCAAAGACGGTGGCGTCAAGTGCCCCCGACCTGCTCCCGCCAAGCCAGGGGCAGACAAAAATAAATACTGTCAATACCATAGGAGTCATGGCCATTTGACAGAGGACTGCGTCCACCTCAAGGACGCCATTGAAACCCTCATCAAGGGAGGGAGGCTCGCACAGTACAGGCGAAACGACGCTCCCCGTCGTGACGCCCATGAGGCCAAGGAGCCCGAAGAGGATGCCCGACCATCAGACGAGTCGGTACCAATCCAGACCGCCTTCTCGGTAACCAGGCTCGAGGATTTCGACGTTCCCGAGCTCTTGCAGGAGCCCCTGACAACACACAGTAGGTGGGAATACTTCCCCTCCGCCATGGTCATCAACGGGGGCGGGTTCAACGACCTCACCATCAATTCAGCCAAGAGGAAGTTGGACGAACTGGTCGATACAGCTCCTCCACAAACTGTGACGTTCGAAAGGGTGAAGGGCAGATCAGATCCCATCACCTTCTACCTAGAAGAGCTCCCCGGCGGAGCCCCGAACGCAGTCATCCCCTTGCTAATAAGGGCAAAGATGGCCAATTTTGACGTGCATCGCATCCTGGTCGACGAAGGGAGTTCCGTCGACGTGATGTACAGCCAGCTGTTCCGGACCTTGCAACTGGACGACTCACATCTGTCTCCGTATGTGGGTTCAGATCTTCAAGGCTTCAACGGCTCGACTTCTAAACCTTGGGGTTATGTCGAGCTCCTGGTGACGTTCGGAGAAGGAACGGCTACAAGACAGGTGAAGGTCCGCTTCCTCGTCATTGATTGCCCGTCCCTATACAATTGCATCTTGGGGAGGCCGACATTGGCGGAGCTGACAGCGGTGCCCTCAACTGTCCATCTAAAAATGAAGTTCTATACCAAAAGGGCAAGGGTAGCCACCATCCAGGGAGACCTCGCCGCTGCCCGCAGGTGCTTCAACGCCGCTGCAAAGGGACGGGATACCATCGACGTGGGGACCAGACCCACCAAGAGGACAAAGCAGGAGCCCGACAGAGCATCCCCCGAGGAAGAAGTCCAGAAGGCTCCACCAAAGGTCGACTCCATAGCCCTCGACGCTCGCTTCGACCAAGACGAGCCATCCAGCAGCGAGCAAATCCCACTCCGACCTATTCCGGACGGTGATTTTGAACTCGTTCCCCTCGGAGCAGACCCGACCAAGGGAGTGAAGATTGGCAAAGACCTCCCCGACTTGGCCAGGAAGCAAATCAAGGCCTGTCTGCGCGAGAATGCTGATCTCTTCGCCTGGAGCGCTGCAGAGATGCCCGGACTCGACCCTGAGGTCGCCTGTCATCACCTCGCCATTGATCCAGCCGCCAAGGCCGTAGTACAACGTAGGCGTAGGCAGTCTCCAGAAAAAACGGAGGCTGCTGAAAAAGCTGTAAAAGACCTCCTAGAGGCAAATTTTATTTCTGAAGCCCGGTACTCCACCTGGCTGTCAAATGTTGTACTTGTTAAAAAGAATAATGGAAAATGGAGAATGTGTGTTGACTATACCGACCTCAACCGGGCTTGCCCGAAGGATGCTTTTCCTCTACCTAACATAGACATGCTGGTCGACAATTCGGCCGGCTACAAGACTTTGTCGTTCATGGACGCCTACTCGGGATATAATCAAATCCCAATGGCTCTGGGCGACAAACGCTGCACGGCGTTCATGACCAGCTCGGGCAACTATTACTACAACGTAATGCCCTTCGGACTGAAGAATGCCGGTGCAACTTACCAACGCATGATGAACAAAGTGTTTAACAAACAGATTGGCGACATGCTCGAGGTATATATGGACGACATGATCGTCAAATCCCGAGCAGACACCGATCACACAGCTCATCTCAAGACAGTCTTCGCCCAAGCAAGACAGTGCAAAATGAGGTTCAACCCCGAGAAGTGCACGTTCGGGGTTAAGGCAGGAAAATTCCTAGGTTTCTATCTAACAGAACGAGGGATTGAAGCCAGCCCCGACAAATGTCGGGCGTTCTCCGACCTCCCGACACCGACGTCGAAGAAGTCGATACAAATCATGAACGGCATGTTAACGTCACTATCCCGCTTCGTCGCGAAGTCCGCTCAGCACGCCCTCCCCTTCTTCAAGCTCCTTCGAAAGGAAGCAGCGTTCGAATGGAACGAGGAATGCGAGCACGCACTTCGCCATCTGAAGCAGAGCCTATCTCAACCGCCCGTGCTGTCTCGACCAGACGACGGAGAACCATTATACTTATACTTGGCCGTTTCAAACGAAGCCATCAGCGCAGCCCTTGTCCGCGAAACCCCTGACGGGCAGAAACCTGTCTATTTCACGAGCAAAGCCTTACAAGGCCTCGAAAGCAGATATCAACAGATAGAAAAGGTTGCTCTGGCCCTCGTCAACGCTGCGAGGAGGCTCAGACACTACTTTCTAGCCCACACCATCATCGTGCGAACCGATCAGCCGGTGAGGCAACTCCTGGGTCGGCCAGCTATGGCGGGCAGAATGCTGAAGTGGTCCTTGGAACTCTCCGAATTCGACATTCAGTACGAGAGCAGGAAGGCCCTGAAAGCACAAGCCTTGGCCGACTTTGTCGCGGAGATGACCACTCACGACCTTCCCCCGGGGAAGGAACACAAGTGGACCATCTTCGTCGACGGAGCCTCCAGCTCGTCCGGAAGCGGCGCAGGGATCCTCCTGGAAAACGAAGAAGGTGTAGTAATCGAGCACTCCTTGGTTCTCTCCTTCCCGACGTCAAATAACCAGGCAGAATACGAAGCCCTGCTCGCAGGACTGAGATTAGCCGAGGACCTAGGAGCCCGCGAAGTTCAAATTTACACCGACTCCCAGCTCGTCGCCTCTCAAGTACAGGGAAGCTACCAGGCCAAAAATGACAACCTCATTGAGTACTTGAACTTAGTCAAAAAACACATGACAAAGTTCGTACGTGCAGAAATTTCTCATGTTCCCCGCGAGCAAAACACGAGGGCGGACATATTGTCCAAACTTGCGAGCACACGAAAGAAGGGCGGGAATAAATCCGTCATCCAGGAATCTCTGGCACGACCAAGCATCGAACCATCTTCGACTACGGTCGAGATCCACGCCATCGGGGATGCCACGTCCTGGATGACCCCGGTTTATAATTTCCTGACAAAGGGAGAACTCCCGTCGAACCAGGCCGAAGCGGCCATAATCAAGCGACGAGCATGTTCCTATGTTGTTCTCGAGCAGAAACTGTACCGAAGAGGATTCTCCATTCCCCTCCTGAAATGCATCGACGAGTCCGCCATCCCCGACGTACTGCGGGAGATACACGAAGGGATCAACGCCCAGCACATGGGCGGTAAATCCTTGGCAAGGAAAGCCCTCCGAGCAGGATATTACTGGCCGACGATGCAACAGGACGCCAAGGAACACGTGAAAAAATGTGACAAGTGCCAGAAGCACGGGGATATGCACCTCGCCCCCCCGCACGAGCTGAACACATTGTCGTCCCCATGGCCGTTCGCCTGGTGGGGCATGGACATCCTCGGGCCCTTCGTGCAAGGAACCTACCAGAACAAATTTCTAATCGTCGCCGTGGATTACTTCACGAAGTGGATCGAGGCCGAGGCACTCGCAAAAATCACCTCACACAATATCCTCCGTTTCTACAAAAGAAACGTCCTCGCCAGGTTCGGAATTCCGCAGGCCCTGGTGACCGACAACGGTACCCAGTTCACCGACCACGGGTTCCGAGACTTCGTCACCAAACTGGGGACCAAACAACATTTCACGTCGGTCGAACACCCTCAGACCAACGGGCAAGCCGAAGCCGTGAACAGAGTCATCCTCCGAGGGCTCAAACGTCGACTCGGCGAAGCCAAAAGAGGATGGGTCGAGGAGCTCCACAGCGTCCTGTGGGCGTACCGCACCACACCCCACTCAACGAAGGGTGAGACACCATTCCGACTAACCTACGGCACCGAAGCTGTCATCCCGGTCGAAATCATGGAACCATCCCGACGAACGGAGGAACCCCTAGACGAAGAAATGAATGACGAAGCATTAAGAGATGAACTCGACCTAGTCGAGGAAATCCGATCGGGTGCAGCCCTGCGCGAAGCCACCCTAAAACAATGAGTGGCTCTGCGCCACAACGACAAGGTCATCAAGCGCGAGTTCGAAATAGGCAGTCTGGTATTACGTAGGAACCAGAAAGATTCCCGCGAAGGGAAGTTGGCCGCGAACTGGGAAGGACCTTACCGCGTCCACGGCACCACGGGTACCGGGGCGTACTACCTCGAGCAATTAGACGGAGAGCCACTACCACGACCCTGGAATGCTGCTAAGCTAAAGCAGTACTACAGTTAGAAACTGTCAACACCTGGGACCCTCGACCAGCAGCACCCGCGCTCAGTCAACAAGGAAAAACGTCCAATTTCGTATAAGGCTAAGGTACAAGCCCGACGTACGACCAAAATGGCACAGCATCGCGCGGAAAACGATGACGATCGATAGTGCCCGACGTGGACAGCTATACCGAGCCCCACCGTCGTCGTACCCATAAGGCAGAACACCCAGCTCGCGATGGGCAGTTCACGCCAAGGGCGAATCGTCCCTAACGGGCTCCACGCCCGACTGAGCAACTTCGCTCCGAAATGCCCGACATTCCATCAAGAATAACGGGCCATCTACAAGGGTCAAAAGAAAATCTCTCCCCTCGAGCACAACACTTAGGTGATTCTGGCCAATCGAAATAGGGCCGGGAACGCATACAAACGGAGGCGGGAAGACTCGCTCGCCAAATCAAAGCCACTTACGGGCACTCCTCGGGCCCGTGTCTTAGGCTAAAAATTCATGCAAATATATGATTTCAAACAAGGGCAAAAAATCCAAAATGTAAAACAACATTGATATAAATGCCCGAAGGCGACAAAACAATAATAAACCGACCAAGAAGGTCGGCGATGTTCATAATGTACAATAAACAGGCACGCAGGCCCAAAGAATACAAATCTCAAGGGCACGTAGGCCCGCTATCCTATTCAGACCTCCACGGAATCATCATTGTCGGCGTTCGGAGAGTCGGGCGGAGGAACGATCACGCCATCCACGATCTGGTGTGTGTGACCGATACCCTCAGTGACCAGGCCAGGGTTCAGCAAGGAGAGTTGACCGACCGCAGAGTTGAACCCGTCCTCCAGGGCACCGACGCAGTCTACCTCGAGGAGCCGGATGTGGGCGACCAGCTCCACCCGACTCTTCAAAGCTACTAAGTCCTCGGGCTCGTCCTCGGCAGGTTGCAGGGCAACATTCATTTCCTCGACCTGTTTGGCCAATCGTTCGACTTCGGCCACCAGGCGATCCCTGTCTGCTCGAAGAAGTTCTCCTTCTTCAGTCAACTTCCCCGACTTCTCCTTCTCCAGGGTCAACATCTCCCTCTCGGCATCGAGCATCGCAGTCTGCTCTCGGAACATCCCCTCGGAGCGTTCCAGAGCGACCTTCAACTTCCGCGAGCTCGCGGTTAGGGCCGCCTTCTCCTGCTCGAGTTCTTCAACACGGGCAGAATCCCCTCCATCCTCGGATAGTACCAAAGCCATTTCGGCCATTTTTACCAGCCCATCCACGCTGGCGGCCAGATACGCCTTCCTTTCCTCTTTACTCATCTTTTTTATGGCCGCAGCTTCATGGGCAACCACTGTCGGAGGGAATCGCTCGAAAAAGCCCGCCTCTTCGAAGCAAGGGGGGAAGGCGAAAGATTTAACAGCGCCGGCGTCCTCGCCGACAGTCGGACCACCTTCCACACGGGTCCTCTTCCTCTGCATCAAAGCGGCGCTGGGGTCGATCTCCTCGACTTTTGGATCTGACGCGGGCCCCGAGCTCGACGGCGAGTCCACCCTCACCGGCTGAGGAGCATTTGGACTGGGTGGGGGGCCCATCCTCGTCGCCTGTGGGGCCTTCACGACCCTCCTGCCCCGCCTCTGGTCGCAGGATAATTTCAAGAGCCTTTCATGTCGACTAGCCATCGTACCTGCACAAAATAAAGGTTAGGTCAGTGTCGAGTAAACTTCATAAATAAATGACGAATAAAGAATTTCAAGCAACAAACAACCTAACAGGCGGGCAGCCTGCCTGTATGTCGGGCACTCCACCAGCGCCTTGGTGTCAATCGGACGGGACTCGAACGTTGGGTAACCATCTTTGTCCAAGATATCATCCCCTTCCCGCGTAACCCATCGGGCGGGATGGAAACTGTCGACAAACCGGAAAAGAGCGTCGTACGCCTGCTCGTCTTCCGAGCACATCTCCCCGGCGGCGGTATGGTAATAACCCGTCCCATGCTCGTAATGCCGGGACATCCAGTACACCGGGATTTTAGCCCTGCGACCCAACACAGGGTTCCCATCGTCGCCCATCATCGCCTCCCCATCATCGTCGCTCACCGGCCCCTCCTCCTCGAAAAGGGAATTTAAAGCAGCGTCGGTAACTGGCCGTACCACGTACCACTTGTCTTTAAACCCCCTCACGGAGTCCATATACATCTTAAAGAGTCTCCTCGACTGCTTCAGGGAGACCCAGCTATGTTTCCCTCCTCGGGACTGACGCTGCAGGTGAAATATCCGGAAGAAAAGCGGGATGGTCGCCCCGATCCTCAGATAGCGACACGTCAACTCAAACGCCCGGATGAAGGCGAGAGAGTTTGGGTGTAGCTGGGACGGGGCCAGCTCCAAGTGCATAAAGACCCCGGCCTGGAAATCAGTGAATGGCAGCCGCAGCCCTAGGTCTTTGAACGCGATCTCATAGATCGCGAGGCTGTAATTCGGATAAACCGAGCAAATCCTTACACGGGTTGACGGAAGCATGACTACGAAGTTCTTCTGGAAGTCGGGCTGGTATTGACCCTCTTCAATGACAGCGAATGGATGTCGGTCGTCCCGGATGTATACCGACGCTATCCCCCGCGGCTCGACGCCCACCCATTCCAGCAAAGGGTCGGTCACGGTATCAATCAGGGTGACCGACTCGTCGGCACTCTGTTCTTCACGGTCGCGGCGTCCGGAGGAGCTCGGCTCGTCCGCCATGGTTACCTGCAGAGCACGGGAAACCAGTCAGTTGAGCATGAAGTCCTACGCTCGATAAAATCATGTCGTCCCATACACGACTACATAAGTCCGTTTCCACGAATGGTTGCCTCCCCGACGTCCTGAACCCAGTGTTCTTCCTCAAACCAACTGCGCGGCCACTCTCCAAGCATGTCGACCCGAGGTATGAACATGGCGAGCCGCACCATGAAGCCCACGGCCAAGACCATGAACATACCGGGCGCGATCATGAATCAGGCGCCCTGGATCATGAAGACCCCGGGTAGCTCTGAAGTTTATCACCTAAAACTATGAATGTGCCGGCCACAAACATGCGTTTGCCGGTCCTAGACATGAATGTGTCAGGCTAAGCATGAGTTTACCGGGCTAATCCCACGCGCACGGTCCTAAAACATCTACAAACGCCAGAAATCATGCATTCTAAACAGAAAAATGAAGAAGATAGATCACTTACTTGGATCAAAGAGTGGGATTTGGCTACGAAATGGAAGAATCTGTGACGGAAAGTCGCAACTGGAGAAAGTCTGGAAGAGCAGCAGCAGAGAGAGCACAGAGAGCAGAAAACGTATTATGGGGCCCAAGGTTCCTATTTATAGTGATGACGTGGAATACCAAACGTCACCTCGGGCAACCACGGACTCCATCTCCTCGACGCGCTGCTCCCAACGCAATGATGACCCTACCCCCATAGGGTGGCGGCACAGTTCCCGAAAGATACCTCGTGTGCTCGACCGACGCGCCCGGTAAGGATCCTCCGCGCATCCACCACCGAGGACGTCTCCGAGCACGACACGAGGAGGCCCCTCGAGGGCCCACACCTCTATCCCGGGCACGAGACCTCAACGAGGGAATAACTTGGGTTCAAGTCATGGCTCCTCGCAAAGGAACCACGACTTGGGGGGCTCCTGTTCTGGACTGGGCCCGACAGGCCCAAAAGCATTGCTAAGGCCCAGTCCAAAGGGACTTACTGAGGACCACGCCGAGCAAAGGGGTCACATCCGTGCCCGACATCCTGATGTCCAGCTCGACATCCCGCTGTCCAACTCCACGTGATGATGTCCAGCTCCACCTCCTGACGTCCAGCTCGACATTCTGCCGTCCAGCTCCACGTCCTGACGTCCAGCTCGACATCCTGCCGTCCAGCTCCACGTCCTGACGTCCAGCTCGACACCCTGCTGTGCAGCTCGACGTTGTCTCGAGCATCCCAACTAGGGCAGACTCAGTCCACCGTTCCCCCAACGATACTCCGGAAAGACCGCGTCTTCGTCCGCCCGCACTTCACGCAGAACATCCAGGAAGGGGACCACGTGCGGGTCCCCACTACCCACGTAGAACCTGGAAGTTCCTCCATTGGGCCAAATCCGCCCGGCCCAATGAAGGAACCTTGGCCCAGCGCTGGGGGCTATAAATACCCTCTGTTTCCAGAGGGTCAGGTATTCATCATTCTAACCTCAACTTACTATTATCTGCTCGTACTCCTACTTACTTCAGCATCGGAGTGTCTTGCAGGTACCCCCCCCCCCCCCCCCCCACCTCGTTCAAAAAAGCTTTCTGCTCGGAGCCAGCCGTGACGGTCCATTTCTGATCAGGTCAGATCAGTTTTCACACTCTTTCTTCTAGGGTTCTACTGTAATGATACAATGAGTAAGTGTAGGTAATTCTATTTTGTTGGGGTTACCTCTGAAACAATCGGATGAACATCATTGGATAACTATATCAATGAAGTCGTCATCGAACGTTTTTTATCCCTCCGAAGAAAAATGTAAACATCGAGTAAATCTAAGGAGGATTAAATTAAGGTCGAACGATCGGGAGATTAGGTAAGGGAGTCTGTTACGCGAGGGGAAGGTATTAGCACCCCACACACCCGTATTACTCTACGGTATCCACTCTTGCTATCTAATATATGGGTGTAAAGTCTAAAGTTTAAGAACCAAATGCATGCAAAGGAAAAAGAAAAGAAAATGTGGGGAAAAGAAAGAAAATATTTACAAAAATATGCTCGATTAGGCCCCACAAAAACCTTCGCCAACGTATCCTTTGAAAGGAATCAGAGCAGTTGTAGTTCGATTTAATAGTTTTGGTTTGTTTGTGTTTTTTAGTTAAGAAGACAAAAAACAACAAGCAAGATGGCAAAACATCAGACAAGACGAGAAAACATCAGATAACAATGACGAAACATCAGACAAGATGGCAAAACACCAACAACGATGACAAAACATCAGCAAACAATGATAAAACATCAAAAAAGGATGACAAGACATCACATGGAAGTACAAACTCAGATAAGATGATAAAACATCAGCATGATAGCAAAATATCAGATAAGATGATGAAACATCACACCTAACAATGATATCAAAAATCAAAGTAGGACAACAAACATAAGCAATGGTGAAACATCGATAAAAATATAATAAAATATCATGGCAAAGATGACAAGACATCAAAACTTAGATGATAAAACATCACACCTAACAATGATATTGAAAATCAAAGTAGGATAACAAACATATGTGATGGCGAAACATCGACAAAAAGATAGTAAAATACTATGGTAAGGATGACAAAACATCACAACTTAGATGATAAAATATCACAGCTAACAATGATATTGAAAATCAAAGTAGGATAACAGCATACGCGATGATAAAACATCAACACAAAGATAGTAAAATATCATGGTAAAGATGATAAGACATCACAATATTGATGACAAAACATCACACATAACAATGATATCGAAAATTAAAGTAGGATAACAAGCATACGCGATGACGAAACATCGATACAAAGATAGTAAAATATCACGGTAAAGATGATAAGACATCACAATATTGATGAAAAAACATCACACCTAACAATGATATCAAAAATCAAAGTAGGATAACAAGTAAGCACGATGGCGAAACATCGATATAGAACTGATAAAACATTAACCTAAATAAGTCTAAAGCAAAATCCAAAAGGCACACAAACAATTAAGATTAGTTTGTATTTTTTTACCTTAAAAAAGGATTTCATATTGTTAGAGTATTTTAATGCACTTGTCAAAACAAGATTTAGTTTAAGGATGCAAAGAGGGAAAAGGTAAAAAGTATAAGGGAGACTAACCTATTTCTATTCATAATGTTATCATGCAACGTTGAAGGCTATGGTATAGGGGAACCTAAAAGCTCCTACAAGTCTAACAAACCTAATAGGGAACAAGTGCAAAGAAAACAATCAATAAAAGCTCAAGGAGTATCCACATCACTCGAGTAGCAAACATCCACTAAGGCATCATGAAACCAAGGTAGTAAAGAAGGGACCTAACCACGATATCAAACCATCGGGCAGGCAGGCGCGACACCTAACAAAGATAGAAATCAGGGAAGGATAAGGGAAAGAAAGCCATAGACAAGGGTGGAAGATCACCCGAGGCAACCAAGCTATCTCAACTGTGGGAAAATAATAGTGTCCTTAACCATGGTATCAATCATCAGGAAAGATGCGGAAAATACTGGGGGAAATAATAAATGGCGCGTGCGTACACCAAACATCAACGTGAGCTAGACAAAGAGTAAGGATCCGACTACAAGATCCTTTTCCACTTGCCTCCTTTTGAGGACTTAGACTCATCATGATCTTTGGTACATGTTCAGAGCTCGGAACTTGCAAAAAGTAAACATAAGAATGACACGGACAAAAAACTGGTAGGGGTTGATTACTGTTGATATTTGTAAATATATAATGTTAAGAATATTTATATGTAGAGTAGTCCCACATCGATTATATTGTGTAATTAGTTGTAATCTCTCTATATATAATAAAGTCTCTGTAGTGATTTCAAAACACATGGTTTAACCTAAATGTCTTTTAGCCTCTCCTAATTCAATATGGTATCTAGAGCCTTCTAAGAGGAAATTCTTCATCGTGCTTTACCCGGTTGACCCACTGTCTTCGGATGAGAATTTTTCTTCTTCAAACTGTGTCATCATTCTAGTTTGCCTCACCTTTTTTTTTTAAAATTATTTCCAACGACCTCCGCCAAGCACAGCCCACGGGAATTTTTTTCAGGGGGCTATTGTTCAATGTCGGTGTCACTGTTCACCGCTGTTGAATTGTTCACTACCGCCGCCACTGTTCATCGGCGCCACAACTGTTCACGAAAAAAAAATTACTGGAAAATCGCCTTCCTCCTCCGATTCTAGATCCGCCCCCGGTTTCCGTTTTTGACTCATAGAAAGTCGTACTCTTGTTCAGACAACCCCAATTGTTTTGTTTTAATCCAAGAACCTATGAATGTATTGGTGTTGGTAAAAATGCTACACATTTTAAGAGTTATATAGCATGTCTTGCTCGGCAGTACTGTAGTATTGTGAAAAATGATTGGAAAAAAGTAGATGAAGGCGTAAAAGATGCTATTTGGACTGATATTCAGATATTTTAAATACAACACTTTATTATATTTTATAATCATATACTAATTAACAACATATGACATATACTATATTTGTAGGCTCATTTCACTATTCCAGAATGTAATGATCCAAAGAAGGATAAGTTGAAGAAAGAATGGATTAAATATGCGGGAGAGCGATGGATAGTTTTTAAGACACAACTCACAGACAAATATATTAATCATCCCATAGAAAATGAACCTCCTCCATATGTCAAGTATAACTTTATTACAGAAGACGCATGGAAAGAGTTTCTCAAGATTCGAGATACCCCTGAATTTAAGATTAGTAGGAGTTATATGTTTTGTGTGCATAACATTTTTATTATATTTAGTGATTAATAACTTTTTGAGTTTATAATAGGAAAAAATTCAAAAGGGTAAGGATAATGTGGCTAAGAATGTATACCCACACTTATTGTCTCGTGGAGGGTATCGCTTGCTTGAGGAGAAAATTATGAAAGAAAAGTCATCATCGAGAGATAATTCCACATTAGATGATAATGGTAGTCCATCTTCACCATCACGCCATGAGTTATGGAAGAGAGCACGACAAAAGAAAGGAGGAGAATACACATCAAAATCTACACAAGAGGTTGTTGAAAAAATTGTAAGTAAACAATGAAAAATAATTCAAGTATCATTATATTTGTGATTGATTAATTGTGGTTTTTGCATTTTGTAGGATTCTCTAGTTCAAGAAGTTGAAAAGGTGCAATTGTTCCGGTTGGACGTAACGATATCTTAACATTAGCCATTGGAACATCTGAGCATGGAGGTCGTGTTCGTGGTGTTGGAAAACGCCATAAACAAAGCACTTACTTTGGAAGGTCACGTCAACATATTGACGTAAATGAATAACTTGCAACATTAGAAACAAAATGGAAATTGTCGATGGAAGCGGAAAAGGAAGTTGTTCAGCTGCAAAAGGAAGCACAAAAGACGTGGAAGTTGATGATGTTCAGAGATTGTTACTCATGGTTTTGAAAATGGATGACAACCATTTGGAAATACAATTAAGGCATTGTGCGAGTGTCTCTAATTTTTATATTTCAGCTAAGTGTATCAGAGAGTTATTAGTGGGTTTAGGTCATTGGCTTGACGTGTCTATTCTGCAAATTTGGTGCACGTAAGTACATTTTATTATTTTATTAAAGTCGGTCTCTATTAATATGTTATATCTCTCATCACTTTGATTCTAATGTTTATTTTAAAATTATTCAAGTATATTCATTATGTATGTCTTGAGAATTTCATTTCAGAATTATATGGATTTATGAACCCTGCTAGGTGTATTTATAATGATAATGGAGGGAAATCCCAAGAGGATGTTAAAAATTACGTACTAGAAAAGTTACGTGATGAAAACAGAGTGTGCCACTTACTACCATTAATTCATGGGTAAGAATTTTTTTGAAATTGTGTTTTATATTATTTAGTTTTGATAACATATATATTTTATGTGACTTTTCTGTTTCCACACACACGTACAGGAGACATTGGAAATTAATAGTCATGTGTCCAAGAGACAATTTAGTTGTCGTATTTTATTTACTTCATTGGGAAATTGACCAGAACACGAAGAAAATTATTACAAAGTAAGTTTATCTTTCATGTGACTTTCATTGGTAATTAATAGTTATGTGATTTTTCATTGGCGAGTAAATTTAGTTATGTGATGTTTATCTTTCTGTATTAGTTCTTTTGGGATTCATCAAATGGCAAATGGAAATAGAAAAAATGCTACATGGCTTCATCCCAATATAAGTGTGATGTAAATTGTAATTCTATAGTTAAATTTATGATAAATATTCACTAATTATGTCATTCAATTGTAGACAAGGCAACATCATAACTCTAATGATTATGGGTACTATGTGATGAAAAATATGTTGGATATTGTCTCTGCCAATATAATTGAGAATTGAATGCAGGTAATAAAAATAACTTTACGTTGTTATTTATTTTTTGTTTTGCAACTTAATATGAATTTTTAAAGAATAACTCTATATTGTTATATTTATGTATTATAGGTATTTGATGACCCAACTGAATTAACACAAGATGATTTGTATGATTTGCGACTCCGTTGGGCAAAATATTTCTTTGAGTTATATAAAAATTAAGCTTTATCTGGTGAATTTTATAGAATTGTCTAAGTTGTGGTTTTTGCACATAATTGTTATTATTGAGTTTTTTTTCACATTACATGTGGTTTTTGCACATGTATTGAGTTTCTTGATATTTTTTGTTGATGTTAATTGTTATTATTTATTGTCAGGCAATGTGATTTTGGTGTTGTCTACCGAAGTTATAACTCATCTACTTGTGGATTTTATATTGGTAATTCAAGTTTGGAAAAAGACTTATAAATAGTTGAATATTTTTGTATGTTTTGTGAAGAATATATATTTGTAAGTTTGTTGTGAGTTTGTTTGTTGTGATACAATTCAAGTTTGCAATACAATTGTTCATTTTGTAAGTTTGTTGTGAAAAATATGAAAATATCGACCTAGATGTGGTCTATATGATGTTGGAAAGCTATGCTATATATATATATATATATATATATATATATATATATATATATATATATATATATATATATATATATATATATATATATATATATATATATATATATATATATATATATATATATATATATATATATATATATATATATATATATATATATATATATATATATATATATAGTCTGTATGATATTGGAAAAATATGAAAAAATTGATACCAATTTTAATTTTACAGGGAATCATTCAGAAAATAAATAATTTATTAAAAAAAAATTGCTTACATTTTACATCGGGCGTTAATAGCAACCGATGTAAAAACTATCAACGCTGACTCTTTTATATCGGACATTAATCCCAACCGATGTAAAAAGAATGTATTTTACATCCGTCCCAAGTTAGCCCGATCTAAAATGTTGCGTCAATTTAAAAAAAAATGTTATAATTGTTTTTTAAATCAGGTTTAGCTTATAACCGATGTGTTAACTGTCTTTTTCACATCGGACCCAGAACCGATGTAAAAGGTCTCTAATTTACTATAATGTCTGACTTTACATCGAACCTAGAACTGATGTAAAAAATCATTTTTGCCCGATATAAAAAGTCATTTCTGCACTAGTGTATTAGGATAACTAAAAGATTAAATTACTTAATAATTAAATAAAATAAATAAATAACCACATTTAAAGAAATAAAAATATACACAACCGTTATTGGGATTCGAACTATATATTACGAGGGAATAAATGATATAATTTAAAAAAAATCTAACGCGTCCACAAATTATAAGTCAATTTTTTTGTTAGATAAGGTGAATTGTGTTGTTATAAAATATATTATTTATAATTATACTCCTATAATTCTTATTATACATTCATTAAGGTTCCTTAATTTCCTTTAAGGCGACGGTGACCTAGAGTTCCTTCTCCAAGTTTGTGACTTGTATGAGTATCCATATATTTTTATCCATACATTTTTTGTTAGTGACCTTCACAAATTAATTTCTTGATCTGTAACTTCAACCCTTCGAAGTCTTTAGTGGAGTAGCCAAGAATTTTATCATTGACCATATTTTTTCATGTATTTATTAGCTTTTAATTCTCTTTACTGAGGTAGGTTGATGAGGTTGGAGTTGTAAGCATCTTGGAAGATCCTTGAAGGCTTAGTGGAGTGTAGTTAGAGAATAATATTTTCTCCATTCCTTTCCCTAATGATTCTGTTATACTCCTGGATCTGCATCGTTATGGTAAGATCTCTCGTAGCTCCTTCATGTTTTAATGGCATATCGCATTGCGTGATGTAGCCACAATATTGTAATTATGATAGTCTCCATATCTGTATTAGATTGCAATTGCGGTGTGATTGCAAATCACAATCAAAACTGCATTATAACGCTACAACAAACACATTATGATTACCGCAACGGCCATATCAACATACATCACGCCGAAAGAGATTATGCTCGAAAAAATTAATTGATTTACGTTCTTTTCTATTTATATAATATATTTAAGGTATATTTTAAAATGATTAAAAATATTTACAATGATGATGAATTATTAATGAGATATATGTGAAAATTTAGAGAATAAATTGATGACATGTTAAATATAAAATAAAATAATAAAATATAACATTTATATTTATAAAATATAAATTTATGCTGCAACGACTGCAATTCTCATCACAACATCCGCAACCACAATAACCACATTTGCAACCAACTGCAAATTAAAATCATGACCTCCTCTTTTCTTAAAACTATTCTCGTCTATAACTAGGTATACTCTTTCCCTTTTCCTATACTCGTCTAGAGTTTCAAATGTTTCGTGCGTTTAATGAATTAGAAAATGGATTTTGTTATAGAACTATTACTAGTGCATGCAAAATTACAATTGAGTTCAATTTTTACTCTGGGATGTATTTGTTGAAAATCCACCAAAGTCTATGATGAATTTCTACCACAATGACAATTTAATTATGAGAAAAACAAAGAAAAGAAGACAAGACAAATAATTTCTGCAGAGTTTCTCTCTGCTCACAAACTGTGAAAACTTTGTTATTCACTTATAACTGCAAATTCTGTGAATACAACTTGTTTGACTTGCTTACAAAAATAGGGGTTACTCCCTCTATTTATAACTGAGCTTACACCATAAGCCCAAAGCCCAAAATATCTTTTTGTTACTAAATCAAATCTAATTTATTCTAGACTTAAATCAAATCTATTTAAATCTAAAACAAATCAAATCTTTTCGACACATAGTTTCGACACATTGGATTACAATTTAACACACCACATAATTCATTGTGTCTAAAATATCTATGTTCATCATGGCTCTTAACTTTCTGAATACTTCGACTTGCACTCCCTTCGTCATGATGTCTGCAATCCGATTCTCAGTTCTGCAGTGTTCCAAATTCATCTTCCCATCTGCTACCTGCTCTCGAAGATAATGAAACCTCATTTCGATGTGCTTACTTCGACCATGTGTTATTGGGTTCTTCGCCAGATTAATAGCTCACATGCGGTCTATCTTCATGGTAATTGCTCCATGATTTTTCCCTATTATTTCTTCGACCAAGTTCATTATCCAAGTTGCTTGACATGCACAAAGAGAAGCGGCTATGTATTCTGCTTCGCATGATGATAATGCCACTACTGGTTCCTTTCTTGAATTCCAAGCAACTGGTGCACCACCTAACATAAACACATATCCTGCTGTTGACTTTCGATCTTCAGCATCACTACACCAACTTGAATCAGTGTATCCCACTAACTTGCATTCTTTTCCTTTATCAACTGCAGGAAACAAAATGCCATAATCGAAAGTTCCTTTGAGATACCTTAGTATCCTCTTCATTGCTGCTAGATGTGATACCTTTGGCTTCTGCATGAATCTACTTACCATATCTACACTATATGCTAAGTCAAGCCTTGTATGACAAAGGTATCTCAAAGATCCAATAAGTCTTCTGTATTGGGTTGGATCAACATCATCTTCATATGTATCTTTCGACAGTTGCAGTCTTGGTTCTGCAGGTGTCGAAGTTGAGTTGATTTTTTCCATCTCAAACCTCTTGAGAATTTCTCCTGCATATCTTCTTTGATGCATCATCAAACCTCTACTGCTCTTGTAGAATTCGATACCAAGGAAATATGAAATCTCACCCAAATCAGACATTTCGAATTCCTTGCTGAGATCACCTTTGAAGTCTTCGATCTCACTTTTACAACTACTTGTTATCAACAAATCATCTACATAGAGACATAGTATAAGCAATTTACTCTTGCTTCTTCTTACATATACTCCATGTTCAGTGTGCACTTTACAAATTCCTTCTCCCTTAGAAAACTATCAATTTTCTTATTCCAAGCCCTTGGAGCTTGTTTCAATCCATACGGGGCTTTATGTAGCCTGTACACCTTTCTTTCTTCGTCATGTTTCACAAACCCAACTGGTTGTTTAACATAGACTTCTTCATCTAAGGGTCCATTTAGGAATGCACACTTCACGTCCATCTGACATATGTGCCAATTGTTTATTTCTGCTAGACCAACAACCAACCTGATTGTTTCGATCCTAGCAACAGGTGCAAAAACTTCATCGAAGTCTATTCCTTCTTTCTGTAGAAATCCTTTCGCTACAAGTCTTACTTTGTGTCGAGTTACTTCACCTTTCGAATTCGTTTTCACTTTGTATACCCACTTGACATCAATTGCCTTCTTGCCTTGAGGCAATTCGACAAGTGACCAAGTGTTGTTGTCTTCGATAGACTTTACTTCTTCGTTCATTGCTTTCACCCACTTCGAATCCTTCAATGCTCCAGCTGCATTAACGGGTTCGACATCTGCATAGAAAGCATAATGTACCAGCTCACCTTCATCATCTATCACATCATCTGATGTAATCACACAATCTTGTAATCTTGCAGGAACGCGTCTTGTTCTTTGAGGTCTGCTTGTACTTGGTATATCTGTTGGTTCCTCTTGTCGAACTTCTCTTTCGACTTGAGTTTCTGGCTCTTCAAGAAGGATTCCCACTGAATCTTTCTTGATATTTTCAGTCCAATCCCATTCTTTAAACTCATCTATGATCACGTCCCTGCTGATCACAATCTGCCTTTTCACTGGATCAAACAACTTGTAGCCTCCTGTCGAATGATATCCAACTAGAATCATTTGACTTGACTTATCATCAAGTTTTCTTTTCAACTGATATGGCACATGTCTATGTGCAATAGATCTAAATACCTTCAGATGACTCAAGATAGGCTTCACACCAGACCAACATTCTTTTGGAGTAATTCCTTCTAGCTTCTTTGTAGGACATTTGTTCAAAATGTATGTTGCAGTCGAAACAGCTTCACCCCAAAACTCTTTAGGTAAATTCTTGCCTTTCAACATACTTCTCACCATATTCATGATGGTTCAATTTTTCCTTTCTGCAATTCCATTTTGTTGTGGAGTATAGGGTGGCACCACCTCATGCACAATCCCTTCCTTTTCACATAATCTATCGAAGTCTTTCGACACATATTCTCCACCACCATCAGTTCTCAAAACTTTGAGCTTTCGACCACTTTGTCTTTCGACCATAGACTTAAACTTGATAAATACTTCGATCACTTCACTTTTCTTCTTGATCATGTAAGTCCACAGCTTTCTACTGAAATCATCTATGAATGTAACAAAGTATTTGTTACCTCCCATCGAATCCACCTGGATTGGTCCACATACATCAAAGTATATGACTTCAAGACTAGCCTTCGATCTGCTTCCTGCATCCTTGCTGAAGCTATTCTTGTGTTGCTCCGCCTGCACACATTCCTCACATACCTCGTTTGGAATGTCAATTTATGGCAATTCTGAAGCCATATTTCTTCTCTTCAAATCTCTGATGTCTCTGAAGTTGAGATGGCCTAGTCTATAATGCCATATCCATTCATCTCTGCTAGCTGCAGTCGAAAGGCACTTGTGCTCCATCACATTTAGTTCAATCTTGAAGGTTCGATTCTGAGACATAGGAGCCTTCAAGATTAATCTCCCATTTTCATCAACGACTCTCATCATCTTATCTTCGATTGACACTTTATAATTCTTTTCGACTAACTGCCCTATACTGAGAAAATTGCTCTTCATGCCTGGTATGTACAACACATTGGAGATTACTGACCTTTTGCCATCTTTCCTCATAATCATAACATCACCAATACCTTCAGCTGTTAGGGTATTGTCATTTGAAAATTTTACCATATTTTTCATTGAGGGTTTTATATTGACGAACCAGTCTTTCCTTCCAGACATATATGATGAACATCCTGGATCCAAGTACCATTGGTCCTTGAATCTATCTTCATCTCTTGTTGTGACCATCAGCATCATCTCTTCTTCTTCTTCATATTTTGTAAGCTTTGCATCACTTTCTTGATTCTTTCGTTTTTCTGGACAATCATTCGAATAGTGACCATACTTTTGACAATTGTAACATTGAATGTGACTCTTATCAGGTTTTCGACCACCACCTCTTCCTCTATTTGCAACACCACCTCTTTGGTTGCCTTG
Organism: Vicia faba; assembly: GCA_948472305.1. Lineage (NCBI taxonomy): Eukaryota > Viridiplantae > Streptophyta > Magnoliopsida > Fabales > Fabaceae > Vicia > Vicia faba. The sequence goes on from OX451735.1 coordinate 333,869,569, forward strand.
GTATGGTCTTCTTTGATTCGACACGTTTCCTTCAATCTGGTTTCCTCTACCATTCGATTTGTTGTAGCCACCTCTACCTCTGTCGAAACACTTTCCTTTGCCTTTGGTTTCTTTTGCTGAATGTGCCTGCAAGGCCACATCACTCTTCGATTTTTCTGTAGCTCTTTCGTTCATTCTTTGTTCATGAGATTCAAGCGTCCCTTGAAGCTCTTTCTTTGTCAATTTCGACAAGACTTTCCCCTCTTCTATCGCCACCACTATGTGGTCGAACTTAGGAGCTAAAGATCTCAAGATCTTCGACACAACAACTCTTGTTGTTAACGCTTCTCCACATATCTTGATTTGATTTACTAGTTTTGTAACTTTAGTGAAGAAATCAAATATGCTTTCACTGTCTTCCATCTGAAGCAGTTCATAGGTCCTTTTGTAAGTTTGTAACCTCACTTCTTTCACTTTCTCAGCGCCTCCAAAAAACTTCTCAAGGATTTCCCAAGCTTCTTTTGCAGATTCTGAATCACTAACCTTTTCGAAATTGTCTGGGCTGACATATTGATGAATTATAAATAATGCTTTATAACTCAGCTTCTCAGATTCTATGTATTTCTTCTTTTCTTCTTCTGAAGCGTTTTCTCCAAGCGCTTCGACTCCATCTTTTACAAGGTCCCAAAGACCTTGACACCTGAATAAGACTTTCATCTGTTTGCACAAATTCTCATAGTTGTCAACTTTCAGAATTGGTAGGGTTGCTGGATAATTTGCATTCCCACATAACTTATCATCGTGAATTCTTCAATCGTTCTTGATTGACACTTCCCTTGAATCGAAACAAAGCTCTTGATATCAGATGTTGGAAATCCACCAAAGTCTATGATGAATTTCTACCACAATGACAATTTAATTATGAGAAAAACAAAGAAAAGAAGACAAGACAAGACAAATAATTTCTGTAGAGTTTCTCTCTGCTCACAAACTGTGAAAACTTTGTTATTCACTTGCAATTGCAAATTCTGTGAATACAACTTGTTTGACTTGCTTACAAAAATAGGGGTTACTCCCTCTATTTATAACTGAGCTTACACCCAAAGCCCAAAATATCTTTTTGTTACTAAATCAAATCTAATTTATTTTAGATTTAAATCAAATCTATTTAAATCTAAAACAAATCAAATCTTTTCGACACATAGTTTCGACACATTGAATTGCAATTTAACAGTATTGTCATTAAAATGTTCCATAAATGAAATAATTAGTTAATTATGCTTTTTTTTTCTCGAATATAAAATATAATTTGAGCTCTTTTTGATTATTCCACTGGTCGTGAACTTGGAGACAAACATTTTGTATAATTGTTTTTTTCACGTTGCATTCTTGATGTTTGGGCCGTAATTTTTCACGTCTCGTTGTACCTTGTTCTTCCTTACTAGTCGAGAGTATTGAGGGGTGGTACTTCTTTCCCTATCATCACGCCTTCAAGATAAAGAGTTTGTGCGTGCGTATGCAATTGTAACTTTAGTAGTTTTGATTTTAATGGTTTGGTTCACTTTGCAATGAGTAAATTACCAATTTGTAGGTTCTTGTTAAGCTGAGGTGAGCACCTCGGGTCCTACAACTTTGAGAAGTAAACGAGGCTAAAGATTTGCAAAGTCAACAGAGAGAAACACGAAGGAGTACAACTTATTAAAATTTCAAAATAAAATAAAAACTTATTTAAATTAGTTAAAGCACCATCACAATATTTGGATCGAGTTACCTGAGAACCACTTAGGAATCGGTCCAATAGTACTGGATTAATGAACCGACCAAAATGCTATTTGATTTGGAAATAAATGATTTTTTTATTCGATATTCGAAACAAGAATCGGGCTATGTATCTAATAAATATTCAATCGTGCTTAATATATATTGTTATATCGAATATTTAATAAATTTTTCATTGTGAACCAGTTGTCTGGATTACTCAAAAATTGGTCCAGTAAAATTGAATTAATGGACCGATCAAAATGCTATTTAGTCCGATTTTGATCCTAGAAAATTATTCATCACTGCTTCAATCCGATCTTAAATTATTCGATTACAATTTCGGTCTATTTTTTCAAAGAGCTTATATCCAGACTGACCGGAACGAAAGCAACCCCAATCACAATACTCCCTTCTATGTAACTGCCACCCTTGCCTAAAATAATAAATCAATCAGATCAGAAAGCTAATAGGCAAAACTCCATGACTTTTTCCATCAATAAAAAAAAAGAGTACAGTAACGCCACGACTTGACTAATTCACTCGTCTTTACGAAATTTCCAAGTTTAATCCCACCCCTTGCCAAGAACTTGTACTCCACAAATCTATAAGCAAAGGAAATTTTATATTTAACAAATATTTACAAATCAATGATTCGTTTGACAGAAATATATGTGCCTATTTTAAGTTGTAGCATCTTCCTTTTCGTTACTTCCCCATTTCAATTATACATTATTTTATTTGATTAAATTGGTACCAAATGAATGTATATTTATACACACATTACTTCTCCCAAATGACTTACCAATCAACATCATCATTCAATTTTCCCAAATGGCATATCCTTCAAAGTTTGAGCATAAGTTTATTGAGCAAACTCTAATTGTTCCATCATTAACATCAACAATTTCTCTTCCTCTCACATTCCTTGATTTACCTTTAGCAGGTCCAATTTATGTTAAACGTCAATTTTTCTATCATTTTCCTTATTCACCCGATTATTTTTACAAAACAAAACTTCCGTCTCTCAAACACTCTCTTTCTCTTACTCTTCAATATTTTTTCCCTCTCGCGGGAAATCTCATATCTCCACCACCACCAAATAAACCATATATCATCTGCACGCAAAAAGACTCTGTTGTCTTTACCATCATTGAATCTTCCGCAAATTTCAACCATCTTTCGTCCAATAACCACCCCAAAAATATCAAAGACTTTAATCACCTTGTTCCGAAATTAACCCAAAAAACAACCCTAGATGATAATGATCATATTGAAAATAACACCTTCATATTCCCTTTGTTGACTTTACAAGTCTCGGTTTTCCCTAACCACGGTCTTTGCATCGCAATCACATATTGTCACGTTATGGATGATCATTGTTGTAATCATTTCATGAAAACTTGGTCTTCTATCCATGGAAATTGTGATGTAAACTTGAAGCCAACACCTTGTTTTGATAGAAATATTTTGAGGGACCCAAAAGGGCTTGAGAATGTTTTCTTAGGAGACTATTTTGAAGAAAGAAAAACATGGAAAAATAAATCTACTAGTCAAGCTCAAGACTATGTTAAAGCAACTATTGTTTTTGGAAAAGAAGAAATCGAGAGAATGAAAAGAAGGGTACTCAACCAATGGAAGAAAATTGATCATGAGACTAAACCGCCGCAATTTTTATCTAAATTTGTTGTAACTTGTGGATTTGTATGGGCTAGTTTGGTTAAAACAAGATATAGAAATGATAAAGATGATGAAAAGGAAGAGTATTTTCGTTTTGCAGGTGATTGTAGAGATAGAATTGGATACACAATACCAGAAGGTTATTTTGGAAACTGTTTAACGCTATGTCATGCAACCGCGAAGAGAAAGGATATGAAAGGAGAATATGGTTTTGTGAATGCGGTTAAGGTAATTGAAAGCGCGGTAAGGGAGATGAAAATCGAACCTTTTAAAGACGCGGCCGAATGGAGGGAGACGTTTAAGAAAATGTATGAGTTTGGAAGTGTGTTGTTGGTAACAGGATCACCTAAGTTTAATGTTTATGAGATTGATTTTGGATTTGGAAAACCAGTTAAAGTTGAGATGATGCATTCTTTTAAATGTATGTCTATTGCTGAAAGTGGAGATAGAGAAGGTGGACTTGAGGTTGGGTTAGTATTTAAAAGTGGAGAATTTGAAAACTTTTGTTCAACCATTGAGCAAGGACTTGAAGCTTGTAAATTCTAACATATATGTTGTCATTGTCTTTTAATTGGTTTCTATGTATGATTTCCATAAAGTTGTCGTTGTCTTTTAATTTGTTTCTGTGTATGATTTGATTCCCATATAGTATAAGTTAGTCTTTCAATTAATCTAAAGGTTAAGGCTTTAAATAGGAAATTTGACAATCATATAGTGCAAACACAATTATTTTCAACGCATAGTGCTACTTGAACCATGCCATTGTATTTGGTTCTATCGCGTTGTTTGACCATAAAGAATTAGTTTCTATGTAATTGACACAATAATCTGCCAAACTCTTAAAACTAGAAACATCAACTATTCATTTCATCATAGCAACCACTTAGACGGGATTAAAGATACCAAAAATGAATAAATAAGAAAATACAATTGAGATGTCTCGTGTCGTCTTGTTTTTCTTAGATATTGAAAAATGTTTTTTATAAGGTGGTTGTTGAGTCGGGATCTTTAAGATGGTTGGGTTTGATTGTTATTGAAAGACATTTTTTATAAGGTGGTTGGTGAGTCGGAATCTTTAGGTGGTTGAGTTTGATTGTTACTTCTTCTTTCGTTGCACTTATTAGGTAGTCAAGCTAAAATAAGTGGGATGACAAGTCTAGGAATCAAAAGTCCTTGCAACAAAAATACATTTTAAAGTGCTTAGACACTTGGAGAAACATCGATGGTCTTACCAAATTATTTGATAGATTGTTGGGCAGTTCTGAGCTAAATAATACGGGTCATGAGGGTGATCATATTGAGGAGAAAGATAAATAGACGAGCTTTGATGTAAGACAGTGCCTCCGAAAGATTGTAGATGGTCACTTCACAACAGTTGTGAAAGTATTGGTGTCATTTTGAGTGTCCCCCCTATAATGGACAAACAATGAATGTTTTGGAGGATAAAAACTCGTATAAACCACCTCCATCCATGCCAACCACCTTGTTCTCTAAAGCTCCTCTTGTGAATGAAGTTGATACTATATTCAGGTACATTAAACTATTTTACAAGGAGACATCATATGGTAGAGATGCTATGCAAGCATACCATATATTAGATGTACTATATGGAGAAACTTCTTGCTGTGATAAGAGATCTTTTATGTGCAATCTCTCTAGTTGTTAACTCATGATATTGAAGAATATGTCTGATGATTCTTTTGTAGAGTTATTGCCTCTGCACCCTTGGCACTATTATCAAAGTTTGATTGTGAGAAACACCCAATTTTTATGGGTTCTATTTGGAGGCACGTGGTATCCAAGGTTTCCATGTAAATAGGCCAGTAAAGACGTTGCACAATATCTATATAACTTCTAGTTGGGGTGGGGGGTAACAGTGGTGTTGAGGCCGTTTAGCATAGTGTCAACAGGCTGTTGAACAAGCGACATAGAGATGGTTCTCTAGAAATGCTCACAATATATTTCTCCAAAGATTTCAGCATGATATATTAATTATCCCTATTGCATGAGGTAAGGTGAGATGCTCATCTATTTCTTTGTGGGTTTAGTTTATGTATGATTGAGCATCGAGGTTCTATCCAGTTCATGCTACTCCTTTTTTTCTCTTGTGTTACACCCAATTATTCATAAGATCATAGATGATTGTAGGCTTCTTCTTTATGCATGGTATATTGATGACTAGACCATTATAAAGGAATTAGTGGAGAGACGAAATCCCTTGATATAATTTGGGAGATGGGTCCAAGATGAAGTCTAGAATTGAATATTCTAAGATTTAGATCTCTTGGCCTTTATGTGATGTTAGTATAGTTTGTGGGAAGTTGTGTTGGAACAAGTTTGATTCGTTAACTAATCTTTTAAGTTTTGATGATAACAAGTATGTAACACCTCATACATATCCGTCTAGAATAATATGTAGTGGCGTTATAATATGGTACATAGAAACATACAAAAGCGGGAAATAACATACTAAAAATCGTATACATCACAAGAATCTAAAACTAAGAGTGTATTAAGACATATGTCTACTAGAAATGCACATCGGAAAGATAAAATTTGATAAGGTCTTCATGCCATCTGCTGATCAACTCTTTAATCCAAACATTCTAGTAATTCTTCACTTTTATAAGACGCTTGAAAAATTAATAATAAGATTTGGGTGTTATTACTAAATCTATGTGAGTCCTCATATTATATGGATCATCTTGTCTCTACAGGGTACAAGTATCAAATACAAATCCACCATTGATCTAGGGTTTCCTCAGTGTCAGGTACAAGAATACACAATCATCACACATCATCACAATTGGGAGTCCCTTGACCACCCAATTGAGAATCAACAAGCACATAATGTAACAATACAACAAAGTATGCAAAATCATACCCATGTATGGGAAATCCAAAAGTAGATCATGCCTTCCGACCTAGGCTACACAAACAAACCCTTGGCGAGTAAGTAAATGCCTAGCTTCAAGAGACCTACACAAGCACACAACACAATGAGTCAGATGAGTGCACATCGGAGTAAAGTCCATAACAGAGTAGTTTACGCCTAAGTTGCTACACAACCCCATCTGTAATGAGTAACAAAGTGACATTTCCTACTTGGCGTCATGAACTCATCAATCATCAATACACACGCATGTTAATATCAAGTGCAAAGACACCTACATGACTGCACAAGTCCATCGAGCGAAAACACTAGCGAGTACACCTCAGAACAAAGTGCCAAACCAAGTGAATTACGCCTATGTGGCTACACAAGCCCGGTAGAGGCGAGTAACGAAGAATCATTACCTACATGGCATCACGACCCCACCATACTGATCATCTGGGTGAGTATCCATGTGAGTGTCCTCCCTTTCAGGCCATATAATCCATCGATCGATAACTAAAGTGTGTACATCTGAACCAAGTCTGATATCCCAAGTGATTTACCACCTCAGGTCTAGGTCTACTTCGGCTCAAGCATACACAACCAAATCACATCCGAACATTCAACCAAAATGAACTGGTAAAAAAACAAGTGATCACAACATATCCACCATAAGCAATAGTGCGTCACACTAGGAACATATATAATTAGGCATAAACAGGTGATCACATCATATCTTCAGTCATCCACGATTCATTACAATAAGCACACATGTAAAAAGAAGTATAAGTAAATGATCTTGTCATGTTATACCATTAGACAGTCACAATGCATTTCAATAAGCACACATATAAATACCATATCATGTCATTCATCATCATAATGCATTATTTTATGCACATATATAAAAGTGTAATAACACAAGTAATCATATCATATCACACATGATGATATATCACTATTTACCCCTAAATAATTAGCATAAAACCACACTATTCCTTCACTCTTTAATAGAGCATTAGAAGATATTTCTAAAGCATCTGATCACGTTTGATTTCGAATTACAAAACTCAAGTTACATTGATTTTAATTCTTAATTTTCTCACACAAACAGTGGTAACCGGTTACAGGCTCGAAAAAAGCCCCAAAACCCATTTTTCATACAAGTAACCAGTTACCAACTACTAGTAACTAGTTACCATTGAGTCCAAATCCCAAATTCACCTTATTTTATCACATTTTCTTCAATATTAACCCATTTCTAACATGTACCAACCTCGTATGAATCAACAACATAAAACATCAACTTAATCATACTTTGGGAGCCAAAACACAACGAAAATAACATATACAAGGACAATGAACATTCACTGACAAGTTCCACGCAATTTCTCACAAACCCTTAATCCCAAACATGAAGTCCCAAAAAAACCTCAAGTCATATCTAAGGAATCACCTTGATTAAGAGGAGATTCTGATTTCCCATTTTGTGATGGAGATGATAATAGCTCAATCTTCATTCCTAAGCTTTTGTGTAGCTCAAAATTACCAAACTGATATGCATGTTTTGGCACAAATTAACATTAGACCTCTAACTTCAAACGTAATTTACAACCTCATTACATACTTCTTTACATGAAATTGGTATGCAAAATAAAGGAAATTTTGTCTAGTTTTCGAAAATTCAAGAACCGAGGAACCCTCTAGGCGAACCAAAGCTCCCCCAGACGAGTAGATGAATGATGTCACCCTACGGGAAGAACTAGATCTGGTTGAAGAAATCCGAACATGAGCGGCCCTACGAGAGGCCTCTCTCAAACAAAAAATAGCCATGTTCTACGGCACCAAAGTCATACGACGAGAATTCGAGGTCGACAACCTTGTATTGAAGAGAAATCACTAAGAATCTCGTGAAGGCGAGCTCACAGCAAACTGGGAAGGTCCCTACCGTGTCTATGCAAAAACAGGGACCGAGGCGTACTACCTAGAAAATCTACAAGGGGAACAACTTGCTCGACCATGGAACGCTGAAAAGTTAAAACAATATTACAGTTAAAACACTGAGCAGTCGGCGATCTTCGTCGACGAGACAGACTCATCCAGGCCCGACCATACGAGCATGCCTAGGTACAAGCATGACACTTAAAAATTATTTGAAGGGGCGAGACTCCACTGCCGACCCTCATCCCAACATGGATAACTCGATCGAGCTCCATCATCGTTGTACCACGCCGGAAGAATGCCTAGCTGGCAGTGGGAAGTTCACGCTGTTGAGCTCGGGTCCTCGAAATGAGACTTGAGTTTCAGCTCATGCTTGGTAATCATCCTGGAAGTTTATCCGTTCTCCCTACACCGGAAAACTAACTAACTAACGAGAAAAACCTCCCAAACTCTCTTAACAAATAAAAAGTGTCTCAAGCAGACAAGCATACCATGAACATGCAAAACACTTCAAATATAATAGAAACACAATCATGCACAAACTAAAGCAAACGACCACCAAGGTCGGAGAATTAAGATACAACCAATAAGGTTTTTGTGATCGGTGGGAATGAGGACTGATTGTTTTGGAATGCTGGTTAGCGTTTGCGTTTGTTTTTGCAAAATGTCGCGGTAAGCAAGAGTCGCCACCGTCTTTTATTTAATCCAACAAGGAAAGGACAAAAGCACAGAAAAAATCCTTTTCGAGATGTTTCTCGGGTTCGGGAGGTATATTATAGAAAGGGAAGGTGTTAGCACCCTTTCTATCCGTGGTTATCCACGGGCTCTTAGGTACTTGCTCACTATGTTTTCAAAAAGTTTTGCTTTTCTTGTGTTTGTGGGTTTTGAAAAAAGTTTTGTTTGAAAACTTCGATTTAACTCTTGTTTCTGTCCTCAAGAGTGTATGAAGTGTTGTTTGAAAACTTCGTTTGGAAAAGTGTAAGTGCGAAAAATATGTTTTGTTTTAAAAGAGCAAGTACCTGAGAACAGAACCTACTCAAAAGGAATTAAGCTGTGTAAATGTCCTTTAGACAATGCTATCCCACTATTGAGAAGTAGGTAGCACCGTCGTTGGAGTTTTCGGGTTAATTCGATTAAGGGACATGTGGTCACTAAAGCAATGGTAGGACGCCTTAGCGGTAACCCTAATGTCTTAGATCAATTTTTTTATCGAGGCAACCATTTTGAGGCAACTTTGATCTTTAGACAGGAGGGCGACCTCTAAAACTTCCTATACTCAATGACCACGTCGAGGCAACCAAGTGAGGTGTACCCTAAGAGTGCGCATGTGCGAGTGTGTTATTTCAGTTAATTTTATCTATACATGTCAATGGTTATCTATGTTGATTTTAAGTTCATACATTTGATCTTGTCATGCATTCTCTATTATCAAACATCTAACAGTTTATAGTTGCGGAAATTAAATTTGCGGAAATTAAATCTAAACTATTACAAGGCGCCGGGTATTTACATCGCAAAAAACAAACCCTTTAATTTAAATTGCGGAAAATAAAATAAAGTGATAAATAATTAAAATCCTAATTAAAAGCTATTACATCCTCGGAGCAAATACAATTATATGATGAAATGGATTAATCAACAAAAATCACACGCGCGAGAAAAAATTGAATCAGGGAGTTTTTAGGGTCTTGACCCTTTTTGAGGAAAGAAAGAGATTTTTTTGTTATTTTTGTGTATTTAATTAAATTAAATCTAACCTAATTAATTAATTAAAAAAGATATTTTTTTTGGATTTTTTGAATGTTTTAAGGAAATAAAATAAAGATGATTAAAATTTATTAAAAACCCTAATTCTATGTTAATTTTATTTATTGTGAAAAAGTTAAAATTATTATGCCTAATTAAAACTAAACAAATTAATTATTTATTTATTTACAAAAGTAATAATTAAATTTAATAAATAAAAATATTATATTTTTTTGGTTTTCTGATTTTATTATGAAAATATTAATTTGTTAGTAATATAAATAATAATTATAAAAAATAATTAAATGAAAGAAATAAAAAAGAAAAGAAAAGAAATAAACTTGTGAAGGGAGGTGTTGGGCCCAATTTTGTGGTAGAGTCAGCAATTTCCAGGCCCAGTATTCATTAGCCTGTTTGACTTTTCTGATTACCCACGCATATGTTGACCAGGGAGTATGGTGAGGACTCAGCTTTGGCAATTAGATTTGGCCTGATGGCCATCTGTCGCTTGGGAATTGAAGGTGTATGGTGGACCACCTTTTGAAATCTGCACGTGAATACCTGGAAAATAAAAATAACAAGGTTTTGGGGGACCTGGGATTCGAACCCAGGTCCCAATGTTCACATGCCAACGCCCCAGCCACTCAACCAACCTGTTTAATTCGTTAGTGGAATAATAGGCAATTACTATATGTCAAACAATCAACGTGCTGTGAATAAAAAATTAAAACGCGCACTTTTCAAATAGACCAATCATATGCCAACACATCAGCGTCTTCAACCTTGGTTCTGTGTGAAAGAGAATCAGATAGCGGGGGTTTTCAACCTCCACTACCTCCTGCAAGGAAAAATAGCGAATAGAAATATAGCAAACATAAATATTTCGCGAGGTATGGGTTTTGATCGTCTTGGCCTCACGAGTTCAACCATGTATCTCACTAGTCCCAATTTTTCCTGGTTCAGAAAGCCCTATTTGAAAGCTTGAAAACCCTAGAAATTCGATCATGGCATCTCACGATTCAGGGCACTATAGTTCAATTAATTCATTCCATTAGCTTTGTATGGTCTCTAGCAATGCAAATCAATCACAAAAACATGTTAAATGCGCATGAATTAAGATATACAGTTTTGAATCAAAAGTGCAAACCGTGGGACTGTATGTCACGATTCCTTGAGCTTTGGTGCTCGAATTTGATTGCAAATCGTTCCTGGTACCTCTTGCAATGTATTTGGATGATCAAAACGCCTTGAATTGGCCTAGAATGCAAGAACAGGTTTTGAGTTTTCTTGGAATTTCTTGAATTTGATATTGCCGTTTCTGCAGCTTTTTCACGTGTATCCTAGGTCATGGTTTGCTTGCATACATATAGGAGAATCAATTTAGGTCAAGAGCTAGGCCAATATCCATGTGCATTGATGATTGAATCCTTGATTGATAAATCAAATATTCTTGATTTTTCATGATTGAACAAGTTGCCAAAATTGAATTTTTTGTATCTTTTAGCTTGTGCACGAATTGGTCAGCATATTTTGATCATATTTGGTTCACAAATTGATTTAAAAATCAAATCTTCTATTTTCTTATGATTTAAATTAATTAAATGAATTAATATATATTAAAAATCCATTTAATCAATAAATTTAAGAAAATAAATCCCTTTTAACTTGGTGGGTCGTGCATAGGTCATGGGTGAAGTTTCAAGAAGAGATTTGAGGCCCATTAGCAAAAAGAAGGTGTTTTGAGCAAAGTTGACTTTTGCAAGTTTATGAAAATTTCCCAATTTCTCCGATGCACAACTTGCTCAATTTTGATCATATGACCATGTTCTTGGACATTTTAGAAAGCCCTTGAAGTCCTCTAACCAATGACTTTGGTCCCATATCATTTGGATTTACCAATCTCAAGTTATGGCCTTTGAACCAAAGTGTACTTTTGTTGACTTTTGAATTTGACCTATAATGTAAAAATTTGTAACTTTGTGTGAGAGAATTTCTTGATCTTGGAGTGGGAAGATGAATTGTAGGAAATTACATCATATTCAATATGAGCATTGTATGGGCTTTTTATGATAAACCATGAAAAAGTTATGCCCTGGTCAAGATACAGTTGACTTTTCTACTGTCCAAAAATAGTAACTTTTGCATCTTGATGATTTTTGAGCTATTCTTGTGGGATCATGATCAAGACTTGATCAAATGATGATTGTGAACTCAAAATAAGATGTTGACCAAAAATTCTGACTTTTGACTGCAAAATGACCATTTTGCCCTTGCAGTTGACTGTAGGTCAAATGGAGCTTTTGACTGTGCAAATTGGCATTGTGAGTCTTGAAACTTGGCATGTAGGTGCTTGAGAATGTATATAGGCCTATGAGACTTGATTGAACCATTGAGAATCCAAAATTCCTTGAAAGAACCAGAACCCTAATTTTGAATTGACTGCCTAAGGAGGTGATTGGCTTGTACAACCCTTGAGCAATCTTGAGCAATTTGAAGATCATTCTTGACAAATCTTGAGGAATATGGGAGGGCAAATTTTGGGGTACAACAGTTGCCCCTGTTCAATCTTCTTAGACCTGAGGATATAGATTGGCTTGCGTGCCTTTCGTGATCCGAAGGTGGAAGATGATTGAACACTAAAGTGCCCAGAAATTTGCACTCGCATGGTGTAGTATCAGCAATGTGATGTCGGGAATGGGCTTATAGATGCCATTTGGAGAGATGATGGATAGGAGGATGGGCTTATAGATGCCACCTGAAGATTGTTGGTAGGTAGTTTTGTCTGTGTTGACGGGTTGTCTTTATTGACGGGTTGTCTTCATTGACGGGTTGTCTTTATTGACGGGTTGTCTTCATTGACGGGTTGTCTCTATTGACGGGTTTGCATCAGAAAAATCTTTAGGAATCAATTTAGCTTGATTTGTCTTCTTTGGATCAGCGTCAGAAAAATCTTTAGGAATCGAGTTAGCTGGGTTTGTCTTCTTTGACTGGATTTCCTCCTTTGATGAGTTGTCTCTATTGACGGGTTGTCTTCATTGACGGGTGGTATCCATTGACAGGTTGTATCCATTGACGGATTGTATCCATTGACGGGTTGTCTCTATTGACAGGTTGTCTCTATTGACAGGTTGTCTCCATTGACGGGTTGCCTCCATTGACAGGTTGTCTCTATTGACAGGTTGTCTCTATTGACGGGTTTCAGAAAAATCTTTAGGAATCGATTTAACTGGTCTTGTCTCCATTGAATGACTTGGCTTCAAAAAACCCTTTAGGAATCGATTTGACTGGTTTTGTCTCCATTGACTGGCTTTGCCTCAGAAAAATCTTTAGGAATCGATTTAACTGATTTTGTCTCCATTGACTGGCTTCAGGAAAATCTTTAGGATCGATTTAACTGGTTTTGTCTCCATTGACATAATTTGAGAATCCAACTGCATCTTTTCCTGAAAGGTAAAGGTCAGTCATATGCGATGCATGATATGGATCGAGCAATGATGTTCTCAATATAAACGAGATTGTATGATATGATGCGTATATGCATGTATCATGATGTATGAAAATGTGATGTTTTAGCTGTTGGAGAATAGTGTTGAGTTCTTTATTTCCGCTAGGGATGATGAACGAAGATGATAAAATTGCAAGAGAGGATGACTCCGTTGGGGAATAAACTGGTGAAGAGATTACTCTGCAGGGAAGTACTCTGTGGGAAGAGATGCTTTGCTGAGATCTTAACGATAACTCCACTGGGGATTCCGTTGATAAGCTCTATCGGGGATTTTGATGATGAACTCCGCTGGGGATAGAAAGAACTTCGCTGGGGATGATCTTTCCGTTGCAACTTGCTGAGGATAACCCAGTTAAGCTCTTGTGGAGATAACCTCTGAATTTGGCTGAGGAGATGCATTTGTATTCTGCAGGGGACAAGCTTCCAGAATCTACTGGGGAAGATGATTCAACTCTGGCGGGGAAGCTTTTTTAGACTACGTTGGGAAATGGTTCCACTGGGGGGTATCTTGTATTCCGCCGGGGAACATTCTTATATTTTGTTGAGGAATATTAAGACTATCGGAGATGCTTGATGAGGAATATCTGTATACTCTGCTAGGGAATATTAAGACCTACTGGGGATACCCAACCTTTTTAGGGCTGATGGTAGACTAACTCTGCTTGGGGAGAGTATTGCTGATTTGTTCGTAGTTGCAAGTCTCAGTGGGGGATAGCTACCATTACTGTCTTACTCTTGGGGAGTGAAGGTATCTTGGTCATATTCTTCAGCCGAACCTACCCTGGTACCTTGGTGGACAGAGCAACTAGATCGCTTAGACAATTCTTATTGCCTCTACTTCCGATGTCACCCGTAATTAGTCCTTTGTTTCGCATGCAAATATTTGTGATCAGCAATTAATGCCAAATGCATATATCAAAAATGAACATTGGACGTTCTTTGCAAGACAAAACAGATAAAGGAAAAACAATTTGCAATTTGTCTGAAAAATGAACTTGTATTGATTTTGAAGTTTGCCTGTAAATAGGCGTTTTTGTACAAGAGGCTGACGTCCTAGTAAGAGAACACCGCCGAACAAATAGAATTTATACAAAACAGCTGTGTGAATAATCCCACTGGGTTCCAACTCTGCTATCACCTTTATATCTTCGAGCATCTCATCACTTTGCTGCTTAGTTGGAGATGAATCTGATTGATTGGTGCCGTCCGAGCTTGATAGTCGATACTGAAGTCCGGATGCAAGGTGATCCAATAAGACATAGTGTTACGCTTATCCCTAATTTTTGCCTGGACCTCCCTTTCGGGTTTTCAGTCCACCGGGATACCCATTTTTGCCCAAGCCGCCTTTTCAGGTTTTCGACTTGCCGGGTGTACAAAATTTTCATTTTCATCCCTTATTTTTGCCCGAACCCTTTTGGTTCGCCGGGAAGCCCTTATTTTTGCCTAGGCCAGTCAACCTAGCGGTGCGTAGTATCTTTTCACTATGTCTGCATTGACGGGGTGAGGAAGGTCATCACCATCCATGGTGGTTATAATCATCGCTCCTCCTGAGAAGATATTCTTAACCACAAATGGCCCTTCGTACGTAAGGGTCCATTTGCCCCTGGGATCACCTTGAGGTAGAATGATGCGCTTGATTACCAGGTCCCCGACTTGATACTCTTGTCGTCTGACTTTCTTGTTAAATACCTTGATCATTCATTTTTGGTACATCTGACCATGAAAAATAGCAGTGAGTCTCTTTTCGTCGATTAGGTTCAGTTAATCGAACCGGGTCTGGATCCAGTCGTCTTCACTTAAACCCGCATCCTTCATGATCCAGAGAGAGGGTATCTGAACTTTAATGGGTAGTACTGCCTCCATGCCATATACCAAGGAATAAGATGTTGCCCCTATTGACGTCCGTGCTGAGGTACGATACCCATGAAGAGCAAATGGTAACATCTCGTGCCAATCTTTGTAGGTCACTGTCATCTTCTGCACAATCTTCTTAATGTTTTTATTGGCTGCTTCTACATCCCCATTCATCTTCGGCCGGTAGGGAGAAGAGTTGTGGTGCTGTATCTTGAATTGCTCGCAGAGCTCAGTGATCATCTTATTGTTAAGATTTGTACCATTATCCGTAATGATCCTCTCTGGTACACCGTATCGACAGATCAGGTTATGCCGAATGAATCGTGCCACGACGTTCTTGGTTACGGTAGCAAAGGAAGCTGCTTCAACCCACTTCGTAAAGTAATCAATCGCTACCAGGATGAAACGATGTTCGTTGGATGCCGTAGGTCTGATCTCGCCGATCATATCAATGCCCCACATTGCAAAAGGCCAAGGTGCTGTCAAGACGTTCAAAGGAACTGGAGGAATGTGCACCTTATCAGCATAGATTTGGCACTTGTGACATGTCCGAGAATGCTGATAACAGTCGGTTTCCATTGTGGACCAGTAATATCCTGCCCGAAGGATTTTCTTTGCCATGGTATGTCCACTGGAATGAGTCCCGAAAGTACCTTCATGCAGCTCTGCCATGATCCTTTCTGCTTCAATCTTATCCACACAACGCAGTAAGGTTGAATCATGGTTTCGTTTGTAAAGAATGCCATTGCTGATGAAGAACTTTGCCCCGAACCTTCTCAGAAACTTCTTGTCATTAACGGATGCACCCTCAGGGTATTCTTGAGCTTCCAGGTACCTCTTTACTTCATGATACCAAGGCTTTTCTGTTACCTCTTCGGTCTCAAGATCACAGCAATGTGCGGGTTCATCCAATTTCCAAATAATGATCCGGGGAGCCTCGTTGTCCCATTTGACTTTGAACATAGAAGACATCGTAGCTAACGCGTCCGCCAACTGATTCTCCTCTCTTGGGAAATGTTTAAAAGTTATCTCCTCGAAGTGGGGAAGCAACGTCAATACATACTCTTTGTAAGGAATAAGATTTGGGTGTTTCGTATCCCATTCTCCTTTGATCTGACTGATCACGAGAGCGGAATCTTCGAAGACACTCAGAAACTTGATCCTTAGGTCAATTGCAGCTCGAAGACCCATGATGCATGCTTCATACTCCGCCATGTTGTTGGTGCAGTTGAAACATAGTCGGGCGGTAAGTGGAGTATGAGAGCATTTAAGAGATATGATCACGGCGCCGATGCCATTACCCAAAGCGTTTGAAGCTCCATCAAAATGCATAGACCATCAGGATCCTTCCTCAGGTCCTTCATCCGGTCCAGGTATTTCACAATCAGTTACTACCATGATATTCTCGTCTGGAAATTCAAAGTTCATAGACTGGTAATCATCCACTGCCTGATGTGCCAAATGGTCTGCCAACACACTTCCCTTGATTGCCTTTTGAGTCGTGTACTGGATGTCATATTCAGTCAAGATCATCTGCCATCTTGCTATTCTTCCGGACAAGGCAGGCTTTTCGAAGATATACTTGATTGGATCCATTTTTGAAATCAAGAGAGTAGTGTGAGTCAACATATACTGTCTTAGCCGGCGAGCAGCCCATACCAAAGCGCAACAAGTTTTCTCGAGCAGTGAGTATCGGGTCTCACAGTCGGTAAAATTTTTGCTAAGGTAATAAATAGCATGCTCTTTTCGGCCAGACTCGTCATGCTGGCCCAACACACAACCCATTGAATTATCCAGTACTGTCAAGTATAAGATTAGAGGTCTCCCTTCAACTGGTGGCATAAGAATTGGTGGCTCCTGGAGATACTCTTTGATTCTTCCGAAAGCGGCCTGGCATTCATCGTTCCAACGTACTACTTGATCTTTCTTCAGTAGCTTGAAGATTGGTTCACAAGTAACAGTTAGGTGCGAGATGAATCGGGCAATGTAGTTCAACCGTCCTAGAAAACCTCTGACCTCTTTTTCTGTCTTGGGAGTTGACATCTCTTGTATGGCTTTCACTTTGGCAGGGTCCACGTGAATACCTTTGTCGCTCACGATGAAGCCTAGCAATTTTCAAGATCTCACCCCGAAGGTGCACTTGTTCGGCTTTAATCTCAGCTTATACAACTTCAACCGGTCAAACAGCTTCTGTAAATGGTAAAGGTGTTCCTCCTCAGTTTGGGACCTTGCAATCATATCGTCGACGTATACTTCAATCTCATGATGGATCATATCTTGAAACAAAGCGACCATGGCACGTTGGTATGTTGCCCCAGCATTCTTCAACCCAAAAGGCATGACCTTATAGCAAAAGGTTCCCCACTGAGTAACAAAGGTGGTCTTCTCCATGTCTTCAGGAGCCATCTTTATCTGATTATAATCGGAGAAACTGTCCATGAAGGATAATACCTTATGCTGAGCAGTGTTGTCAACCAGAACGTCGATGTGAGGCAGAGGGAAGTCATCCTTAGGGCTCGCCCTGTTCAAATCCTTGTAGTCAACACACATTCGGACCTTACCATCTTTCTTAGGCACTGGAACCACATTGGCGACCCACTGAGGGTAAGAAGTGACTTCTAGAAAACCGGCGTCAAATTGTTTCATAACCTCAGCTTTGATTTTTTCAGACATCTCTGGACGCATACGGTGAACCTTCTATTTTACCGGAGGGCATTCTTCCTTGGTAGGCAGATGATGAACCACAATGTCGGTATCCAACCCAAGCATGTCTTTGTAGGACCAGGCAAAGATCTCGACATAGTCACGCAACATCTGAATCAACCGTTGTTTCACACTAGACTTCAGATTGGCACTAATCTTGACTTCCTTTTTGTCTGTCTCAGTACCCAGATTTACCGTTTCCACTGGCTCTTCATGTGGCTGAATGGCCCTCTCTTCCTGAAGTAGCAGTCTTGCAAGCTCCCCAGGCACTTCGCAATCATCTTCACCTTCGTCTTCGGCTAAGTTGATCGGATTT
This sequence comes from Vicia faba, assembly GCA_948472305.1. Classification (NCBI taxonomy): domain Eukaryota; kingdom Viridiplantae; phylum Streptophyta; class Magnoliopsida; order Fabales; family Fabaceae; genus Vicia; species Vicia faba. The sequence goes on from OX451735.1 coordinate 333,887,926, forward strand.
TCGAAGTCATAACTGGCAGTAGCAGAGTCGTTACCAGTGAGATCCAGAGTGGATTGGGACCTGTATATGTGAGTGTGTGTAAATAGCTGTTTTGCAATATATAATAAAGAAAGACAAGGAGCGCAAGATTTGAAATGCAAAAAACGTCCAATGCTTTTATTAATGATATATGAAAATGACACACAAAAGCCCTCACAAATGAAGCCACGGTGCCCCGGGTAAGACACCGGGCCATAAAGTTTCACAATATTGTTTGTTAAAAATTCAAAACAAAAGAGTTCATTACTGAGTAACAAAAGTAATAGGGGTGAAGTCTTTCGCTGTCTAGTTGTTTGGTCCACCGTTGGTCGTAGGGTAGATCCAGCTGTCAAATTCAGATTCCTCCACGTCATCTTCGATGGCATTTACTCCCGAGTTGCTGATGAACACAGGAGGTCTTCCAATCCTTGCACTACGAACAACCCTCTGAGCTTCTGCAGTGAAACCCAAACCAAACTTGTCAGTATTCTGAGTGAAATCAAGAAGTCGGCCCCAGTTTGCACACTCACCCTTCTCAATGACAGCCCGGGCATCCTTTAAGGAAGCCATCTTTAAAGGAGAATCTTCAACCACAGTCTCCGCTGATGCCAGTGTATGAGGAACCTCTTCAAAGTGTTGAAATGGGGTCTCAATGAACTCCTCATCCATTTCTATGTACCGGAACGAGTTGAGATGGCTGACCATGTACTCCTCCTCCCCTTGAACTGTCACAATCTTCCCTCTGACCGGGTACTTCAGCTTCTGATGGAGTGTGGAGGTCACAGCTTCAGCTTTATGGATCCATGGGCGACCCAGCAAACAAGAATAGGATGGTCGAATGTCCATCACGTAGAATGTAGAATCGAAGACCTGAGAACCAACTCTGATTGGAATATCAACCTCACCATGCACCATCCTTTTAGACCCATCAAAGGCCCAGACAACAATGTTACTTGGCTTGAGCTCTAAACCTTCGCAATCCAACCTGTCTAGAGCTTTCTTGGGTAAGACGTTCAATGAGGAACCAGTGTCCACAAACACGTGTGCAAGAGTAGTGTCCCTGCATTCAATGGAGACATGCAGGGCATCGTTATGGTTCTTCCCTTTAGCAGTCAGATCAGCATCGGAGAAACCCAAACCATTATCAACAGTTAAATTGGCCACACAATCGATAAAGTGATCAGCTGATGTCTCCTGTGGCACGTGGGCCGTCTTCAGGAAGGTAATCAGAGCCTTGGCATGGGCCTCTGAACACAACAACAATGATAACATAGAAATCTTGGAGGGGGTTTGCCCCAGCTGCTCAACTACATTATAATCACTCTTCTTGATGATCTTCAGGATCTCTTCCATCTCCTGTTTGGAAGCTTCAACATTGATGGTCTTTGGTGCCTCCGTCTGGGCAGGCATATCAGTGGCGATCCCTTTGCCCCGAGCGTCAGATGACTCGGCGACAGGGGTAGAAACATGAACTTGATCAGGAAGGGAAGTAGGTACACTTGCAGGTGTGATGACAATAGGTCTTTGGACAGTCTGTGGTGCAATATCAGGTGAGAAAAGTCTACCGCTGCGGGTGACTTTGGCAGGCCCGGCAATGTTGCTGACGCCGATATTAGTATCAAACTCTTGCTTGACTCCAAGAACATAAACATCTGCCCCGTAGTGTCAAGGGACAACTTTGTCGGATGTGTAGGGAATAGGCCCCGAAACAGTGATGATTATAGGTGCAATCTTCTGAACAAGCGTAATTCTGACAGGCTTCCTCGAGGGATCCTTGGGAGAATTGTTGAAAATGGTAACGATGGAAACTTCTTCAGTAGGGGTAGCAGGAACAACAATCTTCTCAAATAGGATTTCTTTATTATCCATCAGGTTTTGGATACCTGACTTCAAAGATGGGCAACCAGTAGGTGAAACAGAACACAGATGGCAACCTTCACTACATCCCGGAAATAAACCGGCTAGCAACAGGTTCCTCTTGACGGTCATCAGTGGGGTGACAATATCATCCACAGAGGTTACAAACAAGTCTTCCTCTACAGCATTTACTCCATGCTTGGGCATGGGAGCAGTCACAAAATTAGGCCTCTCGGGCTCCTCGAACTCAATTTCCTTTGCATCAATCAGGTCTTGGACCTTATTCTTCAAAGTCCAGCAATCATCTGTATTATGTCTTGGGCTATCAGAGTGATAAGCGCAGCGGGTGTTAGGATTGTACTTTGGAGAAGTTGTATTCGAATTCTTTGGGGCTTCCCGTAGAGTCACCAAATTGGTCTTCAGCAACTGTGGCAATATCTGGGACAAGGTCATGCTGAGACGAGTGAACTGCCTTCTAGGTCTCTCTTCCCTTTGTTGGTTGTGATGATGAGGAGCACCAGCAGGTTTTGAAATAACCACCGCGTTGACAGCTTGGCGGTGTTCCGGTCTATTATGTCTCCTTGAACCATAGACAACACTGGATTCTTTCTTGAATGGCTTCTTCTCGGTGCTTGATGAGGCACCCTTCTGTATCTTTCCAGCCTTGATACCAGCTTCAATCCTCTCACCAGTCAAGATAAGGTCTGTAAACCCGGCTGAAGAGTTTACAATCAAATGGTTAAAGAATGGACCAGACAGGGTCCCCAAAAACATATCAACAAGTTTACGATCAGTTAGAGGTGGCTGCACCCTTTCAGCAAGGTCTCTCCATTTCTGAGCATATTCCTTAAATCCTTCACCCGTCCCTATTGACATACCCTGGAGTTGGGTACGCGTAGGAGCGAGGTCGGAATTATATTGATACTGCTTATAGAACGCAGTAGCCAAATCCTCCCAGTTATGGATACTGGCTCCATCCAGCTGATAGAACCACTCCAGTTGAGTCCCTGACAGATTGTCCTGAAAGAAGTGGATCCACAAATTCTTGTCAGCGGTGTAAGGCTGGATCTTCCTTACATATGACCGGAGGTGCAGCTTTGGACAGGAAGCTCCGTCATATTTGGAAAAAGCAGGTGCCTTGAACTTATGGGGAATCACCACCCCAGAGGATAAGCCTAAGTCTCCAAAGTCCAACCCGGACACATTCTGTATCTCCATAGCGCTCAAGCGGTCCTCCAACTGTTTGTACCTATCCTCAGCATGAGGATACTATTCTTCATCATAATCCGTCTCGTTGTCGGAGACCACGGGACTAGGAACCCTTCTCTCTTATGGACTGTCTGTCCCTACAGAGGAGGTGGTCAGATCAACCTCATTCTGTAGTCCATTTCCAAACCTGCGTCCAGTGTTGAACAGTACGGTCATCTTCTTCTTCTTCTTCCTCTCTTTCAGAATCAGAGTCTTCAAATCCTGTTGACCCTGGGCTAGGCTCATAACCAACTCTTGGAACTGGGCGTTCTGGGCCTGGAGGGCCTTGATAGCTTGTTCAGTGGAAGGTTCGGCAGACATGATGATTGCTAAAATAAACAACGAAGAAGATGAGTGACCTGTAAAAGGGGTACCTGTTATGCATATGATGAAATGAAATGCGTATGATTTATGTTTTCAAAGATAATCGGGATTCAAATTTGTAGACAAGAAGGGAAACACACTTTATTAGTTTTAACTTCAGAATTTAAATTGTTCAACAAACTGCCCTTAGGCGTTACAAGAGTGGAAATACTGAAAAGTAAATAAAACCATAAAAGAAATCATCAATAGGTCCATCAATGCTCCCATGGCCTCTTCTTCTCAGTGCGGATATAATCATTCAGGATCCGTTCGTTCTCCAATTGTTTAGTCAGCTTCTGGATCTTCTGTTCTTGTTCATTGAACCTTTCTCGATAAGAATCCCGTTCTTCCTGCAGTTGCGCCCAAGACCTCTTCAGTGTGCCAACATCAGTGGACGTATGAGGATGAAGAATAGTTGGAGGAACCCCATCTTTATCAGCAGCTTCAAGAGTAATAGGCCTGACAGCTTCGTATGTCATACCTAACTTCTGGGCACGGATGCGGACCCATCTGAAATATGACTCCATAGGCAGAGAAGTTTTTGGTCCCAACTCATGTGGGTCAGATTTGTGAACTCTATCCCAAGCCCTGATGAATCTACGACGTAGCTCGTTGCTATCTACCTGAAAATCAAAGACGATATGAGGTATCAACATCTCATGAGGCCCTTCTCTTTTGGCTTTTCCAAACTGACAGAGAGCTAAACAGGGGTTATAAGAGATTCCTCCGTGGGTTCCAATCAATGGAACATTAGGATACTCTCCACAACGATCAATGACGGCCACCTCATCTAAGCCTCTGAGAGTCCAAACAATGTCTTTATCAGTAAGAGACATTATCCTATGAGCCCAACCCCTTCCTTCTTTGTTCTCCAGTACGAACTTAGGGAGGTGCAAAATAAACCACCTCGCCAATAAAGGAGCACAACACATCAAAGTTCCCCGTCTTCGGGCAGTACGAGTATAGAGCTGATAAGGATATCACCCAAGAGAGTGGGCACAGGGTTCCGAGAGATGAAGATCCTTATGACATTAACATCAACAAAGGTGTCAGGATTTGGAAACAATACCAGACCATAGATTAAGAGAGCCAGAGTATCTTCATACGCTTTGAAGTCTAAGTCATTCCAGAAATAATTAGCTTTGCCAACCAGAAACTTAGCCAAAAAGCCCTTAACTCCACTTCTAGTCTCCCAGTTAGCCATTACCTCCTCTTTGGTCAAGTGAAGGGCTGCAGCAATCTCTTCAGGCCTAAGAGTCTTTTCCCAACCAGTAAATGGTGTCTGCTCCAAAATAGAGATACCAAGCAACTCAGAGAATTCTTCCAGGGTAGGGACCAGCTGGAAGTCTTGAAAGGTGAAGCAATGGTATAGCGGATCATAAAACTGGACCAGGACACTCATCATTTGTTGGTTCCACTTTGAGGTGACTAAACCGAGAAGAGAACCATGCCTCCTGATGAAGGAAGTAGTGTCTGGAATCCTGTCAACCAATTCTTTAAGCAAAGTAGGTGGTTGAACAAAGTTGAGCCGAATAATATTCCTACGCATGGGCATCATGATGTCCTGCAAAACAGAGCAAAGATGAAACCCTCTTGTCTTTGAAATGGGTTAGTCCTTATGCAGGATGTATGCAATGTTATGATGTTATGATGTTATGGTAAATGCACACCACAAGTATTCACAAAAGGAAAACATGGTAAAGGCACACAAGTCACACAAAAGATCCCTTAGATTTCAGGCTGGCATGAAGTTTAGGTACTACCCTCTTTCAGTTTAGTTGGTTAAGACCTGTCCTAAGAATAGTAACCGGGTTCTAGAGGATCTCAATATCACCGACTACCCTAAATCGGTCATAATTCCAATTTGGCAACCTTTTCTTGCGGCCAGAACCATCGCGAGAGTTTAGTCTCAATGAGCGTAGCATACTGCTACTGTTCTATGGCCAAGTTGGTCAATTTAAGGTTCTAAGGCCAGTTGGTGCTTAATGACTCCTCAGAAGACCCATATTCTCCTCGTTCCAACACTAGGGATATCGGTACAGACCAAGGTGTTACACCAACGTAGCTACTGCTTCATCTGTGTCGGTCTACGCCGGACAGATCCCTCACAGTTTATTGCTACTTACCTAAAAAAGGGTACCCCCAGATCCGGGTTAGGATCTATAAAACTCCGATACAAGCCCACAAATTTTAAAGCATACAAGGCATACAATTGAAAACACAAGTGATCTAATCCTAAGGTACACCTCACTTATAACACTTCCCCAGCAGAGTTGCCAGTTCTGTGATCGGTGGGAATGAGAATTGACTGTTTTGGAATGCTGGTTCGCGTTTGCGTTTGTTTTCGCAAAATGTCGCGGTAAGAAAGAGTCGCCACCGTCTTTTATTTAATCCAACAAGGAAAGGACAAAAGCACAGAAAAATTCCTTTTCGAGATGTTTCTCGGGTTCGGGAGGTAGATTATAGAAAGGGAAGGTGTTAGCACCCTTTCTATCCGTGGTTATCCACGGGCTCTTAGGTACTTGCTCACTATGTTTTCAAAAAGTTTTGCTTTTCTTGTGTTTGTGGGTTTTGAAAAAAGTTTTGTTTGAAAACTTCGATTTAACTCTTGTTTCTGTCCTCAAGAATGTATGAAGTGTTGTTTGAAAACTTCGTTTGGAAAAGTGTAAGTGCGAAAAATATGTTTTGTTTTGAAAGATCAAGTACCTGAGAACCTCTACCTACTCAAAAGGAATTAAGCTTTGTAAATGTCCTTTAGACAGTGCTATCCCACTATTGAGAAGTAGGTAGCACCGTCGTTGGAGTTTTCGGGTCAATTCGATTAAGGGACATGTGGTCACTAAAGCAATGGTAGGACGCCTTAGCGGTAACCCTAATGTCTTAGATCATTTTTTTTATCGAGGCAACCGTTTTGAGGCAACTTTGATCTTTAGACAGGAGGGCGACCTCTAAAACTTCCTATACTCAATGACCACGTCGAGGCAACCAAGTGAGGTGTACCCTAAGAGTGCGCATGTGCGAGTGTGTTATTTCGGTTAATTTTATCTGTACATGTCAATGGTTATTTATGTTGATTTTAAGTTCATACATTTGATCTTGTCATGCATTCCCTATTATCAAACATCTAACAGTTTATAGTTGCGGAAATTAAATTTGCGGAAATTAAATCTAAACTATTATAAGGCGCCGGGTATTTACATCGCCAAAAACAAACCCTTTAATTTAAATTGCGGAAAATAAAAGAAAGCGATAAATAATTAAAATCCTAATTAAAAGCTATTACATCCTCGGAGCAAATACAATTATATGATGAAATGGATTAATCAACAAAAATCACACGTGCGAGAAAAAATTGAATCGGGGAGTTTTTAGGGTCTTGACCCTTTTTTAGGAAAGAAAGAGATTTTTTTGTTATTTTTGTGTATTTAATTAAATTAAACCTAACCTAATTAATTAATTTAAAAAGATATTTTTTTGGATTTTTTGAATGTTTTAAGGAAATAAAATAAAGATGATTAAAATTTATTAAAAACCCTAATTCTATGTTAATTTTATTTATTGTGAAAAAGTTAAAATTATTATGCCTAATTAAAACTAAACAAATTAATTATTTATTTATTTACAAAAATAATAATTAAATTTAATAAATAAAAATATTATATTTTTTTGGTTTTCTGATTTTATTATGAAAATATTAATTTGTTAGTAATATAAATAATAATTATAAAAAATAATTAAATGAAAGAAATAAAAAAGAAAAGAAAAGAAATAAACTTGTGAAGGGAGGTGTTGGGCCCAATTTTGTGGTAGAGTCAGCAATTTCCAGGCCCAGTATTCATTAGCCTGTTTGACTTTTCTGATTACCCATGCATATGTTGACCAGGGAGTATGGTGAGGACTCAGCTTTGGCCATTAGATTTGGCCTGATGGCCATCTGGCGCTTGGGAATTGAAGGTGTATGGTGGACCACCTTTTGAAATCTGCACGTGAATACCTGGAAAATAAAAATAACAAGGTTTTGGGGGACCTGGGATTCGAACCCAGGTCCCAATGTTCACATGCCAACGCCCCAGCCACACAACCAACCTGTTTAATTCGTTAGTGGAATAATAGGCAATTACTATATGTCAAACAATCAACGTGCTGTGAATAAAAAATTAAAACGCACGCTTTTCAAATAGACCAATCATATGCCAACACATCAGCGTCTTCAACCTTGGTTCTGTGTGAAAGAGAATCAGATAGCGGGGGTTTTCAACCTCCACTACCTCCTGCAAGGAAAAATAGCGAATAGAAATATAGCAAACATAAATATTTCGCGAGGTATGGGTTTTGATCGTCTTGGCCTCACGAGTTCAACCATGTATCTCACTGGTCCCAATTTTTCCTGGTTCAGAAAGCCCTATTTGAAAGCTTGAAAACCCTAGAAATTCGATCATGGCATCTCACGATTCAGGGCACTATAGTTCAATTAATTCACTCCATTAGCTTTGTATGGTCTCTAGCAATGCAAATCAATCACAAAAACATGTTAAATGCGCATGAATTAAGATATACAGTTTTGAATCAAAAGTGCAAACCGTGGGACTGTATGTCACGATTCCTTGAGCTTTGGTGCTCGAATTTGATTGCAAATCGTTCCTGGTACCTCCTGCAATGTATTTGGATGATCAAAATGCCTTGAATTGGCCTAGAATGCAAGAACAGGTTTTGAGTTTTCTTGGAATTTCTTGAATTTGATATGGCCGTTTCTGCAGCTTTTTCACGTGTATCCTAGGTCATGGTTTGCTTGCATACATATAGGAGAATCAATTTAGGTCAAGAGCTGGGCCGATATCCATGTGCATTGATGATTGAATCCTTGATTGATAAATCAAATATTCTTGATTTTTCATGATTGAACAAGTTGCCAAAATTGGATTTTTTGTATCTTTTAGCTTGTGCACGAATTGGTCAGCATATTTTGATCATATTTGGTTCACAAATTGATTTAAAAATCAAATCTTCTATTTTCTTATGATTTAAATTAATTAAATGAATTAATATATATTAAAAATCCATTTAATCAATAAATTTAAGAAAATAAATCCCTTTTAACTTGGTGGGTCGTGCATAGGTCATGGTTGAAGTTTCAAGAAGAGATTTGAGGCCCATTAGCAAAAAGAAGGTGTTTTGAGCAAAGTTGACTTTTGCAAGTTCATGAAAATTTCCCAATTTCTCCAATGCACAACTTGCTCAATTTTGATCATATGACCATGTTCTTGGACATTTTAGAAATCCCTTGAAGTCCTCTAACCAATGCCTTTGGTCCCATGTCATTTGGATTTACCAATCTCAAGTTATGGCCTTTGACTAAAAGTGTACTTTTGTTGACTTTTGAATTTGACCTATAATGTAAAAATTTGTAACTTTGTGTGAGAGCATTTCTTGATCTTGGAGTGTGAAGATGGATTGTATGAAATTACATCCTCTTCAAGATGAGAATTGGATGGAATTTTTATGATAAACCATGAAAAAGTTATGCCCTGGTCAAGATACAGTTGACTTTTCTATTGTCCAAAAATAGTAACTTTTGCATCTTGATGATTTTTGAGCTATTCTTGTGGGATCATGATCAAGACTTGATCAAATGATGATTGTGAACTCAAAATAAGATGTTGACCAAAAATTCTGACTTTTAACTTCAAAATGACCATTTTGCCCTTGCAGTTGACTGTAGGTCAAATGGAGCTTTTGACTGTGCAAATTGGCACTGTGAGTCTTGAAACTTGGCATGTAGGTGCTTGAGAATGTATATAGGCCTATGAGACTTGATTGAACCATTGAGAACCCCAAATTCCTTGAAAGAACCAGAACCCTAATTTTGAATTGACTGCCTAAGGAGGTGATTAGACTGTACAACCCTTGAGCAATCTTGAGCAATTTGAAGATCATTCTTGACAAATCTTGAGGAATATGGGAGGGCAAATTTTGGGGTACAACAGTTGCGATTGTGAAAATTTTACAAAAAGGAAGCCCAAGGCCCCCATACAACAAAGTAATCACAAGGCTGTAAGGACCGCAACTGTTCGAAACTTAATCAAAACAGGCCGAAGCCCACAAAAATAATTACATCAATATGGCGCGCATGCCGAAACAAAAAAGGAATAACAAGAAGCAGTCAAATATCTGGATGGGGCTCTTCCTCGGTGACAGGCTCTTGACATGATGACTCCCATACGGGCACATCCCCGACGTCTTTGAGGTACTTAGGGATCGCGATCTTGCCATCAGTAACATAATGATGGAGTCCATTCCTAGTCACATTAAGCTCAACCTCAGGGTTCAAAACTAGAATATGCTTCACTATATTATTAAAACTCCCATGAGCAGCAGTGAGAGCATCATTCAAAGCCAGTTGGAGACATGGAACCAATTTTGCGTGAGTCCTCAAACCCTGGGCTTCCTCTGGCTTGTCCTCGGAAGGAGAAACTTTAGCAGTCAAGGTCGCCACATGTTATTCAAAAGTTCTCTTCTCAAGGAGCAGCGCCCTATGGTCCTTGGTCAGTTTCTCCAGCCTCTCCTTTATCAACTTTCGAGCAACCCCCTCATCGACACACTCTTTCTCAGTATCGGCCAATTTAGCTCGCAATTTTCTCATCTCGACTTCTTGAGAGGAGCCTCCCTCGGTGTATGCAACAACCATCTCCAAGACCCTCATAACGGCCCCAGCATCCTGAGCCAATGCAACTCACTTGGCCAGACGAACCAACTCCTCGAGCAAAAGGGACTTGCCCAAAAGGAGATACAAGGAAGAGCCTTTGAAGAAGGCCCTGTTAGGCCAGCAAGGAGACAACTCATATTTTTCCTTCTCCTTCTCCTCAGTCAGATTGACAGCGCCCTCATTGCGTTGCCTCTTAAGCCTCGAGGATACCTGCAGAGGGGAAAGTGACCCGACCGTTGGGCTCGTTGATGAAGCACCTTATCATACCCCAAATTTTCCCGCCCCTTATTTCTACAATCAAAAAATATTTCAAACATGGTTTTTATAATATTATTTGGTTTTTATAAATATTCGCTTAAAAACCTATTTAGAAATATAATGATTTATTTCATATCATTTGTATTTTTGAATAAATAAATATTTGCACGCCTTTCGTATACTTACAAATTGAGTTTATTTACAAATCAGTAACATAGCACAATTGGTGAAGAATGAAGCTTGCAAGCTGTTGTACCCCAAAATTTTCCCTCTCATTTTCTCAAGATTTCTCTCACATGTGTGATTACAAACACCTATTTAAAAGAAAAGAGAAAAAAATATTGAAGATGTTAATGTGCCTTTCGACAAGACAAAAGTTTACTTCGAATCCACATCCTTCGATTGGATTTCTGGTCTCTTTCGATGTAGGCTTGGCTTGCATCCTTTGACTGGGCGTTATTCTCTGACACGCTGGCTTTGATTCACGAGGAAGGACCTTACTGCATGCAACCTTCGGTTACATCATTAGCCTCACATGGTTCACAATATAATGGTGGCCTGCGTACCTACTTCGATTGGATATCTGATTCTTGCATGCCTATGTTGATTACCTCCATGCTTACTTTGATTCACAAGTTGATGGCTGACTGCATGCAACCTTCGATTGAGCCATAGATTCCTTCTTGCACACAAGACGCTCCCACCAGGCCAACAGGCACAAGGCAAGGAGCCTCATGTAGCCTCCTTCGACTTAAAGAGGAAAAGCCTCCTGCACGCAACCTTCAATTGCACCATTGGTCCCTTACATGTTTTCCTTGAGTCATAAAGCAATGACCCCCTGCATGCAGGCTTCGACAGGGCATTGGCTATGTTTATACTAGCTTTGACTGGATAACATTTCCCTTTATTATGCCTCAATTCCACCATTGACAACCTTCAGTGCACATGGTTGGTGGCCCCCTTTCAAGTACATGTATTGGTGGATTTGAAGGGCGTACATAGGAGTCCATGTCGAAGAATATACCTTACTAGCCCATTCAAAGAATTGCATAGTCCATTTGAAGAACATATTTGGCCCTTTCAAAGATACATACATGACACATTCAAAGGACATGTCTGGGTGTCCCATTCGAAGGACATATTTGATGGCCCATTCGAAGGACTTACAAGACCCACCTTAAGGCATACTTTGGTGACCCATTCAAGGGGCACACATTTGGCTCCTTCGAAGGATGCATAAAAGTGACACATTTGAAAGACACTTGTTAGGTGAAAATCAAATAATGTTGTTTGAAGGAGAATCTAGTCGAAGGGGGGTCAAAACGAAAGATGAAATATTCAAAAGATGCTTTCTGCCAAGTTCAGACCTGGTACACTGGCCATAACGCTCCAAAAATGCTGCACAGTAGTCCTGAAACACTGCCCCATTCTTGCACCAAAATGGCATACAAACACTGCCCCTCAAAAGCTACAAAAAACAGTTTACTCAACTTGTTCAAATTGTTTTGTTTTCCCTCCTAAAATCCCAGCCAGCTTTGCCTATAAATAAGAAGCTCCATAACATGTATAAAGGGGTTAGATAACACATCCAAGGACTTTGGGGGCGTGGAGAAAAAATCAAACACTCTCAAACACTCTCAAATACTTAAACACGTATTCAAACCCAGTCAAACGAAACAATACACTTGTTTCAACCCTTCGAATCCTTAAGAAACACAATACATGTTTCCTTGGCCCTTCGAATCTAAAGAAACACCACACCTGTTTCTTTCCTTCGAATCCAGAAGCATCTAGGCAGCCACTCAAAGTCTAGCACACACGTTCCAGCCTCAAGCAAGGTAAGTTTCTCTTAACTTTGAACCTTTTGTTTCTAACATAACATGTGGATAGTCACTTCTTTCGTTTCAAACATGTACATGACGTTTGTTTACTTTTCATTTCTGCCCCTTTTTGTTTGTTTTCTTGTCAAATATATGGTAAAACTAACCAGTATAGGCCCAAACGAAAGAAGGATTTTTTTTGTATGAAATGAAGCCTCAAGCTTCACCCCCCTTACTTCTTCACAATCCAAACGAAGGAGCCGGAAGGGAGAAATGAAAGAAGTTTACACTAACTCCCTGGCCCAGTCGAAGGAAGCATCCAGAAGGATGGCCATACTAACTGCCATGCCCAATCAAAGGAAGCAAAAAGGCAGGCTGCATCTCATGCTTCATTGCTAAGCCCAAATCGAAAGGCACGCCCACACTATTTCCAGGCCAGATCGAAGGAAGCCAAGAAATGCATAATCAAAGAGTGATGCGGCCTGAATAGAAAAAGCCCATTTTCCTTCCTTTATTTTATTTTGACTTTATATTTTTTTGCTATTCAATATGGTGTTAATAGTGTAGGATTTATTTTTCTGCATTTTTTATTGCTTTTGTTAAAATGTTAGTAATTAGGATGTAGGGCAAGATAAAACCAACAAGTAGGCAACCTAAAATTCAATAATAAAATGCATGCAAATCAAACACATTATTCAGACACATGCACCCTTAGGGTAGTCTCACTTGTTGCCTCGAAAAAATAGCCATGTCCCTCGAATATGGGCGTTTTAGCAAAGGCCCTTGATAAAAGATCGTAGTCCCTCGATGACCCTCAATATTGCCTTCAGCAAACGAACTAGTCCCTAAACAACATTGCTAAAACGTCCCATAGGTTTCCTTTTATGACTATACAAATATCCCACGCCCGTCCCTTCACATCCAATAATGGGGCTTCTTATCAATCAATGGTAAGATAGCAACATCTAAAGGAGGAGGAAAAGAACAAAGACCATTTGAGTAGGTAGGATGCTCATGGTTGCTCGCTTTCTCACAACAAAAACATTTTATGCACCAACACTTTCATTTGAAACATTTTCAAAAGACAAAGCTTTTTGTATGCGTTCTTATAGAAACGAGAACCATTACAAAGACACTTTTCAAAATCACTTTCAAAAACACATTCCACAAATACCTCTTTTGAAATATTTTCAAAACCAACACTTTGTACGTGTTCTTATAAAAGCGAGAGCCATTACAAAGACGTTTTCAAAATACTTTCAAAACCCACACCACAAGCACATTTTCAAACAAAAGCAAGTGATCTAGCAAGCAACTAAGAGCTCGTAGAAAACTACAGATGGAAAGGGTGCTAACACCTTCCCTTTTCATAACCTACCCCCCGAACTCAAGAAAATAATCTCAAAGGTCTTTCCTGTTCTTTTCACCCTTTCCTTATGGGATAAAAGAAAATTTGGTTGTGACTCTTGCTATCGGCAACAATTGCGATCAAACGCAAAACTCCCAAGTCAGTTCTCTCACCGTGTTAGAGAACTGGAGACTCTGCTGGGGACAAAACTTAAAAGTGGGGTTACCTTAGGGCTAGATCACCTTTACTTGCTTTCCTTATTTGACTTGCATGCTTTACATTATGGTTCCTTGTTTGGGTTTGTTTTGATCCTCTACCCGGATCTAGGGAACCTTTTAGGTAATTAGCAATAGATTGTTGAAACTGTGTGGGGTATACCGACATGGTTGAAGTGATAGCTATGTTAGTGTGAGACATTTGTTGATACCAGTAGCCCTTGAGTAGTCAAGGTGAATACGGGGCCGCTGTGTGGTGTCATGAAGCACTAACTGACCTTAGAACCTTAATTGAATAACTTGGCCATTAGGAAGTAGTGAGGTAGCCGACTTTGGTGCAGTCCGAAGTTGGTTGATACTCGATACTACACTCATTGAGATTAGACTTTCGGGATATTTCGATCGCCAATAAAGAGGCTTGCGCTGAAATAATGCCCGATGAAGAAAGATCAGTGATATTGAGATCCCCTAGAACCCAGTTACTATTACTAGGACAGGTTGAGCCAACTAAACTTTAAGAGGGTACTTACCTACAAAACTCCATACAAGCCTAACCTAAGGACTTGTCTGCTTTATATGTATATGACTATTTGTACATAACAACTTGCTTTCTTTGCATACTTGGACATAACATCATAACATCATACCATACCATTTTCAATAACTATTTCAAGGATCTCAAGGGCCTATGATGCGGGGTCATGTTGAACCAGATGCCTATGAAGGGGCAAGAGGATTCATTCTCTAATCAAGCGCTGTCAAAGACCAAAGCATGTTAACTTAAGTCAAGGGCTATGACCCACTTGACATGGTAAGCTTGATTCTCGTTAAAGGACATCCACCGATACGAAGTTCTCCAATCAAAATTGTTGATCAAAATTTAACTTCTAACATCTTCTTGTGTTTACCCTGTGAGATCCTTGAAAACGTGTATCCACATACAAGTTTTCCCATACAGGTCTCCTTATATTCCTATTATTTATTTTAATAAGATGGATATGGAACAGACGGTGAAGGATCTCTAAGCACAAAATGCTCAATTCCAACAAATGTTCCTGGCTATGGCTAAAGGGCAAGAGGACCTAAAGACTCACATTCTTAAAGACAAGAGAAAAAAGACAAAGAAGTCAGTAGGCATCCTGAATTTGGGAAGGAGGTTCAGAGGACCAGCAGAGCAAGCTCTAGGATTCGTAACTCTGTCAATTGAGGGGGGTGATCAGACAAAAGAAGGGGGTTATAGTATGGTGTTGTACCCCAAAATTTGCCCTCCCATATTCTCCAAGATTTGTCAAGTCAAGGTCACAAAATTCCCCAAGGGTTATGCAGTTCAACTGTCTCCTATGCAGTCAAAACTAGGGTTTGGTTTCTGATCAAGAATTGAAAGTTTTCAAGGACCCAATCAAGTCTCATATGCCTACAAAGATGGTCAAGAATCCTCATGTCAAGTTTCAAGGCATTCAGCTCAAGATTGCACAGTCAAAACCCTAGATTGCACTACAGTCAACTGTAGGGGCAAAATGGTCATTTGACAGTCAAAAGTTCAAATTTTTGGTCAATATATCATTTTGAAGCCACAAACATCATTTGAGCAATGCTTGATCATGATTCTCAAAATTTGGCTCAGAAATCATCAAAGATGCAAAAGTTGCTATATTTGGACAGCTGAAAAAGTCAACTGAAATTGACCAGGGCATAACTTTCACATGGATTATCAGAAAAATTCCATCCAAAGCTCATTTTGAAGAGAAAGACATTTCCTACAATTCATCTTCATGTTCCAAGTCCAAGAAATGCTCTCACAAAAAGTTATCAATTTCAACATTATAGGTCATTTTCAAAAGTCAACAAAAAGGGACTTTAAGTCAAAGGCCATAACTTGAGATTGGTAAATCAAAATGACATGGGACCAAAGGCATTGGTTAGAGGACTCAAAGACCTTTCCAAAATGTCCAAGAACATGTGAAAAGCTTAAAAATTGAGCAAGTTATGCCTTGTGGAAGTTGGGAAATTTTTGAGAATTTTGAAAAGTCAACAATGGTTCAAATGACCTAAAAATGCAAATGGGCCCATTTTTCTTCCAAGTTTCTTCATGCCAAGCCTATGCACGACCATTAGGCCCAAAGGGAAGTATTTTCTCATTTTTTAATTATTTATTTGAATTTATATCAATATTAATTCATTTAAATTATTTTAATACATGAAAAATATAAGTTTGACCTAAAAAAATCTTTTTATGCACATTCCAAGGTCAATATTTCGTGCACATCTTAAATAGGCAAGTTTTGGTTTGATTTGAACTAATTGACACCAAATTGCACATGAAAAAGATATGGAAAAGATCCTTGAAATCAAATATTCAAAAATCATCAAAGCAATGGATTTTGTCCAATTTTTCTTAACCTAATCACTCACTATATGATCAGGAAGGTAAACCTAATGCAAGGAGACTGCAAGCTGCGCTCAGAAACCACATACAAACTTGAAAAAAAACTCCAAGAAAGCCAATACTGAAAACTAGTTTTTAGGTCGATTCAGGTCCCAATTCCTTTCTCAATAGCTTGCCAAGGTTGTCCTGATCAGATCCCAATCAAAAACTTTCTCTCAAACGCCAAGAATTGGTATCAGGAACTCAAACTGTGTCATAAAAATTTCCAAATCGCATATCATAATTTACGCATCATTGTGCATTTTTATTCATGAATTCTTGTTCAATGTGAAGTTTGCAAGCTAACCATAACTTTTAATTGAAGTTTCGTGCGCTTTTGGCCAAGTTACCATGTTTGTTCTTTAGGGTTTTCAGAAGGAAAAATTAGGGCTTTCACCATAAAGCAAAATTGGCCCTCAAGACCATGACGGTTACATTCAGCAAGCCTGGACGAATCAGAAGCATATCTCGCGATGAATTTATATATGCTATAGCGCTAGTCGCTATTTTTCCATAGCTTGCCTAATGCTACGCTTCAAAAACCGTTGCCAATATGTTTTGTGTTTCAGGAAAACGAAGAAGACGGTCTCGTGTCCATCAGCTATTGGCCACTTTGAATCTCGCGCGTTTTTCATCCACTAACACTATGTTTTATTTATTATGTTTATGCGTTATTATATGTTAAATTGAAAGCGCTTGGCTCAGTGGTAACACGTTGTGCATATGACATCAAAGACCTGGGTTCAAGTCCCAGGTCTGGAAAATTTCAATGCTATTTTTCAATATGAAATCCTATGCTTTGCTAACGTCCAGGTGCACCATGTTCTATCCTCATCCAACCTCCACGCGTCTAAAGGACATCAGATCCATGGCCAAGATTCAAGATGCATCATACATCAGGTCAACTGCATCACACATGATTAGAAAAGTCAAACGAATTCAAAATCAAATGGGCCAGAATTCTAAGGCCTGAACCTCCTAATTTGGGGCTACCCCCCCCCCCTGGTTTGCATTTTTCTATTTTTCTCCTTATATTTTATTTTTGCTATTTCATTTATTTTCTTTGTTTTAACATAATTAATTTATTTTCATAAAAATATAAAAAACATTCAAAAATCAGAAAAGACAAAAAAATACAATTAATTCTGATTACTTTCATAAATAAATTAAAATGTAAATTATTTAGTTTAATTAGGTTTTAATTTTAATTCTTTTTCATAATAAAATCCAAAGAATGTAGAATTAGGTTAATTGATAATTTTTATATCTTTTTAATTTTTCCTTTTTTCTCACAATATTATTTATTTATTATTTTATTTTTATGATTAAAAATTGTACATAAATAAATTAGGGTTTAATGTAGATTATATTTTAATTCTTTCATGATAAATAAAAATATTAGAATTAGGGTTTGCCTTTTAATTTAATTTCAATTAACTCCTTTTTCTCATTAAAACTAAAAAACACAAAAATACCATTTTCATTTAATTTTAATTTTAATTCCTCCTTAATTAATTCATTAACTTTAAATATTTTTGTAAAAGGGTCCAACGCCCATCATTTTAATTTAATTGCGCATATTTACTTTGTGTCGTTCATCATAATTATGTAAATCTCCCAAAGCACTGTAATTTAAATTTCTCGCACTTTTATTTATCGCTTTATTTATTTTCCGCTAAATCGGGTTCTGGAAATTTTGGCGATGTGGACCCGCGCCATTTGTAATAGTTGTAGATTTATTTTCCCGCAACTTATAACTGTTAAATATGCATGCAAGAATGAATGTCTTAATTAAAATCAAGCGTAGATCACCAATAAACATGACAAGACGAATAACTGAAACATGACACACAATTCGCACACACCACCCCTAGGGTACGCCTCACTGTTGCCTTTCGAAAGGTGATCGTCGAGTAGAGGATGTCTTAGTAAGTCCTCATGATCCGGGAACCTGGCATGAGGGTAGCTTCTAAGGTGTCTTCCCATTGCTCTGGTGATCACCATGTCCCTACAAACTCGAATTGACCCGAACACCTCCAACGGTGGTGCTACCTACCTCTCAATGGTGGGATGGCACTACTTTAAAGGATATTTACACAGACGAATTCCTTAGGGTAGGTAGGTTCTCATGGATACTTGCTCTCTTCAAAAACAAACAAAATCTTTTCACACCGACACTTTTCAAAAGCTTTCAAAGCAATTTTTCAAACACTCTGACGCATGAGTCGATCTGAAACTTTCAAAGAAACTTTTTTAAACCCACATTGAAAAGCAAACAAACAATTTTGAAAACACAATGAGCAAGTATCTAAGAGCCCATGGATAACCATGGATAGAAAGGGTGCTAACACCTTCCCTTTCTATAACCTACCTCCCGAACCGAGAGCAATCTCTATAAGGAATTTTTCTGTGCTTTTGTCCTTTCCATTTGGAGAAAATAAAAGACGGTGGCGACTCTTGCTTCCGCGACATTTCGCGAACCAGCTTTAAACAGTCAGTTCCAGATCCACCGATCACAGAACTGGCGACTCTGCTGGGGATAAACTTAAAGTGGGGTGTACCTTAGGATTAAGATCACTGTGTTTTCAATTGTCTTCTTTGCTTGCTTTATTATTGTGGGACTGTCTTGGGAGTTCTATAGATCCTAACCCGGATCTGGGGGATACCTTTCTTAGAAAGTAGCAACAAGGCTGTGAGGGAACTGTGCGGGGTATACCGACATGGTTGAAACAGTCTGCTACGTTGATGTGGCACTTTGGTGTGTACCGGTAACCCTTGAGTTCAGTCAAGGAGAGTACGGGGCCTCCGCGTGGTGTCATGAAGCATCAACAGACCTTAGGAACCTTAATTGAACTATCTTGGCCTCTTTAGGGTAGTGAGATAACTGACTTTGGTGCAGTCCGAGGTTGGTTGATACTCGATACTACGCTCAATTGAGGGTTGCTTTCCTGGAATATTTCGGTCGCCAGTTCAGTGGCTAAATCGAAACGATGAACAATGAAAGCAATCCCGTGATATTGGGAACCTTAGAACCCGGTTACTTTGATTAGGACAGGTTGAACCCACCAACTTCAAGAGGGTACTACCCAGACCCCATGCTGGCCTTAAACCTTAAGGGCTTGTCTTGTGTGCCTTGTTTGCCCTACATGTTTGTCTTTGTAAATATCTGTGGTGTGTTTAATCATAGCATCATGACATCATCCAGCATCATATGCATTGACTAACCATTTCAGGGGTTCGAATTTTCATCTTTGTTCTTGTTTTGTAGGACATGGAAACTGCTCGTAGAAAGACAATTCAGGTCAATCTTGTAAGGATCCCTCCTCAGCTTAAGGAGCTTATATCCAGGATTCCCGAGAACTCTTCATTCAGTGAAAGGCATGGAAGCCTCATCAGCTTGGTCAACACCAACATTGAGGAAGATATGATAAAGGTCTTGTTCCAATTCTTTGACCCTCTGCATCACTGCTTTACCTTCTTGGACTATCAGTTGGTACCTACATTGGAGGAGTTCTCCCGGCTCCTGAAGATCCCTATCCTTGATCAGCTACCCTTCAGCGGTACAGAAAAGGAGCCTAAGCTGGAAGAGATTGCTAAAGCCTTGCACCTACAGTCATCTGACCTCAAGGGACATTGGGAAGTCAGAAGTGGTATCAAAGGGTTCTTAGCCAGGTTTCTGTTTGAGAAGGCCCATGAGTGTTGGAACTCCCTTGACTTGCAAGCTTTTGAAGAGGTTGTGGCCCTCCTTGTTTATGGTTTGGTGTTGTTCCCTAACCCAGATCAGCTCATTGATATCAGTGCCGTTCAGATCTTTATGTCCAGGAATCCTATACCTACGTTGCTGGGGGACATCCTTCACTCATGTTACACTCGAACCATGAGGAAAAGAGGTGTCCTTATGTGTTGCACTCCTCTCCTGGGAAGGTGGTTTATTTCGCACCTTCCGCAATCAGTCTTGAAGAATGAGCGGGGTTTGAGATGGTCACAACGGTTGATGACTCTTACACATGCAGATATACATTGGTGTCCTAGGTCTAGAGAGGACGTCACTATCATTGATCGTTGCGGGGAGTACCCTAATGTTCCTTTACTTGGAATCAGAGGAGGTATTACTTATAGCCCGTGCCTGGCTTGGAGACAGTTTGGTTATGCTCGGAGGGACGGTCCCCATGACATGTTAATTCCCGACATAGTTTTTGACTTCGACAATGATACTCAAGGACTTCGCCAGAGATTTATCAGAGCCTGGAGGATGCCCAGTAGGATAGACAGCAAGACTCTGGGGCACAAGAACTCCATCCCTTTGGAGCCTTATCTCAAATGGGTACGCGCTCGCTCTCAGAAGTTAGTCATGCCTTATCCTCACATGCTTCCAGTAATCAAAGAACCTGTCTTGGAAGGGGAAGTGTCTCATGTTATTCAGCACCCTGATATGCCCACATCCTGGGAAGAGATGCAGAAGAGCTGGATCCAGCTTAAGGAAGAGCGGAATTCTCTTGAGACTAGCCTGCATGCCAGTAAAAAGAAGGTCCTGGAGCTCACTCGCCTGTTGCATGAGGAGAGGAACCTCAACACCTATATAGCTCCGAAGAGGATGCGCAGTGTATTTTGGGATTGACTTGATTTTTGTACTTTTGCCCATGAGGCCTTGATGTATTAAACAATGATTTCTTTAATAATAACGTGTGTTCTTTTCTTGTCTACAACAAATTTGGACTTTCGAACCCTTGAATGCATTGCATACGCATTTCATACATCATGTGCATAGCAGGTTTTTCCCCTTTTCAGGTTGCTTACAGTTCTTCGCTGTTTATTTCAGCATCATGAATCCCGGATCTGAATCAACAGAGACATCAATTAAGGCTCTCCAGGCGCAGAATGCGCAGTTTCAAGAACTAATCATGGGTCTAGCTAAAGGCCAAGAAGAACTAAAGACTATGCTCCTGAAGAAGGAGAAGAAGAAGAAAAGAAGAACTGTTCTGTTCAACTCGGGCCGAAGGTTGGGTAATACTCTGCAGCATGAAGAGGCTGGTTCTTCTGTTGGCAGGAGTCCTTCTCAGGCAGAAGTAAAGGTTCCTACTCCAGTGGTCTCCGACAACGAGACAGATTTTGACGAAGAGCAGTACCCTCCTGCAGATGACAGGTACAAACAGCTGGAGGACAGGTTGAAGGCTATGGAGGTGCAACAGGCACCTGGGCTGGATTTCGGAGATCTGGGTTTGTCGACTGGTGTGATTATCCCACATAAATTCAAAGCACCATCCTTCTCAAAATATGACGGGGCGTCTTGTCCCAAGCTGCACTTGAGGTCCTATGTTCGGAAAATTCAGCCGTACTCTGCGGACAAGAATCTATGGATCCACTTCTTCCAGGAGAGTCTTTCAGGGACTCATCTCGAATGGTTCTATCAGCTGGATGGGACCAAAGTTCGTAACTGGGAGGAGCTGGCTACTGCTTTCTACAAGCAGTATCAGTATAATGCCGACCTTGCACCCACACGTACCCAACTCCAGGGTATGGCGTTAGGTGCAAGCGAAGGTTTTAAGGAATACGCTCAGAAGTGGAGAGACCTGGCTGGCAGGGTGCAGCCACCATTGACTGATCGGGAATTGGTTGACATGTTCTTGGGGACCCTATCTGGGCCATTCTTTAACCATCTCATTGGGAATTCTTCTGCTGGTTTCACTGATTTGATCTTAACTGGAGAGAGAATTGAAGCGGGGTTGAAGTCTGGGAAGATTGCCAAAGGTGCATCATCATCTAGTTCAGAAAAGAAACCGTTTAAAAAGGAGTCTAGCGCCGTATATGGTTCTAGGAGATCAGAAAGACATGAGCACCACCAATCTGTCAGTGCGGTCATGATTGCTAAGCCTGCTGCCGCTCCCCGGCCAAACAATACTCAGAAGGTGGAAAGACCCCGGAGGGAATTCACCCGCTTAGGCATGACCCTATCACAGATACTGCCACAGTTGCTCGCAACCAATTTGGTGACTGTCAGGGAGGCTCCAAAGTTCCCAAATACAGCATCTCCCAAGTACAACCCGAATGTTCGTTGTGCTTATCATTCAGAAAGTCCGGGGCACTCTACTGATGACTGTTGGGCATTGAAGAATAAGGTGCAAGACCTTATCGATGCAAAGGAGATACAGTTCGAGGCACCTGCAAAACCGAATGTAGTCACTGCCCCCATGCCTCAGCACGGGGTAAATGCTGTTGATGAAGACGTCTATGCTGTTTCTGTGGATGATCTAGCCACCCCTCTAAAGATCGTTAAGAAGAACCTACTGCAGGCCGGTTTATTTCCGGGTTGTAGTGAGGGTTGCCTGTTCTGTGTTGTGTCCCCATCCGGTTGTCCCTTGCTAAAGTTAGGCATCCAAAGCTTAATGGATAGCAAGGAGATTCTATTCAAGAAGTCTGCCGTTCGTTTGGTTCCAATGGAAGAAGTCTCTGTGGTGACTATCTTCAATAATCCGATCCCGGCTCTCCAGAAGAAGCCCGTTCAAATTCTGACCGTTGCACCTGTTACTATCACTGTTCCTGGGCCCCTGCCCTATGTATCCAACAAAGCTGTCCCTTGGCACTATGGGGCAGATGTATATATAAACGGAGTTAAACAAGAGCTCAACGCTGGCGCCAGCATCTGTGACATCACTGGCCCGGCCAAAGTTACCCGCAGTGGCAAGCTCTTCTCGCCTGACATTGCGCCACCTGCTGCCCGAAGACCGCTCCTGATAATTCCTGCAAGTACACCTACTCCCGTTGCTGACCAAGTTGTTGTTCCTGCTGCTGATCCGATCGTTTCTCCTGCTGCCGAGTCGTCCAATGCTCGGGGCAAGGGAATTGAAACTGAGCCTGCCCAGATGGAGGCACCCATACCCATAGCTGCTGAGGCCTCCCCACAAGAGATGGAGGAGATTTTGAAGATTATAAAGAAGAGCGATTTTAATGTCGTGGAACAGTTGGGGCACACGCCCTACAAGATATCCATGCTCTCTTTACTGCTGTGCTCTGAGGCCCATGCAAAGGCCCTCATCTCATTCCTCAAGACGGCCCATGTGCCACATGAAACCTCTGCAGTCCAGTTCACAGATTGCGTGGCAAGTCTAACGGCAGACAATGGCTTGGGTTTCTCCGATGCTGATTTGACCGCAAAGGGGAAAGATCATAATGATGCTCTGCATGTCTCAATCGAATGCAGGGGCACCACCTTGGCACACGTGTTGGTTGATACTGGGTCATCTTTGAATGTGCTACCCAAGAAGGCTCTGGATCGTCTAGATTGCGAAGGCCTGGATTTGAAACCCAGCAACATTATCGTCAGGGCCTTTGACGGTTCAAAGAGGATGGTCCATGGAGAAGTTGACATTCCGATTCGGGTGGGCTCTCAGGTGTTCGACTCCACTTTTTATGTGATGGACATCCGTCCATCTTACTCTTGTCTGCTGGGTCGAACCTGGATACACAAAGCTGGGGCAGTGACCTCTACCTTGCATCAAAAGCTGAAGTACCCCGTCAGAGGGAAGATTGTCACCGTGCAAGGTGAGGAAGAATATATGGTAAGCCACCTGAACTCATTCAGATACATTGAAATGGATGGGGAGTTCATTGAGACCCCCTTTCAGCATTTCGAGGAGGTGTTTCCAATCGCAGCAGAAACAGCAGAAGCAGGTGATCCTCTGAAGATGGCTTCCCTAAAGGATGCCAGGGCTGTGGTGCAGAAGGGTGAATGTGTCAACTGGGGCAGACTTCCAGACTTCACCCAGAAGACTGATAAACTTGGGCTGGGTTTCACCTCAGAAGGGCAGAGAGCTATGAAGAAAGAGAAGATCGGAAGACCTCCGGTATTTATTAAAGGTTCAGAAGTGAATGCTGTCGGGGAAGACCATGAAGTAGACGAAGCCGAATTCAACAGCTGGATTTATCCGACGGCCGAAGACGGATTGAACAATTGGAGTGCAAAGGACCATACCCCTGTTACCTTTGTGACGCAGTAATAAATTTCTTTGTTTTGTTATTTTGTAATAGACAATGATAAACTCTATGGCCCGGTGTCTTACCCGAGGCACCGTGGTTCTATTTGTGAGGGCATACGAACTGTCATTTTATACATCATGAATGAAAATCTTGGATGTTTTTCGCATTGCAAATATTGTGTTCCTTTTCTGTCTTTCTTTTCCTTTACATAATTTTCAAAACAGCTGTATTTACACACACACTCACTCATACAGGTTCCAATCCACTCTGGATCTCACTGATAACAGCTCTGCTACTGCCAATTATGACTTCGAAAATCCGATCAACTTAGCCGAAGACGAAGGTGAAGATGATTGCGAAGTGCCTGGCGAGCTTGCTAGACTGTTGCTTCAGGAAGAGAGGGCAATTCAACCCCATGAAGAGCCAGTGGAGACCATAAACCTGGGCACTGAAGAAGACAGGAAAGAGGTAAAGATTGGTGCCAACCTAGAGCTCAGCGTGAAGCAACGGTTAACCAAGATGTTACATGACTATATGGAGATCTTTGCCTGGTCCTACGAAGACATGCCAGGGTTGGATACCGATATTGTTGTCCATCATTTGCCGACTAGGGAAGACTGCCCTCCAGTTAAACAAAAGGTTCGTCGGATGCGTCCAGAGATGTCCGAGAAGATTAAAGCCGAGGTCATGAAACAGTTTGATGCCGGGTTCCTTGCAGTGACTTCTTACCCTCAGTGGGTTGCTAATGTGGTGCCGGTACCTAAAAAGGACGGTAAGGTCAGAATGTGTGTCGATTACAGGGATCTGAACAGGGCCAGCCCCAAGGATGACTTTCCCTTACCTCACATTGATGTCCTTGTCGATAATACAGCTCAGCACAAGGTATTCTCTTTCATGGATGGCTTTTCAGGCTACAATCAGATCAAGATGGCACCTGAAGACATGGAAAAGACTACATTTGTTACTCAGTGGGGCACCTTCTGTTACAAGGTCATGCCGTTCGGATTAAAGAATGTTGGGGCAACCTACCAACGTGCCATGGTTGCCTTATTTCATGACATGATCCATCACGAGATAGAAGTGTATGTGGACGATATGATCGCTAGGTCCCAGACTGAGGAAGAGCACCTAGATCATCTGCAGAAGTTGTTTGACCGGTTGAAACTATACAAGCTGAGATTGAACCCGAACAAGTGCACCTTCGGGGTAAGATCTGGGAAGTTGCTAGGCTTCGTGGTCAGTGATAAAGGTATTCAAGTGGACCCTGCTAAGGTAAAAGCTATTCAAGAGATGCCAGTTCCTAAGACAGAGAAAGAAGTCAGAGGCTTTTTAGGACGCCTGAATTACATCGCTCGATTCATCTCTCATCTGACTGCTACCTGTGAGCCAATCTTCAAGCTACTGAAGAAAGATCAGGTAGTACGTTGGAACGATGAATGTCAGGCTGCCTTCGACAAAATCAAAGAGTATCTCCAAGAACCACCCATCCTTATGCCACCGGTTGAAGGGAGACCTCTGATACTATACCTGACAGTGTTAGACAATTCAATGGGGTGTGTGCTGGGGCAGCATGACGAGTCTGGCCGAAAAGAGCATGCCATTTATTACCTTAGCAAAAAGTTTACCGACTGTGAGACCCGATACTCACTGCTTGAGAAAACTTGCTGCGCTTTGGTATGGGCTGCTCGCCGGCTGAGACAGTATATGCTGACTCACACTACCTTGTTGATCTCAAAAATGGATCCGATAAAGTACATATTCGAAAAGCCTGCTCTGTCTGGGAGAATTGCAAGATGGCAGATGATCTTGACGGAATACGACATTCAGTACACAACCCAGAAAGCCATCAAGGGGAGCGTATTGGCAGACCACTTAGCTCATCAAGCTGTAGATGACTACCAATCAATGAACTTCGAGTTTCCGGATGAAAGCATCATGATTGTAACTGATTGTGAAGTACCTGGACCGGATGAAGGACCTGAACCAGGATCCCGATGGTCTATGCACTTTGACGGAGCGTCCAATGCTTTGGGAAATGGTATCGGCGCCATAATCATATCCCCTCAAGGTACTCATACTCCACTCACTGCCCGGCTGTGTTTCAACTGTACCAACAACATGGCGGAGTATGAGGCGTGTATCATGGGTCTTCAAGCTGCGATCGACCTAAGGATCAAATTCCTAAGTGTTTTCGGAGATTCCGCTCTTGTAATCAATCAGATTAAGGGAGAGTGGGATACGAAACATCCAAACTTGATTCCTTACAGAGAATGTGTGTTGACCCTGATCCCCCACTTTACAGAGATAACCTTTGAACACTTTCCACGAGAAGAGAATCAGCTGGCGGACGCGTTAGCTACAATGTCTTCAATGTTTAAGGTTAAATGGGATAATGAAGCTCCCCGGATCATCATTTGGAAACTGGACGAGCCAGCATACTGTTATGATCTCGAAACTGAATTGGTGACTGAGAAGCCTTGGTACCATGAAGTGAAGAGATATCTGGAAGCTCAGGAATACCCTGAAGGTGCCTCTGTCAACGATAAGAAATTCCTGAGGAGGTTCGCAGCAAAGTTCTTCCTTAGCAACGGCATCTTGTACAAGCGAAACCATGATTCAACCTTACTGCGTTGTGTGGATAAGACTGAAGCGGAAAGAATCATGGAAGAGCTACATGAAGGGACCTTCGGTACGCATTCCAGTGGGCACACTATGGCTAAGAAAATCCTACGGGCAGGATATTACTGGTCCACCATGGAAGCTGATTGCTACCAACACTCCAGGACATGCCACAAGTGCCAGATCTACGCAGATAAGGTGCATGTTCCTCCGGTTCCCCTGAATGTTCTGACTGCGCCTTGGCCGTTTGCAATGTGGGGCATAGACATGATCGGCGAGATCAAACCTACGGCATCCAATGGACATCGCTTCATCCTAGTGGCGATTGATTATTTTACAAAGTGGGTTGAGGCAGCATCCTATGCTACGGTGACCAAGACTGTTGTGGCACGGTTCATTCGGCACAACCTGATCTGTCGATACGGCGTCCCTGAGCGGATTATTACGGACAACGGTACCAATCTGAACAATAAGATGATTACTGAGCTTTGCGAACAGTTCAAGATACAGCACCACAATTCTTCTCCTTACAGACCGAAGATGAATGGGGCTGTAGAAGCAGCTAACAAAAACATCAAGAAGATCGTGCAGAAAATGACAGTGACATATAAAGACTGGCACGAGATGTTACCGTTCGCTCTGCATGGGTACCGTACCTCAGCTAGAACGTCAACCGGGGCAACTCCTTTCTCTCTGGTTTATGGCATGGAGGCAGTCTTGCCGATCGAAGTGCAAATTCCCTCTCTCCGGATAATGAAGGATGCAAATCTGAACGAAGATGATTGGATCCAGACACGACTTGACCAACTCAACCTCATTGACGAAAAGAGACTTGCTGCTATCTGTCATGGTCAGACGTATCAGAAACGAATGATCAGGGCATTTAACAAGAAGGTCAGACCACAGGAATATCAAGTTGGGGATCTGGTTATCAAAAGAATCATCCTTCCTCAGAGTGATCCAAGGGGCAAATGGACCCCTACATACGAAGGGCCATTTGTGGTTAAGCATGTGTTCTCAGGAGGAGCAATGATATTAACCAACATGGATGGTGACGGCCTTCCTCACCCCGCCAATGCAGACATAGTCAAAAAATACTACGCATGAAAAAAGACCCGCTAGGCTGACATGCCTAGGCAAAAATTAGGGCTTCCCGTCGAACCAAAAGGGTTCGGGCAAAATGAAGGGATGAAAATGAAAAAATATGTACACCCGGCAAGTCGAAAACCTGAAAGGGCGACTTGGGCAAAAATGGGTATCCCGGTGGACTGAAAACCCGAAAGGGCGGTCCAGGCAAAAACTAGGGATAAAAGCATAATACTATGTCTCATTGATCACTTTGCATCCAGAATCCGGTATCAGCATCAAGTTCAGACGGCATCAATCAGTCAGCTTCACCTTCAACCAAGGTCATTAAGTGATGAGACGCTCGGAGTTATAAAGGTAATAGCAGAGTTGAAACCCAGTGGATCATTCATATTTCACACAGCTGTTTTATTTTCTTTTGTACAAAACTTGTATAAACTCTTTTGATCGGCGACGTACCTCTTACTAGGACGTCAGCCTCTTGTACACAAAACGCCTATTTTCAGGTCATTCAAAATCAATACAAATATATTTTCAGTTAAACGTGCCCAAGTGTTTTTTCTTTTTCTGTTTTGTTTTGCGAAGAACGTCCAAGGTTCAATTTGTGATGTATGCATTGACAATAATTTGCTAACTCATAAATATTTGCATACGAAACAAAGGAATTAATTGCAGATGACACTAGAAACAGGGGCAATAAAGAGTTGTCTAAACAATCCAGTTGTTCTATCCTCCAAGGTACCAAGGTAGGTTCAGCTAAAGAACACGACCAGTGCATACTAATTCCCCAGAGAGTGGTTCAACAAAACAATACATTCTTCTCCAAGCAAATCATCAAATATCAAGGAAATTGAGTATCCACCAGTCGATCTCAAACATTCCCCAGCAGCACATATTCCTAACAAGCATCCCCGACAGTCTTGGTCTAAAGATTGTTCCCCGGCGGTATACCAACGTTCAAAGGAATCATTTTCCCAAGCATATCAAACCTCCCCCAGAAGAGTCCAATCCAGCTTCACCAGCAAAGTTGGGATTCATCTCCCCAAGCAATAAGCTTATCCCCAGTAGATTCTGGAAGCTTATCCCTCGCAGAGCACGAACGTGTCGTCCGGCTTGATTTAAAGAGTTATTTCCTTAACAGGATATAACTGGGTTATCCTCAGCCAAAAGCCATGGAAAGATCGTCGTCGACGAAGTCTTCTTACCCCAGCGAAGTCCTTCAACATTTCCTATACAACAAGGGTATCCTCAGCAAGTTACTATCAACATTCAGCAAAGCGTCTCTATCCCCACAGAGTACCGCTTCCCAGCATAGTCGCTAGAGTATCCTTTCTCCCCGCAGACTCTTCATTTGCCAAATTTATCCCGCAACGGAGTTATCTTCTCCTACCGGTATTCTTGCAATTATCATCCCCAGCGGAAGCAAAATTTATTCCTCAACGTCAGCCCAGGATACAACTTCCCGGCACCCGTCAAGGATTTACCATTCCTAGACGAAAACATACATAAAACTTCACATACATCATCATAGCATGCATAACGCACTGCATCATACAAATCTCATTTATATCGAGAACATCATTGCTTGACCCATATCAAGCATTGCATATGACTGACCTTTACTTTTCAGGAAAGATGCAGTTGAAATTCTCAATCACGTTTCAAGACCTAGACCGGTTCAGTTAAATCGACCCTAAGATTTTCCTGATGCTTATCCAGTCAAAGGCCTTCTCTTGGTTCAGTCAGATCGACCCTAAGATCTCCCTGATACTTATCCAGTTGAAGATGTTTCAAGACCTAGACCGGTTCAGTTAAATCGACCCTAAGATTTTCCTGATGCTTATCCAGTCAAAGGCCTTCTCTTGGTTCAGTCAGATCGACCCTAAGATCTCCCTGATGCTTATCCAGTTGAAGATATTCCAAGACCTTGTCCGGTTCAGTTAAATCGACCCTAAGATTTTCCTGATGCTTATCCAGTCAAAGGCCTTCTCTTGGTTCAGTCAGATCGACCCTAAGATCTCCCTGATGCTTATCCAGTTGAAGATATTCCAAGACCTTGCTCGGTTCAGTTAAATCGACCCTAAGATTTTCCTGATTCTTACCCAGTCAAAGGCCTCTCTGGTTCAGTCAGATCGACCCTAAGATCTCCCTGATTCTTATTCCAGTAGAAGACACCCAAGATTTTTCTCAACAAGCGTTGTTGAAGTTAAAGACACCCAAGATTTTTCTCAACGAGCGTTGTTGAAGTTAAAGTCTCCCGAGGTTCTCTTACCATTCATGCTAAGGTAGTAACCATCCCTGGTTCATTCATCGCCATTTGAAGCTCCAGATCCAGCTCCTGTAACCAGTCAGGACACATCTATACCAAGCATCTAAAATCAGCTCCTGCAACGTGTCAGGTACTCTTTTCTTCTTTTGCAGGTATGCAGGTTCTAACTAAAGAATCTCCTACGCGATCAACATCCAGATGGCATCTATAAGCCCATCACCCTATCCAGCAATCTCTAAATGGCATCTATAAGCCCATTCCCCCATCACTGTCACTATGTGAGCGCAAATTTCTGGGCACTCTAGTGTCCAATCATCTTCTACCATCGGATTACGAAAGGCACGTCAGCCAATCTGCATCCTCAGGTCTAAGAAGATTGAACAGGGGCAACTGTTGTACCCCAAAATTTGCCCTCCCATATTCTCCAAGATTTGTCAAGTCAAGGTCACAAAATTCCCCAAGGGTTATGCAGTTCAACTGTCTCCTATGCAGTCAAAACTAGGGTTTGGTTTCTGATCAAGAATTGAAAGTTTTCAAGGACCCAATCAAGTCTCATATGCCTACAAAGATGGTCAAGAATCCTCATGTCAAGTTTCAAGGCATTCAGCTCAAGATTGCACAGTCAAAACCCTAGATTGCACTACAGTCAACTGTAGGGGCAAAATGGTCATTTGACAGTCAAAAGTTCAAATTTTTGGTCAATATATCATTTTGAAGCCACAAACATCATTTGAGCAATGCTTGATCATGATTCTCAAAATTTGGCTCAGAAATCATCAAAGATGCAAAAGTTGCTATATTTGGACAGTTGAAAAAGTCAACTGAAATTGACCAGGGCATAACTTTCACATGGATTATCAGAAAAATTCCATCCAAAGCTCATTTTGAAGAGAAAGACATTTCCTACAATTCATCTTCATGTTCCAAGTCCAAGAAATGCTCTCACAAAAAGTTATCAATTTCAACATTATAGGTCATTTTCAAAAGTCAACAAAAAGGGACTTTAAGTCAAAGGCCATAACTTGAGATTGGTAAATCAAAATGACATGGGACCAAAGGCATTGGTTAGAGGACTCAAAGACCTTTCCAAAATGTCCAAGAACATGTGAAAAGCTTAAAAATTGAGCAAGTTATGCCTTGTGGAAGTTGGGAAATTTTTGAGAATTTTGAAAAGTCAACAATGGTTCAAATGACCTAAAAATGCAAATGGGCCCATTTTTCTTCCAAGTTTCTTCATGCCAAGCCTATGCACGACCATTAGGCCCAAAGGGAAGTATTTTCTCATTTTTTAATTATTTATTTGAATTTATATCAATATTAATTCATTTAAATTATTTTAATACATGAAAAATATAAGTTTGACCTAAAAAAATCTTTTTATGCACATTCCAAGGTCAATATTTCGTGCACATCTTAAATAGGCAAGTTTTGGTTTGATTTGAACTAATTGACACCAAATTGCACATGAAAAAGATATGGAAAAGATCCTTGAAATCAAATATTCAAAAATCATCAAAGCAATGGATTTTGTCCAATTTTTCTTAACCTAATCACTCACTATATGATCAGGAAGGTAAACCTAATGCAAGGAGACTGCAAGCTGCGCTCAGAAACCACATACAAACTTGAAAAAAAACTCCAAGAAAGCCAATACTGAAAACTAGTTTTTAGGTCGATTCAGGTCCCAATTCCTTTCTCAATAGCTTGCCAAGGTTGTCCTGATCAGATCCCAATCAAAAACTTTCTCTCAAACGCCAAGAATTGGTATCAGGAACTCAAACTGTGTCATAAAAATTTCCAAATCGCATATCATAATTTACGCATCATTGTGCATTTTTATTCATGAATTCTTGTTCAATGTGAAGTTTGCAAGCTAACCATAACTTTTAATTGAAGTTTCGTGCGCTTTTGGCCAAGTTACCATGTTTGTTCTTTAGGGTTTTCAGAAGGAAAAATTAGGGCTTTCACCATAAAGCAAAATTGGCCCTCAAGACCATGACGGTTACATTCAGCAAGCCTGGACGAATCAGAAGCATATCTCGCGATGAATTTATATATGCTATAGCGCTAGTCGCTATTTTTCCATAGCTTGCCTAATGCTACGCTTCAAAAACCGTTGCCAATATGTTTTGTGTTTCAGGAAAACGAAGAAGACGGTCTCGTGTCCATCAGCTATTGGCCACTTTGAATCTCGCGCGTTTTTCATCCACTAACACTATGTTTTATTTATTATGTTTATGCGTTATTATATGTTAAATTGAAAGCGCTTGGCTCAGTGGTAACACGTTGTGCATATGACATCAAAGACCTGGGTTCAAGTCCCAGGTCTGGAAAATTTCAATGCTATTTTTCAATATGAAATCCTATGCTTTGCTAACGTCCAGGTGCACCATGTTCTATCCTCATCCAACCTCCACGCGTCTAAAGGACATCAGATCCATGGCCAAGATTCAAGATGCATCATACATCAGGTCAACTGCATCACACATGATTAGAAAAGTCAAACGAATTCAAAATCAAATGGGCCAGAATTCTAAGGCCTGAACCTCCTAATTTGGGGCTACCCCCCCTGGTTTGCATTTTTCTATTTTTCTCCTTATATTTTATTTTTGCTATTTCATTTATTTTCTTTGTTTTAACATAATTAATTTATTTTCATAAAAATATAAAAAACATTCAAAAATCAGAAAAGACAAAAAAATACAATTAATTCTGATTACTTTCATAAATAAATTAAAATGTAAATTATTTAGTTTAATTAGGTTTTAATTTTAATTCTTTTTCATAATAAAATCCAAAGAATGTAGAATTAGGTTAATTGATAATTTTTATATCTTTTTAATTTTTCCTTTTTTCTCACAATATTATTTATTTATTATTTTATTTTTATGATTAAAAATTGTACATAAATAAATTAGGGTTTAATGTAGATTATATTTTAATTCTTTCATGATAAATAAAAATATTAGAATTAGGGTTTGCCTTTTAATTTAATTTCAATTAACTCCTTTTTCTCATTAAAACTAAAAAACACAAAAATACCATTTTCATTTAATTTTAATTTTAATTCCTCCTTAATTAATTCATTAACTTTAAATATTTTTGTAAAAGGGTCCAACGCCCATCATTTTAATTTAATTGCGCATATTTACTTTGTGTCGTTCATCATAATTATGTAAATCTCCCAAAGCACTGTAATTTAAATTTCTCGCACTTTTATTTATCGCTTTATTTATTTTCCGCTAAATCGGGTTCTGGAAATTTTGGCGATGTGGACCCGCGCCATTTGTAATAGTTGTAGATTTATTTTCCCGCAACTTATAACTGTTAAATATGCATGCAAGAATGAATGTCTTAATTAAAATCAAGCGTAGATCACCAATAAACATGACAAGACGAATAACTGAAACATGACACACAATTCGCACACACCACCCCTAGGGTACGCCTCACTGTTGCCTTTCGAAAGGTGATCGTCGAGTAGAGGATGTCTTAGTAAGTCCTCATGATCCGGGAACCTGGCATGAGGGTAGCTTCTAAGGTGTCTTCCCATTGCTCTGGTGATCACCATGTCCCTACAAACTCGAATTGACCCGAACACCTCCAACGGTGGTGCTACCTACCTCTCAATGGTGGGATGGCACTACTTTAAAGGATATTTACACAGACGAATTCCTTAGGGTAGGTAGGTTCTCATGGATACTTGCTCTCTTCAAAAACAAACAAAATCTTTTCACACCGACACTTTTCAAAAGCTTTCAAAGCAATTTTTCAAACACTCTGACGCATGAGTCGATCTGAAACTTTCAAAGAAACTTTTTTAAACCCACATTGAAAAGCAAACAAACAATTTTGAAAACACAATGAGCAAGTATCTAAGAGCCCATGGATAACCATGGATAGAAAGGGTGCTAACACCTTCCCTTTCTATAACCTACCTCCCGAACCGAGAGCAATCTCTATAAGGAATTTTTCTGTGCTTTTGTCCTTTCCATTTGGAGAAAATAAAAGACGGTGGCGACTCTTGCTTCCGCGACATTTCGCGAACCAGCTTTAAACAGTCAGTTCCAGATCCACCGATCACATATGGGGTCTAACAAAGAAGAGGCTGACTACTCTGAGGAACAATATCCTCCCGCTAATGATAAATATAAACAGATGGAGGATCACCTCAATGCTATGGAGATTCAGTAGATACCTGGCTTGGACTTTGAAGAGTTAGGGTTGAGTTCCGGAGTGGTCATCCCACCAAAGTTCAAAATCTATACTTTTGCCAAGTATGACAGGGTCTCTTGTCCTAAGATGCATCTGAGATCTTATGTCCGCAAGATTTAGCCTCACACTGTTGACTGGGAAATATGGGTCCATTTCTTCCAAAAAAGTTTGGCTAGCACTCAATTGGAGTGGTTCTATCAGTTAGAAGGAACATACATTCATGCCTGGGAGGATTTGGCTGCTGCTTTCTATAAGCAGTACCAATACAACGTTGATCTTGCACCAACTCGTGTGCAATTGTAGAGTATGACCATGCGTTCCAACGAGGGCTTCAAAGAATACGCCCAAAAATGGAGAGACATGGCTGAAAGGGTGCAACCACCCTTAACTGACAGGGATCTGATTGACATCTTAATGGGAACTTTGACGAGACCTTTCTTCAATCACCTAATCGGAAGCTCCTCGGTCGGGTTCACCGAGCTAATACTGACTGGCGAAAGAGTCGAAGTTGGCATCAAAAGCGGAAAGATCCAAGGAGCTACATCCTCTAATACTCAGAAAAGACATACAATGGGAAGAAAGAGTCAAATGCTGTGTACGGCCAAAAGGGTCATAACAAGAGAAATCACGACCAACATGTGGGGGCAGTCCTGATCTCTGGTCCTGCATCACGGTGATAACAACAAAGGGGAAATCAGGGAAGGCAAGACGAGCCCAAAAGATAGTTTACAAACATCAACATGCCTCTGTCTCAAGCATTGTAACACTTGTTAAAGACGAATCTGAGTATGTTGATGGGACCTCATCCAAACCCCAAAACTTCTTCTCCTAACTACAATTTTGATGCAATATGTGCATATCATTTCGGCAGTCCTGGGCATGATACTAACGATTGTTGGGTGATGAAATACAAGATTCAAAACATGATTGACCCCAAGGAGATCGAGTTGGATCCTCTAGAGACTTCCAACGTGATCACCACTCCCATGCCAAATCATTGAGCGTTCCAGTTCATTTTAAATTTTCAATTGTAATTTCTTTTGTTGTTCAAACACTTATCTATTAATGTCAAACTTTGTTTCATTAATGCATTACATATGTTTGTCTTGAATTAATCCATTTGTTTTCATTATATTTAAACTATGCTTTTTTTACTCCCTTTATGATATTCAACTCTTGTTTCAAAAAGTTGCAAGCCTTTAGAGGGAGGATGACGAAAACAATGCCATAATCTCATACAACATGCTTTTGGACAGGCCTTGCTGACGATGTACAGGCATTATTTCAATTCCTAAACACTGGAGTCATAAGGAAGATAATCCCTAGTCAACCCCTTTGAGCCTAAGAAGTAGGAGTTTTCTTTTTCACACAAATTGAAACCTTTAATCAAAACCGGGGGCAGGGTAGTTCCTCAGTTAATACAAATGCACATGCAGTCGCAAACTTTCACTTTGTATACAACGAATGACATCAAAAATGTTCCTCTAGAATCAAAAGACGGTGATGGTTCCCTATCCAATCTGCAGTCATATCTCCCAAGAGAAAAGCCCAATAAGTCAAAACCTACGAAGGAGACTTAAGAAAAAAACTGTGGCATCCCGCTGACTTTAATCTCAAAATAAGAACAGTCAGGCAAAAATCAGGGATAATGAATCAAGAAGAGGTCACTATAAATCTTTGACAACATGAAAATGTTGCAAAATGACTGCCCTCCGACAAACTTAATTTGTCCGAACCATCTCCAAAACGTCATTCCAGACTCAATTGGAACTCAAACGCACAATTAAATGAGCTTAGGACTGGAGAGCATCACGAAGAACGGGCGGGTACAAATACACTTTGAGCATTATCCTTTATTTCTTAAACTGTGAACTAAGCCCCGCTACAACCTTCAAAGTCCTAATTGAAGCATGGGTTACTTCAAAAGTATATTGTTACAAAAGGTATCCTGACTCCTGTAAGGCTTTGCTCTAAATCCCGAGTTGAATTCGTAAATTCTTTTACTTGCTAAAACTGCATTTTTAAAACTTCAAGACAAGCATAAACTTTGCATTATTTGAATATCGCTGTTTTCATATGGCTATTTGTTTGACAGTGGAGAAATTCACACGACGAATATCCAGTGAACAAAAACTCTCTCAATGAATAGAACCACTTAAAATGGGATGACACTTCTAATGAAAAATCTCTTATAAACAAAGGGCATGACATGTCACTGTCCAACTCATCCAGGGGAAGTCAAGTCAAGATTCCAAGAAATCTCTCAAGAAATATTGAATAACCAGGGGAAAGTTTGTATCTGAATCACTTGGGGAATTGAACGTGAATTCTAACAAAGGGTTATGTACGGTCAGGCAAGCATTTCCTGGAAATACTACAAACACTTGCTACTAGGAGCAGTGATAAATCTCCCACAAAGTCCTTTTCATAGGGTGATCCTCAGCCAGAGCTTCAATCTCTGAAAACTTCTCCCCAACCGAGTTGATCTCAAGAACCCTCGAGGAGTTCTTCCAAAAGAAAACACCTCTCCAACAGATTGGCGACAGGGTTTATTTCCCCAACAAACGACAAGATTCCCAAGCTTGAATTTGCCTCTCAGACTATCACAAATCAAGGGACCACAACTCCTCTTCCCTAGCAGACTGCTCTACAATCCCCAGTGAGTTGCTGTAAAACCTGAGAGACAACCATATAACAGTTAATTGTTAACTTCCTTTCTCTTCCATCAAGAGATAACTCCCCAATAGAGCAACAGACAACTGAAACTCTTGAACTCTTTTCCCAAAGCGGAAATCAACACTCTCCATAAAGTTTTCTTCTCAAGAAAAATCAACATCCCCCAGTGGATTTCTCCTCAAAACAACAAAAACAGGAATCCCCCAGTGGAAACATTCTAAGCAAGATTTGAAGATGGGCATACTCTTCAACCCCAACAGCAGTCTGAGAATCAACTTTCCAAAACTCCCCAACATTTGTCAAGGATTTATTTTCCAAGACCAAAGTACATTCCAACAACATTTCGCATTTCATGTATCATATTAACATACATGATAAATGCATACAACATAATCTCATTTATTTTGAGAACATCATTACGCCATGCATCATGACATTGCATGCAACTAACTCTTTACCTTTTCAGGAAAGATCAAACAACAGATAACTATCGTCAACAATTCTCAACAGTTCCAAATTAATACCTGTAACAAGACAGGACAACTATCTGTGGGCGACTGATTGAAGATCAATACCTGAAACAAGCCAGGGAAACTATCTACACGACCTGTTGAAGTAACCCTACCCAGGTTCCTTCTCAGACATTTTCAGATGCAATTTTACACAGACTTATCATGAAGTAACCCTACCCAGGTTCCTTCTCATTTCCAGATGAAGTTTTACACGGACTCATCCTGAAGCAACCCTACCCAGTTTACTTCTCGTACAATTCTAGATGAAGTTTTACACTGACTCATCCTGAAGCAACCCTACCCAGGTTCCTTCTCATACAATTCTAGGTGAAGTTTTACACGGACTCATCCTGAAGCAACCCTACCCAGGTTCCTTCTCAATTTCCAAATGAAGTTTTACACGGACTCATCCTGAAGCAACCATACCCAGGTTCCTTCTCATACAATTCTAGATGAAGTTTTAAACTGACTCATCATGAAGCAAACCTACCTAGGTTCCTTCACATTTTCAGATGCAGTTTCACACGGACTCATAATAAAGCAACCCTACCCAGGTTTCTTCTCAGACATTTCCAGATGAAGTTTTACACGGACTCATCCTGAAGAAACCCTACCCAGGTTCCTTCTCATGCAATTCCTAATAAATGTTCACATGGAATCATCCTGAAACATCCATACCCAGGCTTCCCCCTGACATATCTCCTAAGGAAATCCTACACATGCACACCATAAAGCAATCTTACACAGATTCCTTCTAATACATTTCCAAACACGGCTTAACACGGGTCCGTTCTAACGTATCCTTCAGAGTTAAATCAACCAAAGATTTATTCTGATACTCCTCCCAGTTGAAGTCAAGTTTAGACTTAGTCTAATTTCTATCAACAATCACTTTTGGGTCGCATCTATAAGCCCATCTCTGAAAACTCTCTATCATCTCTCTAAGTGGCATCTTTAAGTCCATTCACTACATAATCAACTGCCACATCATCGAGTGCAATTTTCTGGGCACTCTAGTGTTCAATCATCTTTCACCTTCAAGTCAGGAATGGCAGACTCGCCAATCTAACTCTTCAGGTTTAAGAAGATTGAACAGGGGAAACTGTTGTAACCCAAAATTTTCCCTCTCATTTTCTCAAGATTTCTCTCACATGTGTGATTACAAACACATATTTAAAAGAAAAGAGTAAAATAAAAAAATTGAAGATGTTAATGTGCCTTTCGACAAGACAAAAGTTTGCTTCGAATCCAGATCCTTCGATTGGATTTCTGGTCTCTTTTGATGCAGGCTTGGCTTGCATCCTTCGACTGGGTGTTGGCCTCTGACACACTGGCTTTGATTCACAAGGCAGGACCTTCCTGCATTCAACCTTCGATTGCATCATTGGCCTCAAATGGTTCACAATGTAATGGTGGCCTGCATACCTACTTCGATTGGATATCTGATGCTTGCATGCCTGTGTTGATTCCCTCCATGATTACTTTGATTCACAAGTTGATGACTGGCTGCATGCAGCCTTTAATTGAGCCATAGGTTCCTTCTTGCACGCAAGAGGCTCCCACCAGGCCAACAGGCACAAGGCAAGGAGCCTCCTATAGCCTCCTTCAATTCAAAGAGGAAAATCCTACTGCACGCAACCTTTGATTGCACCATTGGCCCCTTACATGTTTGCCTTGAGTCACAAAGCAATGACCCCCTGCATGCAGGCTTCGACATGGCATTGGCTATGTTTATACTAGCTTTGACTGGACAACATTTCCCTTTAGTATGCTTCGATTCCACCCTTGACAACCTTCAACGCACATGGTTGGTGGTCCCCTTTCAAGGACATGTATTGGTGGATTTCAAGGGCATAAATAGGAGTCCTTGTTGAAGGATATACCTTACTATCCCATTCGAAGGATTGCATAGTCCATTAGAAGGACACATTTGGCCCTTTCAAAGATACATACATGACCCATTCAAAGGACATGTCTGGGTGTCCCATTCGAAGGACATATTTGATGGCCCATTTGAAGGACTTACAAGACCCACCTTAAGGCATACTTTGGTGACCCATTCAAGGGGCACACATTTGGCTCCTTCAAAGGATGCACAAAAGTGACCCATTCGAAAGACATTTGTTGGGTGAAAATCAAATAATGTTGTTTGGAGGAGAATTTGGTCGAAGGGGGGTCAAAATGAAAGATGAAATGTCAAAAGATGCTTGCTGCCAAGTTCAGGCCTGGTACACTGGCCATAACGCTCCAAAACTGCTGCACAACAGTCCTAAAACACTGCCCCATTCTTGTACCAAAATGGAATACGAACACTGCCCCTCGAAAGCTACAATAAACAGTTTACTCAATTTGTTCAAATTGTTTTGTTTTCCCTCCTAAAATCGCATCCAGCTTTTCCTATAAATAAGAAGCTCCATAACATTATAAAGGGACTGGACAACACATCCAAGGATTTTGGGGGCGTGGAGAAAAAATCAAACACTTTCAAACACTCTCAAATACTTAAACACATATTCAAACCCAGTCAAACGAAACAATACACTTGTTCCAACCCTTCGAATCCAGAAGA
The DNA here is from genome assembly GCA_948472305.1 of Vicia faba. NCBI lineage: Eukaryota > Viridiplantae > Streptophyta > Magnoliopsida > Fabales > Fabaceae > Vicia > Vicia faba. Next base: position 333,928,101 of record OX451735.1, read on the forward strand.
AACACCATACCTATTTCCTTGGCCCTTCGAATCTAAAGAAACACCACACCTGTTTCTTTCCTTCGAATCCAGAAGCTTCTAGGCAGCCACTCAAAGTCTAACACGCACGTTCCAGCCTCAAGCAAGGTAAGTTTCTTTTAACTTTGAACCTTTAGTTTCTAACATAATATGTGGATAGTCACTTCTTTCGTTTCAAGCATGTACATGACGTTTGTTTACTTTTCATTTCTGCCCCTTTTTATTTGTTTTGTCAAATATATGGTAGAAGTAACCAGTATAGGCCCATACGAAAGAAATAGTTTTTTGTATGAAATGAAGCCTCAGGCTTCACCCCCCTTACTGCTTCACCGCCCAAACGAAGGAGCCATAAGGGAAAAACGAAAGAAGTTTACACTGACTCCCTGGCCCAGTCGAAGGAAGCAGCCAGAAGGATAGCCACACTAACTGCCATGCCCAATCGAAGGAAGCAGAAAGACAGGCTGTATCTCATGTTTCATTGCTAATCCCAAATTGAAAGGTGCGCCCACACTATTTCCAGGCCAGATCGAATGAAGCCAAGAAATGTCGAATTGAAGAGTGCTGCTGCCTAAATCGAAAAATCCAATTTCCCTTCCTTTATTTTATTTTGCCTTTATATTTTCTTGCTATTCAATATGGTTGTAATAGTGTAGGATTTATTTTTCTGCATTTTTTATTGCTTTTGTACAAGTGTTAGTAATTATGATGTATGGCAAGATAAAACCAACAAGTAGACAACCTAAAATTCAAAGACAAAATGCATGCAAATCAAACACATTATTCACACACATGAACCCTTAGGGTAGTCTCACTTGTTGCCTCGAAAAAATAGTCATGTCCCTCGAATATGGGCGTTTTAGCAAAGGCCCTTGATAAAAGATCGTAGTCCCTCGATGACCCTCAATGTTGCCTTCGATAAACGATCTAGTCCCTAAACGACATTGCTGAAACGTCTCATAGGTTGCCTTCTATGACTATACAAACGTCACATGCTCGTCCCTTCACATCTAATAATGGGGCTTCTTATCAATCAATGGTAAGATAGCAACATCTAAATGAAGAGGAAAAGAACTGAGACCTTTTGAGTAGGTAGGATGCTCATGGTTGCTCGCTTGCTCACAACTAAAACATTTTATACACCAACATTTTCATTTGAAACATTTTCAAAAGACAAAGCTTTTTGTACGCGTTCTTATAGAAACGACAACCATTACACAAACACTTTTCAAAATCACTTTCAAAAACACATTCCACAAATACCTCTTTTGAAATATTTTCAAAACCAACACTTTGTACGCGTTTTTATAGAAACGATAGCAATTATAAATATGTTTTCAAAATACTTTCAAAACCCACACCACAAGCACATTTTCAAACAAAAGCAAGTGATCTAGCAAGAAACTAAGAGCCTGTAGATAACTACGGATGGAAAGGGTGCTAACACCTTCCCTTTTCATAACCTACCCCCCGAACTCAAGAAAATAATCTCAAAGGTATTTCCTATTCTTTTCACCCTTTCCTTATTAGATAAAAGAAAAGTTGGTGGCGACTCTTGCTATCCGCAACAATTGTGATCAAATGCAAAACACCCAAGTCATCTCTCCTACCGTGTTACACAAGTGTAAGGTCACAGGTTCAAATTTCTTCTGCCGCACTATCAACATTTTCTTTTTTTCTATTTTTTTGTCACTAATTTTCTTTCCTTTTTAAATAGGTGTTTCTTATTGGCCACCTGGTGTCAATTTATGTCACACTTTTGTTTTTGATTGGTCAATTTTGTTTTATTTCCAATTTGGATGATTCTTTTATCTATAAATAGGACATGTTTTTCACACTTCTAGATCATTCATAATTTCCACACACAATCATCCACAAAAACTTACTTCTTTCTTTTTCTTACAATTATGTTCTTAGTTTATTCTAGGCTCGTTGTCTATATCAAACAACAACAATAGTTCTTTATTCATGGCCAATGATTACATTTGAGGCCACCTACCCTTTTCGTTTTCAATTTATTTTTCAATTTATTTGTTTTATTTAACCATATGATGATATTTTATGATAATTTCCTTTCTTTTAAAGAAAAATAGTATTATGTTTTATCAACAATTTAACAATTTTTTTTTATCATCAACGTTATCAACATTTTATTTAAACTTACAGTATTCACATTTTATACTTGTTTCATACATATATTACAACGACAATTTCTAATATATTTTTCTAACACACAAGAAAGCTGTCATGTTTGTTTTCTTCAAATTGTTTTAAGGTAAAAGACAAACATTACACTAACTTTCTATTTCTCATTGACACTATATATTTTAACTCACTAACAATTAAGCTTATACACTGTATATTCACAAATTCACTATTTCCACTATTTCCAACCCATTTTAAACTACTAACCATTTTCAAACAATTAATCTCTTTTCTCACCTCTAACCAAATTAAAATTATAAATTGAATTTGTTCATACTAATGATATCTCATAAATATTTGTATAGAATATTTTTGCAGGAAAAAAGATAAAACATCATCAGATTTGAAAATATGGACAACAGCAAGGCAACAACATTGTTGCGACTGCGAATTCAAACTCGGACCGCCATCGTTCTCCATATGCAGCCATCATTTTGATTATGTCATTGAACACATGACTTACGAGCCACCACCCACTGACTCCCACTCCAACGAAACCCACGAGTAGCGCCACCACAATTTTGACCTGCTTCTTACTGCGTCAATGTCTTACGTCGTCTACCGTTTTATTATTTAAAGATCAAACAATTAAAATCCATGCAACTCACCCAATTCACCATCCGCAAATGACACATGGCCAAAATCTGGCCACGTGATGAGGAGACTATATCAGACTCCCCCGTTCTACGTCTTAAAAGACACCCAACCAGCTATAAACCCTTTTCTTTTCTTTTTAAATTAAATCAATTCAGTAATCAACTTTCTAAAAGAATTGCGAATTTATTCAAATCGAATGCGCGTTTAATCTAATAATCTCCGCTATTCACGACACCTAGTCTAAATGTGCGAAAAATACGAATATATTTGTGATCTAAAAAAATACAAACCAAACCGCGAACTACGAAATGGGACTCTGATTTCTCATAAGAGGATACATAGGCATACGATTAAAGTCATGGCGAGTCCCGCTAAATAAAATTCAAACTCTTTTTCCCAATAATAATTAAAAACCCTATTTCCTAAGATCGCGCTTCTAAACCTAGTATCCTTGTGAACAAGGTAGATAAGGGGTGCCTAACACCTTCCCCTCGTCTAGAACCGAGTCTAAATCTAGAATCTCTTACTTTTAGGGTTATTCCTTTATACTCCCTTCCTTTAGGATAAAAATTAAGGATGGTGACTCTGATTTAAAAACCAGTTGCAACAACTGGCGACTCTGTTGGGGACTCAACCGTAAGTTTAGAAGCCTTATCTTTCGATTTTAGGGTTTTTTCTTTTTTCTTTTGGATTTTATTATTTCTTGTTTAATTATTTATTTATTTTCTTGCTTTTTTTATTCATTATGTTTATATATCTATGGTGGGATTTATAATTTTGCAAAATTATTCTTAAAAAAAGCCTTAGAAAGAAGGTTCGTCTATTAGCCAAGGGGTTACATTAACCCTATGAGTTTATGTGACTACTTCGCCTAGAGTCGGTAAAATTCCGCAAAAGGAATACCTCTAGAGAGATATCCTCTTGAGAAGAAGGAGTTTGGAACGACACATATGACTCTTTGTACGACCTTTAAACCAAAAACTCGTGAAGAGACCTTTTCATAACCTAGAAACTAAAGTTTCGGTCTGTAAAGAGACTCCGTTTAAGGGAGGCCCTTATCCCTTTCCCTATAGATTTATTCATTATACCCTTAAGGAAACTACCTTATATGGAGGGTAGAATATTCGTAGGCCAATACTAAGAACCTACCTTCTAAGGATACCTTTCAAAAATCCCACTACAATCTGCAAACGCGTAAGGGTTATCCCTTCATCCACTACTATCTTTAGCCCGTAGGGCTTCCGTCTATATCATCATCCATGTCCAGTAGGGACTCTTCGTAGTCTTTCATTTTATATAAACCTTAAGGAACTCCTACTTGTCTTAGTCCATGAGACAATGTAGAATATCATCAAATCCATATCTATTTTTAAGGAGTTTTTGCCTGTCTAAATTTTTTAGTCAATATAGGGTATCACCATGTATATCATTAAACCTGTATAGGGTACCCCCTACGTCTACCATCATACTACGTCTATATCGCATTACATATCTGTTGTACCCCAAAATTTTCCCTCTCATTTCATCAACATTTTCTCATCACAAAACTCTTGAGCTCAAGATCAAGTTAGGGTTTGCTCTGCTCAAGACCCCTCCTTGCACTGTTGACCCAAATTAGGGTTTGAGTTTGCACAGGGATGTTTTGACCTAAAATGCCCAAAGTGACTTTCATGCTTCATGTTGGACTCACAAGTTTATCCATACCAAGTTTTAAGCCTTGATTCATATCCTTGCCCAGTCAATTGGACAGTTGACCTAAAAATCAGCTGTATTGGGGGAAAAGTCAACTGTGGCCAATTGACAGTCAAACTTCATGAAATTTGACCCACATCAACATTATGAACTCATATGAACCATTTGGTCAAGTTGGGATCACAATTCCACATGAAATTTTGATCAGATCATCAAAAGGGCAAAATGGTCATTTTTAGGGTTTTGACTGCACAAAGGCAATTTTTGACTGTTTGACCTAACCAATGGCAAACCAAGCTCATATATGGACTCAAGGACTCAATGGCATTGTCTTGACACATTCAACAAGTTCAAAAGATCTCAAATGCATAGGATTGACAGATGAATTTTTCAGTCAACTGATCAAAATTTGATTGTATACTGAAAAGTCAAACTTTGACTTTTTGATCAAAATCAAGTGCCAAGACTCATTTTTCATCAAGACATGTCAAATTATGAAACTTGTTCATCAAGAAATAAAAAATTACAAATTAGGGTTTAAAATGAAAAAATTCATAACTTAGAAAATTTTCTAAGTTATGAAATTTCCTTATTTTTTCCCTAACTTTGTCCCATTTTTTCACCAAGATGCAAGTGGATTCAAACAAAACCTGAAACATGAAAGTTGTAGTCCATTGCAAACTCCACAACTTTTATTCACAAAGTTTTCTCAAAGGAAGCTTGTATCTCAAGTTATGATTTTTGGAACAAGGGTACAAAACATTTTTAACTTAGAGAAATTTTGCCCTATTCTAGGCAGGATTTTTGTCCAACTTCTTGGCCATTTTTCATAAGGTTCCACTTGGAGTTTCAATTTGAATTACAAAGATGGATTATAGTACACATTCTAAGCTTTCCAAATTGTCTAAGAACTTCTCAAACACCCTTGTGGTTAGAGAGAATCGAATTCACAAAGTTGGCCAAAACACACTTTTGTTCATGGCCAAAGCATGTTCACAACAACTTGCATTTTCAACTCAGCATAGTTTATGCTAGCTTGCAGGCCTCTAAACCTCTTCACAATCAATAATTAAATGCCTAACCATTGTGCTAAGGTGTTATTTCTTCCCTTTGGGCATTGCACATAGAATTAACCCTTATTTGGAAAAAGCTAATTTGCCATTTTGATAAAGTGATACTTTATGTCAATACATGATATTTGGGCATAGGGGGGCCATATCTCTGAAGCCAAATCAAATCTATATTGCAAGTCTAAAGGTCAAGATATGCAGCATACATTAGGGAGGATACATGCCTGCATTGTAAGACACACTATCCTTGCTTACAATAGAAGAAACATTGCAAAACTAAACCAACTCTCACTTCCTGTCAACACAGCCAAACACAAACTTTGTTCTCATCTTCCATACATCCCAACTGACCTAAGGCACGATTCAACCATCCCTCATACCTCCCAAAACACAAAAACACCATCTTGCTGCAAAAACAGGGCACCTGCTGCAGATTAAGGTCCACAACTCAGTCCACTCGTGCGCTTTGGCTAAAACCAGTTCAAACATATTCCATTCCATCCACACAAACTATCCCAAGCCCTAAACACAAGCTGTAACTCCCCTAACCTCAGTTGCCATTTTCATTTTTCAGTTTTGCAGGTGAACTTCCATAGCACGATTCAGAGTGATTCAAAGCAAGCTAGGTGTTGGAGAATCTTCCTTGGACTTCAGGCAAGCTATACAGAAGCTCAAACTCCATTGAAGTTGGCCACATTGCTGTATACGATTCAAGCTGAAACAGGTAAAACCATGGACTTCTATCTCTCAATCTAGGAAGAGTTAAGCTTAGGTTTGTGAATGAAACATGTCCTACTCATAGCCCTGAAGCCATACATATGATCACTTTTCATTTATATTAAGCATGCTGTGAGAATTTTAACCATGAACATTGAAGAAAAACTAGGTCAGAAATTGGGGGTGAAGAAATTCTCCCTGGTTTCTTAGAGTTAGGTCAAGTTTTTTACATATTTGGAATCGTGACTTGATGCTCTACATTATTTATGTTATGAGTTTTGCATAAAAGTCAAAGAATCAGGAGTTGGTGTTTGATCAGAGAGGCGCGCGTTTTTGATTCAAACAGAGATGGAGGTTGAAGAAGGTTGGCTTGGGCTGGGCCTGAGTCTGTTTTGCTCTTTGCACCCTTTTTTTTTCATTTGCACCCCCCTGGCCCATTATGTGAAATATTTGTTATTTTTGCATTTTTCTTTTTGATTCTGACTTAATATTTTTTGTTCAAACATAAAAAACATAAAAAATATTTTTCCACATTGTTTTACATTTATTTGGCATTTATTTGCTTTATTAAACATATACATGTAAATAAATATATTTCCTTTTCATTTTAAAACCCTAGAAATAATACAAAAATATTTATTTTTAGTTATTATTTTTTATTTACATTTTGAAAATATTTTCTAAAATATACATTTTTTTGTAAATAATTAATATTTTATTTTTTGTACATATTTAGCATATTAAATATATATAATATATACTTATACATATTTTATTAAATATTTAGGGCAAAAATACAAAAATAATACATTTTATTTTTATTTAATATTTGACACCAAAAATACTTTTTCCTACAATATACTTCTTTTTTATTAGTTTTGTATAAATTAATATACCTTGTACATAATTAATAAATAAATACTATTTACTTGAAAATTAGGGTTTTGCCCTAAACCATAAAAATAATCAAAAAAATGACTTTTTTTATTTTGTTTATACTTCAAACACGAAAACCTTTTTTACATACATAAAAAAAATCCTTTTTTTTGCATAATACATTGCATTTTGATATTTATTTAAATTGTATTTATTTAAATATTAAATATTTTTATATTCGATATGGTTGTAATAATTTAGATTTTATTTCCTTGTCAAATATCCCCTAATCCAAACTTGTACCCCCATCCCCATAATCATGTTGTAATAATTTAGGACTTTAAATTCTCGCACATTTAAATGTTTCCAAATTATGCCATAATAGACTTAGGGCTTGTATGCAAAATCAATCAACAAATAGCTTGACCTAATTCAAGATAAATGCATGAAAAACAAACAATGCACACTTACACCCCTAGGGTTACTCCACTTGTCGCCTTCAAAAATGGGCCATGTTTGCATGTCAAGTACTTTGGCAAAACAAAACAAAACAAAACAAACAAAATGATCATAGTCCCTCGATGACGCTATCTTGTTGCCTAAGCAAAATGATCATAGTCCCTCAAGAAAATTGCCAAAATACTTGACACTATTGCATTCATGGTCTAAACGACGACCCGTGCCCGTCCCGTTAACATCCTAACACAAGGTTGTTCACCAAATACAACGGTGAAGCAACACTGTTAAAAGGGTTAAAACATAAGAAAGATCTTTGAGAAATTTAGGGTAGATAGCTCTTGGTTACTTGATCAATCTTGCAAAACAATCCTTGCCATTTTTCAAAACACACATCACAACACAACTTCAAAACAAACTTTCAAAAACATTGAAACATCTTTTCAAAAAGACAAACACCTTTGTAAAACATTCAAACAAGAATTGTTACAACGGTTGCCTAGACAAGGCATCTTTTTCAAAACATTTTCAAAACCACACACAAAGCACCATTTCAATCAATTGAAAAGCAAAGGCAAGTGATCTAAGCAAGTAACTAAGAGCCCATGGATAACCATGGATAGAAAGGGTACTAATACCTTCCCTTTCTATAATCTACTCCCTGAACCCACGAAAACATCTCAAAGGTTTTTCCTGTGCTTTTTAACCTTTCCTTAGGATAAAATAAAAAGTCGGTGGCGACTCTTGCTCAACCGAAACATTTGCGAACACAAACGCAAAACCTCAAGTCAGTTCTCCCACCGTATCACAGAACTGGCGACTCTGCTGGGGAAAACTTTTTAAGTGGAGTAACCTTAGGGCCTAGATCACCCTTTTGCATGACTAATTGTTTGCTTTGATTGCTTTACATTTTGGTTCTCTTGTTTGGGCTTGAAATCCTACACCCGGATTTGGGGAAACATTCATAGATAGCAATACGTTGTGGAAACTGTGTGGGGTATACTGACACGGTTGAAGCAATAGCTATATTAGTGCGACATATTTGTGAGTACCGGTAACCCTTGAGTTCAATCAAGGAGAGTACGGGGCCGCTGAGTGATGTCACTAAGCACTAATCACCTAGAACCTTACTTGACCATCTTGGCCTTTTATTAGGGGTAGTGAGATGACCGACTTTGGTGCAGTCCGAAGTTGGTAGATACTCGATACTACACTCATTGAGGGTTGTTTTCTTGGAATATTTTGGTCTCCAGTTAAGTGGCTAAACCAAAACAATGAACATAGAAAATAATCCAGTGATATTGAGCTCCTTAGAACCCGGTTTCTATTTTAGGGCAGGATGAGCCAACTAACTTCAAGAGGGTACTTACCTACAAACCCCATGCAAGCCTAAACCTAAGGACTTGTTTGCTTTGTGTGAATATGATTACCTGTATATACACTTACTTGCTTTTGCATACATGTACATAACATCATACCATAGCATGTTCAATAACCATTTCAAGGATCTCGAGGGTCTTTTGATGCAGGGTCACGTTGAAACAGACGTCTACCAAAGGGCAAGAGGGTTCCCCTCTAAACAAATGCCGTCAAAGATCAAGTGCAACAACTTGAATCAGGGGCTATGACCCACTTGACATGGTGAGCTTGATTCTCGTGGAAAGACATCCACAGTTACAAAGCTCTCCAATCAAAGATGTTGATCAAAATTCAACCTCTAACATTTTTCTTGTGTTTACCCCAAGAAATCCTTGAAAACATTGCATACATATATCATACATATCATTGCATAACAGGTTTCTCCTACAGGTCTCCTTATCTTCTTACTGTTTATTTCAGTAAGATGGATATGGAACAAACGGTGAAAGATCTCCAAGCTCAAAACACTCAATTCCAACAAATGCTTCTGGCTATGGGTAAAGGGCAAGAGGATCTGAAAGCTCTCCTTCTCAAAGACAAGAAGAAGAAGTCCAAGAAGGCAACGGGTATCCTGAAAAGAAGACCTAAAACCCTAGACCTTTCAACTCCACCCAACATAGAGGATAGTCTTGAAGAAGACCACAATTTGGAGATCAATGATGTTGAAGCTGACTACTCTGAAGAACAATATCCTCCCGCTGATGACAAGTACAAACAGTTGGAGGATCGCCTCAATGCTATGGAGATTCAACAAATACCTGGCTTGGATTTAGGAGACATGGGTTTAGTTTCTGGATTGGTCATCCCGCCAAAGTTCAAGGTCCCTACCTTTGCCATGTACGATGGAGTCTCTTGCCCTAAGATGCACTTAAAATCGTATGTCCGCGAGATTCAACCATACACAACTGATCCAAAGCTTTGGATCCATTTCTTCCAAGAAAGCCTGGTAGGGACTCAACTCGAGTGGTTCTATCAATTGGAGAGTTCTCGCATCCACACCTGGGAGGACTTAGCTGCTTCTTTTTACAAACAGTATCAGTACAATGCTGATCTTGCACCAACTCGTGTGCAATTGCAGAACATGACCATGGGTTCTGACGAGAACTTCAAAGGATACGCTCAAAAGTGGAGAGATCTGGCTGGTAGGGTGCAACCCCCTTTAACTGACAGAGAGCTGATTGACATCTTCATGGGAACTTTGACAGGGCCTCTCTTCAATCACTTAATTGGAAGCTCCTCAGCCGGGTTCACCGAGCTAATACTGACCGACGAAAGGGTCGAAGCTGGCATCAAAAGTGGAAAGATCCAAGGAGCTACACCCTCTGATGCTCAGAAAATTCCCTACAATGGAAAGAAAGAGTCTAACGCTGTGAACAGTCAAAAGAGTCACCGTGACCAACACGTAGGGGCAGTCCTGATCTCTGGTTCTGCGTCACACTAACAACAGCAAAGGGGAAATCAACGAAGGCCAGGCGAGCCTAAAAGACAGTTCACCAACATCAACATGCCGTTGTCTCAAGCGCTGCAACACTTGTTGAAGATGAATCTGATTGCATTGATAGGGCCTCATCCAAACCCCAAGACTTCTTATCCTAACTACAATCCCAAGGCCACATGTGCTTATCATTCTGACAGTCCCGGGCATGATAGTAACGATTGTTGGGCATTGAAGTACAAGATTCAGAATTTGATTGAGGCCAAGGAGATTGAGTTTGGTCCTCCGGAGACTCCAGCCTAATCAATGCTCCTTTGGCAAATCATTGAGAGCGTCTTCGTTCCATTTGAATTTTCAAGTTGTAATCTCTTTTGTTATTCAAACAATTATCTATTAATGTCAAACTTTGTTTCATTAATGCATTGCATATGTTTGTCTTGATTTGATCCACTCATTTTCATTACACTTGAACTATGCTTTCTACTTTCTTTATGACATTTAACTCTTGCTAAAAGTTACAAGCCTTTAGAGGGAGGATGACGAAACAATGCCGTAATCTCATACAATATGCTTTTGAACAGACCTTGCTGACGATGTACAGGCATTCTTTCAAATCCTAAACACTGGAGTTATAAGGAAGATAATCCCTAGCCAACCCCTTCGAGCCAAAGAAGTAGGAGTTCTCTGTTTTAAACACAAATTGAAACCTTTGATCTAAACCTGGGGCAGGGTAGTTTCTCAGTTAATTCAAAAAGATGCGCATTGAAATCGTAAACTCTCAGTTTCGTAATACAATGAACGACATAAAAAAAGGGCATTCCTCTGGAATCAAAAGACAAGTGATGGTTCCATACCTCATAGGAAGTCAATCTCTCAAAAAAGAAAAGCCCACTGAGCCAAAACCCATAGAGGAGGCGTAAGAAGGCTGGGGCATCCCGCTGACTGCAATCTCGAAAGCAAGAACAGTCAGGCAAAAGTTAGGGATAACAAATCAAAGGAACGAGATCACTACAAATCCTCAAACAACATGAAAAATGTTGCAAAAATGACTGCCTTCCCAACAAATTCAACTTGTGTGAACCATCACCAAAAAAAAAGTCGTTCCAAATTCGAATAGAGTGCGACGCACAATTAACTGAGTTTAGGATTGAAGAACATCACGAAGAGCGGGTGGGTGCAAACATACTTTGAGCCTTTATCCTTTGTTTCTTAAACAGTGAACCAAGCCGCGTTACAACCCTTCAAAAGTCCTAATTGAAGCATGGGTTAGTTCTAAAGCATACTGTTACAAAAGGTATCCTGACTCCTGTAAGGCTTTGCCCTAAATCTTGTGTTGAATATGTCTTATAAAAAGTTTTCTGCTAAAAAACACATTTTTTCAAAACTTCAAGACAAACATAAACTTTGTATTACTTGAATATCATTGTTTGCATATGGCTATTTGTTTAACAGCGGAGAAATTCACACAATGAATATCCAGTGAACGAAAGCCCTCTCAATAAATAAAATCACTTCAAAAAGGATAGCACTTCCATTGACAAATCTCCTATCAACAAGGGGGCATGACATGTCACTATCCAGCACACATGGGGCAGTCCAGTCAAGGTTTCAACAAATCTTTCAATTTTCAGTTAACATGGGGCAGTCCAGTCAGGATTTCAGGAAATCTCTCAATTACAGATTAACCTGGGGCAAGTCTCCATCATCGTCACTTGGGGCATTTAAAAGTAAATCTCCTCGGAGGATTACGTACAGTCCAAATTTCCTGGCAGTGCCACAAACACTCACCACTAGGGGCAATGACAAATCTCCCCAAAAGTCCTTCTTATAGGATGACTCCCCAGCAAGGGTTTAATCTCTGAACACCCGGATTTCCCAGCTGAATCAACCTCTAGAATCCTCGAGGACTTCCCCCAACGAAGATGTCACCTCTCCAGCAGACTGACGACAGGGTTTATTTCCCCAACAACACCAGGATTCCCCAGCTTGAGTTTGCCTCTCCGACTACTACAAATCAAAGGACCACAACTCCTCTTCTCCAGTAGACTACTCTACAATCCACAACAAGTTACTGCGAAACCTGAACCCGACCAGATATCAGTTCAACTTCGACTCCCCAGTAGAGCAACGGACGACTAAGACTCCTAAAACTTTTTCCCGAGCAGAATAAACATTCTCCCCATAGAGTTTTCAATATTCCCCGAGCAGAATGAAGACTCTCATTCTCAGTTCCTCACAAGGTATTCAGATATTCCCCGGTGAAGATCTCCTCAAGACAGGAATTCTCGTTAGATTGGCATACAACCCGAGCTCCTAATTCCCCAACAGTGGTCCCAGGACTTCTCATTTTCAACGATCAAAGGATTCTCAATCCCCTGCAGCAGTCAAGGATTTACTTTCCTCGACAGCAGTCAAAGATTTCATTATCCAGGATTTCTCTTCCTCAACAAGACAGCTACTCAACTTACATACGCATCCATTACATTCATATCATAAACATTGATGAAGTACATTTCGTTGCATCATACATATCATGCAACATAACTTTGTGTTTAGCTAACATTTTATCCTTTTCAGGATAAGAATAAAAGGCTATCATTAACAATTCCAAGGTACAGTCCAGATATGCTCCAAACATGGTTGCCATTTTGTCGCTTATTCAGATCCGAGTTATAGTTTCAGATACACTCCAAACACGGAAGTCATCCTGCTACTCATACAGATCTCAATTCAGATGCAGTTTTACACGGGCTCATCATCAGGAAACCCTACACCGGTTCCTTCTCAAATTCAGATATAGTTTTACACGGACTCATCATGAAGCAACCCTACACCGGTTCCTTCTCAAATTAAGATGTAGTTTTACACGGACTCATCATGAAGCAACCCTACACCGGTTCCTTTTCTCAAATTCAGATGCAGTTTTACACGGATTCATCATGAAGCAACCCTACACCGGTTCCTTCTCAATTTCAGATGTAGTTTTACACGGACTCATCATGAAGCAACCCTACACCGGTTCCTTCTCAAATTCAGATGCAGTTTTACACGGACGCATCATCAGGCAACCCTACACCGGTTCCTTCTCAAATTCAGATGCAGTTTTTACACGGACGCATCATCAGGCAACCCTACACCGGTTCCTTCTCAAATCCAGATGTAGTTTTACACGGACTCATCATGAAGCAACCTTACACTGGTTCCTTCTCAAATTCAGATGTAGTTTTACACTGATTCATCATGAAGCAACCCTACACCGGTTCCTTCTCAAATTCAGATATAGTTTTACACGGACTCATCATCAGGCAACCCTACACCGGTTCCTTCTCAAATTCAGATGCAGTTTTACACGGACTCATCATCAGAAAGCCCTACACAGGTTCCTTCTTTCAACTTACCAAATTACAATTCAACAAACATTCTTGGATGGCATCTACAAGCCCATCTCCAACAAGATACAATCATCTTCAGATGGCATCTCTAAGCCCATCCTCCTACCAACAACTTACAGATGGCATCTTTAAGCCTATCCCCCGACAAGATCCTGTCACCTCTCCAAATGGAATCTTTAAGCCCATTTCCTCTACCATCACATCAACGAGTGCAAATTTTTTGGGCACTCTAGTGTCCAATCTCCTTTTACCTTCGAGTCGCGAACGACAAACTTGCCAATCTAACTCTTCAGGTTCAAGAAGATTGAACAGGGTTAACTGTTTTACCCCAAAATTTAACCTCTCATTTCATTAACATTTTCTCATCACAAAACTCTTGGAGCTCAAGATCAAGTTAGGGTTTGCTCTGCTCAAGACCCCTCCTTGCACTGTTGACCCAAATTAGGGTTTGAGTTTGCACAGGGATGTTTTGACCTAAAATGCCCAAAGTGACTTTCATGCTTCATGTTGGACTCACAAGTTTATCCATACCAAGTTTCAAGCCTTGATTCATATCCTTGCCCAGTCAATTGGACAGTTGACCTAAAAATCAACTATATTGGGGGAAAAGTCAACTGTGGCCAATTGACAGTCAAACTTCATGAAATTTGACCCACATCAACATTATGAACTCATATGAACCATTTGGTCAAGTTGGGATCACAATTCCACATGAAATTTGATCAGATCATCAAAAGGGCAAAATGGTTATTTTTAGGGTTTTGACTGCACAAAGGCAATTTTTGACTGTTTGACCTAACCAATGGCAAACCAAGCTCATATATGGACTCAAGGACTCAATGGCATTGTCTTGACACATTCAACAAGTTCAAAAGATCTCAAATGCATAGGATTGACAGATGAATTTTTCAGTCAACTGATCAAAATTTGACTGTATACTGAAAAGTCAAACTTTGACTTTTTGGTCAAAATCAAGTGCCAAGATTCATTTTTCATCAAGACATGTCAAATTATGAAACTTGTTCATCAAGAAACAAAAAATTACAAATTAGGGTTTAAAATGAAAAAATTCATAACTTAGAAAATTTTCTAAGTTATGAAATTTCCTTATTTTTTCCCTAACTTTGTCCCATTTTTTCACCAAGATGCAAGTGGAACAAGGGTACAAAACATTTTTAACTTAGAGAAATTTTGCCCTATTCTAGGCAGGACTTTTGTCCAACTTCTTGGCCATTTATCACAAGGTTCCACTTGGAGTTTCAATTTGCATTACAAAGATGGATTGTAGTACACATTTCAAGCTTTCCAAATTGTCCAAGAACTTCTCAAACACCCTTGTGGTTAGAGAGAATCGAATTCACAAAGTTGGCCAAAACACACTTTTGTTCATGGCCAAAGCATGTTCACAACAACTTGCATTTTCAACTCAGCATAGTTTATGCTAGCTTTCAGGCCTCTAAACCTCTTCACAATCAATAATTAAATGCCTAACCATTGTGCTAAGGTGTTATTTCTTCCCTTTGGGCATTGCACATTGAATTAACCCTTATTTGGAAAAAGCTAATTTGCCATTTTGATAAAGTGATACTTTATGTCAATACATGATCTTTGGGCATAGGGGGGCCATATCTCTGAAGCCAAATCAAATCTATATTGCAAGTCTCAAGGGCAAGATATGCAGCATACATTAGGGAGGATACAGACCTGCATTGTAAGACACATTATCCTTGCTTACAATAGAAGAAACATTGCAAAACTAAGCCAACTCTCACTTCCTGTCAACACAGCCAAACACAAACTTTGTTCTAATCTTCCATACATCCCAACTGACCTAAGGCACGATTCAACCATCCCTCATACCTCCCAAAACACAAAAACACCATCTTGCTGCAAAAACAGGGCACCTACTGCAGATTGAGGTCCACAACTCAGTCCACTTGTGCGCTTTGGCTAAAACCAGTTCAAACATATTCCATTCCATCCACACAAACTATCCCAAGCCCTAAACACAAGCTATAACTCCCCTAACCTCAGTTTCCATTTTCATTTTTCAGTTTTGCAGGTGAACTTCCATAACACGATTCACAGTGATTCAAAGCAAGCTAGGTGTTGGAGAAGCTTCCTTGGACTTCAGGCAAGCTATACAGAAGCTCAAACTCCATTGAAGTTGGCCACATTGTTGTATACGATTCAAGCTGAAACAGGTAAAACCATGGACTTCTATCTCTCAATCTAGGAAGAGTTAAGCTTAGGTTTGTGAATGAAACATGTCTTACTCATAGCCCTGAAGCCATACATATGATCACTTTTCATTTATATTAAGCATGCTGTGAGAATTTTAACCATGAACATTGAAGAAAAACTAGGTCAGAAATTGGGGGTGAAGAAATTCTCCCTGGTTTCATAGAGTTAGGTCAAGTTTTTTACATATTTGGAATCGTGACTTGATGCTCTACATTATTTATGTTATGAGTTTTGCATAAAAGTCAAAGAATCAGGAGTTGGTGTTTGATCAGAGAGGCACGCGTTTTTGATTCAAACAGAACTGGAGGTTGAAGAAGGTTGGCTTGGGCTGGGCCTGAGTCTGTTTTGCTCTTTGCATCCTTTTTTTTCATTTGCACCCCCTGGCCCATTATGTGAAATATTTGTTATTTTTGCATTTTTTTTTATTCTGACTTAATATTTTTTGTTCAAACATAAAAAACATCAAAAATATTTTTCCACATTGTTTTACATTTATTTGGCATTTATTTGCTTTATTAAACATATACATGTAAATAAATATATTTCCTTTTCATTTTAAAACCCTAGAAATAATACAAAAATATTTATTTTTAGTTATTATTTTTTATTTACATTTTGAAAATATTTTCTAAAATATACATTTTTTTTGTAAATAATTAATATTTTATTTTTTGTACATATTTAGCATATTAAATATATATAATATATACTTATACATATTTTATTAAATATTTAGGGCAAAAATACAAAAATAATACCTTTTATTTTTATTTAATATTTGACACCAAAAATACTTTTTCCTACAATATACTTCTTTTTTATTAGTTTTGTATAAATTAATATACCTTGTACATAATTAATAAATAAATACTATTTACTTGAAAATTAGGGTTTTGCCTTAAACCATAAAAATAATCAAAAAAATGACTTTTTTTATTTTGTTTATACTTCAACATGAAAACCTTTTTTACATACATAAAAAAATCCTTTTTTTTTTTGCATAATACATTGCATTTTGATATTTATTTAAATTGTATTTATTTAAATATTAAATATTTGTATATTCGATATGGTTGTAATAATTTAGATTTTATTTCCTTGTCAAGTATCCCCTAATCTAAACTTGTACCCCCATCCCCATAATCATGTTGTAATAATTTAGGACTTTAAATTCTCGCACATTTAAATGTTTCCAAATTATGCCATGATAGACTTAGGGCTTGTATGCAAAATCAATCAACAAATAGCTTGACCTAATTCAAGATAAATGCATAAAAAACAAACAATGCACACTTACACCCCTAGGGTTACTCCACTTGTCGCCTTAAAAAATGGGCCATGTTTGCATGTCAAGTACTTTGGCAAAACAAAACAAAACAAAACAAACAAAATGATCATAGTCCCTCGATGATGCTATCTTGTTGCCTAAGCAAAATGATCATAGTCCCTCAAGAAAATTTCCAAAATACTTGACACTATTGCATTCATGGTCTAAACGATGACTCGTGCCCGTCCCGTTAACATCCTAACACAAGGTTGTTCACCAAATACAATGGTGAAGCAACACTGTTAAAAGGGTTAAAACATAAGAAAGATCTTTGAGAAATTTAGGGTAGATAGCTCTTGGTTACTTGATCAATCTTGCAAAACAATCCTTGCCATTTTTCAAAACACACATCACAACACAACTTCAAAACAAACTTTCAAAAACATTGAAACATCTTTTCAAAAAGACAAACACCTTTGTAAAACATTCAAACAAGAATTGTTACAACGGTTTCCTAGACAAGGCATCTTTTTCAAAACATTTTCAAAACCACACACAAAGCACCATTTCAAAAAATTGAAAAGCAAAGGCAAGTGATCTAAGCAAGTAACTAAGAGCCCATGGATAACCATGGATAGAAAGGGTGCTAATACCTTCCCTTTCTATAATCTACTCCCCGAATCCACGAAAACATCTCAAAGGTTTTTCCCGTGCTTTTTAACCTTTCCTTAGGATAAAATAAAAAGTCGGTGGCGACTCTTGCTCAACCGAAACATTTGCGAACACAAACACAAAACCTCAAGTCAGTTCTCCCACCATATCATAATATCCATGAAACTTCTTTGCATACCCGAAAGCCAAAAACATATTTTTGCATATCCATGAATTTACATACATATATACATTTGCATCTCATGCATTTCTAACTTCGCCCTTATCCAACCATCATCCATATGCTAGTTGAGTTCATGACACTCGCCAACGAACTTAAGAAAGTCTTAAACTATGGAAGAATGAGATTATCTACTAGAGACGCAATGGATCTTGGACCTACAAGAGAGAAGGCAGCCCTTCACCATGACAACTACAGGCCTACACAGCGCTTCAAATGCCACTACCATTGGTGATTTCTCAACATCAAGATCAACTGCCCCATCAAAATAATTGGTATGCCCAAGAGTAGTTAGGGGTAACTCCCATGCTTTGACAAGTCCAAGAACATCCAGAAGCTCTCCTAAAGTCAAGTGGATCAAACTAAAAAGCTTATCTCCAGGATAATTAGGCTTTATCATTTCAAATTGTAACTTCTTTTGTGCTAAATATTATTTGCTATAAACTTTGTACTCTTTGATCAAGTAATTCTAATAAAATAAGCATCCATGTTTTTGAAATCGATTCATTCCACGAATAATCAATGACTTTCCATTTTCACTCTTCTTTTCCATTTTCAAATTAACAAACTTCGATGGAATATGATGAAAATACAAAATAATCAAATTTGTGATGACATATGCTTTTTAATAGTAAGGCTTAGCTGACGATATAAGGCATTGTTTCAATTCCTAAATAGTGGATAAATAAGGTGTTGAACCGTAGTTAACCCCCTCGAGCCAGAAGTCAGAGTTCTTTCTATTTAAAAAAAAACCTTAATCTTAACCAGGGGAATGGTAGATTTCAATTAATTCGATGATGCATTCAAATTCCAGGAGAATCGAAATGATCTAATCAAAAGTTCAAGCATATCTCTTGCCTCGATACATCATCGAGAGAACAATCTAAGCAAAGGTTCAAGCATATCTCTTTCCTCGATACATCATAGAGAGAACAATCTAAGCAGATATTTGAGCACACCATTTTCTCCGTGTTCATCACCTAAGATTGAAGAATCAATAAAAACAAAGTCCATGATGTCTTTCTTCCTCAACACATCAATCAAGATCGAAGAAATAATGAAGACGAAGCTTACAACAATCAGCATGACAGTCACGATTTTCAAAATCAAAAGCAAAAAAAAATCGAAAAAAAGAGGGGAGAAATTCAAAAAAATAAATATATAGAAAGCCCGATAAGTCAAAGAAAATCAAAACGTGGCTTAGGAAAAAGTTAGGGTATCCCGATAGATAAAAAAAATTTTAAAAAAATTGGTCCATGCAAAAATAAGGGATTGAAAATAATAAATTGGAGAAAAATATTGTGACTGTGACCTCAAGAACCATCAAGACTTCTCATCAACGCTTGGATCTCGTCAATGCTTTTCATCGGTGCTTGGATCCTTATATATGTTTCTCATCATCTGCGCGACTACAAAATTTCTCTTGGGAATTAAATACATCTGTTGGATTAATAGAATTTAGGATTGGAGAACATCAAGGAGAATTGGGTGGGCTAAATAAAATTTAAGCCTTATATCTTTTGTTCTTAAACCATGAACCATGGTCACGTTACAACCTTTAAAAGTCCTAATTGAGGCTAGGTTCACTATGAAAGCATACTCAGCAAGATTTGTATTAAACTGACTCCTATGTTTGTTAAAATTATTTCTAACTACTTCTCTTCTTCGAATATTCATCTTCTAATCTTCCATTTATTTTCAAACAATCAATTTCGATTTCAAAAAACTTGCGTGTGCATCAAACGAAATTACATCTTCAAAATGTACAATTTTATCTACGAATCAATACTTAGCATATATGGAGATTTCAAAAAGGTATGATCAAAGGCCATCCTTTCCAAGAAACTTCTAAATAGGGGAAAAGCATCTAAGGGAGAACCCTATAAAGCAAGACTATTGAGCGTAGGGTTATATCACATGAAGATACTATTGACAAGGGCAATCATTCTTGATATTCAGCTAACTAGGATCAAATTTCGAAGCACTATTCACTCAGGGGCATACCCTTCGTAGGAGAATTCCTTAATCAAGTCATATTACAACAGGGTATGACTCGGTTTCCTCATGTTAAAGAGCTTCTTGGGGCATTGATAAGTAGGGGAATCCTTCCAAGATTCAAACGTTGGGGCAGTACGTACCAAGTTCATCCTATTGTACGTGGGGTTCAAATTCTTCAAACACTCCACGTACAGACTTTTCAAACTTAGAATGATGTGGGTAATCTACGTCAAGTTCCTGGTGGAGTCAAAGTTATTTCTAAAGGGTACTTCCTCCATATCCTGGAGAGTGAGGGGTACATCTTTTCAAAATTCAAATGTTGGGGCAGTGCATAGCAAGTCCATCCTACTGCATGTAGGGTCCAAATTCTTCAAGCAACTTCAAGTACAAATCTTTTCAAACTTCGAATACTTGGGGCAAATTACTGTGAGGCTCGATCAAAAGGAGTTGATTTAAAATGGTTCTTCAAAGCCAAACATTTTCAAGAGTCTTTTGATCAGGGGAATAATGCAAAATAATAGGGTCATCCATATTATGATCAAACTATTTCCAAGCTCATATCAAAGAGAATCTCCTCCAAGACCCTACCAACAAATTAGGGAAAAGCATCCCATACAAAAGAAAGCTCTCTGAGTACTTTTACAACCTCCAGGGGACCTCTCTTCTACGTCAATAATCCTAAAATTCAAATCAAGTATTAGGAAATCATGATATTACAACATCCAACCACCATGTGACAAGCAACCTTGTCGCATAGGCAAACCTCCACGCTTTAATCACCCACGACCCATCACAGGGGCATCATTCAAAAAAGAGCATTCAAGTTATAATCATAAAGCATAAGGCTGCATAAATCATGCATTAGGGCTCCTCGATCCAAAAACCCAGCCATACTTATCATGTCATCCATCTAACGAAGTCTGACAACATGGGTCGAGCATATCTTAAAAAATCCCAACTACGCATTCGCATTTCAAATCTTAACTACGCAATCGCATTTCAAAGTCCGACACCCGTTTACATACATCAATCAATTATCACATTTCATGCATCAATGCAACATCCATTCACACATTATCCAAGTCATTCATCACATACATCAATCAATCATTACATTTCATGCATCGATCAAATTTGCACGCATAGCATAAAACCTTGTTTTATGAGAAGACAATCATCATTGTCAATCAAGCTACAAATTCTATGTTAAATCTAGGAAGTAGATTCCCCTAGTTAATCATGGCAGTTGATTATCCAGAAGACCTTGGCAGAAGGTAGTTTCCAATTGAATCTCGGCAGTAGATTCTCCTGGTTGATCACAACAGTTGATTATCTGGAAGACCTCGGTAGAAGGTAACTAAAATTGAATCTCAGCAGTATATTCTCCTGGTTGATCAAGGCAGTTGATTATCTGGAAGACCTCAGAAGAAGGTAATTCACAATTGAATCTCGGTAGTAGATTCTCCTTGTTGATCATGGTAATTGATTATCCGAAAGACCTAGGTAGTAGGTAACTAAAATTGAACCTCGGCAGTAGATTCTCCCGGTTGATCATGGAAGTTTACTATCCGGAAGACCTCGGAAGTAGGTAATTTAAATTGAATCTCAACAGTAGATTCTCCTGGTTGATCACGACAATTGATTGTCCGGAAGACCTCGGCAGTAGGAAATTCAAATTGAATCTCGATAGTAGATTCTCCTGGTTTATCATAACAATTGATTATCTGGAAGACCTCGCCAGAAGGTAATTCAAATTGAATCTCAGCACTAGATTCTCTTGGTTAATCACGGTAGTTGATTATCCGGAAGATCTCAGCAGAAGGTATTCTAAATTGAATCTCGACAGTAGATTCTCCTGGTTGATCATGACAATTTATTATTCAGAAGACCTCGACAGAAGGTAATTCTACATCGAATCTCGGCAGTAGATTCCTTGGAAATCTTGGCAGTACATTTTCCACTAAAGAGCCTCATATGAAGCATGACGTACGCATAACGATATCAAAATCTCAAGGTTATCCATAACATTTGTGGCATCTAACATACACATACACCAAAGAGCATTTGATAAAAGCATCAAGAAGCATTTTTGGTTAGAAGAGCATCGAAATAACGTCCACACCTATCTCCATGCCTACACCTATTTCCACGCCTACGTCTACGACTATGTCAACATCCACGTCTACGTCCATACCTACATCAGCACCTACGATACAGACGACAAAAATCTTGCTGACACTTTTCACCAAATTTGAATCAACTCAGAGATATAACAATTGGCGAAAAATAATGTTGGGGAGTTGGTGACTACGAGAACCCGATGGTTTAACAAGAAGATTTATCAAAAAAAACATTGGGGCATACACATACAGACATTTGGGGCATATACACACATAAGCACTTGGGGCATATACACACATGCATTTGGGGCATAAAACATACAAACATTTGGGGCATACATAACACTTGTATAGCATATCAATTTAGGTCATTATGCACGAATGGCATCTTGTAAAACTACTTTGTTCAAAATTATGATTTTTCTTGGGGTTCATCTTTAGCATGCTTATCTGTGCGAACCACGTACTTCAAACTTTAAGCAAATTTTGGGGTTTATTTTCTTCATGTTGATGGTTATGGTTGAGATGATACGACCAACATCATCGTGAGTTTAGGGTTCATTTTATTCATGTTGATGGTTATGGTTGAGACAACACGACCAATATCATCATGAGTTTGGAGTATTTTCTTCATGTTGATAATTATGGTTGAGACGACACGACCAATATCATCATGAGTTTGGGGTATTTTCTTCACGTTGATGGTTATGGTTGAGATGACACGACCAATATCATCGTGAGTTTGGGGTATTTTCTTCATGTTGATAACTATGGTTGAGACGACACGACCAATATCTTCATGAGTTTGGGGTATTTTCTTCATGTTTATAATTATGGTTAAGATGACACGACCAATATCATCATGAGTTTGGGATATTTTCTTCATGTTGATAATTGTGATTGAGACGACACAACTACCATCATCATGAGTTTGGGGTATTTTTTTCATGTTGATAATTGTGGTTGAGACGACACGACCAATATCATCATGAGTTTGGGGTATTTTCTTCATGTTAATAGTCATGGTTGAGGACGACACGACCGACATCAGTAATGAATTTGGGGTTTATTTTCTTCTTGTTGATAGTCATGGTTGAGGACGACACAACCGAAACCATTAGGGAATTTCAGGTTCCATCCCTTTGAATCTAGCATATTTCATTTGGTTATTGAGTCTTGGTTGAGAACAAACACAACCGACATCAGCAGCGAAACTTTGGGGTTCAATTCTTCATTTGGTTATCGAGCCTTGGTTAGGAACACGCACAACTGGCGTCATCGGTAAAACTTTGATCTCAGTCTTCAAACTTCGATCTTATTCAGCAAACACCTTGGTTGAGAACAGACACAACCGTTAATAAAATCCGATCTCATCTTTGATCTAGTTATCTAAGATTTGGTCATCAAAAAATAGCTTTTTATCTGTGATATAATCCATCACGTCAATCTCCATGCAGTGATGTGTTATCAAGCTTTTTCAATCATCTACCCTCTAGGTTGTGGTAGATATGCGAATTTCCAGATTCATATTATTCATTCCCTAGGTTGCAATGAATACTAGAATTCATCCTCAGATTGTTTACTCCTTAGGTTGTAGTAAACATGATGAAGTCGGAAATATAACTCATTGCGCCAGTCTCTATGCAGTGATGTTGTTATCATGCTTTTTTCAATTATTTATCCCCTAGGTTGCGATAGATATGCAAATCTTCAGGGTTATGGTATGCATCCCCTAGGTTGCGATGAATAACATAAGCCCGCCCTTGTTGTCTTTTATCCCCTAGGTTGTGATAAATACACATGTTCCTTCTCGTACTGTTTACTTCCTAGGCTGTAGTAAACAAGACAAAATATGCGATATAACTTATTGCGCCAGTCTCCATGCAGCAATGTGTTATCAAGCATTTTCAATCATCTACCCCCTAGGTTGCTATAGGTGAGAGAATTACTTTTAAAATATCTATCCCCTAGGTTGCGATAGATATGAGAATAAATCGGCTTAATCCATTGCATCAGTCTCCATGTAGCAATGTGTTATCATACTTTATTTTATTCATCCTTTAGGTTGCGATGAATATATAAAACAAATCAAATCCAAACTTGCTATATTAGTCTCCAAGCATTAGTAAGTCAGCTTTTCAAACTTGTATCATTTACCTCCTAGGTTACGGTAATAATACAAACGACCTCTTCTTATATACTGACGGATTATCCGCGTCGTCATATCTAAGTAACCTCAACTTTGGCTCAGACGCTGGTAAGATGATACATCATCATTTATGCCTATTCTTCACACTCATGGGAACGTTGTACAGCGTATCCTTATGGTCTTTCAGGAAAATTCTGGGGGTCTTCTAATATTTAATAAACTTTCGATCAGAATGTGTGAGGCTTGCATATTCTCACACTATTCAATCGAAAAGTAATTAAATAGGGGCAGCTATCATACTCAAAATTTTCCCGCCCCTTATTTCTATAATCAAAAAATATTTTAAACATGTTTTTTATAATATTATTTTATTTTTATAAATATTACAAACCTATTTAAAAACATAACGATTTATTTTAGATCATTTGTATTTTTGAATAAATAAACATTTTCACACCTTTCGTATACTTTCAAATTGAGTTTATTTAAAAATTAGTAACATAGCACAATTGGCGAAGAATGAAGCTTGTGAGTCTAAGGTCACGAGTTTGAATCTCTTGTGCCGCACTTTCAACATTTTCTTCTTTTTTTTCTATTTTTTTGTCACTAATTTTATTTCCTTTTTAAATAGGTGTTTCTTATTGGCCATTTGATGTTAATTTGTGTCACACTTGTTTTTGATTGGTCAATTTTGTTTTATTTCCAATTTGGATGCTTTTTTTATCTATAAATAGGACATATTTTTCACACTTCTAGATCATTCACAATTTCCACACACAATCATCCACAAAAACTTGCTTCTTTCTTTTTCTTATAATTATGTTCTTAGTTTATTCTAGGGTTATTGTCTATATCAAACAACAACAATAGTTTCTTTATCCTTGGCCAATGATTACATTTGAGGCCACCCACTCTTTTCGTTTTCAACTTTATTTTTCAACATATTTGTTTTATTTAACCATATGATGATATTTTCTGATAATTTCCTCTCTTTTAAAGAAAAATAGTATTATGTTTTATCAACAATTTAACAAACCTTTTTATCATCAACGTTATCAACATTTTATTTAAACTTACAGTATTCACATTTTATACTTGTTTCGTACATATATTACAGCAACAATTTCTAATATATTTTTCTAACACATAAGAGAGCTATCATGTTTGTTTTCTTCAAATTGTTTCACGATAACAACATAAACCTTACACTAACTTTCTATTTCTCATTGACATTGTATATATTTTAACTCACTAACAATTAAGCTCATACATTGTATATTCACAAATTCACTATTTCCACTATTTCCAACTCATTTTAAACTACTAACCATTTTCAAATAATTAATCTCTTTTCTCACCTCTAACCAAATTAAAATTATAAATTGAATTCTTTCATACTAATGATATCTCATAAATATTTGTATAGAATCCATTTGCAGGAAAAAAGGAAAAAGAGAAAACATCATCAGATTTGAAAATATGGACAATAGCAAGGCAACACCATTCCTGCGACTGTGGATTCAAACTCAGACCACCATCATTCTCCATATGCAGCCATCATTTTAATTTTGTCGCCTAACACATGACTTACGAGACATCACCCACTGACTCTCACTCCGATGAAACCCATGATGTAGCGGTAGAAATGTTCAAGACTAAGCTATTGGATTGACTAGACTTTATACAAATCAAAATAAAAATCGCCACCGTGCTTTATTGTTTCCAAAGGAATGGGAAAAGAGCGAATAACCAAAAAAATAGGGAAAGATTCAAGGTAAGGGGTTGGTTATGCAAAGGGAAGGTATTAGCACCATAAACATCTACGGTACTCCGCAGGAACCTCTTTGAAAAATCTGTATATTTTGGCTATAAAAATGTGTTATATAAAAAATGGATGGTGGAGGTGAGAAAATAAATATATATATTATGATTTTTGTACCCGCTGCGGTTGCGAACCTTTAGTGCCTGCATACCACCTTTCGTGCAATAGGGGATCAGGGTACACGTAGTTCCTCTTTTAAAAGTTTGAAACACAAGTGTGTTGGTTAATTTTAAGAGATGAGACATCATCGTCATTGTCCGTGTGAAAAACATACTTACTACCCACAATCATGAGAAAGGAGAATTTGCATCATCTCAAAATGGAGGATAATGGCTTGGATTATAAAACCAACAATGCCTCACTCAATACCCAAGTGGAAAGTATCTCTCTTCACTATATATTGTAGAAGTATAGTTGTTTGCATCACTACAAGGATTGACAAGAGTCTAGTCTTTTAAGAAAAGTTTAAAGATAAAAAACCAAAGTGGCAAAATGGTTTGAAATGAGATTGATTGACTTTTAATCTTCTCACAAAAAAATGTCAAGGTATTATTAAATTGATTGAAGTTTATTTATGAAAATATTTTGAAAATGCATGGACCTAAGTCCAAGTTTATTATGAAAGTGGTTTAAGTTTCAAAACAAGAAGAGTTTAAAAAAGAGGGAGAAGATTTTTTGAAATTAAAGAAGATGGGAGGAGAAGAAGAGACTATCCTAAAGCATAAGGTAAAAGCTAAGGATAAGAACCATCTAACCAACAAGGAGCCAAAACTTGAGATTATGAGCCAAGATAGAATTCCCATTCTTTGGATTGAAACCAAGCAAGCAAAGATACTAGACCTCTTGGGAGAACCAAACTTCATGTGTATTAAGTCTTCACAAAAATTGGGTAGAGTAACGGCTGTATACGGGTGAATTCCAGATTACAAACAAAGGATATAATCACAAAAACCTGCACACAAAAACAAACAAGCAACCCAATGTTTTGAGGTAAACCTCAAGAGCTCCAGACAAAATAATCAGATAAGATCACAAGGTCTCTAAGATAGGCCAATGTTTCTAATCTTAAGTCCAAGAAAATGTCCCATGCTCCATAATGCCAAAGATAGTAACCAAATAGTCCAAGTACCATTAAGAGTTTTTTAGGGTTTATGTTGATTATTAAGTATCTTAGGAAAAGAAAAAGAAAAGCTCAAGTGAACAAAATAAAAATGGCAATAAGATAAATGCTCAAATGAGCAAAGATGAAAATGGCATGAAATAAAAAATGCTAAAAAATAAATAGTACATAAAGCATAAAAGAATAAAAGCATAAAATAAACAAGTCAATAATTAGTGGTTAGTTTGATGACCATCTTGAAACTTGCATTTGGAACTCATTAGAGGATTGGTAGAACCAAAGCCTCCACACAACAAATTGCATTTGCTTTTTGTCAAGTATATCATCCATTTGGAATTCTCATAAGTACCATTTAATGATCAACGATGTTTAAGTGATCCGCATTGACCAAAGGTGTTGTAGATCCATTAGAGGATTGGTAGAACCAAAGCCTCCACACAATGAATCTCAAGGTTATTAGATCAAAGAGATCAAATTAACATACTTGGGCTTGCAATCATAAGTTTGGGCCACGAATGATCATTTATTCGAATCGGGACAAAATTTAGCGCTATGTTAAGCAATCATAAGTGGACTTATATAGAAGTCGCACCTATTTTGAGACCGGTCAATAGCAATCTATGCACCATTTGTTTTGAGACATGATATAGAGATCATGCTCCAACAACATTTAGTGCAATGAGAAAGGGATGAGATGAAGAGGATTAGGGCAAAAGATAAATAAACCACTTTTGAATTAAAAATTTAATCAAACTATTATTAAAATCATTCATCCATTTTGGTGAAGTTGAACTCAACACCCAAGATCGAATGATGTTAATAAAATCATGATAATAAAATCAACTCAAGACAGCCAGAAAATAATCACAAAATAATATCATATTTAATATATACATTAAAAGGTTAAAAAATGTTTAAGAAATGAAAAAATAATGGGGGAAATATCAATTATGTTCAAATTAATCAAGAAATGAAAAATAAGGCTATAGAAAAATCACAAATGGATCCAAATATTTTTACAAAATTTTTGGTAATTTTTAAAAGTCAGAAACTATTTTTAAAAATTAAAATAAAAGGGTAAAATAAAAAATAGTAAAAAATAGTAAAGTAAGAAAGAAAAATAAAATAAGGTCACCAATATTTGTCACAATATCATTGGATCATTCCATAATTTTTTCAGAATTTAAAAATGTATAAAAATATTTTTAAACATTTTAAACAAATCAAATAAGTGCAAAATTCATAAAAAATACCAAAACACAAAAATAAAATTGTGAAAAAATAAAAATCAGAAAGAGAATAATCAAAAATATTTTTTATAATTTTTTCAGATTTTTTGGACTAAAAATGAATTTTCATTGATATTTTGAAATTTAAAACAATTAAAATCTAAAAATCAGAAAAATAAAATAAAAGAAAAAGATGTGGACCATTGGATGAGAGTCAAAACGCGTTAGTAGTTAAATCAAAGGGATCTGGCGCACTGTGCATATCATGGTCATTAATGAATAATGTACATAATCAATAATAAATCAAATTTTTGAAAATAACAAATGGCACGCCTTCATTGGTTAAAAGATGACACATTGGTCATCTTCAACCTCCAGCCATCACGAATTGTAGGTCTCTCAAACTGTAAAATTAGAAGCTCAGACCTATGCCATTCGCTTCGTCTCTTCAAGACGAAGACAACCACACCCTCGCGCCAAATTTATATAAATTGTAGCTCAAGCAATTTGGAAAGAATGTTTTAAAAAGGGATTTGAAAATTTATGGTCAAAACGTGCTTCCAGTGAAATGTATGTGTTGCGACTAGAACCAGGGAAATGAGAGCAACACAATGATATCAGAGTTTTGAAGAAAGGAGTCTACTTATTGAAGTTGAGTTACAGAGCTCTGAAACTGGACTTCTATGGAGCAATATAGGGCACGATTCATGAATGTAATTATATGGTTAGCTTCAGGGAAGATCAAGGAAGATCAAGGAAGGTGAATTGAGGGGGAAAATGGATTGAAAAATGCTTGAGAATGGATTTCGAAGTTGCTGAATTCTAGGTTGTGAAGCAAGTTTGACAGGGTGATTCTGGCTGTCTAAGCTTGGGAAATTGAATGGGGGATGACCCTCTATTTATAGGGAAGCAAATGGGATCAAAAGGAATAGCAAATGATGTGTTTTGGAGGGAATTCGTGTGAGTTTACATCATGAAGAAAGTGTGACTCAAATTTGATCAAAACATAGCCAAATCGTGTGTTTCATGATGCCAATCACTTATGGCAAGTTGCTAAACATGATTAGAACCAAAAACGTGTGGAAATCTTGTGATTAGAAGCCAAAACAAAGATTTCAAAATCTTGACTTTGTGAAAAATTTAGTTTCAAACTACCCAATTCAAATCCATGGCATTTCCACATCAAGGGTCTTAGGGCATAATTCTTGATGCTTTGGAAAGATGAGGTTACAAGCTTTGCAATGGAAAAGGAATGGAATCAAATGGATGCTTGAGCTGAAAGTTACATGGAGTCAAAGTTGAATAAAAAGAGTTGACTTTCCATACTTAGAAATATTTCAAATTCTTCTTTAAAAATGACCTATAATATTTTGCATCCAAACATGGCCTTACACTTAGAATTTTCTCTTGACCAAAAAATATGGAATGAAATAGATCTCTTGAATGGCATTTTGCAATTTGAACCACTCAAAATATCCAAAAAATGAGCAAGTTATGACTTGTTAAAGTTGGCCAAAAATCATGAAATGACCTATAATCTTTTGCATTCTTAAGGAAACTTCCATCCATTTTCTTACTTTGCACATAAAAGAAGGCATGAAGTACACATCTTTAAGATCACCATGGAAAAAGAATGGGCTCAAGGTGATAAAAAAGACCAAGTTATGACCATTTGAAGTCACATATGGAAAATTGGGGATTCATCTGGATGACTTGTAATCTTTCTTCTTCAACCAGTTCTTTCCACATGAAAAATCCTTGGAAATTTTGAAGTGATTTGTTGGTAACTCTTTGAAGAGAAGTATGTTTTTGGAATCACTCAAAAATACCAAAATATGAGCAAGATATGCTCCTTTAAAGTCCAAAACTCTAGCCTCTAGATCAAGAGAATGCTTTGAGGAAATTTTCCAAGTTTGAACAAGCTTTTTATGCCAATATTCTTCCTTTGTGAATAGAAGTTGTTGAGGATGATGATGAGGACTCATAGCCACCAAAACCACTTCCACATCTTGAAATTAGAGAGGAATATGCTCTTATGACCAATAGGGCATGGACTCATCAAGCTATTGACTAGGGCATGGAAATAAACTCATGAACCCATGAAGCAACTTGCTAAACCTCATTGCCTTTACCTACATTATTAATAAGTAAGGCAAACCAATATTGCATTTTATTAATTAGAGAAAGAAATCGAAGAAAAATATCCAGGATTACAAAAGAAAACAAGTCAAGGTGCTTGGCAACTCCTCAAAAGAGCAAGGCTAATGACAGGGAGAAGGACCAAAAGCCCTAATGTGATCTTGTTGTGATTAAAACAATATGGTATGGTAAAGGAATCTTAGGGGCAAAAGTTATGGTACAACAGCTGCCCTTATTTAAGTTTCTTCTATCCGGAGATACGAAGGTTAAAAAATCTTCGTGTTGACGTGATCGAAGATAATTAAATATAAAACAAACCCTATTTTTGGCCCTAAGATGCCATGCAAATGCTTATGCATATGAATGCATATGGTCAGTACCAAAGAGACGCAAGGTATCACTGGGGATGCAACAAAAGTGAAGAAACAAAGGAGCAACCCCACCAGGAAAACAAATCACTGGTGAACTGAAAGAACTGAATTAGAGAGGAAGATAACAAGCATCGACGTTCACTGCCGATGGTCTACCAACGTTCACTGAAGGTAGAAAGAGGACACATATCATATCATCACCGTTCACTGACGATGAACTATCAATGTTCACTGATGATAGCAAAAAAGATAACAAACATCGACGTTCACTGCCGATGTACTACCAACTTCCACTGAAGGTAGAAAGAGAGAATATATCATATCACCGCCGTTCACTGACGATGAACTATCAACTTTCACTGAAGATAGCAAAAAGATAACAAACACCGACATTCACTGCCGATGTACTACCAACATTCACTGAAGGTAGAAAGAGAAAATATATCATATCACCGCCGTTCACTGACGATGAACTATCAACATTCACTAAAGATAGCAAAAAGATAACAAACACCGATGTTCACTGCCGATGTACTACCAACATTCACTGAAGGTAGAAAGAGAAAATATATCATATCACCTCCGTTCACTAACGATGAACTATCAAAGTTCACTAAAGATAGCAAAAAGATAACAAACACCAACGTTCACTGCCGATGTACTACCAACGTTCACTGAAGGTAGAAAGAGAAAATATATCATATCACCTACGTTCACTGACGATGAACTATCAACGTCCACTGAAGATAGCAAAAAGATAACAAACACCAACGTTCACTACCGATGTACTACCAACATTCACTGAAGGTAGAAAGAGAAAATATATCATATCACCGCCGTTCACTGACGAAGAACTAACAACGTTCATTGAAGATAGAAAAAAGATAACAAACACCGACATTCACTGTCGATGTACTACCAACGTTCGCTGAAGGTAGAAAGAGAAAATCATCGAGTTATCCTAAAATTCTGGAGTTCCACCTAGAACGGGTCTCAACTTCTTCTTTAACCAAGGAAATCTGCCTGGAAAGGATCAAACATAAGTTGTCTCAAATAAAGAGACTTGTTACTCATTGTCATGGGGAATTTCAAAGAGAAATGACTTTTTGGGGATAGAAATATGACTTCCCGGGGAAATGCCACGATATTTTTGCTGAGGAGATAAAGTCTTCCCGTGCAAAATAAATGCACAAACCAAAACTCAAAGTTCCCAGAAATCCAAAGTAAATAATATTGTCATGCAACCATAAACCCAATTCAGAAATAAACTGGAGCAAGACGGCCAATGAAGATACATCCTTTGAGAAATAAACTCAAGAGGGAAAACCAAATTCAACTAAGCAAAGAGTGCTGCAGGAATATCAGAACACAATGTCAATGAATGATGGTTTTTAGACATGCATGATGTATGTATGAATGTATGAGTGCTATCGTGCATATGCTGGTAAAAGGATACATAATTAGTACAAATAGACAAAACCGCCTCAGGTACTAACAACATTGGGCTAAACTTCAATCAGAAAGATCAAACCAAGAAAGGTAAAAGTAACTGTGGAAACCAAACCTATTGCCTGCCTTAACTTCACTTAGGAGAAACATAATCCGGATGTAGCCAAATCAAACAGATACCGGGATAGAACATCCTTCTTCCGATTTCATCGGAGAAGCAGTTTTCCAAAAGCAACATGCCTACTGGAGACTGCAAGACCAGCCTCAAATAAAGCAGACTGATGCCAACACAGCCAAACCTCACTGGGGGATTCAAGCCTACCTCCCTGGAGAAAAAACTGCGGATTGAAAATTTTCATCACGAATACTCATTCTAACAAGATATGCCCTGGGATAACCTTCCAGGGAAATCAAGAAGTTGACACTAGTTTCAATACAACAAAAAGAGCGACATCTCAGCACACTAAGGGAATAAAACCTTTCATTATATGAGGGAAGACCTCACTGGGGAATCTGAGACGGAGGCTTCTGACCATGCAAACCAAAAATCAAAAGCGAACCAAGACTTGACTGGGGATAATAGGGATCACAAACCCAATACTGTACCTTGCACCCACTGATATCGTCTTTAACTATCTGAGAAACACACAAAGATTGCGTACATACCAGCAAAATGACCTGAAAAAACCTTCCTGAAGGGAGTAAATCTTCTTAAAACAAATGGAGTTTGTTCATTCTTGGGATCACCATTCTTGTTGTCATTGTTTCATCACAAATCCCAAAGTAAATTGAATTGTAAAGATCACTTTTTTTTGAAAAGTTAATTTTGCCTTTTAATCTTTTTGCTTTAACAGTTATTATCAGTAATAAATGAAGTCTTTGCAAGCTAAAAAAATAAGAACACAAAGAATTGGGTAAAAGCTCGAATTTCATTAATAGAATAGTAGTCTACGAATGGCGAGACTCCATGGATGATTATAAATTTTGGGAAATGTTAATACATAATGGAAAAGATACATTGAGATACAATGACCACTACTCCCCTTAACAACTTTTGAAATCCTGAGCAGCAGCTTTTGTTGAAGTATGGTGAGGATCCGAGAAGATTGTTGCTTCAACGATCAAGTCTTGTCTGGCGTAGTTACTTGCCAAGAAAATCCATAACTTTTGCCTAAGCTGCCCTTACGGGTTTTCAACTTAGCGGGAAATTTATTCTGTTTATGTCTCTAATTTTTGCCTAGACCGCCCTTTCGGGTTTTCGGCCTACTGAGGCGCTCCTTTTTGCCTAAGCCGCCATTTCGGGTTTTCAACTTAGCGAGTTATTCTTTTATTTCTTTAGGCGAAGTATTTCTTGACTGCGTCAGCATTCATGGGACGTGGGAACTCCTCGCCATCCATAGTTTCAAGAATTAATGCACCACCAGAGAAGGCTTTCTTGACAACATACGGGCCTTCAAAATTGGGAGTCCACTTTACCCTAGAATTAGTGTTGAAAGACATGATCTTCCTGAGCATGAGGTCGCCTTCTCTAAATTCACGAGGTTTGAACTTTTTATCAAATGCTTTCTTCATTCTTTTTTTATATAACTGCCCATGGCATAAAGTTGTCATCCTCTTCTCTTCAATTAAACTCAATTGGTCAAACCTGTTCTGGACCCATTCAGCCTATGTCAACTTAGTTTCCGTTATCACACGCAACGAGGGAATCTCTAACTCGACAGGGAGTACAACTTCCATTCCATACACTAGGGAGAATGGGGTTGCTCCTGTTGAAGTGAGAACAGATGTTCGATATCCATGCAGAGCAAAAGGGAGCATTTCATGCCAATCCTTATAAGTGACAACCATTTTCTGGATAATTCTTTTGATATTCTTATTAGCAGCTTCAACAACCCCATTCATCTTTAGCCTGTATGGAGATGAATTATGATGGACAATCTTGAATTCTTCGTACAGTTCAGTCATCATCTTGTTGTTCAAATTAGAGCCATTGTCGGTAATAATTCTGCTCGGCACACCATACCAGCATATAAGATTATTTTTGATGAAACACACAACCACCTGTTTGGTGACATTGGCATATGAAGCAACCTCTACCCATTTGGTAAAGTAGTTAATTGCTACCAAGATGAAACGGTGTCCATTTGAAGCTTTGGGTTCTATCATCCCGATCATGTCAATACCCCACATAGAGAAAGGCCATGGGGAGGAAATCACATTGAGAAGTGTCGGAGGCACATGGATCTTATCTGCATAAATCTGGCATTTATGGCACTTCTTTGCAAATTTGTAACAGTCAGATTCCATTGTCAACCAATAATAACCTGTCCTTAGCATCTTTTTAGCCATCGAATGTCCATTAGTATGAGTGCCAAATGAACCTTCATGAATCTCATGCATCAACATGTCCGCTTCGTGTCTATCCATGCATCTGAGCAGGATCATGTCATAATTTCTCTTGTATAATACATTTTCACTGAGGAAGAAACTGCCTGCCAATCTTCTCAGTGTCTTTCTATCTTTCCTCGATGCACCAATCGGGTATTCCTGAGTCTGAAGAAAATGCTTGATATCATAATACCAAGGTTTCTCATTTGCTACTTCCTCTGTTGAAAATACATGAGCGAGCCTATCCAGCCGTCGAACTGTAATTCAGGGTATATCATTCCAAGTATTCACTTGGTACATGGAAGCCAGAGTTGCCAGAGCGTCCGCCATCTGATTTTCATCTCTAGGAATGTGATGGAATTCAACTTTATTAAAGAAGGGTAATAATATTCTAGCATAATCTTTGTAAGGGATCAAGCCAGGGTGACGAGTGTCCCATTATCCTTTACTTTGATTTATTACCAAAGCTGAATCGCCATACACATCTAGAATTTTGATTCTGAGATCAATAGCTTCCTTAAGACCCATGATGCAAGCCTCATATTCTGCCATATTATTAGTGCAATCAAATGTTAGCCTCACGGTAAAAGGAATATGTGATCCTTGAGGAGTGACGATCACATCACCAATTCCTTTACCATAAGCATTCACCGCACCATCAAATACCATACTCCAACGAGATTCAGGGTCAGGGCCCTCCTCAGGCAATGGTTCATCACAATCTTTCTCTTTCAGGAACATCACATCCTCATCGGGGAATTTATACTCTGCAGATTGATGATCTTCCACCGGCTGGTGAGCAAGGTAATCTGCCAACGCACTACTTTTAATAGCCTTTTGAGTGTGGTACTCGATATCATATTTAGATAACAACATCTGCCAGCGGGAAATTCTCCCAGTAAGAGCAGGATTTTCAAAAATATACTTGATTGGATCCATTTTGGAGATCAACCAAGTGGTATGATTCAACATATACTACCGCAAACGCTTTGCCACCCAGGCCAAAGCACAACATGTTTTTTCTAGCGTGGAATACCGCGACTCATAATCAGTGAACTTTTTGCTGAGATAATAAATGGAGAACTCTTTCTTTCCTGTTTCATCCTGTTGTCCCAGAATGCAACCCATGGACTTATCTAACACTATTAGATACATAATCAACGGTCTTCCTTCTATGGGAGGGAGAAAGATAGGAGGTTCAAGCAGATACTCTTTAATACTCTCAAATGCCCTTTGGTAGTCATCCGTCCACACACAACCTTGATCTTTCTTTAACAACTTAAAGATTGGTTCACACGTTGCAGTCATGTGGGAAATAAATCTGGAGATATAATTCAAACGCCCGAGGAAACCCCTGACTTGCTTTTCAGTTCTTGGTGCTGGCATTTCTTGAATTGCTTTGACTTTATCAGGGTCAACTTTAATTCCTTTCTGGCTAACAATAAAACCCAACAATTTCCCCGATCTAACTCTGAAGGTGCATTTATTTGGATTCAAGCGGAGACGATACTTCCTCAAACGCTGAAATAACTTCAACAAATCTTCTATATGCCCTTCTTCAGTTTGGGATTTGGAAATCATATCATCCACATATACTTCGATTTCTTTGTGCATCAGATTATGGAATAGGGTTATCATAGCCCTCTGGTACGTTGCACCAGCGTTCTTCAACCCGAAGGGCATCACTCTGTAACAGAATGTTCCCCAGGGTGTGATAAACATTTTTTTTCCATGTCCTCTGGAGCCATTCTTATTTGATTATACCTGGAAAATCCATCCATGAACGAGAATAATTTGAATTTTGTTGTGCTGTCCACTAACATGTCGATGTGAGGCAATGGAAAATCATCTTTTGGACTAGCTTTATTTAGATCTCTGTAATCTACGCACATGCAGACTTTTCCGTCTTTTTTTGGTACTGGGACAATATTGGCAATCCATTGAGGATACACTGACGTCACAAGAAAACCAGCATTAATCTGCTTTAGGACCTCCTCTTTGATCTTTACTGCCATATCTGGGTGGGTTCTTCTCAACTTTTGTTTAATTGGCTGACACTTTGGCTTCAACATAAAATGATGCTCGATAATGTTTGTATCTAGACCAGGAATATCATGATAAGACCTAGCAAAAATATCCACATACTCTTTCAACAGCTCAATCAACTCGCTCTTTACATCAGGATACAACGATGCTCCAATCTTAACTTCCTTCGGATCTTCTTCTGAACCCAAATTAATCACTTCCAAAGGCTCCTTATATGGCGGAATGGTATTTTCCTCGTGCTCAAGCAACCGTGAGACCTCTTCTGGAATATTATCATAATCTTCTTCTTCAGCCCCAAACACAGGACAATCAATGTTAGGAGAGGGTGCAGGGTCATTGTATTCAACGAGTTTTTAATTAATCTGCACATGTGATTTATGATTGCTTTTAGAAACTGACACATATGACAAGTGATCATGTAGATTAATTTTCAATTATTATTTATTTTGAAAAGATATTTTATTTATTACCATTTCCCAAGAAAAAGCAGAAAATAAAACACATAATTTTGGAAGCAAAGACAACTTTTATTAATGATCTTAAAAGTTATAGCAAATAGATAAGCCCTACAACATTAATACTTCCACCTTGGTCAGAGTGAAAGCTTTTCAAAAGAAAGAAACATATTAACAAAACAAATTACTTTGAAACATGTATGTAAGAAGGAACATCAATGGTGACCTAGTTCTGAACTCGGACTCCATGCGTCACATAATTCGGTACTTCCTGCTCTGCTTCATCCTCTTCAACAACATTAATTCCAGAACCAATTGGATGGAGGTAGCCTCCGCTACGGAAAACATCATGATAACTGTTCACAGAAGACTTTGACTTCAAATTTTCGCCTTTGCCATTCCTCGAAGAGAAACCTAAACCAGCTCTGTTTTTTTTCACGGGTGGATCCACAAGTTGTCCCCAAACTGCATTATGACCATTACGCATAACCTGTTGCGCGTCCTTCAGCGAAACCACAAAATTCTCATTCCTCCTTATGTTGTCAATGGATAGGGCTTGGAACTGGGTTCCAACAACATCCTCATCCACTTCTACAATACTGAAAGAGGATAGATGGGATATCAATAACTCCTGCTCCCCATTTATGATCACTACCTTCCCTTTATGCACAGATTTTAGCTTCTGATGCTGACTTGAAGTGACATCCCATGCTTCGTGTATCCATGGCCGTCCTAGCAAACAACTATATGTGGGAATAATGTCCGTGACCTGGAAGGTTATCAAGAATGAATATGGTCCTATATGGATAGGCAAGTCCACTTCACCGATGACAGATTTCCTCGACCCATCAAAAGCCTTCACAATGATGCCACTCGGGCGTATAGGTGTTCCCTGATATTTTAACTTCATGAGGGTACTCTCTTGGTATAACATTCAACGCGGATCCGTTATCAATTAGCACATTGGATAGCGAGTCATTATTGCAGTTCATAGATATGTGGAGGGCCAGGTTGTGATTCCTCCCTTCATCTGGTAACTCATCATCACAAAAACTCAAGTTGTTACATGACGTAATGTTTCCAATTACGCTGCTGAATTGATCTAACGGCATGTCATTCTCCACAAAAGCTTGGTCTAGTACTCTCATCAGTGTTTCTCTATGAGTAGAGGAATTCATTAATAAGGCTAGGATGGATATCTTTGAAGGAGTCTGCAATAACTGATCTACAATTCTGTAATCGCTCATCTTAATTATCTTCAAGATATCATCCACTTCTTTCTCTAATGTAGCTCAACTAGTCTCTCCTATAGCCTTCTTAGATTCATCATTCTCAGTAATTTTCTTTCCAGCAACAACATCTCTTCGTACAACTGGCGCAAACACACGACCACTACGGGTCACCCTGCTATTATCAGCTATATTTCTAACATCTGGAATTGGCTAGATATGAACTTCCACCCTATCTTCTAAGATTGTAGCGTTGTATTTGTAAGGCACATCCTTATCTGATTTATAGGGAACATGACCTGGCAGACTAATTACCAATGGGGTAACAACTGGTTTGCTATGGTACTCCACCTCAAGATGAGTGGGTGCGCCAAAACAAGGTACAATGACATTTACCCCTTTCTCAACATAATCAACCATCAAAAGGTCATTTCCGGCAAACAAATCTTCGTCTAAAGAGAAACACTCATCCACAGAGGCATACTTTTCCTCTAACTCTTCTTCCATCAAACAAACTTCAACCATATCAATCTTGTGATAATCATCACTCTGACCTGTAATCTTGATAGTTCCATTGTCTAACAACAATTGAACACCCTCTCTCACAATAGAACATCCTCGGGGGTCTTAACAACAAAATATGCAAGATCCATATTGATGTTCCACCTGACCAGCAGTACGGCAGAAGGTAGCATGCAACTGCACGAGATCCTCATTCATGTGCTCCACATCAAAAATTCTGAATTCACCCGGACATCCAGAAACCATATTCACTTCCTCTTCATATTCTGCCCTAGGCCTGATTATATGGATTAAACCTTCATCCATCATCTCCTGTAAATCAGCCTTTATCTTCTCACAACCATGTATGTTTGTACTGCAAATAGCACAATCGGCATGGTCATGCGTATAATAAATTAATTCACAGAGGTCTGCGTGCATCTTCACCGAATCTCCTTTAACCAGATTAACATCAAAAATCCGGAAGTCGCCTGGATAAGCGGCCACCATATTTACAGCATTCACCCCACCGTGCTTGGGTAGAGGATTGTCTTTCACATTAGGTCCCATGTCTTTGAAAGATAGAATTCCAGACTTCACCAACCTTTGCACTTCAGTCCTCAAAGGATAACAATTTTCAACACTTTGTCCTGGTGCTCCCTGATGAAAGGCACACATCTAGTCTGCTTTGTAATACCAAGGCAATGGTGATGGTACGACGGGAGATGGTCGTGTCTGGACCAACTTCTTTTGAATCAATGTCGGTAGTAGCTCTGCATAGCTCATGGGAATAGGGTCATAGTTCTCCCTTCTCTGATTATTCCCTTGGTTCCCCTGCTGAGAAGGTCTTTGATAAGCAACGGTAGCCGGAGCAGCACTCATTACAGGAGTAACTGAGGCAACTTACTGGTGACGCTGATAATTCCTTCTAGGAGCGTTCACTTTCCTCTCTTGTATGACATTATTTGTATCCCCCTCTTTCTTCTTAGTAAACCCATAAGCTGGCTTTTTCACACCTCTGGATCCTTCACCCTTTGTCAAACGGCCTTCTCTTACTGCCTCTTCTAGGCGAACACCCATTCCTACCATCTCTGTAAAATCACTTGCAGCACTTGCTACCATTCTTTCGTAGTAGAAAATGTCTAGCGTCTTCAGAAAATTTTTAGTCATTTCCTTCTCCTCCATGGGAGGAATCACTTGTGCAGCCACTTCACGCCATCTCTGCGCATACTCTTTGAATGATTCTCTGTCTTTCTGAACCATGGCCCTAAGCTGGTCACGGTCGGGCGCCATGTCCATGTTGTACTTGTATTTTTTTA
The DNA here is from genome assembly GCA_948472305.1 of Vicia faba. Taxonomy (NCBI): domain Eukaryota; kingdom Viridiplantae; phylum Streptophyta; class Magnoliopsida; order Fabales; family Fabaceae; genus Vicia; species Vicia faba. The sequence continues at coordinate 333,968,713 of OX451735.1, forward strand.
TGAATTCTACTCCCAAATCATTAAAAGTATGGATGTTGGCGCTGTCTAAACTCATGTACCATTTCAACGCTGCGCCAGTCAGACTATCCTGGAAAAAGTGAATTAGCAGACGCTGATCATCGGTGTGAGTAGACATTCTCCTCACATATATCACTAAGTGATCACGAGGGCGAATGTTGCCCTTGTACTTATCAAACTCCGGGACCTTGAACTTAGCAGGCACTTTAACATTCGGGACCAAACACAGCTCATTCACATTCTGTCCAAATAGCTCTTTTCCCCTAAGAGCCTTCATCTCTCTTTGCATTATATCAAACTGCTCTTGGAAATCATCCATTCTGTCATAAAGACCCGAGTCTTCACTCGGCGGAGGGAAAGGACGACACACATCTTCATTAACAAACGAAACCAAATTCACCGAAGGATGTGCAGCAGGAACAATATGCACCACAGGAGGTGCTGGAGTAACAACAGTTTGAACCATTGGAGCATCTTGGGGGCCCAAATTGAAACCTTCAGGTGCAAAATTCTCTAGCATTCCCCACGGATAACCCTGAGGCATACGATTTTGAACAATAGCCGGAGTAGCGGATATAGGAACAGTAGAAACTTCAGCATTTGCCTTTGTTTGTTGAGGTTGAACACTCGGTGGCCGATTCTGAGCAACCACCAGTGCTTCTACCAGAGTAGTCAAGTTGGCCAAGCTATCCTTCAAAGCAGAAACTTCTTCGTGTAGCTCGCGATTCTCCTGTTCCAAGTTGCCCATCTTCTTTTTGAGATTAGCCCGAGTGTTGTAGTGATGAGTCAGCTTGTTGAACGAAGTAAAAAGCTGGGTAAGGCACCTGGATATGCATAATAAATGCAAGAAATATATGCAATATGATGCATGATATGAAATGCATATGATTATTTTTACTTTATCATTTAATATTTCAAGGGATTTAACGTTTATAGACATATTGCAAACATCAAAATAATAACGCATTTGAAATACTGAAAATTTTTATTATTATAACTTCAAAATGGATTACAAGTTTCAAGGATCCCAAGTACAAGATAAAAATACAATCTAAAAATCCTGAGAAAAAGAACTGATAGAGATCAATCTGTACGCTGGCGCTTCCCTGTGAGCCTGGAAATCTGAGCCCTCAACCTTTGGTTTTCTTCTACATGTCTGATGGCAACCTCCTTCTAATCATCTAAATCAGGAAGTGAGCAATCAGCACCTATTTGAGGCTTAGGGGAAAATAGATCCCGTTGCCTCTCCATAGACTCCACCGCTCGACTCTCGAGGATCTCGATCAAATCGTCTTTCTCCTTCAGGTCTTCTCTGTAGGAACTCTCTAAAGTTTGGAACTTGTTCTTCCAAGCATCCCTTTCCTGTTGCATCCTAACCAAAGCGAGCTGCAGCTCTTCTAGACCATCTAATAAGGGAGGAGTGGTGTTCACAAATAGATCAGGCATGGGTGTCTCCCGAGTATACGGCATCTTCAATTGAATGGCTCTCGATCGGACCCACTGAAGATATGGCTCCAAAGAAACAACACCCCTAGGTCCCAAATCCTTCCTACTCTTCTTATGAATGTGACACCAGGCCTTCGCAATCTGCTCCCTAGCTTCCCTGTGGTCTTCTCCTTCCCTCAAAAAGAAACTACTCAATTGAATACTATTTGGTTTATCCCTCATCGGATAACCAAGCTGTCGCCGTGCAAGAACAGGGTTATAGTTAATTCCTCCCTTTGTACCAAGAAGTGGTACATTAGGGAAACTACCACAACTATCAATAATCTCCACATCCTGGTAAGCTCGATGATACCAATCAATATCCAAGTGAGTAAGTGCCATGATCTTAGGAGCCCAACGGGGTTCCTTCTTGACATCCAAAAAAGCATCAGACCGAGGCATATGAGAGATGAACCACCGATACAACAAAGGCGTGCAACAGATAATCATTTCCCCATGATAAGAACTCCAAAGATGAACAGAGTAATAAGCATCACCCAACAGTGTAGGAATTGGGTTTCCAATCATGAAAATCCTGATAGCGTTAATGTCAACAAACTTGTCCACATTAGGAAATAAGAACAATCCATAAGCGAGCAGAGAAAAGATGGCCTCAAAAGCAACCGTACTCTTCATTATGGCAAAGTAATGAGCTTTCTCCAATAAGAACTGAGATGGTAATCCTCTAATCCCTCCTTTAGTAGTCATATGGGCTTCCACCTCAGACTTCCCCAAATGAATCAAAGCAGCAATCTCACGTGGTTTTGGCTCGCCCTCCAAAGCAGTAAAAGGAACACGATCGGTAACGGGTAAATCTAATAGATAAGAATACTCCTCCAGTGTAGGCATCAACTGATAATCGGGAAAAGTAAAGTAGTGATACATTGGATCATAGAACTGGACCAAGGTCGAGAGAATACCCTCCTTCATCTCCAGCTTCATGAGAGGAATAATGGATCCATACTTCTTCCAAAAGTCTGCAGAACACTGGATCTATGAAATTAGATTGATCAACTCATCTATCTTAGGATCCTTGAAACTATATTTCCCGGTATTTCTCTTTCCAGAATCCATGGTTAAAAGTACCTGAGATATTCACAAATAGTCAACCTTTAAATCCCTTGAAATATTGTTTTCTTCAAAAGATGCTTATGAGTGCATGGATGCATGATGCAACAATCACACAAAAGATCACACATATAGGGTTCATAGGTTCAACATCACGAGCATGAGGTTGAAGGCACTACCCATAAGGTGTTGGTCTAAAAGTTATCACCTGCCGAACAAGGTTCTAGAGGTTCCCGGAGTCTACATCCTTCCTTCGGATATTACCAACTTCCCGATTAACTCAGTAATTAGTAATATTCTCAAGAAAGACTCGTCCGAGCGTAGTATCGCGTCACAACTATTTCCGGATTACTCCGTCATAGCTTCCGCACTACACCTAAAAGGCCAAGGTGGGTTTGGTATTCTACAGTCCTCAGTTTCAGCAGGCTCCCAGGTTGAAAGTAGTACATCTTCCCGATTACTCGGTAAGCGACACTACAGTCAAAGGGGCCTCCACTGAGTGGGGGATCTCATGCCTCCTTTTTTGGGATTACTCCCTCAAAGTTAACATGACTATATCGCTCGTCCTATCTTAAAGTTTGCCCAAGTCCGGGTATAGGACTTATGAGTAATCACCAAGAACCCTGAAAACCAGGAAAATCCAAACAAACAAATATACAAATTATAACACATAAACAACAATAGCACATATACAGATATAAACAAAGATAGGCTTAACCCACTTAGGGATGAATTAGCAAGAGGTCAATCTTTCCCCAGGGAAGTCGCCATTTTTCTGTAGCGGTAGAAATGTTTAAGACTAAGCCATTGGATTGACTAGACTTTATACAAATCACAATAAAAATCGCCACCGCGGTTTATTGTTTCCAAAGGAATGGGAAAGGAGCGAATAACCCAAAAAAAGGGGGAAAGATTCAAGGTAAGGGGGTTGGTTATGCAAAGAGAAGGTATTAGCACCCTAAACATCTACGGTACTCCGCAGGAACCTCTTTGAAAAATCTGTATATTTTGGCTATAAAAATGTGTTATATAAAAAATGGATGGTGGAGGTGAGAAAAGAAATATATATATATATATATATATATATATATATATATATATATATATATATATATATATATATATATATATATATATATATATATATATATATATATATATATATATATATATATATATATATATATATATATATATATATATATATATATATATATATATATATATATATATATATATATATATATATATATATATATATATATATTTTTGCACCCTCCGCGATTGCGAACCTTTAGTGCCTACGTACCACCTTTCGTGCAATAGGGGATCAGGGTACACGTAGTGCCTCTTTTAAAAGTTTGAAACAAAAGTGTGTTGGTTAATTTTAAAAGATGAGACATCATCGTCATTGTCCGTGTGGAAAACATACTTACTACCCACAATCATGAGAAAGTAGAATTTGCATCATCTCAAAGTGGAGGATAATGACTTGGATTTTAAAATCAACAATTCCTCACTCAACACCCAAGTAGAAAATATCTCTCTTCACTACATATTGTAGAAGTATAGTTGTTTGCATCACTACAAGGATTGACAAGAGTCCAGTCTTTTAAGAAAAGTTTAAAGATAAAAAACCAAAGTGGCAAAATGGTTTGAAATGAGATTGATTGACTTTTAGTCTTCTCACAAAAAAATGCCAAGGTATTATTAAATTGATTGAAGTTTATTTATGAAAATATTTTGAAAATTCATAGACCTAAGTCCAAGTTTATTATGAAGGTGGTTTAAGTTTCAAAACAAGAAGAGTTTAAAAAGGAGGGAGAAGATTTTTTGAAATTAAAGAAGATGGGAGGAGAAGAAGAGACTATCCTAAAGCATAAGGTAAAAGCTAAGGATAAGAACCATCTAACCAACAAGGAGCCAAAACTTGACATTATGAGCCAAGATAGAATTCTCATTCTTTGGATTGAAACCAAGCAAGCAAAGATACTAGACCTCTTGGGAGAACCAAACTTCAAGTGTATTAAGTCTTCACAAAAATTGGCCATAGTAACAGCTGTATATGGGTGAATTCCAAATACAAACAAAGGATGTAATCAAAAAAACCTGCACACAAAAATAAACAAGCAACCCAATGTATTGAGGTAAACCTCAAGAGCTCCAAACAAAATAATCAGATAAGATCACAAGGTCTCCAAGATAGGCCAAGGTTTCTAATCCTAAGTCCAAGAAAAAGTCCCATGCTCCATAATGCCAAGGATAGTAACCAAATAGTCCAAGTACCATTAAGAGTTTTTTAGGGTTTATGTTGATTATTAAGTATCTTAGGAAAAGAAAAAGAAAAGCTCAAGTGAGCAAAATAAAAATGGCAAGAAGATAAATGCTCAAATGAGCAAAGATGAAAATGGCATGAAATGAAAAATGCTAAAAAATAAATAGTACATAAAGCATAAAAGAATAAAAGCATAAAATAAACAAGTCAATAATTAGTGGTTAGTTGGATGACCATATTGAAACTTGCATTTGGAACTCATTAGAGGATTGGTAGAACCAAAGCCTCCACACAACAAATTGCATTTGCTTTTTGTCAAGTATATCATCCATTTGGAATTCTCATAAGTACCATTTAATGATCAACGATGTTTAAGTGATCCGCGTTGACCAAAGGTGTTGTAGATCCATTAGAGGATTGGTAGAACCAAAGCCTCCACACAATGAATCTCAAAGTTATTGGACAAAAGAGATCAAATTAACATACTTGGGCTTGCAATCATAAGTTTGGGCCACGAATGATCATTTATTCGAATCGGGACAAAATTTAGCACTATGTTAAGCAATCGTAAGTGGACTTATATAGAATTCGCACCTATTTTGAGGCCGGTCAATAACAATCTATGCACCATTTGTTTTGAGACATGATATAGAGATCATGCTCCAACAACATTTAGTGCAATGAGAAAGGGATGAGATGAAGAGGATTAGGGCAAAAGATAAATAAACCACTTTTGAATTAAAAATTTAATCAAACTATTATTAAAATCATTCATCCATTTTGGTGAAGTTGAACTCAACACCCAAGATCCAATGATGTTAATAAAGTCATGATCAAAAAATTAACTTAAGACAGCCAGAAAATAATCACAAAATAATATCATATTTAATATATACATTAAAAGGTTAAAAAATGTTTAAGAAATGAAAAAATAATGGGGAAAATATCAATTATGTTCAAATTAATCAAGAAATGAAAAATAAGGCCATAAAAAATCAAAAATGGATCCAAATATTTTTACAAAATTTTTGGTAATTTTTAAAAGTCAGAAACTGTTTTTAAAAACTAAAATAAAAGGGTAAAATAAACAAAAATAGTAAAAAATAGTAAAGTCAGAAACAAAAATAAAATAAGGTCACCAATATTTGTCACAATATCATTGGATCATTCCATAATTTTTTTCAGAATTTAAAAATGTATAAAAATATTTGTAAACATTTTAAACAAATCAAATAAGTGCAAAATTCATAAAAAATAGAAAAACACAATTAAATTGTGAAAAAATAAAAATCAGAAACAGAATAATCAAAAATATTTTTCATAATTTTTTTAGATTTTTTGGACTAAAAATGAATTTTCTATGATTTTTTGAAATTTAAAACAATTAAAATATAAATATCAGAAAAAGAAAATAAAATTAAAAGATATGGACCATTGGATGAGAGTCAAAATGCGTTAGTAATTAAATCCAAGGGATCTGGTGCGCTGTGCAGATCATGGTCATTAATGAATAATGTACATAATCAATAATAAATCAGATTTTTGAAAATAACAAATGGCACGCCTTCATTAGTTAGAAGATGACACGTTGGTCATCTTCAACCTCCAGCCATCATGCATTACAGGTCTCTCAAACTGTAAAATCAGAAGCTCAGACCTATGCCATTCGCTTCGTCTCTTCAAGACGAAGACAACCACACCCTCGCGCCAAATTTATATAAACTGTAGCTCAAGCAATTTGGAAAGAAAGTTTTGAAAAGGGATTTGAAAATTCATGGTCAAAACGTGCTTCCAGTGAAATGTAAGTGTTGCGACTAGAACTAGGGCAATGAAAGCAACACAATGATATCAGAGTTTTAAAGAATTGATGAAGGAATCTACCTATTGAAGTTGAGTTGTAGAGCTCTGAAACTGGACTTCTATGGAGCAATATAGGGCACGATTCTTGAATGTAATTATATGGTTAGCTTCAAGGAAGATCAAGGAAGGTGAATTGACGGGAAAAAATGGATTGAAAAATGCTCGAGAATGGATTTCGAAGTTGCTTAATTTTGGGTTGTGAAGCAAGTTTGGCAGGGTGATTCTGGCTGTCTAAGCTTGGGAAATTGAATGAGGGAGGACCCTCTATTTATAGGGAAGCAAATGGGATCAAAAGGAATAGAAAATGATGCGTTTTGGAGGGAATTTGTGTGAGTTTACATCATAAAGAAAGTGTGACTCAAATTTGATCAAAACTCAGCCAAATCGTGCGTTTCATGATACTAATCACTTATGGCAAGTTGCTAAACATGATTAGAACCAAAAACGCATGGAAATCTTGTGATTAGAAGCCAAAACAAATATTTCAAAATCCTGACTTTGTGAAAAATTCAGTTTCAAATTACCCAATTCAAATCCATGGCATTTCCACCTCAAGGGGTCTTAGGGCATAATTCTTGATGCTTTGGAAATATGAGGTTACAAGCTTTGAAATGGAAAAGGAATGGAATAAAATGGATGCTTGAGCTGAAAGTTACATGGAGTCAAAGTTGAAGAAAAAGAGTTGACTTTCCATACTTAGAAATATTTCAAATTCTTCTTTAAAAATGACCTATAATCTTTTGTATCCAAACATGGCCTTCCACTTAGAATTTTCTCTTGACCAAAAAAGATGGAAAGAGGTAGATCTCTTGAATGACATTTTTCAATTTGAAACACTCAAAATCTCCAAAAAAAAATGAGCAAGTTATGACTTGTTGAAGTTGGCCAAAAATCATGAAATGACCTATAATCTTTTGCATTCTTAAGGCAACTTCCATCCATTTTATTACTTTGCACATAAAAGAAGGCATGAAGTACACATCTTTAAGATCACCATGGAAAACGAATGGGCTCAAGGTGATAAAAAATGACCAAGTTATGACCATTTGAAGTCACATATGGAAAATTGGGGATTCATCTGGATGACTTGTAATCTTTCTTCTTCAACAAGTTCTTTCCACATGAAAACTCCTTGGAACTTTTGAAGTGATTTGTTGGTAACTCTTTGAAGAGAAGGATGTTTTGGAATCACTCAAAAATACCAAAAGATGAGCAAGATATGCTCCTTTGAAGTCCAAAACCCTAGCCTCTAGATCAAGAGAATGCTTTGAGGAAATTTGCCAAGTTTGAACAAGCTTTTTGTGCCAATATTCTTCCTTTGTGAATAGAAGTTGTTGACGATGATGATGAGAACTCATATCCATAAAAACCACTTCCACATCTTGAAATTAGAGAGGAATATACTCTTGTGACCAATAGGAACAAGATCTTGTCCAATCATGACAACTTCTTCCCTTAACCCTTTGTACTTTTGAATCAATTTTGATAACTTTGAAATATGTTGAACCAAAATGAGCCTTGTCGTGCCATTTCTTCCAAAACCACTCCAATAGTGAAGTTTGAACTCCTTAAGCTATTGACTAGGGCATGGAAATAAACTCATGAACCCATTAAACAACTTGCTAAACCTCATTGCCTTTACCTACATTATTAACAAGTAAGGCAAACCAACATTGCATTTTATTAATTAGAGAAAGAAATCAAAGAAAAATATCCATGATTACAAAAGAAAACAAGTCAAGGTGCTTGGCAACTCCTCAAAAGAGCAAGGCTAAAGATAGGGAGAAGGACCAAAAGCCCTAATGTGATCTTGTTGTGATTAAAACAATATGGTATGGTAAAGGAATCTTAGGGGCAAAAATTGGGGTACAACACACGAGTAGCGCTACCATAATTTCGACCTGCTTCTTACCGCGTCAATGTCTTCGTTGTCAGAAGCATCAGACCATATCATGTTGTAACGCTGTGAACGAATCCATCACACCGATGTCGCTAAATCGCTCGGCCAGAACTCCCTCTGTCGTTCGCTCAGCCCCCAATGTGTTGCAAATATGGCTGCCCAATCGGTAACTCACAGTCTATTCGTTTGTTAATATTATTTTTTTTGTTCTTTAGAGCATATGTTTTGTTAAAAGAAACAAGGAAACGTACATGAGAGAAAGAAAGAAGGTATATCTGATTTTAGTATTCACTATTTTGGATCCTTTTTTTATTTCCATTTTTCCCTTATTATTTTTTTATCATCTTTCATTTGCATAATGTTTATTTTTATTATTTTTAAGTTACAATATATTTAGTTAATGGGCTTTAATGAGCTCTAAATGTCTAATTATTTATATTAATTTATTAGATTTAGGGATATCATAACAATACAAAATAAAAAATCTTTTTATTTTATCTTATTAGGTTATTTTATTTGTATATATTATTTTGATTAAATTATTTAAATTAGTTAGATTAACTTTTAATTAGGACAGATCATTGATTTTTGCACAATTGTTAGAGTTTCCCGATTAAATAAAAAATATATCACATGTAAATAAATTTCCACTTGTACATATACTAATTTTTCCCGATTGATCTCATTATCAACTTGTAAATAATTTTTTTAAACATGTACTAATCCAAACATTTTTATAATAAATTAATTAATTCAAACATTCTATAAATAATAGGATGTCCACCTTCGAGTAATTAAATCCGTCGACACATCATCTACCAGTTTATTATTCAAAGATCAAACAACTAAAATCCATGCAACTCACCCAATTCACCATCCGCGAATGACACGTGGTCAATATTTGGCCACATGATGAGGAGACTATATCAGACTCCCTCATTTTATGTATTAAAATACACCCAACAAACTATAAACCTTTTTCTTTTCTTTTTAAATTAAATCAATTCAATAATCAACTTTCAAAAGAATTGTGCTTATCATCTCCCGTCAGCCCGACACGAGTCAGGAAGAGACCCAGGAAACGACCAAAACAACCATCTGTCTGTAATCCTCCTCCTCAGAACAAACAAATACTTACAACCATACCTACCCGTTTTGACTCAATCCTGGCAGTTACCTATTTTTACGGACCTGCATATCTAGGCCCAAGAATAGGAATCAATGGCTACGCACTGAGGGAACATTATATAAACCCTCACACATGTGAGACCGAGGTATCCAATATTCATCTATGAAACCCTAATAATTTGCTTGTATCTCTTTGCTCCCAAGCTTACTTGATCGTTGGAGTGGCTTGCAGGTACAACCCTATTTTCTCCATAACTTCCAGCCCGTCAAAGATCATCCTCCAGCCAGCTTGCAAGTTCTGATCAACCGGTAAGATTATATATATATATATATATATATATATATATATATATATATATATATATATATATATATATATATATATAAGTTATTTTATGTATTTAAAAGTTGTTATCGACATATAGTTTATTTTGTACTGAGAGTTATAATATAAATCAAGTATACTCAATTTTTTAATGTTATGTGATATGTTATGACTTTTTAATCACTCAATATTACAAATATTATTTCCATAAAAATACTTATGAATTTTTCACCTATGAATATTATATCACTTATATGAAATTAAACATATTTTTAATCAAAATTTCTCGCCTCCCCTCCCCTCGCTTGAACCAAACATATATATATATATATATATATATATATATATATATATATATATATATATATATATATATATATATATATATATATATAATTAAAAAATATTCCTCCTCTACCCTCATTTGAATCCTACTTTTTGTCATGCAAGTGTGGACCTAAGGTTAGGATATAGGGAGTCCTACCTAACTATTATCATGCTTAGTTTACAAATCTAGGGTCTACTCAATTCATCTTAGCCAAGACTGAATCAAGAATTCTATGAGACCATGTGAATAATCAACAAAGAAAGCAAGAAGAATGATGTCGTGACTCAACTAGGATGCAAGACTGAGTGGCTCCTTGTTTTCAAATAAAAGAAAAGCAAAAAGTGTTAGAACAAGCATATTTTTATGAAGAACAATTTTAGTTCTAATAGTTTCATTGAGTGTGCAGACACGTTATTAGAATTTTTGATAGTCTTAATCAAGATATCATCAGAATCACTTTATCACATAGAAGAAGAACCATTGAGTTTTGTTTCTAATGTAACATTAGTAGTTCTATGGAATGCTGAATGTTCGACAAGAAAAGAATCTCAATGAATTTCCAAGAAGAAAGAGTTTCTGATAAGTTGTTGCTTCAAGATCAGAAATCAAGACTGCACAAGAAACTAGCTTCCAACGCAGAAGATCAGAAGTCAATATTCGTTCATTAGAAGAGCTACTGCTTGGATTCTAAAGATGAAGTCAATATTCTGAACGCATAAGGAGAAAGATTCTACTCCAAGATCAGAAGTCAAGATTTTCTCATCAGAAGAGTTAATGCTCATATTTCTGAAGACAAAGTCAAGATTCTGAATACTCGGAGAGTTCATGGAATGCACACCTTCATTCAACATCAGAAGTAACCCATCAGAAGAAAGGATCAAAGAAAGAAAGATCTTGTGGACTAATTTCTATTAAACATCTCAAAGTCCATCAGAAAACAAGATAAAAGGATGATATCTTCTCAAGCCAATCTACTCAACAGAAGTAATATTCGTCAAAAGATAAATATCATTAGAAAGACCATTGCACTCAACAGAAGAACTATTGTGACCGTTTCTAAAAGAAACATCAGCGGTTATAAGGAATGTTGAATGTTCATAAGAAATGGAATCAAGTATGTTCTCAAGAAAGTGCGAAACTCAGATATCAGAGAGAAATAATTCATGATCAAAAATCAAGATGTAGCTGACATAAGTTGTTGCTTCCAGCTTAATCCAAAGATCATAATTCAAGAGATCAGAAAGAAAAGAATTCAACGTCAAAATCAGATGTACTGATATAAGTTGTTGCTTCAGAAATCAGACATCAGATATGCAGTTTAGAAAAGTTGATTATCAAGGTATCAAGACAAGGTCAAGATGAAGTAGATCAGAAGAGCTTTCACTCAAAGAAGTTTTTCATCGGGTAAGTAGTTGCTTGAATATCTAAAGACAATGTTCAAATATATGAATGTCTATGACTCTGCAAAAAAGAAAAATCTTCTAGATCACTATCACTCCTCAATCAGAATGAATCGAGCAAGAAGAAATTAATCAAAGCTCAAGAATTCAAAGACTTGAGAATCAGATAGGCTGCTGTCATAATATCTGATTTCAAGATCCATCATCAGAAAAGCTTTTGATATCATCATCAGAAAATCCTTCACGTACAAACACAAGACTTGTTTCTCAGATAGGCTATTGTCGATCATTATGAAAATAAGAACCCACTATTGAAAGTATCTGAAATGAAACATCTTCTTAACACAACCTTCATCTCTCAGATCAGAAAAGAAATATGCCATCAAGAGTAGTTCTAGATCAAAATAAAAGCTTTGTGTTTCAGATAGGTTGTTGCCCATAATTCTAAAGACAAGATTTGGTTCTGAACACTCTGGTGTTCCTGTGCTACAATAACAAAATAGTTTATGAACTACTCATCAGTCAGTCATCAGAAGAATGAAGACAAGTGATTGATCTCTTCCAAGTTTAATACTTCGAAATCATAAGTACATCATCTAAAGATAAAGATCAAGAAGCTTAGTCAAGAAGAAAATAGTATAATGGTAATAATATTTAAAGAAGTTGTTCTCACACTAACGTACGCTATCTATTGCAAGCAGCATGTATAGGAAAGTGACGTTTTGTACTGTTCCAAACCTTTCTTGAATATATCCGTTGGGAATCAACCATTGGAAGGAGAAAAGACTTCTTTATCCTTACAATGACTCTTTTATTAGAAGGCTATAAAAGGAGATATATGAAATGAATAAAAGTTGCTGGAAAGCCATAGATGCAGACGCTGTTAGAGCTGTTACGTTAAACATGCAAAAGCTAACCAAATAAGATGAGATGAAAAAGCAAGGAGTTGTTGCTCATATCTTGCTTAATGAAGAAATAAGATGAAGAAGAAGAATTCTACAAGATGTTATTCAAACTACCAATCATATACATCTTGGCATACTTATGAAGATGCAAGGAGTTGTTGCTCATAACTTGCTCAACAAAGAAGATAAGGACAAGAAGACTACAAGATGTTGCACTTAACTTAGATTATATTCATCTTTGTAGAAATATTGAAAACATAAGACTTTTTTCTCAGATCGTGTTATTTCTTAAGATCTTCATGTCAATTGTTTGTACACAAGAGTTGTTGAGGAGAATTATGTCAAATAATATGTACTTAAATTAGGAGTAGTCTTATTGATAAGAAGCACTCATGTAATCTCCAAAAAATAAATTAGGTTTAGAATTGGTTGGTTTCTAAAGTGATTGAGTGAAGATAAAAAGACTTAAGAAGACACTGGTTGCGGTCATTGTAGATGAAATCCTATTCTAAGGGACCAATTTGGTAAGAAACCTTATGGGGTAAATGATCGATATATCTATTAGGGGACCAGGAAGGTCAGAATTCTTAAGAGATCACTGACTGAAGGTTATTGTGAGAAATCCCTCATAGAAAGATCAAGTTGATCAGATTTCTGATAGGGTCAATGATCGTTATATCTCATTGAGATCACTGAACATATCATTGTATGGTTTCTTGAGTGACTAGTGTTAGTCAGAAGACTCAAGATGACAATGGTTGCGGGTCATTGTGAAATCCTATTAAGAAAGACCAGGTAGGTCAGATTTCTTAAAGGGTTAATGGTTGTTGATCATTGTATGATTGTTAGTCACCGGCCAGTAGCTCGTGCATCTGTAATCAATTTGGTTATAGTGGATTAAGTCCTTGTTGAAGGAAAAATTACCCGAGGAGGGTGGACAGCAGTAGACTAGTTAATGGTGAACCTGGATAATTGAATGTGTCTCTTTATATTTATTGCATTCTATATTCTTTCATAGTTCAATCAAATTATTTTCAAAAAGGGAATACTTTATGAAATTCTGGTACATAAGACTTCAGATGTCCTATGATATGTTGAGACATCTGATCTGACTTAAAACACACAGGCACGGTATAACATATAAAAACAATACTGAAAAGCATAAATAACACACCAAGATTGTTAACCCAGTTCATAGCAACTCTCCTACTCTGGGGGTACCAAGTCAGGGACAAGTCTACTATAATAGTATCAATTCGAAGCTAAACTCCCCCGTCTATAACTTCTCACTTAATCACTACATGTTCTATACTTCTATATAAGACTCACCTAGATATGAAGCCCTATTGAATCCCTTATCAATCACAGACACCGATTGGACAAAACAGGAAGACACACATCCGTGAAAAAAATAGAAGAAACACTTCCATGGAGAGAAGACACACTTCCATGACAATATTAGAAGTCTCACTTCTAAAATAATACATATCCAAGACTCTTAACAAAGAACAACAACTTGTAATTTCTTACAAGCTTCCTCCAAGAACAATACTACCTGTTACTTAAAAGCTTCAAGGAGAACAATAACAGAGACTACAACTCTGTAACATCAGTCCAACTCATAACCGAGTGGAACACACAACCAACTCTCCTAGAGAGTGGTACGAACTCAGCCCTAATAACTACATCTTTTCATTCATGGCAGGTTGCTTTTCCTAGGTTATAATACTTCTATTTATAACCTATCTCTCAACTGGATTTGGGCTCCAAATCATATCATATTAACTGTTACAAATTTGCAGAAGATTTTGCATCAAAATAGATCTTCAATCAAATATTTCCTAAAAAGTTTCCTAATTTAGAAATTATATTTTCCTCTTGAATTCTGATTGAAACTTCCAGACCTACAACTCAACGCCACATAGGACTGCATAATATTCTGCATCTTTTAAATCATAACAGAATCCAACAATCCAGCCCAACTCGGACGTGATGTTGTATGATCCTACATAGGATATCTTATCCAACATGTTGCTCCAGATGTTGAAACATTTCAACTCAATATGTTCTTCATAAAATATGACTTATTGCTCAACTTGTTCTTCATAGCAAGTAATCACATCCTATTTAATATGTTGGTGCTATATTAGTTTTACCAAACATAATGCCAACTAACAAAGAATTAACAATCTTCCCTTTTGGCTTATTTTGGCTAAAACTAATTTACATAACCTTTGCATACAAATAAGAATATAAACCAGAGGCAAAGGCCAAACAATACAATTAGTTAGCAGCAATCATAAACTAAAAACATCAGAAGTACTCAGTCTTTAGTCTTCACACATTTGACATTCTTCAGTCTTCACTATCTTCAGTCATGATGTCACAACATCAATAATAGAACTTCTTCATGACAGTCCAACATAAATATTCTCTCTCTCTCTTTTAAGGGAATCAATGATTAACACATATTCCCCCCCCCCCCCCCCCCCCCTTAAAAGATGCCTATAGTACATATTCTAGCACATATACTCTCCCCTTTTTTTGCCAGAGTATGACAAAGTCAACATCCTCTGACAAATTAATGTCAAGCCATCACATTCAACATCTCTTCACAACACCCTAAACAAACTTAACACCATAGAACAACAACCTCAGGACAAAAAGGAGAAAGTTATGAAGTCATGGTGTACATGAGGAAGAAGATAAACAACTCTCCCACTCAATCCAGGAACTTAAAACATCAACAGTGGCATACGAGAAAACTTAAGAATAAATCAACCACCAGTCAGGGATGCTTTACAAAATTATCCATATGTTCTGAAGCATAATCACAATGTCTCCCACTGGACTCTAAATACACTCTTTTCATCCAATAAGAGTGACACATACCAAGATACCAAAATAACTACTGTGTGATATTTCCCATTCATCAACCCAAAACATCTTTTGAGTCCTCCCTATATATGCAGAGAAAAATAAATTCTCCAAGATGAAAACACTATCACTAGGAATAGGACAACACTAATCAACTACTTATAGATACAACCACATAGACCATGTTAAGGGCATAAATAACTAAACACAGTAGCCTTATGTCACGACATGTTTGTCGCATTGTGTATATGCGAACATGTAGCGGTAAAAATTTGAGACTAAGCCATTAATTGACTTAACTCACATAACAAAGTCGCCACCGCACTTTATTGTTTCCTAAGGGAAATAGGAAAAAGTGAACAAAACCCAAAATGAAATAAAATAGAGATTAAGGTACGAGGGTCGGTTATGCAGAGGTAAGGTATTAGCACCCTAAGCATGATACTCCATAGGATCCACTTTATTTGTTCTAATCAGAGAGTGTGTTATCTTAAGGCTTACTTGCTAAAGGGGATAAAATGAATGAAAGAGTATTTACAAAAAAAAGAAAATGTTTTTTATTATTGCGCCTGCCGCGGTTGCGAACCTTTGTACCTACGTACACCTTCATGCAATAACGGACCAGGACACTCGTGGTTCTTCTAAAAAAGAACAAAACTGAATGTGTTGATTGATTTTAAATGAAGAGACAAGTTGTCATTTTTAAGGAGAAGACTCGTCTAAACGCCCACAAGGTATAAGAAAGAAAGAGACTATGCACCAACATGAGAGAGGGTTTGAGAAAACCTCTAGTACTCAAGTGGAGAATTCGACGACCATGGGGGTAAAGAAATAACATCTCGATTAAAAATGAATCATGTCTAATCTGGAAAAAGATTTTAAAGAGAAAAGGTTCTCGAGCGTACAAGAAGGTTTGAATGAAGTTACATGTTTTTTAGTCTTTTTGAAAAAGTTAGAATATGCTTATGTGATTTAGTATTTATTAAGAAAAGATTTTGAAAAATAAGTCGCTTGATGAAGTCAAGATTTTTTATGAAAGTGGTTCAAGTTTATTGAAAAACAAGAAGGTTTTGAAAAGGATGAGAAGGTTTTGAAAATTGAAGAATGGGGTAGGAGATGGAGAGAAAATCCTATGTACAAGAAGGTAAAAGATAAGGTAAGGAACAGTTTAATCAAATAAGAAGCAAATACTTAACATAAAGAAGTCAATACAACGTTCTCATTCCTTTGGATTTACAACCACAAATAAAGAATAAGCCAAGAGTATACCAAAACTCATGTGAAAATAAATCACAAGCAGATAACATCAAAGAAACCCAATTCGTCAAATAATACTCAAAACAACAGATAAAGCACATCAGGTGAAAATAAATCACAAGCCAGGAAATTGCACCAGGTAGGCTCAAGGTGTCAGATAAAAATCCCCGTATCAGATGAAAAGTCGCACAGAAAGACAGTACCAGGATAATAGAGAATATGACTCATAAAAACTCAAGTTCAAATGGTCAAAGTAATGTATCAAAGCTAAATAAACAAATGAAATATGAAGTAAATATTTAATTAATTAATCGAGAATCGATTAAATTAATTAATTAGGTTAAGAAAAATTAACTAGCAAAATTAATTAACTTTTTAATAACAAAATCAACTAACTAAATCAAATTTTGATTAATTAACTAAAAATAATAAAGTGTGTAAAGATGTAATCAAATAATCGAAAAAAATAATTAAACAATTAAATTATTTAACACACAAAAATTAGTTAAATTAATTGAGAATATTTACTAAAACTAATTAGTCAACATTAATAAGATTAAATAAAATCAATTATCAAAATTATTTATTAATATCAAATAACAAAATAAAGTGAAACAATTTATTATTAGCAATTAGAAAAGAAGAGAAATAAAAAGAATAAGTGATGGGCTGAAATAACAATACCAAGGGAGGTGTACTGTAGAAATTCGGACTGGGCTTTCTATCCAACTTTCACGCTATCTCTGCTATACAATATTCTCGTTATGTTAATCTCATGCTCAGTTTTCTATTCTCTGTTTCAACTTCAACAACAAAACCTCCATCTCAAATTTTCGACGGTTTTGGTGAACTCTCAGCATTTGATAGTAGTCTTAAAGAATGGAGATGATTTTGTACTTGTTTGAAGCAAAATTTAGAAAAGTTTAAATGAAAATAAAAAGAAATTAAAATTTGAATTTAATAGTAATAATAATTCAATTTAAAAAAATTGAATTAAAATTAAGATTTCAATCAAATTGATTATTACAAAAAAAAATGGAAATTCACTTAATAATTGAAATTGTAATTTTAAATTAAAGTTGTAAATTTAAATCAAATATGTTAATTAAAATTGAATTTGCCAATTTAGTTATTTAAAAAAAACAAAAAAAAATCAACTATTAATGAAAAATGCAAAATAAAATATAAAATTAAATGAAAGAATTTAAAATCATTTTAATTTTTAATAATAATTCAAATTAAAAATATATTTTTAATTTGAATTCAAATAACAATCAAATCAAATCAAATATTAAAATAAAAAGAAAATTTATAAAGGACCAAATTAAATCTTAAATTGAATCTTTGTTAGAAATTCAACTAAAATTGAATATGGTTGCAATTTAGAAATTTAAATCAATTTTACAAATAAAATATCAAAGTTAATAAGACTATTGAATAAAAAAAAAGACTAAAGAATCCAATAATTGAAAATTATAGATTATTAGTAAGATTAATTTTAATCCAAAAACTTTGACTTAAAATGAATTAGAATGCAAATGACAGATTATATATATATATATATATATATATATATATATATATATATATATATATATATATATATATATATATATATATATATATATATATATATATATATATATATATATATATATATATATATATATATATATATATATATATATATATATATATATATATATATATATATATATATATATATATATATATATATATATATATATATATATATTTTGAGATTTTTGAGATAATGATATTAAAAAAACTAAATCTGAATGAAACTAACAAAGACTAACAATTTTTGGATTTTCGAAACAGAAATTGAATTAAAAACAAGAAATATGCAAAAGTGATAGACTTTTCAAATTAACGAAAAATATGCATCAGTTGAAAAAGATAAAGGGGGAAAAATAGGGTGCAACAATATTGTCTGATGTCACAACCTCATAAAACTTCACAAGCTTGTATAACACGCAAGCTTTAAAAAATATGCATCATCACAGCAACATAGACAAGACCTAACTCCCCCTGTCATGGATAACCAGATCTCCTGCTGAAGATAACACTTGAGCACGTGATAAGAACACGTGAAAGTCTTCATACTATCACAGTGGAGAGCAACCACTTCACACACCTGGATGAACACACCTTTTGAACATCTTCATATACTCTAAAAGCAATCCCGACTCTTACAGATCCTCTCACCTCTTGAGAGTACATCCAAGCACCCTGATCAACAAAGACACATATGATGAAAGCTCACACAAATCCACACATGTTGTCACGACTCTTTGGATGATCAAGATGTCATGCACTCTTGGTAAGTCTTCACTTACAAGCTCTAAATATTCTCAGTGTGCTTAAAAGCTTTAATGAGATCCAGACTGACACACTCTCTTCTAGAGTTACTTGAAGAAGAAGAAAACACTGTTAGAACATAGTATGATTCTACAATCCTCATAAGAGTTTTGATGATAACAAACACAAAGAAAAATATGCATTCTAAATTTGTGTTCTATGTTGTACAGAAGCTCTGACTGAAGTGGACCAGAAGTTAAGCTACAAAGGCGCTCAAGCTAAGTACGCAGACTGTTATCAGAATATTCTGATGAATGAAGATCAGAATTTGCGCTAAAGAGAAAGACATCTTAATTCTAAACGGAAGTCTAATGTGAAAACATAACCTTATGATTATGACTTCCCAAGTTCTGAAGCAAAGCAGCAAGCAAGTTCCTTATGTTCTGAAGCGTTATTTTTCCATCAAAGCAGTATCAATTACAAACGGCTGCAAACAGACAAGTATCTTCATATTATGGAAAGTGCATTAAGTGCCAATTATCATGTTTCCATTTGGACAAATTGCCACGCCTATTTAAACAAGCACCGAGTCTAAATTGTTCACGATTTACATAACTGCTCACATACAATCTCTCAACGCTGCAAAATCATATTCATACTATACTCTAAAATTGTGTAATACATCACAAGTTTGTGATACAATTTTTGTAACGAAAAACAACTAGTACACATATTATTTCTTTGTTTTGTTAGTGAATTTCCTTGAGATAAACCGGGTTGTAGTTGTACTCAAGAAGACTTTGGCAGTTATCGAAGTAGAATTGTAATCAGTTTTGATTAGTGAATTAAGACCTCATTGGAGAGAGGCGAAATCACCTTGACGGGTGGACTGGAGTAGTTTGAGATCAAGCGAAACAGGATAAAAATTATCGAGTCATTTGCATTTGATTTTTAAGTTTCAATTTAACCCCCCTTCTTGTGTTTTTCACTTCTTCAATTGGCACCAGAGCGTCTGGTTCTGAGTTCATACACTTAACCGTGTCAGTACAAGATCCAAGCTTAAGAAAACACTATGGTTGGACCAAGTCAGATCATCAGCAATGACTATCATGATGATAAGGACAGAATTAGCGGAAAACCTCCAGTCTTTGATGGAGAAAACATTGACTACTGGAAAGACGAAATTGAGAACTTCTTTCAGGCTCATGATACTGATTTATGGGATATGGTAATTGATGGATACATGCATCCCGTGGATGAAAGTAGTCTGAAGATAGATAGAAAAAGAATGTCTGACCAACAAAAGCGTGACTTCAGAAACCATCACAAGGCCAAAACGATTCTTCTCAGTGCCATCTCCTATTCAGAGTATGAGAAGATCTCAAACA